>CM022947.1:58357704-59045298 GCA_012931725.1 Litsea cubeba
GCTAAATCAGGTCTCTCGGCGGCGAAGCTCCCGAGACCATGGTTTCTAAGATAGAGCCTATGGATCATCTTAAAATGACTCCAATAGGTTCCCTGTCAAATTTCAAGTCAATCAGATATCGGTTGACCGCACATCAAGCCGCGACATCTTCATCGCGACAAAGCAAGTCTACTGGTGATAGGACCCTAAACAGCTTCAAAACTCAAAAAAAAGCCTATAGTTGGTCTTATTTATTGCTCAGGAGGCTTCACCTCAAATTTCAGGTCATTCTGACATCGTTTGGCCCAGTTTCAGCTTCTGACGGAAAATCGGCAGCTCTGCGCGACAAAGTCTTCGGCTTTCTCAGAAAATTGGAAACTTTGAAAAATAAAATGCAAGGATTCTCATCAGGTTTTCTACAAGGAAATCAGGCCAATAAATGATCAAAATTTCAAGGAAAAATACAGAAGAAAAAAGAATCGAAAAACAGCAAAAACGGACACAAAACGGGACAAAAGGGGGGAAAACCCCCCCAGGGTCCCAGGCCCCTGCGACCCTGGGGCCCGGGATCGCCGGGAGGGCCTCGGAAACCCCATTTTTTGCCGTTTTTTCGCGATTTGAAGCATCCGACCTCTGGTATTTTCCAAAATTCATACTTTTGAGACACCAAATCCTCTGACATCCGTTAAAAACACGGGTCAATCATCAAGAGTATCGAAATCAACATTGATCGCCAACCGGTCAACCAAAAAAAGTGTGCTTTCTACCCGACCGATCGAGAAATCGACAGGACAGATGGCACCGACCCACTGTTGGCAACCAATACCTGAAGTTACATGGTCATCTGATGCCGATCTACATGAAGATCCATCATTGATCATCGCCAGAAGAATCCCAAAAGACGCGGCACGGCCCGCGACTCTTCAACTGCTCGGCGACCACTTAATGCGATTAATTGACTAGCTTTATTACAGTCATTAATCCATTTCTTTGGATGGCCCAATCAGAAGCAAGCATCCGGGAGTTACAAGTCAAGAGATTCATGGCATTTAACCCATGAAACTCCTCCCATCATGGCGATTGAAGGCGATTAAATGCCATCAATCTCCTCCGGCCAATCAGAAGCCAAGAAAAAGGAGTTACAAAATAAAGAATTCAATCTTGTAACTCCTCCTTTTATGTAGCTTTATGACAATTAAGGCTCATAAACCCTCCAAAATGGCTACCTAAAAGCCTATAAATAGAGAGCATTCCAAAGAATTCCAGATCGAAAAAATCCCAGAGATCGGAAAAATCACAGAGATCATCGGAAAAAGAAGACAGATCCCAGATCAGAAAAAAAACACAGAAATCCAGAGAAAGAAGAGAGAAAACTCTGTGGAAGTTCTACACCGACCACCGCTACAAGTGACAAAAGTCCCTTGCGGGGTACCCCCCCCCCAAGGTCATTGCCTTCTCCTTCTGCCTCCAATGGCTTAGACGTGGCTTTTCAGCCCGTCTACTTGGCTTTTTTTGGACATAGGACCTCCTTTTGGTCTTTGTCCTCTAAAAACCAAAGGTATAGCCAAGCCAAGAAAATCAATAGCATCCTCTGTTCTAATCTGCATGGATGATGGCGAAGTCACAAATGGCTTGCGACCGTCAATCTGAACGGGTCCTCCACAATCTCCTGAGAAGTTAGATCCTCCTTTTCTTGCTTTTCATTGTAGTTTGTATTTTTTTAAAAGAGACAAAAATCACAACTCTTGTCTTTCATTATTGATAAGGATTGTATCGGCTATAAACGCCAAAATCGGCTATAAATGCCAAAAAAATCGCCTTTCACGGCAAATCAAGAAAATGTCTCTTTCTTAAATATGTGCAATGGAAAACTTGAAAGAAGTTGATTTCTTTTTTACTTGCGAAGGTTGATCTTTGGATCACCACTTGCAATTCCAAGTAAAAAATAGAAAATCTGGCACATCCACACAAAAAAAATGTTGATGCACGCCTCTGCCCCCGGTTACGAAAGGGTCGGACCCAAACGGACTCCCACGTCCGCCGACCTCGGTAGAACCGAGCAGAATGCGCCGGTCCATCAAGCTGGCACACCCGGTGGGACCCGTTCATTTGAGAACACGATGCTAGAAATGAAATATTTGCATATCATATCTATTGCTCTATGCTTATACTTCTTTTCTTGATTCTTTGGCTACTTTTTGATTGGTGGCCAATGTTGGATTCCGCATCTAAAAAAATGAGATGAGATTTTTTGGAAATTTCTAATTCTTTGAATTTATTTCCACTATTTCTTTTTCAAAACAAAAAATCAGATTTTTCATTTTGATTCAAAATTGAGAAACCTTGATCCTTTCCTATCGTTCATCGTGCTTGCAGAAATGTTGAGCCTGTTCGACTAAGGTTTTGGGCCATCGTTTCTCTTCGATGAGTTCATTAAAGATCTAAAAAAATAAAAATAAAATAAAAATAGATTTTTCATTTTGGATTCAAAATTGAGAAACCTTGATCATTTCCTATCGTTCGTCGTGCTTGCAGAAATGTTGAGCCTGTTCGACTAAGGTTTTGGGCCATCGTTTCTCTTCGATGAGCTCATTAAAGATCTAAAAAAAAATTTTTAAAAATCAGATTTTTCATTTTGGATACAAAATTGAGGAACAGTGATCCTTTCCTATGGTTCATCGTGCTTGCAGAAATGTTGTGCCTGTTCGACTAAGGTTTTGGACCATCGTTTCTCTTCGATGAGTTCATTAAAGATCTAAAAAAAATTATATATATATATATATAAAATAAAAAATACATAGACCACTAGGTTAAACCAACTGCGTTCTTTGATCATGGTTGATTCAAGAAAAGCCTTGTCCAGAGTGTGGAGACAGCTTAACTGTTCTAGGCAAGGGTCCTCCAAACGGGTTCATTAAGTAATCCTACCCTTACTTGGGGGCAATTCTATCAATCGAGATTTCATAAGACCGGGTTAGGAGGCCTATGGTACTCTCTCGTCTTTTAAATAAAAATTTTTAAAAATAAAATTTTAAAATAAAAAATAAAAAAAAAAATTTTTCAAAATAAATAAATAAATAAAAATAAAAAAAGGATTTTTTTAAAAAAAAATCTTCAAAAAAAAAAAACTTCCATCATTTTGGGTTTGATTGGAGAAATCTTGGTCTTCTCTCTTTCCGAGCACTGGCGCTCGCGGAAATCGCTGAGCCCGTATTCAGATTGGAGTGCCTTTTGCTCTCTTTGATGAACCCGATATTGGCCTTTCAAAAAAAAAAACTCGTCATTTTGGATTCAGATCCGAGAAATTATGGTTCATTTCCTTCTGAGTACTGGCGCTCGCGGAAATCGCTGAGACCATATTTGGATCGGAATACCATATGCTCTCTTTGATGAATCCAATCTTGACCTTTCAAAACAGGGAATCTCATCTCAGGGATGCAGTCTCCAAACATTTGTGTCTAGCGGTACTAGTACGCCCTTTCAGGGTCTACTGTATTCGCGACCGGCACATTTGTAACTCCAACTTTATATTCTTCTTACCTCGAGCAAGCTCTGCTTCTCGATAAGTCGAATTTAAGTTCACAATTGCTTCTAGCAGTCACTGCGACGCTCATTCTGGGCTTACCATACCTGCGGTCAGAACAATTGTACCTCTATGGCGTTTTGCCTTCTTCATATTGCTTGGGTCATCTCGCTCGAGCAATTTGAAAAGACAAAACCATAGAACTTCCCATTTAGATCATTATATTCTTGTGATTACTAATGGATGTGGTCTTGTTTCAGAAACTTTTAAAAAACTAACAATGGCAGCTTTGTCACACCCCGAAACCGGGCCTGCATGATCCGACCTCGGGGTGCGAAATTTTGGGATAATTTGAAACTTTTTGTTATAGTTCCCCAAGATCCGCGTGAATGAGAATAAACAAATTCCATCACGATCAGAGTATATTTTCGCGGAAGCTACACATGGTGTTACGACCCGGAATCCGTGGCCATCGGGTTCCGTGTCGCACGCAACCAATTCCATAAAGCCATCATATAAGCAGACTGGCATAAATCATATATCAGAACACACTGAGCTGGTAGTAACAAGGACTAATTAATTCCCACATGTTCAAAGTACATTAACAAAGGTCTTAATTACAAACCCAGAGAAAAAAGGCTGATAAGCCATACAAAAATATCCAACTAACGAAATACTACCCCAACATTTCAATACGAACTCCGGTGCCAAACTTGACATCTAGATGATATCAATTGGCAGCCTCTCACGTCAGACCAGCGGTCCCCACCGCCTCCTCTGATCAAACACCTACAAACAGAAAAGAAGAAACTTGCACCAAACAAAAAGGGTCAGACACGACGGTCTGGCAAGCAAATAAACAAATAATATGAAACAAAAGGAACAATACATAAACCAGGACGAAATCATCGTTAAAACCGAATAACGAGTCTAACCAATAATAACAATAAATGCACGATAAAACGATCGAAAGACCGAACATAAATATCAGATCAAAATAAACGAACAGTCTCTTAAAGCATAAATGTCTCGAAAGATAACCACCTAAAAAACATTTAATAATTGGAAATACATTTAAAACTGAATATGGGACAATATAAAGGTCGATATCGTAAACATTAAACAAATCAAAGCATAAAAAGTATACCGACAAGAATCATAAACTAAAGTAATGTGCGATAAAACCTGGCACCACAATAGCTAAATCCTCCTATTACCGAAGTAATAAGAGCAGACAGAGCGTAGCCACTGAACGTGGTACTAAAAATGGATCAGAACCGTAGCCATACAAATGGGACCGGCAGATCAAAATCAGAACCGTAGCCATACAAATGGGACCGGCAGACAACCGTTGCCATGGTCGGTACAGACAGAATCCAAGCTGCAGCTGGCGGACAAGTAAAGATCCCAAGCCGGGTGATCAGCCCGACAAGGTGACCTAAGCCTAGTGGTGCCTTTAGTTTTCAAACTCAAACCGATACAAATCTAACATAATACTAATCCCTTTGGCTCAGGGGCTCACACCACATAGCTCTGGCCCCGTCTTGCCTCGGGGTTTTGTTTTCGAAGTCATAGCCTCTTTGGCTCATGGGCTCGCACCACATAGCTCTGGCCCCGTCTTGCCTCGAGGTTTTTATTTTCAAATACTAGTGTTGTCAAAACAATAGTCTTATCGAAGAAATCCCGACTGTGACGAACATACTCAATCTCTTTTGAAATCAAATCGGAGAAAACATACGAATACCTCTGGTAAACCGTTCAAATACGCATCAAGGTGATTTGTATAAAATCATACGGTCAATCCTTTCGAACGTGGAAAACCACATGATTTTATAACAAATCATCGATGCTATTTAAATTAGTTCACCAAAGAAAAAACAAATACAAATACAAATACATTTTTTCTGACTTGAAATGGAATGGATAGTGGAGAATGACTTAATGATTTACCAAGGAACCATCACAATGCACGTTTAACCTTTAAACATTGATTAATAAAGAATGTGTTTGATGCCAATGAAAATCCATAATGTTTAAATGATAAAGTGCGCATTGAGACCCGAAAGGTTCCCGTATAATCTCACATAAGCTCATTCTCACATCATTCCCATTTCACAATTTCCGAGTATCAAAAGTAAATCCAAACTCTTTAAAGTAGGCCCATAGTTGGCCTTAATCCACGTCCAAAATAGTCCTCAATAACAATCCAAAACCAACCTTGATCAAGCCCACAAAACAAGTTTAAAAACAGTCCCAAAACTAATCCTTAAATATCTCACAACAAATTCTTAAAAACTAATCCAAACTAATCTTTGAATGACCTACAAAACAGGTTTTGAAAACAGCCCAAAACCGAACTTGAATTGCCCACAAAACAGATTTTTAAATCAGCCCAAAACTAGACTTGAACCAGGCCCACAAACAGATTTTAAAACAGTCCAATGTCAGGCCCAAAGACGACCCAATATCAGATCTGAAATGGCCCAAAAACTGATTTGAATCAGGCCCAAGGAAGCCCCAAAAATCTGGCCCACAGAAATCCCTAAATCCAGCCCGAACCCGAGCCCAGACTGAGCTGGGCTCGCTCGAGCGGACCCCAGGTCCGCTCGAGCGGACCCAGACAGAAGCTGGTCGCTCGAGCGACCCCAGACAGTGCCTGGTCCGCTCCGCTCGAGCGACCCAGTGGGTTCGCTCGAGCGGACTGGGCCTGCCCACAGTCCAAGCCCGAGTGTGCATATTTTTTGCATTTTTCCTTCTTTTTCTTGATTCTTTTGCTTCCTTTTCTTTCATACTAATTTCCATGATTGGTGGGGCCCTTCCTTGACCTTCCAAACTCATCAAACCATCCATTCCATCAACCCAATTAACCAAACAATCACTTTTTTAAAACAAAGTTTTCCCCATTCTTTGAACCAACTCCTAACACAAGAAAATCAAGTTTTCTACATAACCAAGATGAAAGCCACTTCCAACACATTGTAAGACCATACATAAATGGAAATCCACACAACATTGGTTCATTTAATCAAAGTAAAACCATGATCAAAGAAGCTTAGCACAAGAAAAGAAAATCATGAACTATAACCAAATGAGAGAACATCATATTAATTGGAAATCCACTTGCCTTGGTCAAGAGAAGATGTAAAAACACTCCATGAAGGTCCTCTTATGGCCTCAAGCTCCAAAATTACAAAATCCCCAAAATAGCTCAAGAGAACCCTAAAAATCCAATCCATTGTAAACCTCCATGAAAACCCATTGCATAAATGATAAAACCCTTCAAAATGGTTTGGAAAACCAAGATTTGGAGAAAGAAATCCATTGCTCACCTTATAAAAGCCCAAACCAAGAAGAAATGCAAGAAAAGGTGGTCTCTCCTAGCTCAAATCTCTTGCAAAGTCATCTATGGAAAGCTTGGAGAGAGGAGAAGAAAATGGGAAGCTCAAATCTCCCTTTAGCATCAAGGAACAAGAGATGCATGAGGAGAGAGAAAGGGGGCTGGGAGAAACCCTAACCCTTCTCTTGTTGCAGGAAAAAGGAAAAGAATGGGGAAGACAAGAGACCCAATGGTGGTTTTATAGAACAATTGGGCTGGGCCCCATGGGCCCTAAACTTACCAAAGCTGAAACTAATGTTTGCGGGTCCCGAACGAAAACGACGAAGAAGACAAAAATGATCGGCGAAATATCTACTTTCCAAAAAGTATATTTTCCCCAAATTCTGAAATTTTCGAAATTCATGGACAGATTTAGTGTAAAAGGTCAGTTTTGCCCTTTTCTCGAAAAACGCATTTTCTGAGTATCAAATCAAAATGATCAAAACATGAAAGTTGTGAAACTTCATCAAATGAGTCAAAATACGTCAAATCCAGAATTTTTAGAAATGAAAAACAATTTCTCATAAAAAATACAAATCATAGGGACCGGGTCAAACTAAAGTCAACGGTCTACAAAATCTCAAAGACTAAGGAAAAATCTAGTCAAACTCAAAAACGCGGTCAAACTAAATCAAATCTCACTTAAAAAGCTAAACCACGATTAAAACAATACTAAACAAAAGAACTGGGGTCGGGATCTTACATCCTCCCCCCCTTAGAATCCATTTGGTCCTCCAAATGGCTTAAACCAAATCAAAATCAAAAACCCAAAAGACAAACGAAAACACTGACAACCTATGCTAGACCTTGGTGACTGAGAGATCCTCTTATCAAACCTGATGTTGAGATGCACGGTCAACAACATTCTGATTCGGTTGAAGGCTTCACACTAATCCACATATCTGCTCGAAAACAAACTTCTCTGGCCAAACTAGTGTCCGACAATCCTAAGCATCCTTGGTGTCATCTGTCGTTCCTGCACTGAATCATTTCTTTTACTCACCTTGTCAGTCACTGTCGGTCTAAGAAACTGCAAGTTCTGCCTCTTTCTATCACTTGGAATTCTGTGCCTTAAATCCTACAAAGCTGTACACGGTGCTCTTGATGTTTGAACAAAGATGTGATCGTAGACATGTTTTCTCTGAAATATCTCCCTCTTCAAAAATTCCTGGAATTCCAAATACCTACTTACACTGTACCATTCAGACTCTGGCTTCTAAGAATATCGTCAATCCTTCTTCATTCCGAAATCACAACTCCAAATTCTAATCTTTCTGTGATGTACTCAGAATTCGTGTCCACATCTGGTTCTATCTACCTGCTGCTCTTGATCTCTTCCCTGGTACTGTGTCATCAATAAAACACATCTACTAATCTGATGTCAATTCCTGAAGAACTGAAACTTTCAATCCAAGTCTTGAATGATGTTGATTCTCTCGTAGATCCAACCTTGTCCTCAACTGAACTAGTACACATCCGGACATCCATCATCCCTTCTCTTCACATACTACCAAACTCCAGCCATAACTAATACAACTCCTTCCATTCGATGCCAAACAACCCTTAAAATTTTAAACATAGAGACTAAAATAATTACTTAGCTAAATTTTATCATTTTAAAACATAGTAAAAATTGAACTTCCAAATCATCAAATAAAGCTTAATAAATGAGGTTTTTCAAAGTTTGAACATGAAATAACATTATTCATTTTGAAATTCATGTTTTTCATAACTCAACAAATCCTTGAAATACTCAACAACCTCAAATTAGGATTTTCAAAAATAAATCAAATTCATGTAGTATGACCATACATGAAATTTTGTTGAAATCCATTTCCAGCCAAACACATACAAAGTTTTGAAATCTTTAAGGTTTTGAAATGTAGATGTTAACATTTAAGAGAATTAAAACAAGGGCAAAATTTCCAAGATCATTGTAAAACACTATTTTAAGAAGATTAAACGCAACTCCGAAACACAAATCCTTATGAAGGCAAAATCATGTAACTCCTGAAAAGAGTATAATAACATAGTTTTTAATTCAAAATAAGCCTCAAAGAAGAAACATAAATCCATTTTTAAACACTACAAGGATAAACCATAGATATTAATGAAAACATATCAAAGATGAAAACATCAAGAAAATCATTTTAAATAAGAAATGGACATCCAAATTACTGAGGTACTCCCTTGCATCTGCACGTTGTCCAATCCAATACCCTATAAGTCGGTAAAGCCCACAACATTTCCTTTGCTGCCAAAAATTTTCTTAACTACAACTAACCATCCACTTGGTATTGCCTCTGGAAACTACACTGGCTACACTACAAGTTACCGAACTTCTCAACCAAAACCATGACCATGCTCGTCGAATCCGGGGAAATCCTTGAGTTTCTTGCACCACTCCTAATCTTACTAACTAAGATCACTTCTCCCTTCATAAAATCCACAGGTAACATGCCTCTTGCAGTCCTTCATCTTGAAAAGATGGTCTGAGTTCACCCAAAAATCCACATTAACTTACCTTAGTACAGCTGCATGATGATCTTCGATTAACTGAGAGGGGATCTTCAATTACTGCTCGAGTCCAACTCTGACGGGCAAACGCATATATCTTCTCTCATTAACCACAACGGAGATGCTGAAGGCTGAAAGTCTGCTGACGTTCTCCGAAAACACATACTAAATCCACGAGGTTCTCAGTCTCCGACACAAGCATAGACAAAAGACACTAGACAAGAGTATGGAGATTTTAAAAATTCTCCACCACTAAGGAGGAAATTTGGCCATCCAAATCTCCTAACAACAGAACTAAAAGATAAGACAAGCAAAATCTCCCGAACTGAAAGAAAAGTCGACTCAAATCCAACGAAACAAAGACACGAGAAAACAAATCGACACAATCTAACGAATCCTCACCACACGTCTTAATGTCTCTAGAGTATTTTATTTCCTAGAAACTAACCAGCTCTGATACCAAACCTGTCACACCCCGAAACCGGGACCTGCAGTGATCCGACCTCGGGGTGCGAAATTTTGGGATAATTTGAAACTTTTTGTTATAGTTCCCCAAGATCCGCGTGAATGAGAATAAACAAATTCCATCACGATCAGAGTATATTTTCGCGGAAGCTACACATGGTGTTACGACCCGGAATCCGTGGCCATCGGGTTCCGTGTCGCACGCAATCAATTCCATAAAGCCATCATATAAGCAGACTGGCATAAATCATATATCAGAACACACTGAGCTGGTAGTAACAAGACTAATTAATTCCCACATGTTCAAATTACAATTAACAAATGTCTTAATTACAAACCCAAAGAAAACGGCTGATAAGGCCATACAAAAATATCCAACTAGACAGAAATACTACCCCAATGTTTAAACACGTACTTCGGTGCCACACTTGACATCTAAATGATATCAAATGGGCAGCCTCTCACGTCAGACCAGCGGTCCCACCGCCTCCTCTGATCAAACACCTACAAACAGAAAAGAAGAGACTGGCACCAAACAAAAAGGGTCAGACACGACGGTCTGGCAAGAAAATAAACAAATAATATGAACAAAAGGAACATACATAAAACCTGATGAAATCATCGTAAAACCGGATAAATAGTCTAAACAAAATGACAATAAAGCATGCTAAAACAATCGAAAGACCGAACATAAATGTAACATCAACTAAAGGAACAGTCGCTGGAACATAAATATCTCGAAAAGATAACAGTCTAATAAAACATTTAATAGTCGGAAATACATTTCAAATCCTGAATAATGGCGACAATATGATAAATGGTCGATATAGTAAACAAGAACCAAATCAAAGCATAAAAAGCATAACCCACAAGAATCGTAAACTAAAGTACTGTGCAGATAAAACCTAGGCGACCACAATTAGCTAAATCCTCCTATTACCGAAGTAATAAGAGCAGACAGAGCGTAGCCACTGAACGTGGTACTAAAAATAGGATCAGCACCGTAGCCATACAAATGGGACCGGCAGATCAAAAATCAGAACCGTATCCATACAAATGGGACCGGCAGATAGTTACCGTTGCCATGGTCGGTACAGACAGAATCCAAGCTGCAGCTGGCGGACAGAGTAAAGATCCCAAGCCGGGTGATCAGCCCGACGAGGTGACCTAAGCCTAGTGGTGCCTTTAGTTTTCAAACTCAAACCGATACAAATCTAACAGAGTACTAATCCCTTTGGCTCAGGGGCTCACACCACATAGCTCTGGCCCCGTCTTGCCTCGGGGTTTTGTTTTCGAAGTCATAGCCTCTTTGGCTCATGGGCTCGCACCACATAGCTCTGGCCCCGTCTTGCCTCGAGGTTTTTATTTTCAAATACTAGTGTTGTCAAAACAATAGTCTTATCGAAGAAATCCCGACTGTGACGAACATACTCAATCTCTTTTGAAATCAAATCGGAGAAAACATACGAATACCTCTGGTAAACCGTTCAAATACGCATCAAGGTGATTTGTATAAAATCATACGGTCAATCCTTTCGAACGTGGAAAACCACATGATTTTATAACAAATCATCGATGCTATTTAAATTAGTTCACCAAAGAAACAATACAAATACAAATACAAATACAAATACATTTTTCTGACTTGAAATGGAATGGATAGTGGAGAATGACTTAATGATTTACCAAGGAACCATCACAATGCACGTTTAACCTTTAAACATTGATTAATAAAGAATGTGTTTGATGCCAATGAAAATCCATAATGTTTAAATGATAAAGTGCGCATTGAGACCCGAAAGGTTCCCGTATAATCTCACATAAGCTCATTCTCACATCATTCCCATTTCACAATTTCCGAGTATCAAAAGTAAATCCAAACTCTTTAAAGTAGGCCCATAGTTGGCCTTAATCCACGTCCAAACTAGTCCTCAATAACAGTCCAAAACCAACCTTAATCAAGCCCACAAAACAAGTTTAAAAACAGTCCAAAACTAATCCTTAAATATCTCACAAACAAATTCTTAAAACTAATCCAAACTAATCTTTGAATGACCTACAAAACAGGTTTTGAAAACAGCCCAAAACCGAACTTGAATTGCCCACAAAACAGATTTTTAAATCAGCCCAAAACTAGACTTGAACCAGGCCCAGCAAACAGATTTTAAAACAGTCCAATGTCAGGCCCAAAGACGACCCAATATCAGATCTGAAATGGCCCAAAAACTGATTTGAATCAGGCCCAAGGAAGCCCCAAAAATCTGGCCCACAGAAATCCCTAAATCCAGGCCTGAACCCGAGCCCAGACTGAGCTGGGCTCGCTCGAGCGACCCAGAGTGGGTCGCTCGAGCGGACCCAGACAGTGCCTGGTCCGCTCGAGCGACCCAGTGGGTCGCTCGAGCGGACTGGGCCTGCCCAGTCCAGCCCGAGTGTGCATATTTTTTGCATTTTTCCTTTTTTTTTCTTGATTCTTTTGCTTCCTTTTCTTTCATACTAATTTCCATGATTGGTTGGGCCCTTCCTTGACCTTCCAAACTCATCAAAACCATCCATTCCATCAACCCAATTAACCAAAACAATCACTTTTTAAAACAAAGTTTCTCCCCATTTCTTTGAACCCAACTCCTAACACAAGAAAATCAAGTTTCTACATAACCAAGATGAAAGCCACTTCCAACACATTGTAAGACCATACATAAATGGAAATCCACACAACATTGGTTCATTTAATCAAAGTAAAACCATGATCAAAGAAGATTAGCACAAAGAAAAGAAAATCATGAACTATAACCAAATGAGAGAAAACATCATATTAATTGGAAATCCACTTGCCTTGGTCAAGAGAAGATGGCAAAAACACTCCATGAAGGTCCTCTTATGGCCTCAAGCTCCAAAATTACAAAATCCCCAAAATAGCTCAAGAGAACCCTAAAAATCCAATCCATTGTAAACCTCCATGAAAACCCATTGCATAAATGATAAAACCCTTCAAAATGGTTTGGAAAACCAAGATTTGGAGAAAGAAATCCATTGCTCACCTTATAAAAGCCCAAACCAAGAAGAAATGCAAGAAAAGGTGGTCTCTCCTAGCTCAAATCTCTTGCAAAAGGCATCTATGGAAAGCTTGGAGAGAGGAGAAGAAAATGGGAAGCTCAAATCTCCCTTTAGCATCAAGGAACAAGAGATGCATGAGGAGAGAGAAAGGGGGCTGGGAGAAACCCTAACCCTTCTCTTGTTGCAGGAAAAAGGAAAAGAATGGGGAAGACAAGAGACCCAATGGTGGTTTTATAGAACAATTGGGCTGGGCCCCATGGGCCCCAAACTTACCAAAGCTGAAACTAATGTTTACGGGCCCCGAACGAAAACGACGAAGAAGACAAAAATGATCGGCGAAATATCTACTTTCCAAAAAGTATATTTTCCCCAAATTCTGAAATTTTCGAAATTCATGGACAGATTTAGTGTAAAAGGTCAGTTTTGCCCTTTTTCTCGAAAAACGCATTTTCTGAGTATCAAATCAAAATGATCAAAACATGAAAGTTGTTAAACTTCATCAAATGAGTCAAAATACGTCAAATCCAGAATTTTTAGAAATGAAAAGCAATTTCTCATAAAAAATACAAATCATAGGGACCGGGTCAAACTAAGGTCAATGGTCCACAAAATCTCAAAGACTAAGGAAAAATCTAGCCAAACTCAAAAACGCGGTCAAACTAAATCAAATCTCACTTAAAAAGCTAAACCACGATTAAAATAATACTAAACAAAAGAACTGGGGTCGGGATCTTACAAGCTTCATTAACCATTACCTTCGACAAGAACAAGCACCAGCTCATGCTTCAACAGAAGCAAACCACGCGCACCTACAAGCGCCCCATCAGCCGCCGAAGCGTCAACTCCCTCGGCAACTCTCTGAACTCCGGGTTGACCTCGACTCCCCGAACTATTGTCTTTGGGACGCTGGGACCATTCCCACTTCCCGAAGAACAAACTGCTCCTTCTAAGAAGCAGAAGCTCGCCTCTCAACGTGTCACTACCGTGACACCAAAGGCGAGCACCAGAAGGCCCGAAGCCCGTGGCACCCCCACGAAGCCTCGACCCGCAAACGACCAGGTCTATCCCAAGACTTGGTCCCCAAGACCTTCACCAAAATAAAGAAGGTCCCAAATCCACCAAGCCAGCATTCCTGGCCCCACTCAAGGAGAACCAGTTCTACCCTCTTGCCTACATGAAAGAGGAGAGACCCATCTCCAATCTGACTCCCAAGTCATCCCAGCATGAGCCGGCTTGTTCCTACAAGCCCAAAATTAAGTCATGCATCACAAGGCCTCTGCAAGCACCTGCTAAGGCCTACAAACCTGCAGTTCGACCCTTCATCTCTACAAGGGCCGAACTCCAAAAATTCAAAGCTTCGCTGTAACAGGCGAAGGACCGGGTTCGCATCCTGTCCTTGCCCAGCTACAAAGAAGACATGCTCGGCTGCTGCTCCCGAGGGAGCACATCCTTCGTTGTCAAGGCCCAGCTAGAGCTGACTGAAGCTCAAATTGCTCGTCGTAAACGCCGCCGCGCATCGTATCGACAAAAGAGACTAGAAAAGCGAAGGATCCAGCCTCCTACACTTCAAGTCGCTCCCAAATGGGTCGAAAAAGATAGACCCAACCAAGTTGCTGCCGTCCATATGGTTGGAAAAACCAAAAGGCGCCAAAAGTCAGCAACAAAAATCCATGTCCAACGTCCAATGACCCGCAATGTCTCCAGGACAAGAAGACACTCAGAAGAATCCCCTGCTCCTTCAAGCAAAGGACGGCAGAGTGATCCTTCCTCAAGCTCTTCTTCAAAAAGAATGAGCCCCAGCTCAGCCACCAGGACAGTTTCTTCATTCGAATCTCGAGGGATGAACGTACTGGCTACAAATTCTGAGCCACCACCCCGCAATTTACCTCAAGATGATGCGATCACCCGCATCCAGTAGTTGGAACAAGGCTAACAGAGGATTGAAACTCTGATGGAAAACCTTTTCCTCGCCTTCCAAAATAAGGCGAATAATGAACCTCCTCCGAATCATCCAGACGATGAGGTAAATGGAGAAGAAAATGAGTCACGCCCCTTACCAAAAAGGACGTAGACCGTATCCTCGCCAAAGCAAAAGAAGAGGATATACTCAAGGAGCATGGGATCAAGCCACCATATCCCTTATGGATGGACTCGGTCCCTTTCCCCATAAAATTCAAGCATCATACTCTCCAAACATTTACGGGGAAAGGATCAGCCAGACAGCACGTCATCCACTTCAAGATCCTGACGGGAGCTATCGCGGATCAAGATGCACTCAAGATCCGCCTCTTTGTAAGTACCCTAAAAGGTACGGCCTTCGATTGGTACTCCACTCTGCCGGAGGACTCCATCCAAAATTGGGCCATGCTAGAGACACGCTTCCTAACTCACTTCAAAGGTGAGGATCATCCCGCTACTATGGCTCAGCTGTGCAGCCTAAAATAGGGGGAGAATGAGTCAACATATGACTTCATTCACAAGTGGAAAGCAATGGCGTACAAATGCTCTGATGTACTGCCACAAGCGTCGCTAGTCGACATCTGCCGAAACAACATGAGAGCTAGAATCCGCTTCATGATCATCGGCAACAAATCAAAAAACCTGGGAGAACTCCTAGAAGCTTCCATGAAAGCTGAAACGGTGATTAAAGACCTCAACAATCAGAAATCATTAAGAAAAGAGCCAACCGCCATTGCAACCTCAAAACCAAAGGAAAAAGAGGTCCTCAATGTGCAGACCAAGTCAGCTCCTCAGCCACCAAAGAAAGCTGAAAACAAAGCTGCTGGTAAGAGACCTGAACCTGAACTCTCAGATGCCTTCAAAGAACGAGTAGAGAAGAAATACCCGTTTGATGAAGATGTTGATGAAATCTTCGGGGCTCTTGTGGCAAACGACAAGCTCACCTTGCCTGAACCAAAAAGTCCGGGTGATGTTGGCAAAACCAACGATCCTCGGTACTGTCCATACCACCAGATGATCTCGCATCCTCTCAATCAATGCTTCGTTGTGAGGGAGAAAATAAACGAGATGTGGAAAAACGGAGTCATCACCTTTGACAAAAACTATGGGTCTGCCTCTGTCAACATGGTGACATGTGGACAAACATCAAAATCACCAAAGAAGAAGATCACTACTTCCTTCAAGGTGATAAACTCAATCTAAGCGTCCGAGGAACTGGTTCCTTACCCGACACCAGACGGACAACCCATATGGGTACATCCTGATCTCCTGGAAGATGAAAATTGGTAGGTCATGAAAACAAAGCCTACAGCTCAATAGTGAAGGCAGGCTAGGAAATATCTCCTCAAGCTCAAAAGGCAAGAGAAGACCCAGCCAAAACAAGAAGTCAAAGAAAAGGCAGAGGCTTCCTCTACCGCTTCACTGGAGGCAACAAAAACATCCCTTCCAGAGACTTCAAAGGGGGTAAGAAAACTCACTCTCAGTGATTTCATGCCACCTCAATTCAAAGAAGTCATGCAGGAGGTATCATACTCTTGCAATTCGGTAATTGGACTCTCCATTGATGGATATGAGTCCAGCGATACCGATGGTGGATTCGAATCCAACTACACAGACGAGTGGGAGGAGTCCCTTGAAACAGGAGAATATCTCTCCGATGAAGAATGGGTTCCTGAGAATCATCTTATGCCAGTAATCTGGTATAACCCCCTACAGCCACAAGGATCCTGTTCTGATAATGAAGAAGACCAAGAGGCTGTACAAGAAAATGTTGTTGAACCAGCACCCCTCATTGCTCCAGTGGAAATCAACAATGTTGAGCCACAAAGAGTTGATGAAGAAGAAGATTTGGCTCCCATGCCTGATCTTGAAGAATATGCAAGGACCTTACAGTGTCTTGCTCTAGAACAAGAGTAAGACCGCATCAACGAGCCTCCTCGCAATCCAGAGCCTGAAGTCCCTGAAGACCATCAAGTACATCCTCCCTTAATTCCTGAAAATGGAGAAAATTGCTGGATAGACGATCCTCTTACATCCGAGGATTACTCTGACTCTGATCAGGCAATGTCTCCCGTCAGAGCTTCCTGTAATGTGATAATTCGGGATTATAGCTCTTTCGAAGCATCGTCTGATGAGAGCACTTACACTCCGGCGACGCCTAGCAATGTATCTTCTGGAGCCACCTCGTCTCACGTGACTGGGATCATCTCATAGCAAGCCTTGGGAAAATTACCGATCAAGAAGACCCGTGGAAAGGAACAAAACCTTGGTCTGGAAATGCCCCTGAAACCCCAGAAGGTTTCGTTGAGCTGGAAGCCTCCGAAAATATTGTGGAGGAACCACCTTCGAACCTTCCAACAGAAGATCCTGTTAAAAGATAGACTTGGGAACACCAGATAACCCACATCCTGTATTCATAAGCAAGAATATAAAGGATGATGAGTTACCCGAGTATATTGCTTTTCTTCGTGAGTTCGTTGATTGCTTTGCATGGTCTTACGCTGAAATGCCTGGCTTAGACCCCAAAATAGCGGTCCACAAACTCAATCTTCAAGAAGACATCAAGCCTGTCAAGCAAGGCCAAAGAAGATTCCGTCCAGATGTGATGGATAAAATTGAACAAGAAGTTCAAAAACTCAAAAGCGTCGGCTTCATCCGTGAGGAACAACATCCTGAATGGTTGGCCAACATTGTCCCCGTGACAAAGAAAAACGGGCAGATCAGGGTCTGTATTGACTATAGAGACCTGAATGGCGCATGCCCTAAAGATGAATTTCCGCTCCCCATACCAGAGGTAATGATTGATAATACCTGTGGATTCGAGCGAATGACATTCATGGATGGTTTCTCTTGCTACAATCAGATAAAGATGCATCCTGAAGATGAAAAACATACATCTTTTCGGACCCCATTTGGCGTGTATTGCTACACTGTCATGCCATTTGGTCTGAAAAATGCTGGTGCCACATATTAGAGGGTTATGATGAAGATATTCCAAGATATGCAGCACAAGACGGTTGAATGTTACATTGATGACCTCGCCGTCAAAAGTAAAAGAAAAGAAGATCATCTCGAAGACCTTCGAGAAGTCTTCCTCCGGCTTCGCAAACACAAACTACGAATGAATCCTTTGAAATGCTTCTCCGGCGTCTCGTCAGGTAAGTTCCTCGGATTCTTAGTTCGGAAAGCTGGAATAGAGCTTCACCCCATAAAAGTCAAAGCCATTCTTGAAATGCCCTCTCCAAGAACCTCGAGAGAACTCAAAGGGCTTCAAGGGAGATTGGCCTACATCAGACGGTTCATATCCAATCTTTCGGGGAAATGCCGTCCATTCTCCCGGTTGATGAAAAAAGGTGTAAACTTTGTCTGGGATGCTGATTGTGAAGCTGCTTTCCAAGATATCAAGTCATACCTGACAAAACCTCCAGTTTTAGCTGCTCCTACCACTGGAAAACCATTCATCTTGTACACAAGAGCCCTTGATCACTCTCTGGGAGCTCTGCTTGCATAAGAAAATGATCAAAGAAAAGAAGCTGCTCTATATTACCTCAGCCGCATGCTAGTAGGTGCAGAGCATCGCTACTCTCCAGTCGAAAAAGAATGTCTTGCAGTGATGTTCGCCGTACAAAAGCTGCGTCACTACTTACTTTCCAACAAAGTCTACCGGGTCTCGAGGGTCAACCTCTTGAAGGTCCTTGTCACAAAGGCAGGTTCTCTCAATGCTCGACTGGCAAAATGGTCCATCCTTCTGTCACAATTTGATATTAGGTATGTACCACAAAAGGCAATCAAAGGGCAAGCTCTAGCGGACTTCCTCGCAGAGCATCTATTGCCTAAAGACTCTCCACTCAGAGATGATCTCCCAGACGAACCAGTCTACAATGTGGAGACTTTCTCACAAAATGCTTCTTGGGACATGTACTTCGACGGTGCAACCAGGACAAATAAAAAAAGACAGCTGATCTCGGGAGTTGGCATCCTCTTTGTTAGTCCCGACAAATACATGATTCCACACGCTTTCTCACTACTGGAACCATATGCATAAACAATGCAACTGAATATCAAGCTCTGATCCTAGGATTGGAACTCGCCATCGAATCCGGTATCACCATGCTGGAAGTCTTTGGAGACTCTCAACTGATCGTCAACTAGATGAATCAGAAATTTGAAGTCAGGAAGCCAGATTTGCTGCCTTACTACAACAAAGCACAATCGCTTCTATAAAAGTTTGACATCTTTCACATCACCCACATTCGTAGAGGTGAAAACATACATGCAGATGCCCTAGCTGGACTTGCCGCATCTATGGCAATCCAGGAAGGGGAAAACATGCAAATCACAGTGTGCGAAAGAAGAATCCTTCCTCCTCTTAACACACACCAAGAAGTTGCTGAATGCCACCAAGTGGTTGGAAGTCGGATTTCAATCCTTCAACCTTCAGTCGGTGACCGGAGGGATCCGTTCATTGATTACATTATGTTCGGAATCCTACCTGAAGATCCAAAAGAACGGGTTAGCATCCAAAGGCGAACCCCAAGCTTTCATTTGGATATTCCTTCAAAAATCCTTTACAGGAAAAGAAAAGAAAAGAAAAGAAAAGAAAGAAACAAAAAAAAAAGAAAGAACTTTTTCCTACAATGGGGTTTTCTTGAAAAATGGAACTTACTTGAAGCCATTGATGGAGAATAAGAAGAAAAGTCTTGAAGATCTTGAAGAAGAAGAATTCTTGGTCTTGAAGCCCTCTTGGGATTGTTGCAAAAGAAAGCAATAAGAGCAAGAGATCCAACCTCCTCCTTGCTTTTATAGAAGAGAGCAAATCAAAGAAGGAAAGAAGAAAGAGGTAAGTGTTACTATTAGTAACCTTACCAAAAGAAAGAAATTAGAAAGATTCTTTCCCAAAAGAAAGATATCTTGAGAGATTCTCTCCCAAAAAGAAATCAATGAGAGATTTTCTCCCAAAAGATAGGATCAATAAAAGATTCTTTCCCAAAGGAAGATATCTTGAGATATTCTCTCCCAAAATAAAGGGAAAATGAGAGATTCTCTCCAAGTAAAGATATTCTTAGATATTCTCTATCCAAACGAGATATTTTTGGATATTCTTTATAAAAATGACACCATATGAGATCTAAGCCATTTCAAAAGCTTAAGGTCCCATGGGTTAGCCCATATGAGCCAGGTTTGACCACCTAGGCACTAAAAAAAAAATTTTTTTTTGGGCTTTTAGTCAAAGAGAAATCCCTTTTACCAAGAGCATACAAAAATGGTTCCATGCCTCTTTTGAGTTGATTGGACGAGCTTCCAAAAATCAAACCATCCAGCCTCATATACCAAATTGAGCCAAAATCTTGAAATTGACATCCCACAAAAATCCAAACCAAATTCTGGTCCCCTAACTTGCCACATACAGCTTGTTAGGTCACAAGACCAAAACCAAAAATCAAAACCTGATCCCCTAACTTGCCACATACAGCCTGTTAGGTCACAAGATCAAAACCAAAATCGACCCCCCCAACATTCTACATACAGCTTGTTGGGTCACACGGTCAAAACCAAACCCGACCCCCTAACCTGCCACATACAGCTTATTAGGTCATAAGGTCAAAACCCAAATCCACATCCCTGATGTCATCTTCAAAAGTTTGCCTCGAGATGGTACGTGATCCCTTTCACTACCATAAAACTCCCCTGGAAGCTCAAAAGGCTACAAATACCAAAAAGAAAAACTGCTCAAAGCCTCTTGGTCAAGTCACAAGCTTTCCTTCACAAGATCTCTTCGAGGCACATCGACTACAAAAGTTAAGCAACTCGTCGCTGCACCTCGAGGGGGCATTTGTTGACACAAAGAATGTCACTTGTTGACACAAAGAATATCACTTGTCCTCTTCAAGATCCAAAGAGCTACATGAAGTCGCAACCTGCTATAAATAGGCAATGCTACTTCCAAAAAAATCAAATCTTGTCAGAATCAAACAAAAACTGCAAGATCCTTCAAGACAGCCAAAAGAGGAGGAGTACACAAGAAGTTTCGGGCCATTTCAAAATAATTTTGGCCTAACTTCGCTTCTCCAGCAGCTGAAAAGGAGCTCCCGGCGGCGAAAGCGTCGGAGATACTAAATCTTCGATCAGAGCCGATGGATGGTCTCAAAATACATCCAAAAGACTCCACATCAAGTTCCGAGTCAAACCGACAACGTTTGACCCTACATCAACCTCGAACAGCTAAATCAGGCCTCTCGGCGGCGAAGCTCCTCGAAATCATGGTTTCCAAGATAGACAGAGCCTATGGATCATCTTAAAATGACTCCAATATGTTCCCTATCAAATTTCAAGTCAATCAGACATCGGTTGACTGCACATCAAGCCGCGACATCTTCATCGCGACAAAAGCAAGTCTACTAGTGATAGGACCCCAAACGGCTTCAAAACTCAAACAAAAGTCTATGGTTGGTCTTAATTATTGCTCAGGAGGCTTCACCTCAAATTTCAGGTCATTCCGACATCGTTTGGCCCAGTTTCAGCTTTTGACGGAAAATCGGCAGCTCTGCGCGACAAAGTCTTCGGCTTTCTCAGAAAATTGGAAACTTTGCAAAATAAAATGCAAGGATTCTCATCAGGTTTTCTACAAGGAAATCACGCCAATAAATGATAAAAAAATGTCAAGGAAAAATACAGAAGAAAAAAGAATCGAAAAACATCAAAAATGGACACAAAACGGGACAAAAGGGGGGAAAACCCCCCCAAAGGGTCACAGGCCCCTGCGACCCTGGGGCCCGGGATCTCCGGGAGGGCCCCGGAAACCCCATTTTTCACCGTTTTTTTGCGATTCGAAGCGCCCGGTCTCTGGTATTTTCCAAAATTCATACTTTTGAGACACCAAATCCTCTGACATCCGTCAAAAACACGGGTCAATCATCAAGAGTATCGAAATCAACATTGATCGCCAACCGGTCAACCAAAAAAAGTGTGCTTTCTACCCGACCGATTGAGAAATCGACAGGACAGATGGCACCGACCCGCTGTTGGCAACCAATACCTGAAGTTACATGGTCATCTGATGTTGATCTACATGAAGATCCATCATTGATCATCGCCAGAAGAATCCCAAAAGATGCAGCACGGCCCGCGACTCTTCAACTGCTCGGCGACCACTTAATGCGATTAATTGACTAGCTTTATTACAGTCATTAATCCATTTCTTTGGATGGCCCAATCAGAAGTAAGCATCCGGGAGTTACAAGTCAAGAGATTCATGGCAATTAACCCATTAAACTCCTCCCATCATGGCGATTAAAGGCGATTAAATGCCCTCAATCTCCTCCGGCCAATCAGAAGCCAAGAAAAAGGAGTTACAAAATAAAGAATTCAATCTTGTAACTCCTCTCTTTATGTAGCTTTATGACAATTAAGGCTCATAAACCCTCCTAAATGGCTACCTAAAGGCCTATAAATAGGAGAGCATTCCAAAGAATTCCAGATCAGAAAAATCACAGAGATTGAAAAAATCACAGAGATCATCGAAAAAAGAAGACAGATCCTAGATCAGAAAAAAAGCACAGAAATCCAGAGAAAGAAAGAGAGAAAACTCTGCGGAAGTTCTACACCGACCACCGCTACAAGGTGACAGAAGTCCCTTGGGTGGGTACTGTTGGGATTGGTGTATGCCCTAAAGCCCACTAGTTGCACTCTCATCTTTTGTTACTGGATATTTACTGGTTATATAATGGAATGACTCTTTTCTGCTTAAACATGTATATATATGTATGGTTGTGTAAGGCCCATTGTTTCTAGTAAATGAATTAGGTGTGTAGTGTCTACACACAGATAGGTCTAATTCATGGACACTGGAAACAACATATTTGTTCATAACTGAGAGATGGAGCTGGGCACTTTATCTTGGTATAAGTTATAATGAGAGACTCTCCTGTATTCAGGGTGACTTACCTAAGTCATGGGAGGTCTTTCCCGGATTTATCTCATTAGTGCATATGCAATGCATTGAACAGGACCATGGTAGGTGTGATCTCTAAAATAGTACTATCACTGAGAGAGATCAAGTCACCTCATGCTACTGAGTGACCAGTGCTCTTAATCTTGAGCATTTGTGGATGAACTGACGAAGTCAAGTTCTTATGCTTTAATTCACTATGGGTGAGATTCTTTTCATGGGTCAACAGCTCTGTGTTTTGGGTACTCGGACTTGATCAGTTGGGACGTGCAGATGCAATAAAGAATCTATGCCATCTAATGATGGAATGATCGTCCCCTTAGAATTATCTGATTAATCATAAAAATCTAAGATCTTAGTATATGGATGTTCCATATGGATATTGAACTTGTGGGTCGCTCCCTGGACCAAGAGAATGATATCCGGATGATGATTATGTTAAGGATATGAAGTTCTAAGGTTTAGATGTAACCGAGAAGGTTGATAGTACATGTGATAACCTGACTCGATTATGGATGTTACATAGAGGGGCATTTCAGGTCATTACACTTAGTAGGTCGAAGACAACTGTCATTTTATGACGAGCTTATTATATTATATATTTGTCCCTGGAGTTCAACCATAACTCTTTAGTGGAATGAGTTAAGGTTAAAATGGTCTTTATGTTGCTATGGGTTTAGCAAGGACATTTTGGTCATTTTGGGAGCCAAGGGCAAATATGTCTTTTGGTCCCTTCCCTAGTCACTTTCCAAGATTGGCATGGTTTCCCAAGTTGTTTAGATAACATTTGGTTGAATTATTTTAGTGGAAAAATAATTTTGAGTTTAAATTCAAGTAGCCTTTGATGGCATACATGAATTTAATTCTAGATAAATTGTTTGTGGGCCATGGTGTGCATTAGTATGTGGGACGTCCATAATGGGATTTCCATGGGTAAGGTTTCCAACTTTGAGTAGGTCTCTCTACTTGAAAAGTTGGACTCCTCTTTGGATTAGTATTCCTATAAGAAAGTTTCCTTTTTGGATTAGAAACTTAAAATTAGTAAGTGTTATACAACTAGGATTACTAATTGCCAAAGTTTGTGGGATGTTCTTAGTTTCCTTTTCTAATTGGAGTGTTTCTTAAAGGAAATAAATCTTTCCTTTTAGGACATCTATGAGAATTAGAAGAGATAGCTTTTTAGGAAAGCAATCCACAAAGTTTCTATAAAAGAAACCATACAACCCTTTGGACGTCCAACATAGAAACACTAAGAGAGAGTCCCACACGTCCAGCCCTTGGATTGCTTTCTTCTTCATTGAAGAGATCCTAAGGTCTGAGATTTTTCCTTAGAAAAATAGTTCTCAATTCCTAGATTAAGATCCCACCATCTTAGCCAATCAGATTTGGAAGTGAGATAGAGAAGAAGATCAAAGGCAATACTACTGCAGAAAATTTCAGCAATTTGTTTGCTAATTGCAAGTCTGAGTTCGGCCCTTTGGATCTATTATTTCAGAGATTTGAAGTCTACAAATCTTCAAGGTAATAGTCTTCTTGGTTCTCCTTAAATTATACACTTGTTGGTCATGAATTCATGGAGTTCTTTTGCGATCTATATGGCTGATTTATGCTGCCCAAATCAGATTTTTTAAAATCTGTCATGTTACAAATTAGCCATGAACGTCTTCCGCTAGTGATGTTCAGATCTGAATCGCAGTTTCTTTCAGTACCCCCCCCAAGGTGCTTGCCTTCTCCTTCTGCCTCCAATGGCTTAGACGTGGCTTTTCAGCCCGTCTACTTGGCTTTTTATTGGACATAGGACCTCCTTTTGGTCTTTGTCCTCTAAAAACCTGAGGTTATAGCCAGGCCAAGCAAATCAATAGCATCCTCTGTTCTCATCTGCATGGATGATGGCGAAGTCCACATATGGCTTTCGACCGTCAATCTGAACGGGTCCTCCACAATCTCCTGAGAAGTTAGATCCTCCTTTTCTTGCTTTTCATTGTAGTTTGTATTTTTTTAAAAGAGACAAAAATCACAACTCTTGTCTTTCATTATTGATAAGGATTGTAAATCGGCTATAAACGCCAAAATCGGCTATAAATGCCAAAAAAATCGCCTTTCACGGCAAATCAAGAAAATGTCTCTTTTCTTAAATATATATGCAATGGAAAACTTGAAAGAAGTTGATTTCTTTTCTACTTGCGAAGGTTGATCTCCGGATCACCACTTGCAATTCCATGTAAAAAATAGAAAATCTGGCACACCCACACAAAAAAAATGTTGATGCACGCCTCTGCCCCCCGGTTACGAAAGGGTCAGACCCAAATGGACTCCCACGTCTGCCGACCTCAGTAGAACAGAGCAGAATGCGCCGGTCCATCAAAATCAAAAACGCAACATAAGTAGGGTGTTCATGGCCCGGGCTGAAGAACATCCAGCCTGGCCCTATTTCTAAAAACTTGGCACAAAGCCCGACCATAATTGACTGGCCTGAGCACAGCCCGCCTAAATCACAGCAAGGCTGAGCCTAGCCCGCCTAAAACACAGCAAGCCCGAGCCCAGCCTGTTGGATATCGCGATCACTGAGAGGGGGGGGGGGGTGAATCAGTGATTTCTAAAAACAGGTCCAATTCAACAACAAAACAAGTCAAACCACACAATGACACCAGATTTAACGTGGTTCACCAAAAGGCTACGTCCACGGATCAAAACCGTCCGAACACCGATCCGGTACAGGTCTGAATATATTTAGTCGCACCAACGACAAAGAGCACCAACCCTTAGTTTCAGATAGCACCAACTATCTAGGAAGCACCGACTCCCCTTACAATTTATCTGCACCCACAGATAGGATCACCAAACCCCAAACACCAAGCACCAACTTGATGTAAAAACAGAATAGAAGATTAACTCTGTCTACAGCCCTTCCCCTCTACAATTCTCTCTCTCTCAATCCCTTACAAATTGAAATTAAAGCATAAACAGAGAGACACTTAACTCATGGACGAATCACCATCTTCAAGAGCATATCCTCGTCCATACTTGCTGTAGAAAGATGCAGCACAACAGCACAGAGCACCAGCACTCTTCTTCTCTCCAAAACTCTCTCTCTTTTATCTTCTCTTCTTTCTCTCTCTGGTGTCTCTTTAGAACGACCCATACATGCCTTTATATAGGTTATAGTAACCCTTAATTGTATTCAAAACATGCTACAATTCGTTTAGAAAGAGTCCCAAACAAATTAGATAAGAGTGCTGAATTTTCGTGCAAGACTTCTGATTCTGCGCAACTCTGGTCCCTGCTCGGTCGACATCCTTGCTTGCTCGGTCGACCGAAGACACTGTCTGGTATCAGTCAATTATCGCGCTCGGTCGACATCCTGGGGTCCCGGTCGACCGAAGACACACTGTGTCACGAAAATAACTGGGAGCTACCTGAATCTGTTTCTTCAGGTTTCTCTTTGCTCGGTCGACCGCATGGGGTGCTCGGTCGACCGCGTGCTCTGCTTCAGGAATTCTGAATTCCTGACTGTTTCAATTCTGATTCTTCTTTTCAGCTCTATCAACACTAGCCTACTATCATCATGCTTGTGACAACGTGTTGACAATAATTCCAACTCAAATCAATACTTGAGATACTATCTTCTTTAATTCGTTAAAAGACTTTCAAGTCATCTCAAATTCCAACAATCTCCCCCTTTGGAATTGTTGGCAACACTATTGGAACTTCAACACTCACTTGGAACCAATTCTTAAATTCTGAAATAACAACCATGCACTGTCAACAATTTCCCCCTAGCTTTCATAGCATAACATCTCTCCTTGCTATCATAGCATAACATCTCTCCCCCTTTGACAACAAGTCCAAAGGGACCAAACCGAGGAGCGAATAGGATATTCAATGAATGCATTGCTCCCCCTTTCAAGCACAACTCCTACGGTTTAGGAGAGTGAGTAACTCCTAACTTTTTCCGGAGATACTCGAAGACTTCCTTTGGCAGAGGTTTCGTGAAAATATCAGCCACTTGCTCAGTTGTTGGAACATATTCCAACTTGACCTCTCCATCAGCAACTTTATCTTTAAGAAAATGATAACGAATTGCTACATGCTTTGTTCGAGAGTGCTGAACAGGATTCTTAGATATATGAATTGCACTCGTGTTGTCACATAGGATCGGCGTAGGATCCGTTGTAGGAACTCCTAGATCAGAGAGCATTTGCCGCATCCATAACACTTGCGTACAACAAGTTGCCGCTGCAATATATTCCGCTTCCGCTGTCGAAAGGGATACTGAGTCTTGCTTCTTACTATGCCAAGCAACTAATTTTTCTCCAAGATAAAATGCGCCGCCGCTAGTACTCTTGCGATCATCTACGCATCCAGCCCAATCGGCATCAGAATATGCAACAAGAGTGAAGGATTTTCCTTTGGGATACCAGATACCAAGCTCCATAGTACCTTTCAGATATCGAAAGATTCTTTTCACTGCTGTAAGGTGCGTTTCAGTTGGTGCTGCTTGAAAACGTGCAACCATACATACTGCTTGTAGAAGATCTGGTCTTGTAGCAGTCAAGTAAAGCAAGCTTCCTATCATAGAGCGATAGGTGGTATGATCAACGGACGAGGCCTTATCATCTTTGCTAAGCTTCGTGTTCGTTGACATTGGTGTGCTTACTGGCTTGCTGTCTTCCATATTGAACCGTTTCAGCATTTCCTTAATGTACTTCATCTGTGATATGAAGATACCATGTTTCAGCTGCTGAACTTGTAAACCAAGAAAGAACTTTAGTTCTCCAAGCATCGACATTTCAAATTCTTTCTTCATCTCTTCAGCAAAATTCCTGCAAATCTCCTCATCATTGCCACCAAAGATTATGTCATCAACATAAACAATGACAACCAGCTGTTTGCTTAACTCAGTTTTGACATACAGATTGCTATCAACCATTCCTTTTCCAAAACCAATCTTGCGGAGATAGAGATCCAGCCTTGCATACCATGCCCTTGGCGCTTGTTTCAGTCCATAAAGAGCCTTTTTCAACTTGCACACTAGATCTGAATTTTTGCTGATGAGAAAACCATCAGGTTGCTCAATGTAGACCTCTTCTTCAAGTAAACCATTCAAGAAAGCTGACTTTACGTCCATCTGAAATACCTTGAAGGTTTTGTATGCTGCCAATGCAAGAAACATTCGAATAGCTTCCAGACGAGCCACCGGTGCAAAGGTCTCTTCAAAATCTATGCCTTCAACTTGAGCATAACCTTTACAAACCAACCTTGCTTTGTTTCTAATGACTTGACCATCTTCATTCAGCTTATTCCGAAAGACCCATTTAGTACCAATAACATTCTTATCAGTAGGTCTAGGAACAAGTTCCCATGTGGAGTTCTTCTCAATTTGCTCCAACTCCTCATGCATAGCTTTCAACCAACTATCATCGAGACTGGCTTCAGCCACAGTCTTGGGTTCAATGGTGGACACAAGTGAGTAATTGCTAACTACACTTTGTCTAGTTTGAACGCCTGCCTTAGGATCTCCAATGATTTGATCCTTAGGGTGTTGCTCTACCCAAGTGCTGTGCTTCTTAGGTGAAGTATCTTCTGAGTCATCCTTTGATTTCTCAGAATCATTAGATTCAGCCATCTCATCATCAATCTCACTCGAGTCCTCATAAACTGGACTGTCATTATGAGTTGCATTCTTTGGTTCAATATTCTCATCTATTCTCACATCAGCACTTTCTATGATTTTTCTGGTCCCTTTGTTAAGACACCTATATGCCTTGCTAGTAGAGGAGTAACCCATAAATATACCTTCGTCAGCTCTTTCTTCAAATTTGCCCGGATTTTGTTCGAGCCGCTTGATGTAACACTTGCTGCCGAAGACTCTGAAGTGCTTGACTGTTGCTTTTCTTCCAAACCATAGCTCATAGGGAGTTTTGTCTTCATGTGGCCTGATCAAGCATTGATTTTGAATGTATACAGCCGTATGAATTGCCTCTTTCCAATACTTGTCAGCCATCTTGCTTTCACTTAGCATCGTACGAGCCATCTCTTGTACGGTGCGATTCTTCCGTTCCACAACTCCATTTTGCTGTTGAGTTCTAGGGGCTGAGTACTGTCTTTGAATGCCATGATGTTCACAATATTTAGTGAACTCTTCAGATGTGAACTCGCCTCCACGATCAGACCTTAAAATCTTGATACGTTTTTCCAATTGATTTTCAACCTGTGCTTTAAACACTTTAAAACGATCAAGTGCTTGATGCTTATGCTTAAGAAACAATACCCATGTCATACGAGTATAATCATCAATGCATAACATGAAATACTTATCTCCATTGGTGCTTTGTGTTCGCATCGGTCCACAGAGATCAGTGTGCACTAGCTCAAGAGGTTTCTTGGAATGATGCTCCTTTGACTTGAACATAACCCTCGTTTGCTTTCCCTTTTGGCAAGAGTCGCAAATGGGATTGGAAGGCTTTTCAACTTTAGACATGCCTCTTACAGCCTTTGAATTGCAAATCTTTGACATGTTATCAAAGCTTAGATGCCCAAGGCGTTTGTGCCACAACCAACTTTCCTCTGTCCGACTCATCAAGCAGGTCTTTTCAGCTCCATCTGACAATGTATAGAGATTTCCAGCAGTTCTTGATCCAGTTGCCACTGTTTTGTCGTTGCTACTCTTCTTGATGGCAAACCCATTCTTTGTGAAGATAACTTCGTGACCCTTGTCACAGATCTGGCTCACACTAAGCAGATTGTGTCTCAATCCAGACACATATAAGACTTCTTCCGATCTGATCTTGTTTGCCATAAGCTGAATAACACCTTTTCCGCAGATTTTGGCACCATCATTGTTGCCAAACTTCACTGAACCGCCTTCATAGTGCTGTAATTTGATGAATTTCTCTTTATCACCAGTCATATGGCTTGAACAACCACTATCAAGGACCCATGGTGCTGCCTTCTTTTGTGCATTGAATGCCATTTGCACAATGAGAGATTCTTTGGGACTTTCTGCACTTTGCTTTGCTCTCCAAGCCTTGACTAACTTGGGTTTCTTTTCAACCTGAAAGTTGTTAGCAATATGCAACCTACAATCCCTAGCCAAGTGTCCATAATTATAGCACTTATGGCACTCAATTTTGTGGCTACTTAAGATTGAAAAAGGATTCCTAGTCACAAATGGGCTATTTCTTACATATAATTTGCAATCAGCTCTTTTATGTCCAAATATATTACAATGAAAGCAATAACCATAGAATTTGTATCTTCTTTGTGGCTGGTTAATCTTCATTACCTTTCTAACAGGAATGGACTCCTTTCTAGGTTGAGTGGGCTTCATAGAGTTAGAAGGTGCAGTGACTTGCTTCACAAACTCTTTCTTTTCAGGAGGTGCAATCTTAGAGGATTCACCTTTCTCAAATCCTAGACCAAATCTGAAGTGGGCAGGTCTTTGAACTTTCAGTAGTTCATCGAGTTTCATAGTCCCTTCAATCGCTTGGAGCGCTTTGAGTTTTTTGCTATTTTCCAAATTTTCAGCCTTTGCTCTAGCGATCTCAGTTTCAAGTTTCATAGCCTCATCCTTTTTTATACTTATTTAGTTTTCAAGGACTTCTACCATTCTTTTATATTCTTCTACTTGAGTTTTCAAAGCAATAATAGAACTTTCAGATTCATGGAGAAGTTTCAGATTTTTCTTACTTGTTTTGCGTTCCATGCTAAGCTCCTCAAGTGCGGCTATGAGTTCCTCTTCAAGATTGACTTCAGCCTCCTCATCCTCTTCTGGATCTAGCTCTTCTTCTTCTTCAACAGTGACCATGAAGAGAGCTTCGGTTGATTCATCATCGTCTGAAGTTTCAGACGTGCTGTCATCTTGTTGACATAGAAAGTTTTTAGCTTTGCCCCTTTTTCTGAAATTTCTCTTTCCTTTACTCTTTTTAGCATAAGAGTCATTATCATTGTCTTCTTTTAGCGGACACTTCGCAGCAAAGTGACCAACACCTCCACAATTGAAGCATTTAAAGGGTAGCTTCCCTTTGTACTTGCCATTGCTTCCTTTCTTCAACTTTCTAACAAATTGAGCCTCAAGCTCATCATCATCGGTATCAACATCATGACCAGCAGTCTCTTTTGCCTTTTTCTGAACTTTGAAGGCCGCTTCTTTATCAGATGAAGACGTCTTTCCTATGCGCATCTCATAGGCAGTTAGAGAACCATGTAATTCATCCATGGAAAATGCATTCAGATCTTTGGCTTCTTCGATGGCTGAGACTTTTGAATCAAACCGGGGAAGAAGAGATCTTAGAACCTTTTTGACGATGACCGGCTCTTTAATCTCCTCCCCTAGTCCACGAATGTCATTCGTGACTTCATTCACTCGTTGCATATACGAGTCAACATTCTCGCTTTCCTCCATGCGAAGAGACTCGAATTGAGAGCGATGAGTTTGCAATTTGGCTTCATTAATCTTCTCATCACCTTCATGTATGCTTTGCAACTTGTCCCAAATTTCCTTGGCTGTTTTGCATGCAATTACTTTGACAAGCTCGCTGTCCACAAGGCCACTAAAGAGTGCATTCTGCGCCTTGGAGTCGTTGTCTGCCAACTTCTTCGATGCTGTATCATTGGGTACGGTGGCAGCATTGTAACCGGCTCCGACAGCCTCCCAAACATCATAGCCAAGAGATTTGATGAAGGCTTGCATCCTAATCTTCCAAAAAGAGTAATTAGAACCATCAAACAGAGGTGCTTTCATATTCCCTGTATTGACCGCCATGTGATTTGACAAGAGATCACCCTTAGCGTATTAAACTGATCAAGGGAACCTCGCTCTGATACCAATTGTTGGATATCGCGATCACTGAGAGGGGAGGGTGAATCAGTGATTTCTAAAAACAGGTCCAATTCAACAACAAAACAAGTCAAACCACACAATGACACCAGATTTAACGTGGTTCACCAAAAGGCTACGTCCACGGATCAAAACCGTCCGAACACCGATCCGGTACAGGTCTGAATATATTTAGTCGCACCAACGACAAAGAGCACCAACCCTTAGTTTCAGATAGCACCAACTATCTAGGAAGCACCGACTCCCCTTACAATTTATCTGCACCCACAGATAGGATCAGCAAACCCCAAACACCAAGCACCAACTTGATGTAAAAACAGAATAGAAGATTAACTCTGTCTACAGCCCTTCCCCTCTACAATTCTCTCTCTCTTAATCCCTTACAAATTGAAATTAAAGCATAAACAGAGAGACACTTAACTCATGGACGAATCACCATCTTCAAGAGCACATCCTCGTCCACACTTGCTGTAGAAAGATGCAGCACAACAGCACACAGCACCAGCACTCTTCTTCTCTCCAAAACTCTCTCTCTTTTCTCTTCTCTTCTTTCTCTCTCTGGTGTCTCTTTAGAACGACCCATACATGCCTTTATATAGGTTATAGTAACCCTTAATTGTATTCAAAACAGGCTACAATTCGTTTAGAAAGAGTCCCAAACAAATTAGATAAGAGTGCTGAATTTCGTGCAAGACTTCTGATTCTGCGCAACTCTGGTCCCGTGCTCGGTCGACATCCTGGCTTGCTCGGTCGACCGAAGACACTGTCTGGAATCAGTCAATTATCGCGCTCGGTCGACATCCTGGGGTCCCGGTCGACCGAAGACACACTGTGTCACGAAAATAACTGGGAGCTACCTGAATCTGTTTCTGCAGGTTTCTCTTTGCTCGGTCGACCGCATGGGGTGCTCGGTCGACCGCGTGCTCTGCTTCAGGAATTCTGAATTCCTGACTGTTTCAATTCTGATTCTTCTTTTCAGCTCTATCAACACTAGCCTACTATCATCATGCTTGTGACAATGTGTTGACAACAATTCCAACTCAAATCAATACTTGAGATTCTATCTTCTTCAATTCGTCAAAAGACTTTCAAGTCATCTCAAATTCCAACACAGCCCGCCTAAAACACAGCAAGCCTGAGCCCAGCCCAAGATAACATTATAACAAAAAAAATTAAGCCACTTGTAAATGCCAAAAGCCTTATCTCAAATAATTTGGTTCCTTTGTGCCTTAAAGAGATGTCATGTGTTCGAATCCTATCTCCCTATATTTTTCTACAATTACTTTATGGTTAGGCGGGTCAGGCTTGGGCTCTCGATTAATCAATCCAAGCCTAGTCCGTTTATTAAATGGGCCCAAAAAATCATCCAAGCCCGGCTTGATTGGTAAGACTTAAGGTTCAGACCCGAGACAAAGCGAGCTGGCCTGGATTCAAGCTCAGGGTGGCCCGGTCCATGAACACCCGTGAACATAGGCCTAAATTGTCTCAATTGGAAGAAACAAATTAGGAGAAAATTTAGCAAGTAACAGCGTATAAAAGTGGAAAAACACTTGCACCTCTTGGCAAGTAGGGGTGCCATGGGCAGTTTGGATCGGTTTAGAGGGGAAATTCAACCAAACCGAATTCATCGGTTTTCTATTTTCCCAAACCTAACCGAACCGCCCATGTGCTCAAATTGAACGGAACCAAACCGAAGGGAACCGGTTCCATTCCAGTTTTTTGTTTTGTTTTATTTTATTTTCACAAGAAAATGGCAGTTCAGTTGGTGAGAGACGTTGAGTTTCAAGTAACGGAGTGAGAGTTTGAATCTTCTTCAAGTAATTTTTCATATTCTTTTAGATGTATTTTATAAAAAATATATATTGATATAATTGGTTCGGTTCGGTTCAGTTTGAACGGTTTAACTGCACCTTCAAACCAAAAACCGAACCGAACAGAACGGTTTGAAGGAAATCCGAATCGTGACCGAACCGGTCTACTACAAAACTGATCCAAACCACCTGGTCTGGATCGATTTAGTAGTCTTTTTGTGCATCCCTATTGGTAAGTCAATTCCACTAACGTTCAAAAGACTAGACCAAAAGATTGAGAAGCCTAGGCTCCATTATGACTACACTAATAGTAAAACTTAGGTCATGTTTGGTATCTCTACTTTTTTTTTCTGATAGACCCAGTAAAAGTAGAGCCATAAGAAAAAGATCCTTACAAAGAAGAGGCTAAAGCTCTATTTTTCGGCAGCCCACTTTTTGGGCATTTGGATTTTAGAGGATTTGCCTCTAAATGTCTAAAATGGACAGAGGCCAAAATGTTGTGCCAAAAGCTCTTATTTTCATAACCTCTGTCCGTTTTAGACATTTAGACAAGTAGAGGCTGGAAATAGAGGTGCCAAACATGGGCTTAGTTCAAATTAAGAAAAACTCTTTTTTTATGGACGTATGTTATTAGAACTAGTTTTCGTATGCACAGCTGAAGCAACGTTGCCTAATATTTGGCCCAACTCATTAAACTTTTGGGTTAAGTTGAATTGTTGAGCTTTTCAAGTACCTTCATTGTAAGAAAGGATTAAATTTACTTTTATTGTCATAATATCACATATGTAGTTTATAATGATCTCCTGTCCCAAGTATGATTGATAAAAAGGTTGGTATCAAACTATGTGAAGTCGGCCATAAAACTATGAATGAAATTTTACATCGTAGGTAATCTACTTTTAGTGAAGGGAATGCGGACATTAGGGTGAAAGATCAATAACCTGAGACCAACTGAGTTTTAGAACTACGGCAAAGACGATGGTTGGTTTGTATACGAGAATGTCTGGAAGAGAAAATTACCTTTTATTTGAAAATGATGTTAAAAAGTATCCCTTTTATAAGGGCGGTACTAGGGGAGGAGTGATCATAGCTCCCTTTTTCTCCAAATTTTTATCTGAAATTGTGTGGGGATGTTTTCTAAGATACCGAAATTACATTAGCTTCGGTAACTGTACCAAGTAATCATGTCTCAACCTCGGCCATGCGCACCTCGGTAACAGTACCAGGCCTTAACCGAGATCAAGGTCATCCCCGACTTTGGTTATTCTCGACCTCGGCACCGTGTCCTGGCCTCGGTCATGCATCTCGGCAATGGTGCTAGAAGGCTAGCTGAGACAGACACTGACAGCCAAACTTTTATGGAAGCCCAGCAACGTCATGGGACGTGTGATAGGACAAGGGCATGCGCAAGTCGGATTGATGAGCCATCCCTGCCGTCCCTGATCCCTGACAGAATGGCATCCAGCGGCTATGTCCACATTAGGGTATGGCTCCAAGCCAGGCCTGATAGGACTGGGCCAAGAAGTCAACAGGGTAAGGCCCAATAGGACTGCCATTTAATGAAAGGTGGCCCGATAAGACAGTCATTTAATGGGATGTGAGCTGATGGGACTTTACTTCTCAAGTACCAGGTTCAAATCATAAGGCCCACCATCCCAGGTCAGCCTTGAAAGACCAAGATCGAATCCTAGAGGGGGGGGGGGGGGTGAATAGGATGCTATTAAAAATTTAGGCCACTTCTGAACATTTTGATTATTAGGTGACTTATGCTTTGATGATAGTAAGCTAGCTTCATAAGAGAGAGGGTTTCTAAGTTAAACATACAAATTCAAAAGACACATACATCTTTTAATCAAGCTCATACCCAATTAAGAGATCAACAATCATAAAAAGGAAGGTAAACACAAATCACCATAACACAATCAAATATAGTGGTTCGGCCAAGTTGCCTACATCCACTCCCAGTAACCTTACCGGATTTCACTATTCAATTCAAGGTTTAGGATCACCTCAAACCTTACAACCACATCATTATGCTTTTCAAGGCTTAGCATGAACCTTTACAACACAATATGTGCTTTTCAAAGTTAAGCACCAATCTTTACAACATTGATTTTTCTCTTAAGTGAAATGCCTATTTGTGCATGGGTAAGAGACCAAATTAAACACAGTGGTTTGCCTCTAGATAGGCTGAATGGACAATGATAATGTTTATGACTAATGTATGAACTAGAAAGTTCACTTTCTCTTTTAAAAGGATGTAACTTCAATTAATGCAAAGGATTGATGATCAAATGTAAGAGAAAGAGTTGCATCACTCAACACATGGTTTGTCAAAAGATCAAACTTAAAACCATTAGTTTTGAAAGTTCATGTTCAAAAACACATGTGAATGAGAAGACATATGTTGATTTCATAATGCAAATACTTTTGAAAGATCAAGGCATGTCATGAAAAGAAACAACATCTTTAGAAGAGGACTAACACTTTGATCATGCTTAAAAGAAAACAAAGATTAAAAGTCTAAGCATGAAATAGAGGTAGAGATTTAGAAAGCACACCCATTTTAAAGATCAAAGATTGAAAAGTTGAAATGCTTCCCTGATCCCTTTTGAAAAGCTCTTGTAAAGTTCCTCTCCTTTGGGCTCAAATGGTCTCAAAAATTCAGCAACTTTCCCTAAAGAGAAAGTCACTTTTTATAAAAAAAGTGTTCCCAACGGATAGCTATCGGCTAGCCGACAACATGGTGTCGGTCAACCGATAGCCTAACGGTCACAAGCCAACGGCTATAATTTTGAAAAAATTGCTGACCAAGAACACTTGGCGGTTTGACCGACAGCATCGGTCGACCGACCTAGGAACCGACCTAGGAACCGATAGAGCAAAAAGGCTAAAAATGAAGCTTTCTGATATTGGGACTGATGAACTCTCGGTCTAGAGATTTAAGCACTATCGGTTGACCGATAGGAGCCGAAGATCTGACCGACAGAGAAGACCTGAAAGTTGAAGCTCTCTGGAACTGGAACCGACGGTCTATCGGCTGGGCTCGGTTCTTGTGTCGGCTGACCGATGAGAGCCGACAGATGGACCGACAGAATGTGCAAGCAGAAAACACAAAGATCTGAAGATTTTCCAAGTAAAAACAAAGCTTATGATAGAAAGATATGCAAGAGGAACCTAAGAAGGAGAACATGAATGAGAGAGAGATCAAGATGAGACAATGAATGCATCCAATCAAATTGCAACAAAATAAACACTCTAACAATCTCCCCCTTTACAATTTGATGGCAACTCTAAGCTTGACACTCTCTCATACACCATGAGCTAAAACACCAACTTCTTTGGACATTTAAGGAGCTTTGGATGCTTTGGGATTTTGGATATTTTGGAGCTTTGGATTTTCCTCGCGAGAGCAACTAGACAAAGCTTCTCCCCCTCAACTTGATAGACCTTGATTCTACTCCCCCTGAAATTGAGACCACTTTACATATCATTCTCTCCCCCTTTGACATCTAATTGCAAAGGATCTCACCTATCTACGAGAAGACACAAACCTTGTCAGTAGCACCTGTTTATAAGAGTTATAATACAATGAAAATGCAATAACAGGTGATTAGACAACAAGATTTCAGATTTCAGGGCAAGGGCCATTGCCCAAATGATGTCTTAGTTTAATAAATCTTTCATTTCCAAGGGGTTTAGTAAACAGGTCAGCCAATTGAGAATCAGTTGGAACAAAAAGTAAGAGCCTTGATCAGCATGATCACGCAAAAAGTGATAGCGAATGTCAATGTGTTTAGTGCGAGAATGCTGAACAGGATTTTTTGAGATGCTAATGGCACTTGAGTTATCACACATGATAGGCATACAATGTTGTGGGACATTATAATCTAACAAGGTTTGTTTCATCCACAACAATTGAGCACAACAGCTACCTGTAGCTATGTATTCAGCTTCTGCAGTAGACAAGGATACTGAATTTTGCTTTTTGCTATGCCAAGCTACTAAGCAATTTCCTATGAAGTAACAACATCCACTGGTGCTTTTCCTATCATCTATTGATCCTGCCCAGTCAGCGTCACTGTATCCAATTAATTGTAAAGATGAGTCACAAGGATACCAGATGCCATAATGTGATGTCCCATTGATATATTTAAAGATACGTTTAACAGCTTTGAGATGGGACTCACGAGGATCCGATTGATATCTGGCACAGATACCAACACTAAAAGAGAGATCTGGTCTACTAGCAGTAAGATAGAAAAGGCTTCCTATCATACTACGATAGAGTTTTTGGTCTACTTTGGTACCTTTGAGTTCACTAGACAGTTTTGAAGTAGATCCCATGGGATTGCTATTAGGCTTGGAGGTTTCTAGACCAAACTTCTTAATGATTTCTAAGGCAAATTTGGACTGGCTAAGAAAAATTCCTCGCTCGGTTTGGTTAACCTGGAGACCTAAGAAGAATTGCAGGGGACCGACTAGACTCATCTCAAAGGTGGAGCTCATTAATTCTGAAAATCCTTGAGCCAATTTGTCTAATGTGGATCCAAACACTATGTCATCAACATAGATTTGAGCTACAAGAATGTCTTGATCAATTTTTTTGATAAACAGAGTCTTATCAACTTTCCCACAGTCAAAATCATTTTCAACCAGATGAGTTGTGAGTTTTTCATACCAAGCCCTTGGTGCTTGTTTTAATCCATAGAGAGCTTTCTTGAGTTTGTAGACATACTCAGGATGATGAGGGTCCTCAAAGCCTTCTGGTTGGGTAACATAAACATCCTCTTCAATTTCTCCATTCAGGAAGGCACTTTTGACATCCATCTGCAATAGTTTAATTCTCATGCTACTCGCATAACTCAATAGGATCCTTATAGACTCCAAACGAGCTACAGGAGCAAAGGTTTCTTCAAAATCGATTCCTTCTATTTGGGCATATCCTTTTGCTACTAGTCTTGCCTTATTTCTCACAACATTACCAGATTCATCTGATTTGTTCTTGTATATCCACTTAGTACCAATTGGATTTTTTTCTGTAGGTAATGGAACAAGATCCCAAACATCATTTTTCTTAAATTGATTCAATTCTTCTTGCATAGCTTCCATCCATTCTGATTTTGATTCAGCTTCAGAAAAATTCTTGGGCTCGATTTGAGAGACAAAAGAGTAATGTGCACATAAATTATGAACTTGTCTCCGGGTCATGACCCCACTACTGATATCTCCAATAATATTCTCTAATGTATGATCTTTCATGAGTTTGGTTGGAACTGTAGCTTTGGATGGAATGATATCATTTTAGTCTTTAGGAGTTGGTTGATCAATAACAGATTCAACTTCATCATCATCTTGAAGAGTTCTTCCAATTTGATTCATATCATCGATGACAACATGAGCTGACTCCATTATGGTCATAGTTCTATGATTAAATACTCTGTAAGCTTTGCTCCTTTCAGAATAGCCTAGGAAGATTCCTTCATCAGATTTAGGCTCGAATTTCTCCAACTGCTCCCTATCTCTTAAAATATAACATTTGCTTCCGAACACTTTCAAATACCCTAAATTAGGTTTTCTTTCAAAATAAAGCTCATACGGGGTCTTGTTGGTATTCTTAGTGAGATAGACTCTATTTATAATATAGCAGGCAGTATTCACAGCTTCAGCCCATAGATTACGAGGAAGATTCTTTTCATTGAGCATGGTCCTAGCCATTTCTTGAATTACTCTATTTCTTCTTTCTGCTACTTCCATTTTGTTGAGGAGTTATAGGAGCTGAAAATTGATGATTGATCCCATGATTTTCACAAAATTTGGCAAATTTTTCATTCTCAAATTCTCCTCCATGATCACTTCTGATCTTCTGAATTTTACAATCTTTTTCAACTTGTATCTTGTTGCAAATTCTTATGATATTGTCTACAGCATCTGATTTAGCATGAAGAAAGGCAACCCAACCAAAACGAGAATAATCGTCTACCATAACCAGAATAAATTTCTTTCCTCCAATACTTTGCACTGGTGCAGGTCCAATCAAGTCCATATGGATTAATTCTAGAGGACGAGACGACGATATATCCTTTAAAACCTTTGAAGCTCTTCTTTATTTGTTTACCCAGTTGGCATGCCTTACAGATTTCAGATTTTTCAGCAGACAACTTGGGAATTCCTTTCACAATTTCATTCTTGGATAGGATTTTCATCAATTTAAAGTTTATGTGACCCATCCTTTGGTGACATAGGTAATTCTCTTGATCTCTGGTTATCAAGCACCTAGATTCATTGTCATCACATTCTTCTATAATGTAAATATTCCCTTTTGTCCTTGACCCAGTAAGGATAACTTGGTTAGTTCTATCATTTACTACTTTGCATGAAAGACTGTCAAAGACTACTTTGTTTCCCTTGTCACACAATTGGCTAATGCTAAGGAGATTATGCTTCAATCCTTCCACAAGAAATACATCATTCAGAGTTGGTATTTGATCTCCCTTTACACTTCCCTTGCCAATGATTTGAGCTTTACTATTGTCTCCAAAAGAGACATTTCCTCCATCATATTCCATTATAGAGCTGAATCTAGATCGGTCTCCCTGGCATGTGTTTAGAACAACCACTATCTAAAAACCAAGTAGGATTTTCTTTTGCTTTTAAAGCAGTTTGCACTATGAGACTCTCAAGGTTTGTTTGTTTAACAATCCATCTAGACAGAGGAGATTTATAGGGAATGGTCTTGGGGACAAATTTAAAAGATACTTTAGAGGGATTGTTGAGAGATAACCTGTTTTTGTATGGACAATTAGGAACCAAATGACCACTATGATTGCAAAAATGACAAGTCCATCTAGTGGTATAACTTCTCTCAACTATAGGTTTGCGGACACTCTTAGTAAATATTTGAGAGCTGTCCTTCATGTTGCTAGGGGAGCCTTCAAAACCTATACCACTCTTGTCACCATAAATTTTATGCATGCCTAACATTTGATAAAACTTGTCATTTCCCAAGGTGAGTTTTTCAACAATGAATTTTCCTTTGTTGAGTTTTAATTGTAAGGAGTTTGTTTTCAAGTTGACTAGACTCAAGCTTGGATTGTAAGCTATGAATGTGATTTTGAGCAAGAGCTAATTCTTTAGTTAGGGTGATGAATTTATGTTCCAAATTGACTTTGTCATTTATGGTTAGTTTCAATTCATCTTTTAGAACATTTACTTCATTGACCAGTTTTTTGGATTCTTCTTTTAACATTTTATTTTTCTTAATTAAGATCTCAGAATTTTCATATAGATCATTGTAAGCTTGTTGGATCTCAATTTCGTCATCTTCTTCATAAGTTTCCTCTTCCCCTAATGTGTCATCTATTAATGTGTTATGATCATTTATCTCTTCAATAGAGGCAATAAGAAGCCAATTAGGAGGATTTTCATCTTCATCATTCTGGGATTCATTTTTGTCACTATCTTTATCTTCCTTATCCCAAGTTATGTTTAACGCTTTCTTTGCTTTCTTATCCCCTCTTTCAAATTCTTTAGGAGTGGAGCAATTTTGAGCAATATGTCCAAACCCCTTGCAATTATAACATTGCACATCCTTTTTTATAAAAGAACTTTTGGAACTTCTTTGAAATCTAGAGCTTTTGCTGCTTTCATCAGATTTTCTAATGTTTTTGTTATTCTTAAAGAATTTCTTAAAGTTCTTGACAAGAAGAGTATTATCATCATCACTATCATCTTCACTTTCATTTTCATTAGATTGAGAGGTAAAGGCAACTCCTTTCTTTTTATCTTTAACTTCAAAATCTAGTTCATATGTGAGTAGATTTCCTCTTAGTTCTTCAATTTTAATTTGGTCCACATTTTTACTCTCAGTTATGGCAATAATCTTTGGTTTGAATCTTTTAGGAAGAGATCTAAAAATTATTCTTACAGTTTTAGATTCATCCATCTTTTCTCTAGTCCTATGAGAGAGTTGATTAATTCCATAATCTTTGTGTAGAACTCATCAAAAGTTTCCTCTTCTAGCATTTTAATATCTTCTAGCTTAGAGGTCAACATTTGAATTTTGGCTATCTTGACCTGATCTGTACCTTCATGGGTGGTCTCTAGGGTGTCCCACACTTCCTTAGCAGTATTGCAATTGACAACTCTATTGAATTCCTCTAGAGATAAGGCACAATATAGAGAGTTTTTTGCTTTAGCATTCAGATTAGCTCTATCCTTTTCCCCCGGAGTCCAAGCACTTTTAGGTTTGAGAGTTAAGGATATAATATTGCCTTCAGAATCCTTTTCTGTGACAGTGGGTAGATGATAACCTTCTTCAATGATGTTCCACACATCTAAACTTTGGGATTCTAGGAACACTTGCATCCTAATTTTCCAATACCTATAATGTGTTCCATTAAACAAAGGTGGTCTATTGGTGGCATTGCCCTCACCCAGATGAGATTGCATAGTGGCAACAAAAGAAACACACTCACTGGGATTCAACTCTAGGCTGTAAGACCTAAACCAGAGCAACCTAGCTCTGATACCAATTGAAAGACCAAGATCGAATCCTAGAGGGGGGGGGGGGGGGGTGAATAGGATGCTATTAAAAATTTAGGCCACTTCCGAACATTTTGATTATTAGGTGACTTATGCTTTGATGATAGTAAGCTAGCTTCATAAGAGAGAGGGTTTCTAAGTTAAACATACAAATTCAAAAGACACATACATCTTTTAATCAAGCTCATACCCAATTAAGAGATCAACAATCATAAAAAGGAAGGTAAACACAAATCACCATAACACAATCAAATATAGTGGTTCGGCCAAGTTGCCTACATCCACTCCCGGTAACCTTACCGGATTTCACTATTCAATTCAAGGTTTAGGATCACCTCAAACCTTACAACCACATCATTATGCTTTTCAAGGCTAAGCATGAACCTTTACAACACAATATGTGCTTTTCAAGGTTAAGCACCAACCTTTACAACATTGATTTTTCTCTTAAGTGAAATGCCTATTTGTGCATGGGTAAGAGAACAAATTAAACACAGTGGTTTGCCTCTAGATAGGCTGAATGGACAATGATAATGTTTATGACTAATGCATGAACTAGAAAGCTCACTTTCTCTTTTAAAAGGATGTAACTTCAATTAATGCAAAGGATGATGATCAAATGTAAGAGAAAGAGTTGTATCACTCAACACATGGTTTGTTAAAAGATCAAACTTAAAACCATTAGTTTTGAAAGTTAATGTTCAAAAACACATGTGAATGAGAAGACATATGTTGATTTCATAATGCAAATACTTTTCAAAGATCAAGGCATGTCATGAAAAGAAACAACATCTTTAGAAGAGGACTAACACTTTGATCATGCTTAAAAGAAAACAAAGATTAAAAGTCTAAGCATGAAATAGAGGTAGAGATTTAGAAAGCACACCCATTTTAAAGATCAAAGATTGAAAAGTTGAAATGCTTCCATGATCCCTTTTGAAAAGCTCTTGTAAAGTTCCTCTCCTTTGGGCTCAAATGGTCTCAAAAATTCAGCAACTTTTCCCAAAGAGAAAGTCACTTTTTATAGAAAAAGTGTTCCCAACGGATAGCTATCGGCTAGCCGACAACATGGTGTCGGTCAACCGATAACCTAACGGTCACAAGCCAACGGCTATAATTTTGAAAAAATTGCTGACCAAGAACACTTGGCGGTTTGACCGACAGCATCGGTCGACCGACCTAGGAACCGACCTAGGAACCGATAGAGCAAAAAGGCTAAAAATGAAGCTTTCTGATATTGGGACCGATGAACTCTCGGTCTAGAGATTTAAGCACTATCGGTTGACCGATAGGAGCCGAAGATCTGACCGACAGAGAAGACCTGAAAGTTGAAGCTCTCTGGAACTGGAACCGACGGTCTATCGGCTGGGCTCGGTTCTTGTGTCGGCTGACCGATGAGAGCCGACAGATGGACCGACAGAATGTGCAAGCAGAAAACACAAAGATCTGAAGATTTTCCAAGTAAAAACAAAGCTTATGATAGAAAGATATGCAAGAGGAACCTAAGAAGGAGAACATGAATGAGAGAGAGATCAAGATGAGACAATGAATGCATCCAATCAAATTGCAACAAAATAAACACTCTAACAAGCCTCCTTTCTCCTATAAATAGAGAACCACTCTCCAACTCAGGTAAGACACAATATCATACATATAGCCGTTACGTTGTCTCTCTAAAATCTTCATCATACTGTTGAGTTCTTGAACTAACTTAGGCATCGGTGAGCCTTACGCTGACTGCAACCAAGATCTTTGACTGCTGCTCTTCTCCTCCCCTTTTCAGGCTCAAGGCATTCTACCTTCATCAAGGAGGGCTAAACCTCATCCTAATCCATATCATCAAGTCCGTAATATTTAGGCACTTGCAATTGGCGCCGTCTGTGGGGATCGATTCAAAAATCCTCCCAAACACCATGCCTGCAAAAGCTAAGAAGGGTGGAGAATCTTCGAAAAAATTACCACAGCCACCGGTACTCCCACCGGAATTTACACAGGTATTCCCACCGGAATCGCCTCAGGACCCTCGCCAGAGGAGATCAAGCGCAGAAGGCATGGGAAGTGTTCATACTCAGTTTGGTTCATCTTCGAGGGAGGAGATAGCACCTCCCCAAAAAGATAACCCTCGACCAGGGCCTTCCCGGCAAAATAATCTTTCACCAGAGCGTCCACCACAGGACAATGGGAAGCATCCCGCAGATGGCGACGATGATGGCGACTCTCTCCTCGAAGGTATCAGGGCTCAAAACTTGTTATCCAAGAGAAGGACAAGTTGATTCGTCAACTCCAGCAATAGCTCCAAAATAAGACAAAGACCATGACTCAACCCCCTAGAAGCAAGCAAGCTCTTTCAGCCAAGCAGGATTTGAGGCAAATCTTGGATAAAAAAGGCACGACTGAGCTCACGACGAGGGTTCGAGCAGCGGGCATTCGAAGAGAAGGTCGAGTCAGATACCAGAAGACAATGATGACCTGTGGGAATGGCTTGATCAACAAATCAAGCAGACATTCCAGAAGAACATGGAGGTGATCGATTTCGTCGAGAGAAGTTAAATGCTCACAGCTTCGACGATCTCGGTGCATCTCCTTTCTCTCAGGAGATCAGGGACTTTGCTCTCCCTGATAGATTCAGCATCCCAAGGTTTATCCTTTACGATGGGACCTCGGACCCAGTAGCACATCTCCGGTACTTTTCTCAGAAGATGTCGGTTTAGGGAGATGAGGGTCACCTAAACTGTAGAGTTTTTTCCTCCAGTCTGGGGGACCTTCCCCTGAGGTGGTTCTGTGCACTTCCAGAAGAGTCAGTTTCGAGCTGGCGGCAGCTCTAGAACTCCTTCGTGGAGAAGTTCCAAGCACATTAAATCATCCCCAAAACAGACGAAGTTGTAATGGCTCTCAAAATGAGGTAGACTGAGAATTCACTCAGTTCGCCAAAAGGTTCTGGACGGTCAACAGCCAAGTTGAGGACTCCTCTGACGAGGTGGCAATCAAGTCTTTTAAACAAGCTCTGCTGCCAGGCAATGAGCTTCAAAAAGAATTGGTCTGGTACCCCGTGGTCACGATGAAAGCATTAATGGCCCGGGTAAACCAGTACGTCGAGCAAGAGGAAGATGAACTCCGAGCTCGAAAGAACTTCGGCTTCTCTCACAAAGACCGAGCTTCCAAGAAAGAGAAGAAGTCATCTCCGAGGGAGGAGATAGACCGAAATCGGGCTTCCATGAGCTCGACAATGGTCTCGTTCCCCACCTCGGGAGGTGGTAAGAAGTTCAAGCATGCTCACCGAGCCAGAGAAAGGCAACCAACCGCCACCACATACGAGGCTGTCAACACAATCTCCAAGGAGCGAGCCAATCTATAGGTGTTGACACAAAAAAAATGTGTCACTTTGCTTCTTCAAATCCAGAAAGCTACATGAAGTCGCAGCCTGCCATAAATAGGCAATGCTACTTTCAAAAAATAAATCTTGTCAGAATCAAACAAAAACTGAAGATCCTTCAAGACAGCCAAAAGAGGAGTACACAAGAAGTTTCGGGCCATTTCAAAAATCATTTGGCCTAACTTCGCTTCTCCGACAGCTGAAAAGGAGCTCCCGGCGGCGAAAGCATCGGAGACACCAAATCTTCGATCAGAGCCGATGGATGGTCTCAAAATACATCCAAAAGACTCCACGTCAAGTTCCGAGTCAAACTGACAACGTTTCACCCTACATCAACCCTCGAACAACTAAATCAAGCCTCTGGGCGGCGAGAACCACTGAGTCCAGCACTCATTAGATAGAGCACATGGACGGCTTCAAAATGCTTACAAAGGGCTACATGTCAAATTTCAGGTCATTTCGACAACATTTGACCAGACTTTGACGCTCGGAAGCCAAATCAATCCTCTCGGCGGTAAAGCTCCTCGGGACCATGGTTTCCAAGACAGAGCCTATGGATCATCTTAAAATGACTCCAATAGGTTCCCTGTCAAATTTCAAGTCAATCGGACATCGGTTGACCGCACATCAAGCCGCGACATCTTCATCGCGATAAAAACAAGTCTACTGGTGATAAAACCACAAACGGCTTCAAAACTCAAATAAAAGCCTATTTTTGGTCTTATTTATTGCTCAAGAGGCTTCACCCCAAATTTTAGGTTATTCCGATATCGTTTGACCCAGTTTCAGCTTCTGACGGAAAATCGACAGCTCTGCGCGACAAAGTCTTCGGCTTTCTCGGAAAATTAGAAACTTTGCAAACCAAATGCAAGGATTCTCATTAGGTTTTCTATAAGGAAATCTGGCCAATAAATGATCAAAAAAGTTAAGAAAAAATACGAAAGAAAAAAGAATCAAAAAACATAAAAAACGAACACAAAATGGGACAAAAGGGGGGAAAACCCCCCAAGGTCGCAGGGAGCCTGGGATCGCCGGGAGGGCCCCGGAAGCCCCGTTTTTCGTCGTTTTTTTTCGATTCAAAGCATCCAACCCCTAGGATTTTCCAAAATTCATACTTTTGAGATACCAAATCCTTTGACATCCGTCAAAATCACGGGACAATCATTAAGAATATCAAAATCAACATTGATCGCCAACCGGTCAACCAAAAAAGTGTGCTTTCTACCCGACCGATCTAGAAATCGACAAGACAGATGGCACGACCCGCTATTGGCAACTAATACCTGAAGTTACATGGTCATCTGATGTCGATCTACATGAAGATCCATCGATGATCATCGCCAGAAGAATCCCAAAAGACGTGGCATGGCCCGCGACTCTTCAATTGCTCGGTGACCACTTAATGCGATTAATTAACTAGCTTTATTACAGTCATTAATCCATTTCTTTGGACTGCCCAATCAGAAGCAAGCATCCGGGAGTTACAAGTCAATTGATTTATGGGATTTAACCCATGAAACTCCTCCCATCACGGCGATTAAAGGCGATTAAATGCCCTCAATCTCCTCCAGCCAATCAGAAGCCAAGAAAAAGGAGTTACAAAATAAAGGAATTAAATCCTGTAACTCCTCCCATTATGCGGCTTAATGACAATAAAAGCCCATAAAACCTCCTAAATGGCTACCAAAAAGCCTATAAATAGGAGAGCACTCCAAGAAGAAAAAAGAACAGAAAGAGACTGCAGAAAATCCGGAAATTCAGACATAAAAAGGCATCAGAAACCTAAGAAAAAGAAAGAGAGAAAACTCTACGGAAGTTCTACACCGACCACCGCTACAAGGTCCTTGCCTTCTCCTTCTGCCTCCAATGGCTTAGACGTGGCTTTTCAACCCGTCTACTTAGTTTTTTATTGGACATAGGACCTCCTTTTGGTCTTTGTCCTCTAAAAACCTGAGGTTATAGCCAAGCTAAGCGAATCAAGAGCATCCTCTGTTCTCATCTGGATGGATGATGGCGAAGTCCACATATGGCTTGCGACCGTCAATCTGAACGAGTCCCCCACAATCTCCTGAGAAGTTAGATCCTCATTTTCTTGCTTTTCATTGTAGTTTGTATTTTTCCAAAAGAGACAAAAATCACAACTCGTCTTTCATTATTGATAAGAATTGTAAAATCGGTTATAACGCCAAAAATCGGCTATAAACGCCAAAATCGGCTATAAATGCCAAAAGAAATCGCCGTTCACGGCAAATCAAGAAAAATGTCTATTTTCTTAAATATATGTGCAATGGAAAACTTGAAAGAAGTTGATTTCCGTTTTACTTGTCAAGGTTGATCTCGGATCACCACTTGCAATTCCAAGTAAAATAGAAAATCTGGCACACCCACACAAAAAATGTTGATGCATGCCTCTGCCCCCCGGTTACGAAAAGGACGGACCCAAACGGACTCCCATGTCCGCCAACCTCGGTAGAACCGAGCGATAGAAGCGCTGTCCATCAAGCTGGCACACCCGGTGGGACTCGTTCATTTGAGAACACGATGCTAGAAATAAAATATTTGCAAATCATATCTTTTGCTCTATGCTTATATTTCTTTTCTCGATTCCTTGGCTACTTTCTAATTGGTGGCCTATGTTGGATTCCGCATCTAAAAAAAATGAGATGAGATTTTTTGGAAATTTCTAATTCTTTGAGTTTATTTTCACTCTTTCTCTTTTAAAAAAAAATAAAAAAAATAAGATTTCTTAGTTTGGATTCAAAATTGAGAAACTTTGATCCTTTTCGTTTCGTCTCTGTGCTCGCGGAAATCGTTGAGCCGGTTCGAATTGTGGAAATGGCCATTGTTTTTCTTCGATGAGTTCATTAGAAATTAGAAAAAATCAGATTTCACATTTTGGATTCAAAATTGAGAAACTTTGATCCTTTCCTTTCGTTCGTGTGCTCGCAGAAATTGTTGAGCATGTTCGAATTAGGATTTGGGCCATCGTTTCTCTTCGATGAGTTCATTAAAGATCTAAAAAAATATATATAAAAAAAAGCAAATAAATAAAAAAATAAAAAAAGACATAGACCACTAAGGTTAAACCAACTACGTTCTTTGATCACGGTTGATTCAAGAAAAGCCTTGTCCAGAGTGTGGAGACAGCTTGACTGTTCTAGGCAAGGGTCCTCCAAACGGGTTCATTAAGTAATCCTACCCTTACCTGGGGGCAATTCTATCAATCGAGATTTCATAAGACCGGGTTAGGAGGCCTATGTATACTCTCTCGTCTTTTAAATAAAAAAATTTTTCAAAATAAAAAAAATTTAAAAAAAATAAAAAATAAAAAAAATTTTCAAAAAAAAATCTTAAAAAAAATAAATAAATAAAAAAAGATTTTTTCAAAAAAAATCTTCTAAAAAAAAAAACTTCCGTCATTTTGGGTTCAGATTTGATACCTAATGAAATTTTATGGATTTGATACCTATGAATTTGGGTTCTGATTGGAGAAATTTTGGTCTCTTCTTTTCTGAGCACTGGCGCTCGCGGAAATCGCTGAGCCCGTGTTCAGATTGGAGTGCCTTTTGCTCTCTTTGATGAACCCGATCTTGGCCTTTCAAAAAAAAAAAAACTCGTCATTTTTGGATTCAGATCCGAGAAATTATGGTTCATTTCCTTCTGAGTACTGGAGCTCGCGGAAATCGCTGAGACCGTATTTGGATCGGAATACCATCTGCCCTCTTCGATGAATCCAATCTTGACCTTTCAAACAGAGAATCACATCTCATGGATGCGGTCTCAAAACATTTGTGTCTAGTGGTACTAGTAAGCCCTTTCAGGGTCTACTGTATTCGCGACCGGTACATTTGTAACTCCAAACTTATATTCTTCTTACCTCGAGTAAGCTCTGCTTCTCGATAAGTCGAATTTAGGTTCACAATTGCTTCTAGTAGTCATTAGAACGCTCATTCTGGGCTTACCATACCTTCAATCAGAACAATTGTACCCTCTATGGTGTTTTGCCTTCTTCATATTGCTTGGGTCATATCCCTCGAGCAATTTGAAAGACAAAACCATAGAACTTTCCATTTATGATCATTATATTCTTGTGATTACTAATGGATGTGGTCTTGTTTCAGAAGCTTTTAAAAAAAAACTAACAATGACAGCTTCATTAACCATTACCTTCGACGAGAACAAGCACCAACTCATACTTTAACAGAAGCAAACCACGTGCACCTACAAGCGCCCCATCAGCTGCTGAAGCGTCAACTCCCTAGGCAACTCTCTGAACTCCGGGTCAACCTCGACTCCCCGGACTATTGTCTTTGGAACGCTGGGACCATTCTCACTTCCTGAAGAACAAACTGCTCCTTCCAAGAAGCAGAAGGTCGCCTCTCAATGTGTCACTACCGTGACACCAAAGGCGAGCACCAGAAGGCCCGAAGCCCGTGGCACCCCCATGAAGCCTCGACCAGCAAACGACCAGGTCTACCCCAAGACCTTCACCAAGACAAAGAAGGTCCCAAACATCCACCAAGCCAACATACCTGGCCCCACTCAAGGAGAACCAGTTTTGCCCTCTTGCTTACATGAAAGAGGGGAGAACCATCTCCAACCTGACTCCCAAGTCAACCCAGCATGAGCCGGCTTGTTCCCACAAGCCCAAAATCAGATCATGCATCACAAGGCCTCTACAGACACCTGCTAAAGCCTACAATCCTGCAGCTCGACCCTTCATCTCTACAGGGGCCGAACTTGAAAAACTCAAAGCTTCGCTGCAACAGGCGAAGGACCGGGTTCGCATCCTGTCATTGCCTAGCTACAAAGAAGACAGGCTCGGCTGCTGCCCTCGAGGGAGCACGTCCTTCATTGTCAAAGCCCGGCCAGAGCTGACCGAAGCTCAAATTGCTCGTCGTATACGCCGCCGCACGTCGTATCGACAAAAAAGACTAGAGAAGCAAAGGACCTAACCTTCTACACTTCAAGTCTCTCCCAAATTGGTTGAAAAAGAAAGACCCAACCAAGTTGTTGCTGTCCATATGGTTGGAAAAACCAGAAGACGCCAAAAGTCGGCAACAAAAATTCATGTCCGACGTCCGGTGACCCGCAGCGTCTCCAGGACAAGAAGACATTCAGAAGAATCCCCTGCTCCTTCAAGCAAAGGACGGCAGAGTGATCCTTCCTCAAGCTCTTCATCAAAAAGAATGAGCCCCAGCTCAGTCACCAGGACAGTTTCTTCGTTCGAATCTCGAGGGATGAACGTCCTGGTAACAAATTCTGAGCCACCACCTCGCAATCCACCTCAAGATGATGAGATCACACACATCCAGCAGTTGGAACAAGGCCAACAGAGGATTGAAACTCTGATGGAAAACCTTCTCCTCGCCTTCCAAAATCAGGCGAACAATGAACCTCCTCCAAATCATCAAGACGATGAGGTAAATAGAGAAGAAAATTAGTCACGCGCCCTTACCAAAAAGGACGTAGACGGTATCCTCGCAAAAGCAAAAGAAGAGGATATACTCAAGGAGCATGGGATCAAGCCACCATATCCCTTATGGAGGGACTCGGTCCCGTTCCCTACAAAATTCAAGCATCCTACTCTCCAAACATACACGGGGAAAGGATCAGCCAGACAGCACGTCATCCATTTCAAGATCTTGACGGGAGCTATCGCAGATCAAGATGCACTCAAGATCCGCCTCTTTGCATACCCTAAAAGGTACGGCCTTCGATTGGTACTCCACTAAAGGTACGGCCTTCGATTGGTACTCCACTCTGCCGGAGGACTCCATCCAAAACTAGGCCATGCTAGAGACACGCTTCCTGACTCACTTCAAAGGTGAGGATCATCCCGCTACTATGGCTCAGCTGTGCAGCCTAAAACAGGGGGATAATGAGTCAACATATGACTTCTTTCATAAGTGGAAAGCAATGGCATACAATGCTCTGATGTATTGCCACAAGCGTCGCTAGTCGACATCTGCCAAAACAACATGAGAGCTAGAATCCGCTCCATGACCATTGACAACAAATCAAAGAACCTGGGAGAACTCCTAGAAGCTTCCATGGAAGCTGAAACGGTGATTAAAGACCTCAACAGTTAGAAATTATCAAGAAAAGAGCTAACCGCCATTGCAACCTCTAAACCAAAGAAGAAAGAGGTCCTCAATGTGCAGACCAAGTCAGCTCCTCAGCCACCAAAGAAAGCTGAAAACAAAGCTGCTGGTAAGAGACCCGAACTCTTTGATGCCTTCAAAGAGCGAGCAGAAAAGAAATACCCGTTTGATGAAGATGTTGATGAAATCTTCGGGCCCCTCGTGGCAAACGGCAAGCTCACTTTGCCTGAACATAAAAGACCGGGTGATGTTGGCAAAACCAATGATCCTCGGTACTGGCCATACCACCAAATCATCTCGCATCCTCTCAATCAATGCTTCGTTGTGAGAGATAAAATAAACGAGATGTAGAAAAAAGGAGTCATTACCTTTGACAAAAACTATGGGTCTGCCTCCATCAACATGGTGACATGTGGACAAACATCAAAATCACCGAAAAAGAAGATTACTACTTCATTCAAGTTGATAAACTCAATCCAAGCGTCCGAGGAACCGGTTCCTTACCCGACACCAGACGGACAACCCATATGGGTACATCCCGATCTCCTGGAAGATGAAAATTGGGAGGTCGTGAAAACAAAGCCTACAGCTCAACAGCGAAGGCATGCTAGGAAACATCTCCTCAAGCTCAAACGGCAAGAGAAGACCCAGCCAAAATAAGAAGTCCGAGAAAAAGCAGAGACTTCCTCTACCGCTTCACTGGAGACAACAAAAACGTCCCTTCCAGAGACTTCAAAGGGGGTAAGAAAATTCACTCTCAGTGATTTCATGCCACCTCAATTCAAAGAAGCCACGCAGGGGGCATCATACTCTTGCAATTCGGTAGTTGGATTCTCCATTGATGGATACGAGTCCAGCGACACCGATGATGGATTCGAATCCAACTACACCGACGAGTGGGAGGAGTCCATTGAAACAGGAGAATATCTCTTCGATGAAGAATGGGTTCTTGAGACTCGTCTTATGCCAGTAATCTGGTATAACCCCCTACAGCCGCAAGGATCCTGGTCTGATGATGAAGAAGACCAAGAGGCTGTACAAGAAAATGCTGCTGACCCAGCACCCATCATTGCTCCAGTGGAAATCAACTATGTTGAGCCACAAAGAGTTGATGAAGAAGAAGATCTGGCTCCCATGCCTGATCTTGAAGAATATGCAAGGATCTTGCAGCATCTCGCTCTAGAACAAGAGTAAGACCACGTCAACGAGCTTCCTCTCAATCCAGAGCCTGAAGTCCCTGAAGACCATCAGGTACATCCTCCCTTAGCTCCTGAAAATGGAGAAAATTGCTGGATAGACGATCCTTTTACATCCGAGGATGAGTCTGACTCCGATCAGACAATGTCTCCTGTCAGAGCTTCCTGTAATGTGATAATTCGGGATTATAACTCTTCCGAAGCATCGTCTGATGAGATCATTTACACTCCGACGACTCCTAGCAATGTATCTTCTGGAGCCACTTCATCTCATGTGACTTTCACTGAGACGACACCCTCTCAGGTTTCTTCTCTTGAGACTATGACTTCAAAGTTCACACCCTTCCTGACTGAAGAATTCCCAGCTATTGATGCTTGGGATGATGAATTGGTCAACGAAGTAGAAAGATTGCTGGATGCCGTTCAGGACTTATTCTCGGAAAATGCTCCGTGCAACACAATCACTGAGGATGGAAACTCTGCTGCAGATACATCCTCAGCAAATGAAAAAAGACAACCTCTTGATCCTGAAGACAATCTTCCAAATGAAAACCCTTTTCAAGAAGCTCTCGAAGTTGGTAGAGGCACCCGCTCTGGCCGGGACTACCACAAAAATTACAACCAATCTTCCTTTACATATGTAAATCCTTCGAGAAAAGATGTTGTAAGTGCCCCTAGTGGCAACAATGATGAACATGCAGGCCCTAAGGAGGCTTTCAAGTATGACTTGATTGAACACTTCAAGCACATACCTGCACATCTGCACATCCTAGATTTATTGCGAATGTCTCCGCACACTCGTGATAATCTCATTTCAGAATTACAAAAGCTGAATGAGGATGTCGACAAACATGCCCCGCAAGTCCTCCAAATTGAAATGGACTACCGGGTCAAAAACTCAGAAGCTTCCTCAAAGGGAGAAAAGAAGAAAACTGAGGGATCATGGATTGAATGCCTCTCGATTCAAAAGGCGGCCAGTGCAACCATCGCCTTCACTAAGGAAGACCTCCTACTTGACGAAACAAGGCACAACTGACCCCTGTACTTCACAGGGTACATCAAGGAAATGCCTATGCACAGAGTTTAGATCAACCCAGGTTCTGCACGCAACCTCATCTCCACATCGACTCTCGAAGAGTTGGGCATCTCACCCAGCAAGCTGAGCCACACATATGTATCTATCTTTGGATACGATGGGAGTACTCAAAGGCCTATCGGCAGAATCAGGTTCAAGTTGCAGATCGGTGATCTTAAGGTCACTGTGTATGCAATAAAAACCCCTTCACGCTATAACATCCATCTCGGACGCCCCAGGATCCACGAGAATATTGTTGTCCCTTCAACTTTACATCAATGCGTCAAGGTTGTTGGCGGCGATGGCATGATACATCGAGTCTTTGTAGACAGAAGACCCTTCAAAGGTAAAGAAGTCCACTTTGCAGACTCACAGATGTATGAAGGTGAGAAAGAAGAAGAGGAGAAGCAAACGCAACCTTTGCCGAAAATCTCCAGAAAGATAAAGGCAAGGCTCCTCAACAATCACCGGGAAGAAAACAAACCATCCGGTAAATTCAAAGAGAGCATTCAAACTCCCTTCATCATCTCCCTCAAACCTTCAAAGCCTTTGGTCATCACAACTAAAGTGAAGAAGGCAAACCAAAAGTCTGGGGGCAAATTTATTGTCTCTTTCGTGTCTATCATGCAAGACACGGATTCAGATTCAGAGCCAGAAGACCACACATCGTCAAGCCTAGCTGATACTCATCAAGTTCAGCCTGCTCTTACTCCAATGGAGACAACTTCTGACATAGAAGATCCTACGTCAGCTTCCTTCGTTGTTCCAGCAATTTCAGCAAAGGAAAAGCCGATCTTCTGCCATAGATTGGATGCTTCTTCATCAAACTCCATGCTTGAACCTTCCCAAAATGAAGGTATGCCTCAACTATCCTTATATAGTTCTATGGCACAAGCTATTATGAAGAAAATGGGCTATGATGCTCAAAACCAACTCGGTTTGGGAGAAGGACGCGGTATTCTCACGCCATTGGGGCCCATCTTGACCAAAAGCCAGCTATAAGATTGGAGACTCTACGGCTTTGTAGAAAAGTCTTCACATGGGCTAGGGTATGATCCCGACACTCCCCTGAGACAGTTGACACAAAGGCTTAAAAGTCAATTTACTGACCAAGCCTCAACATCTCGTATCCATGAAGACATCGATCTCCCTGGATATCTCTTCTATGAGTCACCTGAAAAAGATCAAGGAAGCTCATCCAATTGGCACGATTTCTCTGAGAATGAAGAAGAGTTGTCCGATGGCACAGACATGTGGTCTTCTGACCCAGAAGAATCATCATCTCCAAAAGAAGTACCCTACTTCGACCCGGTTTCAATAGGCGATTGGGATCATCTCATAGCGAACCTTGAGAAAATTGCCGATCAAGAAGACCCATGGAAAGGAACAAAACCTTGGTCTGGAAATGCCCTTGAAACCCCAGAAGGTTTCGTCGAGCTGGAAGCCTCCAAAAATATTATGGAGGAGCCACCTTCGAACCTTCCAACAGAAGATCCTGTTCAAAAGATAGACTTGGGAACACCAGATAACCCACGTCCTGTATTCATAAGCAAGAATATAAAGGATGATGAGTTACCCGAGTATATCGCCTTTCTTCGTGAGTTCGTTGATTGCTTTGCATGGTCTTACGCTGAAATGCCTGGCTTAGACCCCAAACTAGCAATCCACAAACTCAATCTTCAAGAAGACATCAAGCCTGTCAAACAGGGCCAATAAAGATTCTGTCCAGATGTGATGGATAAAATTGAACAAGAAGTTCAAAAACTCAAGAGCGTCGGCTTCATCAGTGAGGAACAACATCCTGAATGGTTGGCCAACATTGTCCCCGTGACAAAGAAAAATGGGCAGATCAGGGTCTGTATTGACTATAGAGACCTGAATGGCACATGCCTTAAAGATGAATTTCCACTCCCCATACCAGAGGTAATGATTGATAATACCTGTGGATTCGAGCGAATGACATTCATGGATGGTTTCTCTGGCTACAATCAGATAAAGATGCATCATGAGGATGAAAAACATACATCCTTTCGGACCCCATTTGCCATTTGGTCTGAAAAATGCTGGTGCCACATATCAGAGGGCTATGATGAAAATATTCCAAGATATGCAGCACAAGACAGTTGAATGTTACGTTGATGACCTCACCGTCAAAAGCAAAAGAAAAGAAGATCATCTCGAAAAATTTCGAGAAGTCTTCATCCGAGTTCGCAAACACAAACTGCGAATGAATCCTTTGAAATGCTTCTTCGGCGTCTCGTCGGGTAAGTTCCTCAGATTCTTAGTTTGGAAAGCTGGAATAGAGCTTGACCCATAAAAGTCAAAGCCATTCTAGAAATGCCCTCTCCAAGAACCTTGAGAGAACTCAAAGGGCTTCAAGGGAGATTGGCCTACATCAGACGGTTCATCCCCAATCTTTCGGGGAAATGCCATCCATTCTCCCGGTTGATGAAAAAAGGTGTAAACTTTGTTTGGGGTGCTAACTGTGAAGCTGCATTCCAAGATATCAAGTCATACCTGACCAAACCTCCAGTGTTAGCTGCTCCTACCACTAGAAAACCATTCATCTTGTACACAAGAGCCCTTGATCACTCTCTGGGTGCTCTGCTTGCACAAGAAAATGATGAAAGAAAAGAAGCTGCTCTATACTACCTCAGCTGCATGCTAGTAGGTGCAGAGCATCGCTACTCTCCAGTCGAAAAGAATGTCTTGCAGTGATGTTTGCCGTACAAAAGCTGCTCACTACTTGCTTTCCAACACAGTCTACCTGGTCTCGAGGATCAACCTCTTGAAGGTCCTTGTCACAAAAACAGGTTCTCTCAATGCCCGATTGGCAAAATGGTCCATCCTTCTGTCACAATTTGATATCAGGTATGTACCACAAAAGGCGATCAAAGGGCAAGCTCTAGCGGACTTTCTCACAGAGCATCCATTGCCTAAAGATTCTCCATTCAGAGATGATCTCCCAGACAAACCAGTCTACAATGTGGAGACTTTCTCACAAAATGCTTCCTGGGACATGTACTTTGACGGTGCAACCAAGACAAATGAAAAAAGACAGCTGATCTCGGGAGTTGGCATCCTCTTTGTTAGCCCTGACAAATACATGATTCCACACGCTTTCTCGCTACTGGAACCATGCACAAACAATGCAGCTAAATATCAAGCTCTGATCCTACGATTGGAACTCGCCATCGAATCCGGTATCACCATGCTGGAAGTCTTTGGAGACTCTCAACTGATCGTCAACCAGATGAATCTTAAATTTGAAGTCAGGAAGCCTGATCTGCTGTCTTACTACAACAAGGCACAATCGCTTCTGCAAAAGTTTGACATCTGTCACATCACCCACATTCGTAGAGGTGAAAACATACGTGCAGATGCCCTGACTGGACCTGCCGCATCTATGGCAATCCAGGAAGAGGAAAACATGCAAATCACAGTGTGTGAAAGAAGAATCCTTCCTTCTCTTAACACACATCAAGCAGTTGCTGAATGCCACCAAGTGGTTCGAAGTCGGATTTCAATCTTTCAACCTTCAATCGGCGACTGCAGGGATCCGTTCATTGATTACACTATGTTCGGAATCCTACCTGAAGATCCAAAAGAATGGGTAAGCATCCAAAGGCGAACCCCAAGCTTTCATTTGGATATTCCTTTAAAAATCCTTTACAGGAAATCCTTCAATGGAGTACTTCTACGCTGCTTGTCACAACAAGAGGCTGAAGAAACACTCAAAGAAGTTCATGCTGGTCTTTGCGGAGCTCATCAGGCTGGTCCCAATCTCTATGATTAGATAAAAAGGTTAGGTTATTACTGGCCTACCATGGTAGCTGACGCAATGCAATTTGCTAAGCGCTGCCAACAATGCCAAGTTCATGGAGATTACATTCACATGCCTCCAGAATGGCTACATACTATAGTGATTTCATGGCCTTTCGAAGCCTGGGGTATGGACATCATAGGTCCTATTTCTCCCCCTTCAAGCAAAGGTCATCGCTTCATCTTCGCCACTACGGATTATTTCTCTAAGTGGTCAGAAGCATTTGCGCTTAACGAAATGAAGACCTCATCAGTCCTTCAGTTCCTGCGCACCAACATCATTTGTCATTTCGGCATACCCAAAAGATTCGTTTATGATAACGATCCACAATTTCGGGATCATCGATTCTATAGGTTCTGCGACAAATACAAAATCCAAAGCTGTCCTTCGACTCCATACAATCCGGCAGCAAACGGATTAGCAGAAGCTTTCAACAAGACACTCTGCAAAATCCTGAAAAAATGGTCTCTAGTCACAAAAGAGACTGGAGCGACAAACTTTTTGAAGCTTTGTGGGCCTATCAAACCACCGTTCGAGGACCAACCCATAGCACACCATTCTCCTTGGTCTATGGATGCGAAGCTGTTGTACCCTTGGAAGTACAAATTCCTTCTTTGAGGGTATCCTTGCAAAATGACATGACTCAAGAAAGCAATGTCAAATTGCGACTCCATGAGCTGGACAATCTCGATGAGAGACGGCTCGAAGCTCGACAAAGCATTGAACTTTACCAAGCACACATGGCAGGATCTTTCGACAAAAAGGTCAGGCAACGCGCCTACAAAAAGGGTGACTTGGTTCTTGCGGTAAAAAGACCAATGGTCTTCGCTCACAAGTCCAAAGGCAAGTTTGAGCCAAAATGGGAGGGACCCTACTGTTGGGATTGGTGTATGCCCTAAAGCCCACTAGTTGCATTCTCATCTTTTGTTACTGGATATTTACTGGTTATTTAATTGAAAGACTCTTTTATGCTTAAACATGTATATATGTATGGTTGTGTAAGGCCCATTGTTTCTAGTAAATGAATTAGGTGTGTAGTGTCTACACATAGATAGGTCTTATTCATGGACAACTGGAAACATCATATTTGTTCATAACTGAAAGATGGAGCTGGGCACTTCATCTTGGTAGAAGTTATAATGAGATACTCTCCTATATAGGGTGACATACCTAAGTCATGGGAGGCCTTTCCTGGATCTATCTCATTAGTGCATGTGTCATGCATTGAACAGGACCGTTGTAGGTGTGATCTCTAAAATAGTACTATCACAGAAAAGAGATCAAGTCACCTCATGCTACTAAGTAACCGGTGCTCTTAATCTTGAGCATTTGTGGATGAACTGACGAAGTCAAGTTCTTGTGCTTTAATTAACTATGAGTAAGATTCTATTCATGGGTCAACAGCTCTGTGTTTTGGGTACTCGGACTTGATCAGTTGGGATGTGCAGATGCAATATAGAATCTATGCCATCTGATGATGGAATAATCGTCCCCTTAGAATTATCTGATTAATCATCAAAATCTAAGATCTTAGTATATGGATGTTCCATATGAATATTGAACTTGTGGGTCGCTCCCTGGATCAAGAGAATGATATTCGAATGATGATTATGTTTAAGGATATGAAGTTCTAAGGTTTAGATGTAATCGGGAAGGTTGATAGTACATGTGATAACCTGACTCGATTATGGATGTTACATAGAGGGGCATTCAGGTCATTACACTTAGTAGGTCGAAGACAACCGTCATCTTATGACGAGCTTATTATAATATATATATTTGTCCTTGGAGTTCAACCATAACTCTTTAGTGGAATGAGTTAAGGTTAAAATGAGCTTTATGTTGCTATGGGTTTAGCATGGACATTTTGGTCATTTTGGGAGCCAATGGCAAATATGTCTTTTGGTCCCTTCTCTAGTCACTTACCAAGATTGGCATGGTTTCCTAAGATGTTTATATAACATAAGGATGAATTATTTTAGTGGAAAAATAATTTTGAGTTTAAATTCAAATAGGCCTTTGATGGCATACATGAATTTAACTCTAGATAAATTGTATGTGGGCCATGGTGTGCATTGATATGTGGGACGTCCATAATAGGATTTCCATGGGTAAGGTTTCCAACTTTGAGTAGGACTCTACTTGGAAAGTTGGACTCCTCTTTGGATTAGTATTCCTATGAGTTAGTTTCCTTCTTGGATTAGGAACTTAAAATTAGTAAGTGTTCTACAACTAGTATTACTAATTGTATGGAAAGTTCCTTTTGGTTTCCTTTTCTAATTAGAGTGTTTCTTAAAGGAAAGAAGTCTTTCCTTTTTGGACATAAATTAGAATAAGGAGAGATAACTAAATAGGAAAGGCTTCCCATAGTTTCTATAAAAGGAGAACCATCCCCTTTGGACGTCCATAACAAGGAAGCTAAGAAGAGTGCTACACGTCCAACACTTTTATGCACAAGGAGAGCCCCACACGTCCAGCCCTTGAGTTCCTTTCTTCTTCCTTGAAGAAAGTTGTAGGTTTGAGATTTTTCATGAGAAAAATAGTTCTTGTTTCCTAGATTAAGATCCCACCATCTTAGCCAATCAGATTTGGAAGTGAGATAGAGGAGAAGATCAAAGGCAATACTAGTGCAAGAAAATTCCAGCAACTTGTTTGCAAATTGCAAGTCTGAGTTCGCGCCTTTGGATCTATTTTTTCAGAGATTTGAAGTCTACAAATCTTCGAGGTAATAGTCTTCTATCATCTCTATTAATTAGACACATGTTGGTCATGATTTAATGGAGTTTCTATGCGATTCTTTATGGCTGATTTCCGCTGCATAGTGCAGAAATCAGATTTTTTAAAATCTGTCATGCTTTGCATCAGCCATAGTAGTCTCTTTATGAGAAGTTTCAGATCTGAATCGCAATTTCTTTCAGTGGTATCAGAGCCACTCCATGTGAAATCATGATCCCATGTTGTGTGTAATTAATCCTAGATTGATTATGGGTATGGTGGCACCCTATTAAAGTTATGTTATGATGCATGTTGTGTGCAAGTTTCATTAACATTGCTGGAATTTATTTTTCAGATTTGTTTAATGATGCACATAGTGAGTTTGCATGCACTAACCTCTTTGTTTGCAGCCATAATTAGCATCCTTGATGGTTCGCATGTATGTTGTGTGGATTTGGATGTTTTTTAATTAGTTGGAAAGTGTACGATTGCGCGGTTAGCAATCATAGGAAGTTGTAAAGTTTCCTTAATTTTATTCCAACTAGTCTTGATGTAAGCTTTCTTGGAAAGCATAGGAATCTCCAATGTAATTTTGGTTTTGTTTCAAGACAAGAAGGTTGCAAGAAATTGGAGTCCTTGGAGATCAAGGAGTCAAGACTTCTAGATGCATGAGGAGTCCTAATTCGATTAGGATTTGAAATCCTAAGAGCAAGGAGCCATCAAGGATTGCATACTTTTATTTGCTTTTATATATGGAATGCATGGATGAATGCTTTATATAATTGCTATAATTGTCACCTAGAAACATGGCCACCGTTAGGTTCTAAAATTGGCATCTTTATTGTATTAGATTGTTTTTAGTTTGGCAAATTATTTTAAACGGAACTTAGACCAGCACCTTCTATTTGTCTAAGGTTTAAAATTGGATAGGGTTTAGTTTATCTTGGTACCCTTGGTTTCCAAAGGAGGCTAAACTAAAATCTAATTAGATGCTACCTATGGGTTTTCATAACCCAAGATAGGTTTTTGACTCTTTGAAGGGATTTGCTCAAATGTTTTAAAGCAAAGGTTATTTGATTTTAAGATGACTTAAGTCATGAATTTAATTAACCAAGTTTGCTAGATTTAAAAAGGGCTTTTGAGTAAAACAATGTAAAGGTCAAAAAGTATAAACCCTAGCGATAAATAATCAAGTGGGAGTGGGGTTTTAGGAAAGACCCCACGGCCTTCCATTTTCGGTTCATGTTACCTCATTAAAGTGTTAGTGGGAACGGCCATCCCTTCGGTGGAGTTCTTTAACTAAAGAACGCTTTGATGAGTTAATGGGTGAACTAATGTGAATATTCATAATGAGGTGTTAGTAGGAGCGGCCATCCCTTCGGTGGAGTTCTTTACTAAAGATCACTTCTATAGAATGTCAATGAAGTGTTGGTGGGAGCGGCCATCCCTTCGGTGGAGCTCTTTACTAAAGTTCACTTCTAGGAAGGATAAAAGTCTCTTCCCTTCGGAAGACTTAATCATAGACATTCTGGGAATTTCATAAGAGATGGTTATACACTTGACATAAGACGGTGATGACCTCTCCTTAGGAGTTAAGGGTTATTAGTCATATGAGGCCAAACCAATCAGTGATTGGACTACCACTGGATGTGTGTCCAGATAGTGATAATCCAAATAAGTCTGCCTTAATTCAACGTGACTGTAGGCTCGGCCATCCCTTCGATGGAGGGTCTATGAGGAGGTTGAAACACTGATACATTATAATTGGGGTTGAATAATGTAAAAAGTTATTTGTGCTTTGTTTTTCCTTTTGTAACAAGCACCATATGCATATTACATATATACTGCATGTCTAATTATAAACCGTTTTATATCCAGAAAGAGATGGGAAAAGACTCTTTTAGTCCGTTGATGTGCATTCTTCGTGAGAATAAACTGACTGGCCCTAACTACGTAGACTGGAAAAGAAATCTTGACATAGTACTCACAGCTGAGGAGTACAAGTATGTCTTGCTGGAAAACTGTCCCGAAATTGATGCTAATTCTACTGATGACCAGCGAGAGGCTGAGAAGAAATGGAAGAAAGCGAATAGCATGGCTAAATGCTACATGCTCGCTTCCATGTCCAACGTGTTGCAAACACAGCACGAGCAAATGGACACAGCCTATGAAATCATGATGTCCTTGTCTGAGATGTTCGCAGACAAGAGCAGGCCAGCTAGGCAAGCTGCTATGAGGACCATCATGAATGCTAGGATGGCTGAGGGAACACCTGTCAGAGAGCATATGCTCAAGATGATAGATTGTTTCAATGAAGCTGAGATTCTAGGGGCTGAGATTGATGCAGGGAGTCAGACTGACATGATTCTCGAAACTCTGCCGGAATCTTTCAATCAGTTCAAGCTCAATTTCAATATGAGCAAGATGGACATGACTCTACCTGAGTTAATGAAAGAACTCCAGGCGGCAGAGGCTATCATGAAGCCCAAAGCCCAAGCTCATTTTTTCCAGTTAAGGGAAAAGGGCAGAAAAAGGACAATGCTGGTAATAAGAAGGACAAGGGTACAGATGGAAAGCCCAAAGGGAAATGTTTCAAGTGTGGCCTGAAAGGTCATTGGAAGAAAGATTGTCCCAAGTTCCTAGCCTCAGTTAAGAAAGGTACATCTTTTTCATACTACATTGAAACTTGTCTAGTGGTTGATTCTACTGACTCATGGATAGTAGACTCAGGAGCCACTAATCATATCTGCAATTCATTGCAGGGGTTTCAGATAATGCAGAGAATTGAGAAAGGAGAATTTGCCTTTAGAGTCGGAACTGGAGCTAAAGTTTGGGCAGTTGCAGTAGGAGTTGTTACCTTACATTTTCCATGTAATAGGATATTAGTTTTAAATAATGTTTTCTATGTTCCGGACATGAGGAAGAATTTAATTTCAGTTTCCAGATTAATTGAATTTAATTATTCAGTTTCTTTCCATTCTGGTATTGATATCAGTAGAGATGGAAATATTATATGTTTCGGTAGAATACATGACAACTTATTTTATATATATCCTGTTGCTCCTACACTGCATAATGTACAACAAGAAAGCTCAACTTCCCTTAAGAGGAAGGTATCTTCAATCAATGACACATATCTTTGGCACTTACGTTTGGGTCACATTAACCCAAAACGGATTCAGAGGTTGGTAGAAGATGGGCCCTTGAGCTCATTAGATTTCGAACCTTTTCCTCAGTGTGAATCTTGTCTCAAGGGAAAGATGACCAAACGGTCATCTCTGGAAAGGGACTAAGGTCAAAGGAGTTGTTAGAATTGATTCACACTGATGTGTGTAGTCCTATGAACAAACCGGCTCGAGGAGGGTATGAGTATTACATCACCTTCACCGATGATTACTCTAGATATGGATATGTATACCTAATGCGACGCAAGTCTGAGGCGTTTGATAAGTTCAAACAATTCAAGGCTGAGGCGGAGCTACAACTAGGAAAACATATCAAAGCCCTTTGATCTGATCGAGGTGGCGAGTACCTCCTGGGTGAGTTCAAGGAGTACCTCACACAACATGGGATTGTGTCTCAGTTGTCTGCACCGGGTACACCCCAGCAAAATGGTGTAGTGGAGAGAAGAAACCGTACCCTTCTTGATATGGTAAGGTCCATGATGAGTCATGCAACCCTACCGATATCTTTTTGGGGATATGCCTTAGAAGCAGCAGCATATATTTTAAATCTGGTACCATCTAAGTCAGTACCTAGGACACCACAAGAAATATGGACAGGTCGAAAACCTAGTTTAAATCATATCCACATTTGGGGTTGTCCAGCCTATGTACTGAATGATAAAGCTACCAAGCTAGAACCCAGATCAGAAATGTGCTACTTCATTGGGTATCCTAAGGGAACGAGAGGTGGCATCTTTTATCATCCAAAGGAGCAAAAAGTGCTCATCAGCACTCATGCTAGGTACTTGGAGGATGATTGTATGATGCACCAAGAGCTTAGTTGTAAAGAAACCCTTGAGGAGATTCTTCCGGGATCTCCTATACATCTGTACCAGATCCTGAGACAGTAGATGAACAAGATATTCCTTTGAACACTCCGGAGCCTCGTCGTAGTGGGAGAATTTCTAGACAACCAGAAAGATATCTAGGAGTGTCTTTTAAGACAGACTCTGGAGATCTGGTTGAGGATCCTGCTAGTTATGATGAAGCAGTAACGGATATAGATGCTGACATGTGGCAGCAAGCGATGAAATCTGAAATGGATTCTTTGTATTCCAATCAAGTCTGGGAACTTGTAGATGCACCTGAAGGGATCAAACCCATAGGGTGCAAGTGGATCTACAAGAGAAAGAGAGGAGTGGATGGGAAGGTGGAAACCTTCAAAGCAAGACTGGTGGCGAAAGGATATACTCAGAAAGAAGGTATCGATTATGAGGAAACCTTTTCACCAGTGGCTATGCTTAAGTCCATAAGGATTCTCTTAGCCATCGCATGTCATTATGACTACGAGATATGGCAGATGGATGTCAAGACAGCTTTTCTTAATGGAAGTCTTGACGAATGCATCTATATGATGCAACCAGAGGGCTTCATTGCTAGTGGCCAAGATAACATGGTTTGTAAACTTAAGAAGTCCATCTATGGACTTAAGCAAGCATCTAGAGCATGGAACATCAAGTTTAATCAGGCAGTCAAATCCTTTGGCTTTGATCAAAACATTGATGAACCATGTGTGTATAAGAAAGGAAATGGGAAAGCAGTTGCATTTTTGGTTCTATATGTAGATGACATATTACTCATAGGAAATGATGTAGGTTTATTGTCATCCACAAAGGTTTGGTTATCCTCCCAATTTCAGATGAAGGATTTGGGTGAGGCCAGCTATATCTTAGGGATCAAGCTTTTGCGTGATCGCAAGAATAAGATGTTAGCCCTATCCCAATCTTCTTATATTGAGAAGATATTGGTCAAGTTTAACATGCATGACTCCAAGAAGGGCCTCCTACCTTCTAGACATGGAGTACCACTGTCCCGAGATCAATGTCCAAAGACATCTGAAGAGATAGAGACCATGAGGAGAGTTCCATATGCATCCGCTGTTGGAAGCCTCATGTATGCTATGTTATGTACTAGACCAGATATTTGCTTTGCCGTTGGCATGGTTAGCAGATATCAGTCAAACCCTGGACCTATGCATTGGACAGCTGTTAAGCATATATTCAAGTATCTTCGGAGAACGAAAGATTATATGCTAACCTTTCGAGCAGATGATCTGACGCCATTGGCGTATACAGACTCTGATTTCCAATCTGATAGTGATGCCAAAAAGTCTACCTCAGGGTACGTCTTTACTTTGTCAGGAGGGGCTATATCATGGAGAAGTATCAAACAATCCTGTATAGCTGATTCTACCATGGAAGCAGAGTATGTGGCGGCATCGGAAGCTGCGAAGGAAGCGGTATGGCTCAGAAAATTCCTGTTGGAATTAGGAGTTGTTCCTGCAGTGCATAAACCGATTGTCATGTACTACGATAACACTGGTGCTGTAGCACAGTGCAAAGAGCCCAGGAATCACAAGAAAGGAAAGCACATTCAGAGAAAGTACCACTTGATCCGGGAATTCATTCAGGATGGAGAGATAGTGGTGGAGCACATCGCTTCAGCAAATAACTTAGCTGACCCATTCACTAAGACTCTTACTGAGAAAGTCTTCACTTCTCATGTTGAGTCTATGGGTGTTAGGTTAGGAAGCAGTGATCTTTAGTGCAAGTGGGAGTTTGTTGGGATTGGTGTATGCCCTAAAGCCCACTAGTTGCATTCTCATCTTTTGTTACTGGATATTTACTGGTTATTTAATTGAAAGACTCTTTTATGCTTAAACATGTATATATGTATGGTTGTGTAAGGCCCATTGTTTCTAGTAAATGAATTAGGTGTGTAGTGTCTACACACAGATAGGTCTTATTCATGGACAACTGGAAACATCATATTTGTTCATAACTGAAAGATGGAGCTGGGCACTTCATCTTGGTAGAAGTTATAATGAGATACTCTCCTATATAGGGTGACATACCTAAGTCATGGGAGGCCTTTCCTGGATCTATCTCATTAGTGCATGTGTCATGCATTGAACAGGACCGTTGTAGGTGTGATCTCTAAAATAGTACTATCACAGAAAAGAGATCAAGTCACCTCATGCTACTAAGTAACCGGTGCTCTTAATCTTGAGCATTTGTGGATGAACTGACGAAGTCAAGTTCTTGTGCTTTAATTCACTATGGGTGAGATTCTATTCATGGGTCAACAGCTCTGTGTTTTGGGTACTCGGACTTGATCAGTTGGGACGTGCAGATGCAATATAGAATCTATGCCATCTGATGATGGAATAATCGTCCCCTTAGAATTATCTGATTAATCATCAAAATCCAAGATCTTAGTATATGGATGTTCCATATGAATATTGAACTTGTGGGTCGCTCCCTGGATCAAGAGAATGATATTCGAATGATGATTATGTTTAAGGATATGAAGTTCTAAGGTTTAGATGTAATCGGGAAGGTTGATAGTACATGTGATAACCTGACTCGATTATGGATGTTACATAGAGGGGCATTCAGGTCATTACACTTAGTAGGTCGAAGACAACCGTCATCTTATGACGAGCTTATTATAATATATATATATTTGTCCTTGGAGTTCAACCATAACTCTTTAGTGGAATGAGTTAAGGTTAAAATGAGCTTTATGTTGCTATGGGTTTAGCATGGACATTTTGGTCATTTTGGGAGCCAATGGCAAATATGTCTTTTGGTCCCTTCTCTAGTCACTTACCAAGATTGGCATGGTTTCCTAAGATGTTTAGATAACATAAGGATGAATTATTTTAGTGGAAAAATAATTTTGAGTTTAAATTCAAATAGGCCTTTGATGGCATACATGAATTTAACTCTAGATAAATTGTATGTGGACCATGGTGTGCATTGATATGTGGGACGTCCATGATAGGATTTCCATGGGTAAGGTTTCCAACTTTGAGTAGGACTCTACTTGGAAAGTTGGACTCCTCTTTGGATTAGTATTCCTATGAGTTAGTTTCCTTCTTGGATTAGGAACTTAAAATTAGTAAGTGTTCTACAACTAGTATTACTAATTGTATGGAAAGTTCCTTTTGGTTTCCTTTTCTAATTAGAGTGTTTCTTAAAGGAAAGAAGTCTTTCCTTTTTGGACATAAATTAGAATAAGGAGAGATAACTAAATAGGAAAGGCTTCCCATAGTTTCTATAAAAGGAGAACCATCCCCTTTGGACGTCCATAACAAGGAAGCTAAGAAGAGTGCTACACGTCCAACACTTTTTATGCACAAGGAGAGCCCCACACGTCCAGCCCTTGAGTTCCTTTCTTCTTCCTTGAAGAAAGTTGTAGGTCTGAGATTTTTCATGAGAAAAATAGTTCTTGTTTCCTAGATTAAGATCCCACCATCTTAGCCAATCAGATTTGGAAGTGAGATAGAGGAGAAGATCAAAGGCAATACTAGTGCAAGAAAATTCCAGCAACTTGTTTGCAAATTGCAAGTCTGAGTTCGCGCCTTTGGATCTATTTTTTCAGAGATTTGAAGTCTACAAATCTTCGAGGTAATAGTCTTCTATCTTCTCTATTAATTAGACACATTTGGTCATGATTTAATGGAGTTTCTATGCGATTCTTTATGGCTGATTTCCGCTGCATAGTGCAGAAATCAGATTTTTTAAAATCTGTCATGCTTTGCATCAGCCATAGTAGTCTCTTTATGAGAAGTTTCAGATCTGAATCACAATTTCTTTCACCTACGTCATCGACAAGGTTTTCTCCAATGGCGCATACGCACTCCTAAACATGGAGGGTGACAGATGTATGCTACCCATCAACGACAATTTCTTAAAGAGGTACTACCCTTGAAGACTTACCCAACTGGGTAAGAGCAATGCCTGTACGGCCAAAACCGATTTCTAGGTACACGCTCGTCAAACCCAATCTTTTAGAATTTTTATATCAAATGTTGAAATTTCTAGAAATTAAAACAATGCTTAGTTTCATCGTTTCATTGTTAAAAAAAAAATCCAGGTTTAGGAACCTTTCCCTAACTTGACCAAAATTTTTAACCCTTGAACCCAAAATTCATGGTTTGAAATAAAATCTGGATTCAGGGATTTCCACCCTAGTCCACCCTGCCTTTTACTACCAAAATGGTTTTAGGTCAAAACTTATGACCCTCGTGTCTTTAAACAAAAAAATGGTTTTTTCAAAAACCGCGGGGAAGCGACGCTTAGTCGATACTCGCACAAATCGGAAGCATGCGAACCACGTTCGACACTTCCAGAGTCACAGGGAAGCAACATTTCGTCGATACTTACAAAATCCAAAAAAACCGTGGAGACGCAACATTTCAGTTGATATCCACAACCCAAATTTCAAAGGTTCGAAAAAACCAAGAAACTGTGGAGATGCAACATTTCAGTTGATATCCACAACCCAAATTTCGAAGGTTCGAAAAGACCAAGAAATCATGGAGACGCAACATTTCAGTTGATACCATAACCCAAAGGTTCGAGAAAAGCGTAAATTTAAAAAATCATGGGGAAACGACATCAAGTCAGTACCCGCAAAACCAGAATTTTTGAAAAGCAAGGATGCGGCATTCCATCGATACTTGCACCCAAATCCATGAGGATGCGACATTCCATCAATACTCGCAACCGAATGAGAAAGGATGCGACATTCCATCGATACTTGCAAGTCCATTCAGCAGGGAGGCGACTTTTAGTCGATACTTGCATTTTTGAAAACAAAATCGGCTATAAACGCCACCAAAACCGACTATAGATGCCACCAAAATAGGTAAAAATGCCACAAACCGGCTATCAATGCTACAAAACAAAACCGGCTATCAATGCCACAAATCAAAACTTGGTTTTCAAAAAAAAAAAAAAAACTGGGCTATCAATGCCACCAAAACCGGCTATAGATGCCACCAAAGCCGGCTATAAATGCCACAAACCGGCTTCCATGCCACAAACAAAAATCTGGCTCCCATGCCAAAACAATCAGTTGACAAAACATTTTCACAAAATGACAAGCTTTTGATCAAATCCCATTTAGCAATTGCTTTCATCACGAAAAGATTTAAGTGAGCGTAGGGAAAACAAAAAAAAAGGCATCCCATTTAGCAATTGCTTTCATCACAAAAAGATTTAAGTGAGCGTAGGGAAAATAAAAGAAAATCCCATTTAGCAATTGCTTTCATCACAAAAAGATTTAAGTGAACGTAGGGAAAACAAAAAAAAGAGTACCAAAAAAAATACATGCGGTACCAAAAAAAAGAAAGTGTTCACAAACACTACAAAAAAAAAAGAGTACAAAAAAAATACATGTGGTACCAAAAAAAAGAAGGATAGTTTCTGCTACAAAAATCAGAAGCTCAGCCAAAGATGGTCTCCAGCCAAGATTTCAGCTCCTCAAGCAAACTTTTGGCCTCAGCCGTCAGGGATTCCAGGGCACGCTTCTTCAGGAACTTGCCATGAGATGCTGGGGTGGGCTGTAACCCTTCTTTCACACCGGGAAGCTTATCCTGAGTAGTTTGCCATTGTTTATCCTCTTGAAACTTCCTTTCAAGGACTCGATCAGCATCTGCAACCCGGCGAATCAGAGCACTCTCCCTGTCGCGAGCCTCTATTATAGCAGCCCACTTGGCAGCGACTTGTGCCTTTAAATGCTCAAGACGTTTCCTGGCCTCATCGGCCTCCCTATCAAGGATTTTAAGGTCATGTGCCAGCCCAGTGATGGCTAGCTCTTCTAAGTTCTTCTCTCGGACTATCTGCCTCCTGCTTTGTGTAGCCTCATTCAGGTCAGACTTAGCCTTATCAGCAGGGTCCGGGAACATCTCCTTGAAGAACTGTTCGTTAGAAAACCCATGGTCTCAAACCACTTGTCACCCAGTGCAATGATCCTATCAACGATCGCCCTGGCACCTGTGACATCCAGACCAGCCTCTTCGGCATCACTGAGAATCTCCTGCACATGCTGGATCATGCCAAATCTGGCATCCAAGTGCCCAGAAAGGAGAGTCTCAATCCAAGAGCTCAGAACCTGCACCACCACCTTCTTCGCAAAAAGATGAGATGGCCCAGCTGAAGATTCGCCCCGCTCCGTCGGTCGGCTGCTCATGTCATGCCCCGTTGGAAGTGTAACAAAAGAACTCTTTCTAGTCGGAGCTACTGGGGAAGAAATCTCAGCACGAGGTATCTCCTCCACCGTGTCAGAATTGGTTGCAGGAGTCTCTACCTCTGGATCAACCTCTGGCATCTCTTGTTCTGGTTCTGAAAGAAGTGACGGACTCTCCTCTGTCACTTCAAAACCTGCCAAAGAAACACAAAAAGGTATGAATATGATCCTGTTTGAAAATCATTATCAGGGTTATTACTATAAAATACCTTCTTCGACGACTGGTGGAACACTCTCTTCCTCCATGAACTCATCAGAAGCATCATCAACATTTGCGTCCATCGATGGTTCGAAGTCATCGGAATCCTGTGGCAAGTTAGCTGACAAGAAAAATGTTACAAACCAAGTCACAGACAGACAGAAAAAAAAATCAAAAGAAGTCATACTTGTTGTTGATTCTGGAACCACTCCAGAGTCCCTCGGTTCTTCTTCTGGTGCCGCAACCGGATCCGTCACCGCCTCATCAGTTGGAACCTCAGGCATCGCCAAGTCTTCCTCTGCTAAAAAAAAAGAAGCAACAAGGGGAGAAAACAAATCAGAACATGGAAAAATTCCATGAAAAGAATGGAAAGAGAAAAAAGAAGAATCATACCTTCGCCGACGGTCTCTTCTTCTCGGCTTCTCTTTTCCGGAGGTTCATCAGCATTCCCTGGCACCTCCTCATTGATAGTAAGAGGGACTTCTAAGTCAGGATAGTCCTCATGTTACCCCTTGCTTCGATGATGACCCCTCTTCCTCTTACTTATGTGGGCTCGCTTCTTAGAAGAACCTGCCCCACTGTCAGAGTCAGATCTCCCACTTGACTCCTCACTTACTCTTGCCAGTGGACTCCATGGAAGCTTGCCTCTGTGCCGCTTGCATCCAAGCATCAAGTTCAGCCTCCTCCAGTTCTAGCTGCTCTAAAGCCTCATCAGGTATTTCTCGAACAGCTTCAGAACCAATGACGCCCTGGTCATCGAGAAAGCCTATCTTGTGCTTCTCTCCAGAAAGGAAGGCCCAAACTTCCTCTTGCCAGACGCCATCCGACTTTCCAAGGCCCTTTCCAGATGATAGCTTCACATCAAGCTCCTTCTTGGAAAGCCCCCGATATGCCGAAAAGCTCTCCGCGAGCCACTTCGCAAAGCCAGCAGTCCGGGAAGTCGACATCACAGGATAAGAGATCATGGCAGTAGTGTCTTCAGCACTATAGAAAGCCCATCCATTTCTCCCATCCTCTAAACCTCCAAAGCGCTTCACCATGCTTGAAGGCGCTCCAACAACGCCTTGAGAAAAGCCTAACTGCAGAGCAAACCGAGAAGGTACATACGGCCGGATGTCAATGAAAAGATGTCTACGGTACACCATCGTGCTGACACATATGCTGAAAAGCCACTCCTTCTCTGCGTTTGTCAAGGACTAATGCCTTCGCTACCCCGCCCTGGTAGAGTCTCGGGAGGCACCAAAATCAAAAGCCTTCTTCCGCAACTCCGGAGATAGCTTCACTGAAGACTGCCCCATCTCGACATCCCTGAATCGTCGGATCCTCATGCGGGCAAACAAAAGTGATTCGGACACGGCTTTGCCCTTAGCCAGCCGAATCATCTGAGGATCATCATCCTGTGCGGCACCCAGCCGGTGGAAGCCAGGACAGTGGTACACATACCATGAATAAAAGATGTGGGCTGAAAATACCCTATTCATAAGGAGCCCAAGCCGAACCAAAAAAACAGTAGCCTGTAGTTTGGTACACAAGTAGGAGTAAAGAGCTGGCACCAAAGCAAGCTGCTCTCCAAATGCCATCTGACAAGCCGGAAAAATACAATGCGGCCTGATGTGCGTTCCATCTCCTCCAGCAAAAACGGCCTCACCAAGCCAATAAGTGAGGTAAACAGCGAGATCTCTCCGCAGTGCAATGTCAGGACATATGGCATTTGTACTCGCACAGAAATCTCTCAACTCTTCTTGCATAGCCAAGATCTTCTTTGAACCCGGATCCTTAGCCCTGTCTTCCCGGGTCATGCTATCAGAAGACTCCCCGCTTTCAAAGAAGTTCGGAGAAGAAGAGTTAAAACTCTTCCAACTGCTGCATCTAACTTTCAAGCCTTCCTTCTCCTTCAAAAAATCATAGAAGGCAACAAGTTGAAAGTACAGAAGCTTGAACTCCTCAGACTGCTCCTCAAGGACGCTGTCGATCGGCATAAACTCCTTATAGAGTTTGCCAAGGATGGGCAATCCAGTAATGGCGCTCAGCTCCTTCAAAGAGAAACCAATCTTACCATTCGTCACAATGAAGGTGTTGGTTTGTAGAAGGAATGACTCCAACATAGCCATGAAGGCCTCGTCAGAAAAGATCACGGTCTCCCAAAAGGAGCGGACTGCATCAAAAATCCCGGCTTCCTTCAAAACGGCACCACCAATCAGCAGGATGCGATCAGTCCACGACTTCCCCTCGGAGTCAGCACTGAAACGGCCACGATGTCGAAAAGGCCCACTGGTCCCAAATCGACCGACGGATAATCAGAGCCCTGGTAGCCGCTAGCCGGCATCAACATGTCCATGTCAGCAGGTGACTTCTCCGCATATCTAGGAGAACCGCCAACAAAAACCCCGGTCTTGATTACATTTGTCCTTCTCACCCAGCTTGGAGGATCTTCCCTCTTAGAGCACGTGGGGGCAAGGCTCATGATCGAGACGGTGCGATCAAACGTCGACCGAGTAGCAATAGTCTTCTTCCCACCATCAGCGGTGAAAGAAAATTGAAAACATCTCCTCTGGTATGTCATGTCATAAGGGACGGCATCACCAAAGAAGAAGGTAGGCTTGGGCAAAACCCTCTGATCGTCTATCACCCATGGACGACTGCTTAGCATGATCTTATAGAATTCCTCTCCCTTGAGAGCGATTAGTCACTGCCTCATCTCATCTTTATTGAGAGAGTCACACTCTTCCAAGTTTCTATCAACATACTGAACTTGTCCCAAGCCTGCTGAACGGCCGGATTAGAAGATCTAGCAGATCGACGAGGTACGCTGGTAGCAGGCTCTTTACCCTTGTTCATTCTGGAGGAACCACCTGCAAAGGATGGAAAATAAAAGATCAATCATCAAAATGACACGATTTCGCTAAAAAGAATCTGACGAAATTTTGACATGATGCCGGGGCAATTCCGAAGAAAAGGAACTACTCCGAAATAAATAGAAAGCTTAGAGATGGGCTCAACATTGCTGCGAGCTCCGAAACTCCAAACTTTCAAAACCTAAAAGTCCCCGCAAAATCAAGAAGGGCTCAACATCGCTGCGAGCTCCAAATTCCCAAATTTACAAAAACTTTCAGGTATGCTATCACATCATGACAATTCAATTTACAAAAAAAATATACATGCATGAACATCTTAGTTTGCCAAAAAAATGCATTATCATGATGAGCAAAAAAAAAAAAAAAAACTTTCTCAAAAAAAAAAGAGAGAGAAAAGAGAAAGAAAAAGAACAAAAATGAAGGAAAACTTCCTCAAAAAAACAAAAGAGAAAAATAAAAAAAAAAGAGGAAGGGGGCTGGCCCACAGGCCACGTGGCCGTACGGCCAGATCCGTACGGATCTGTCCATACGGCCCATAAAAGAAAAAAAACATGCAAAAAAAAAGAAGAAAGCATAAAAAAACACGTGTAAAAAAAAGAAGGGAAAAACAAGTGGAAAAAAAAGAAAAGAAAAGAAAGAAACAAAAAAAACTAAGAACCATTTTTTTCTACAATGGAGTTTTTTTGAAAAAGAGAACTTACTTGAAGCCATTGATGGAGAAGAAGAAGAAAAGTCTTGAAGATCTTGAAGAAGAAGAACTCTTGGTCTTGAAGCCCTCTTGGGATTGTTGCAAAAGAAAGCAATAAGAGCAAGAGATCCAACCTCCCCCTCGCTTTTATAGAAGAGAGCAAACCAAAGAAGGAAAGAAGAAAGAGGTAACTGTTACTAATTAGTAACTTTACCAAAAGAAAGAAATTAGAAAGATTCTTTCCCAAAAGAAAGATATCTTGAGGGATTCTCTCCCAAAAAGAAATCAATGAGAGATTTTCTCCCAAAAGATAGGAGATTTGAGATATTCTCTCCCAAAGAAAGATATCTTGAGATATTCTCTCCCAAAATAAAGGGAACATGAGAGATTCTCTCCAAGTAAAGATATTCTTAGATATTCTCTATCCAAAGGAGATATTTTTAGATATTCTTTACAAAAATGACACCATATGAGATCTAAACCATTTCAAAAGCTTAAGGTCCCATGGGTTAGCCCATATGAGCCAGGTTTGACCACCTAGGCACTAAAAAAAAAGATTTGGGCTTTTAGTCAAAGAGAAATCCCTCTTACCAAGAGCATACAAAAATGGTTCCATGCCTCTTTTGAGTTGATTGGACCATACAAAAAAAAGAATTCCAAAGCCCCATGAGCTTCCAGAAATCAAACCACACAGCCTCAAATACCAAATTGAGCCAAAATCTTGAAATTGACATTCCATAAAAATCCAAACCAAATCCTGGTCCCCTAACTTGCCACATACAGCTTGTTAGGTCACAAGACCAAAACCAAAAACAAAAACCTGATCCCCTAACTTGCCACATGTAGCCTGTTAGGTCACAAGATCAAAACCAAAATAGACCCCCCAACATTCCACATACAGCTTGTTGGGTCACACGGTCAAAACCAAACCCGACCCCCTAACCTGCCACATACAGCTTGTTAGGTCACAAGGTCAAAACCCAAATCCACATCCCTGATGTCATCTTCAAAACTTTGCCTTGAGATGGTACGTGATCCCTTTCACTGCCATAAAATTCCCCTCGAAGCTCAAAAGGCTACAAATACCAAAAGAAAGACTGCTCAAAGACTCTTGGTCAAGTCACAAGCTCTCCTTCGAAAAATCTCTTTGAGGCACATCGACTACAAAAGTTAAGTAACTCATCGCTGCACCTCGAGGGGGCATTTGCTGACACAAAAAAAATGTGTCACTTTGCTTCTTCAAATCCAGAAAGCTACATGAAGTCGCAGCCTGCCATAAATAGGCAATGCTACTTCCAAAAAACAAATCCTGTCATAATCAAACAAAAACTGCAAGATCCTTCAAGATAGCCAAAAGAGGAGTAGACAAGAAGTTTCGGGCCATTTCAAAATCATTTGGCCTAACTTCGCTTCTCCAGCAGCTGAAAAGGAGCTCCCGGCGGCGAAAGCATTGGAGACACTAAATCTTCAATCAGAGCCGATGGATGGTCTCAAAATACATCCAAAAGGCTCCACGTCAAGTTCCGAGTCAAACCGACAACGTTTGACCCTACATCAACCCTCGAATAGCTAAATCAAGCCTCTCGGCGGCGAGAACCACTGAGTCCATCACTCATCAGATAGAGCACATGGACGGCTTCAAAATGCTTACAAAGGGCTACACGTCAAATTTCAGGTCATTTCGACAACATTTGACCAAACTTTGACGCTCGGAAGCCAAATTAGGCCTCTCAGCGGCGAAGCTCCTCGGGACCATTGTTTCCAAGGCAGAGCCTATGGATCCTCTTAAAATGACTCCGATAGGTTCCCTGTCAAATTTTAAGTCAATCGGACATCGGTTGACCGCACATCAAGCCACGACATCTTCATCGCGATAAAAATAAGTCTACTGGTGATAAAACCCCAAACGGCTTCAAAACCCAGTCAAAAGCCTATGGTTGGTCTTATTTATTACTCAGGAGGCTTCACCCCAAATTTCAGGTCATTCCGACATCGTTTGGCCCAGTTTCAGCTTCTGACGAAAAATCGGCAGCTCTGCGCGACAAAGTCTTCGGCTTTCTCGGAAAATTAGAAACTTTGCAAACCAAAATTCAAGGGTTCTCATCAGGTTTTCTACAAGGAAATCAGGCCAATAAATGATAAAAAATGTCAAGAAAAAATACAGAAGAAAAAAGAATAAAAAAACAAAAAAAACGGACACAAAACAGGGGAAAACCCCCCAGGGTCGCAGACCCCTGTGACCTTGGCCCAGGGTCGTCGGTGACCCTGGAGCCTGGGATCGCCGGGAGGGCCCCGGAAGCCCCGTTTTTCGTCGTTTTTCGCGATTCGAAGAGTCAAACCCCTGGGATTTTCCAAAATTCATACGTTTGAGACACCAAATCCTTTGACATCCATCAAAATCACGGTTCAATCATCAAGAATATCAAAATCAACATTGATCGCCAACCGGTCAACAAAAAAAGTGTGCTTTCTACCCGACCGATCGAGAAATCGACAGGACAGATGGCACCGACCCGCTGTTGGCAACCAATACCTGAGGTTACATGGTCATCCGATGTCGATCTACATGAAGATCCATCGATGATCATCGCCTAGAAGACGCGGCACGGCCCGCGACTCTTCAACTGCTCGGCGACCACTTAATGCGATTAATTGACTAGCTTTATTACAGTCATAATCCATTTCTTTGGATGGCCCAATCAGTAGCAAGCATCCGGGAGTTACAAGTCAATTGATTCATGGCATTTAACCCATGAAACTCCTCCCATCATGGCGATTAAAGGCGATTAAATGCCCTCAATCTCCTCCGGCCAATCAGAAGCCAAGAAAAAGGAGTTACAAAATAAAGGAATTAAATCCTGTAACTCCTCCAATTATGCGGCTTAATGAAAATAAAAGCCCATAAACCCTCCTAAATGGCTACCAAAAAGCCTATAAATAGGAGAGCACTCCAAGAATAAAAAAGAACAGAAAGAGACTGCAGAAAATCCAGAAATTCAGACAGAAAAAGGCATCAGAAACCTAAGAAAATGAAAGAGAGAAAACTCTGCGGAAGTTCTACACCGACCACCGCTACAAGGTCCTTGCCTTCTCCTTCTGCCTCCAATGGCTTAGACGTGGCTTTTCAACCCGTCTACTTTATTTTTTATTGGACATAGGACCTCCTTTTGGTCTTTGTCCTCTAAAAACCTGAGGTTATAGCCAAGCTAAGCGAATCAAGAGCATCCTCTGTTTTCATCTGCATGGATGGCTTGCGACGGTCAATCTGAATGAGTCCCCCACAATCTCCTGAGAAGTTAGATCCTCCTTTTCTTGCTTTTCATTGTAGTTTGTATTTTTTCAAAAGAGACAAAAATCACAACTCTTGTCATTCATTATTGATAAGAATTGTAAAATCGGCTATAAATGCCAAAAATCGGCTATAAACGCCAAAATCGGCTATAAATGCCAAAAAAATCGCCTTTCACGGCAAATCAAGAAAAATGTCTCTTTTCTTAAATATATGTGCAATGGAAAACTTGAAAGAAGTTGATTTTCATTTTACTTGCGAAGGTTGATCTCCGGATCACCACTTGCAATTCCAAGTAAAATAGAAAATCTGGCACACCCACACAAAAAAATGTTGATGCAAGCCTCTGCCCCCCGGTTACGAAAGGGTCGGACCCAAACGGACTCCCACGTCCGCCGACCTCGGTAGAACTGAGCGATAGAAGCGCTGTCCATCAATAGGCTCCTCAGCAAAATCAAGATGCAGCCGTACTTTTAGTGGCTGTCAGATCCCATATCGCTAAGAGACCGCCCAGAAACTAGGCTTATATGTGCGAACCCCCCTTTACTTGGTATGACGCATTTTGGGTCTCAAAGGGGCCCGATAACAAATCCGTGAGGATGTTTGGCTTCGAGCTAGGCTCAAAGCGGACAATATCATACCCGGGGATTGGGTCTGGTGTCGTTACAGAAATGGTATCAGAGCCGAGGGCGGCTCTCCTCTGAGTGGTGGGGATTGTCAGATCCCACATCGCAAGAGACCGCCCAGAGACTGGGCTTATATGTGCGAACCCCCCTTTACTTGGTATGACGCGTTTTGGGTCTCAAAGGGGCCCGGGAACAAATCCGTGAGGGTGTTTGGCTGTGAGCTAGGCCCAAAGCGGACAATATCATACCCGGGGATTGGGTCGGGTGTCGTTACAGTGGCCACAGCCCATGAAGGGTGATCCTTCCACCCGCGATCAGAGCAAATTCTGTGCCTATCACAAACAAAATGGGCACAGAACTGAAGATTTCATGTCCGGAAGTCCCATCTTGAGAAGCTCATCAAGGACGGGCATCTGAAGGACTACATCAAAGAAGGGGACAGACACATTAATCGAGCTCAGCGTTGAAACGACGATGATCAAGATAGCGATGAGTCATAAAGAATAATAAATGTCATCCACCTAGCTCCACCTCCAAAAGGGAGTAGCCAAGCTTGTGTCGAGGCCAGGAAGGCTTCACACGGCAAACAGGTGACGACAGCCGAGCTAGAGCCAGCTAAGCTGGAGCCAGCTGCTAAGAAGGCTCGGAAGGAAAGGCCCAAGATCTGGTTCTCAAAACCAAGACCTGGAGGGGGTCCAGCTTCCCCATAATGATCCACTGATCGTGACCCTAAAGTTGAAGAACTGCAGGGTATAGAGGATCCTTGTGGATCCCGGCAGCTCGTCCGAGATCCTGTACTTCGACTGCTTCAAGAAGATGGGTCTCAGAGAAGAAGATCTGCAGGAGGCACGCACCCCTTGGTTTCAACTCCAAGCCTGTATACCCTAAGGGGAACATCTCCCTGAAAGTCCAAATTGAAGGCGCCTCTATGATGGCCGACTTCCTTGTAGTGGATGCACCGTCCCCCTATAATGCCATGATGGGGAGGACCTGGCTGCGCAACATGGAAGCTGTACCTTCCACCCATCACCAAAAACTCAAGTTCCCGTTGGAGAAAGAGAATGGCAGAGTTGAGGTGGTCACAGTCCGAGGTGACCAGCAGATGGCCAAGCAGTGCCTGATGGTCGTGGTACCTGGTGAGGAGAAGCCGATGCAGGTACATATGGCCGAACTAGAAGCAGAGCTGGACAGTGTTGGCCGAGACCCGGAGAAGAAAAACATTGAAGATCTGACCGAGATCAGGATCAACCCCAATAATCCTGAAAGATACTTTCTGCTCGGGAGCCAGCTCACCGAGCCCGAAAGGTCCGAGCTCCTGAACTTCCTATTACAGAACAAGGAGGTCTTTGCTTGGACCCCATATGAGATGCCGGGCATCGATCCAGAGATCATGTACCACAAACTGAATGTGGACCCCAAGCACAAACCTGTAGTCCAGAAGGCTCGCATGACCGGAATCCCACAAACTGAACCCGTGATCGAGGAAGTCGAGATGCTGCTAGAAGCCAAGGCAATTAGAGAAGTCCATTATCCGGACTGGTTGGCCAACACGGTGGTGGTCAAGAAAAAGACCGAGAAGTGGAAAGTCTGCGTCGACTTCACCGACCTCAACAAGGCGTGTCCAAAAGACTGCTTTCTGATCCCGAAGATCGACCAGATGATCGACGCCACCACCGGTCACGACATAATGAGTTTCCTCGATGCCTGCCGAGGTTACCATCAGATCCCGATGTATGGGCCTGACGGAGAAAAGACCACGTTCATAACACCTAGAGGCATCTACTGCTACAAAGTAATGCCCTTTGGGTTAAAAAACGCAGGGGCGACTTACCAGACATTGGTAACCAAAATGTTCCAGGCCCAGCTCAGTAAAACAATGGAGGTCTACATTGATGATATGGTTGTCAAGTCTAAAAGGTCATGGGACCACTTGGCAGACCTAAGTCAAGCGTTTGACATCCTTAAGAGGTTCCAGCTCAAGCTGAATGCCTCCAAATGTGCTTTTGGTGTCGGCTCCGGTAAATTCCTAGGAAGCCTAGTCACGAGAAGAGGGATTGAAGCAAATCCAGATCAGATCTCGAAGATCCAGGAAAAACAGAGTCCAACAACGGCAAAACATGTCCAGAGGCTCACTGGCATGGCTGCCGTGCTCAAGCGCTTCATCAGCCGAGCTTCGGACAAATGCCGACCTTTCTTTTAGCTTCTGAAGAAAAATCTGATATTCCAATGGACTCCGGAGTGCGACCAAGCTCTATAGAACCTCAAAGCCTACCTCGCTTCACCACCCCTGCTTTCAACTCTGAAATAGGGAAAGTACTCTACTTGTACCTGGCGGTCTCGGATCATGCAGTGAGTTCGGTGCTCGTCAGGGAGGAAGACGGCAATAGATGCCCATATACTACACGAGCAAGATCCTCCTTGATGCCAAGACCAGGTACCTGCCAATGGAGAAACTTGCATTAGCACTCGTCAGTGCTTCTCGCAAACTCTCCCACTACTTCCAGACGTACACAACAGTGGTTGTTACAGAACACCCACTCAAGTCTCTTTTAAAAAAGGCAGACTCTCTGGAAGAGTATCAAGATGGGCCATCAAACTGGGGTAGTATGATATCCAATATCAACCCAAAATGGCGATCAAAGCCCAAGTTTTAGCTGACTTCACCGTGGAGTTCATCTCTCCTAGTTTGTCACCGAGCCATCTCGACACCGAACTGGGGGCAAAGGGAATGAAGACGAAGTCACCAAGACCAGTACCGAAGAAGAACGATATTGGAAGCAATTCCTTGATTCAGCATGGAAGGTCTTCATCGACGAATCCTTAACCTCCAAGAGGGCTGGCGTTGGCATAGTCCTCCAGTCTCCAGAAGGACTGGTCATCGAACAAGCCCTGACACTTGATTTCAAGGCGTCCAACAACGAAGCAGAGTATGAAGTATTGATTGCAGGGCTCAACAGTGCGAAAATCCTGGGGGCACAACAGTTAGTGGTCTTCAGCGACTCATAGTTGGTGATGAGTCAGCTGAGCGGAGATACCAAGCTCGCGACGAAAGGATGGTAGCCTACCTAGTTCTTGCAAAAAAGATTCTCTCTCAATTTGAAAAAGTTGAAGTCAAGCAGGTCGGCAGAGAATCCAATTCCCATGCCGATGCTCTCGCCAACCTGGTCTCCGCCGTCGAGGCCAGGAGAAAAAGAACCATTGAGGTGGAATCGTTAGAGAAACCAAGCATAGAACTTCACCCACCTCGGCAAATTCTATGTATCGATCTCGGTCTAAGCTGGATGGACCCGATCATCTCGTATCTCAAAGATGATCAACTTCCTAAAGAAAAAAATGAAGCTCACAAGATCAGGCTGAAAGCAGCCCAATTTTGGCTTTCTCCAGAAGGCAAGCTCTACAGGAAGTCGTTTACTGGCCCCTACCTTCAGTGTGTTCACCCAAGCAGAGTTGAAGACTTTCTCTATGAGATTCAATAAGGAATCTGCGGTAGTCACATCGGAGGATTGTCACTAGCATACCGGGCTATTAGCCAATTACCGAACCATATAAAATGGACGGAACGATCTAACCGAACCATATAAATATGGACGGAACACTCAATAACCGTAGCCATGGCCGGAGCAATCAATGGGGGTCCAAACTGCAGTTGGCAATAATTTTAAGGATCCTAAACCGGGTGCTCAGCCCGAAGAGGTAACCCAAGCTTAGTGGTGCCGGAACAAAATCTAAATCGATATAAATCAATCATTGCAATACATTTTCATTGATAAGAGAAACTGCTCTGAACAATTCAGACGAACAATATCAAGCAATGCAAACGAGCAGTCTTACCAATTTTCCAAAACGTGGCGAACCACTCAAATCCAATTCAATTCAATTTGTAGGAAAACATATAAATTTTCTCTAGCATGGAAGTGAAGTAGTGTGTACCGGTTTAATGGCTTACCAATGGATTGTCTTAATACACTCTAAACCCCTAAATGTTGATTTATAATAGTGGGTTTGGTACCAATGAAAATCCACAACATTTAAAGTTGTAAAGTGTGTATTAAGACTATAAAAGTTCTCGGGTAATGCTAACATCAATTATTTCTCTCATTTTTCTCATTCAATTTACACAATTCGTAGTATTACAATTCATCCTAATCTTTCCCGGGCTTCCGTACATCATTAGAGGGTCATTGGGCCTTAAATAAGTCAATTAAAAAGAATTAAAACAGGCCCAGGCTGAGTCCAGGCCCGCTCGAGCGACCCAGGGTCCGCTCTAGCGAGGCCCATCCGGAACCTGGTCCGTCGAGCAACCCATTGGGTCGCTCGAGCGAGCCAACTTCTGGCTCGCTCTGAACCAGGCAGAACTTGGTCTGCTCGAGCACACTGGGCTCTGCCCTAGTCCGTTCAGTGAAGAATGCTGCACTTTTTCTTCCCCTTTTTGATTCCTTTTCCCTCCTTCCTCTTCCACAAGCATTCTTATACATTTTGGGCTTCTCGTAGCCTCAACAAACTCCATTCAATCATCCACACACGAATTCATTCCATCTTCCAAACAAAATCTAATATAGACATAAACATTTTCCATTCACAATTAACATAATTTTTGAAATGTAAAACTACTAATCCACAAATAATCAATCTATGAAAGATTTCCAAATTTGTTAAAAACAACAACTTAGAGCAAATAACCAAGACCATTACTTAAACATATCAAATAAATCAATCTATTAATTAAAGAGGGGAAACATCATGAAGAAAAAGGGGTATAAATAAATCCAAAACTTTCAAGAAGGATCATTAATCAATCACATTATCTGAATAATCACTTGCCTTGGACAAGAAGATTATCAAAACACTCCAAGAACTCCTTTTCTCAAAGCAAAGTCAAATCTACAAAAAGCCCCATGAAAACACACCAAAAATCCCGAAATTTCAAGATTAGAAGAAGCTCTCAAAGAAATCTTTTGCATATATGAAGAAAAGGCTCTAAAGACCTAGAAAATCCAAGATTTTAAGAGAGGAAGTCTTTGCTAACCTTTTTACAGCCCTATTCAAGAAGAAAGGCTTGGAGAAGAGAGTTGTCCCAACTCAAAATCCTTGAAAATGGTATCAAAATGAAGCCAAGAGGAAGGAGAAGAGATTGGCGAAGATCGATCTCCAAGTAGCACTCAAGAATGACACAGGCAAGAGGAGAAAGAGTGGCTGGAAAACATGGAAAAGGGTTCCAGCCCTAGCTGGAATAGTTGCAGGAAAAAGAATGAATGGGGAAAATAATTCAAGATGGGTTTATAAGTGAGTTGAGCTGGATGGGCCCTATGGGCCCCGAAACTTGTCATGGCTGAAACTATCACTTGTGGGTCCCGAATGAGATCGACGAAGAAGACAAAATCGAACGTCGAAATATTTAGTTTCAAAAAGTATATTTTCCTCATGATTTTCAATTTCAAGATTTATGCACAGATTTAATGTGAAAAGTAATTTTTGCCCTTTTTCTCGAAAAATGTGATTTCTGAGTTTCAAATTCAAACGGACAAAACATGAAAGTTGTTAAGATCAATAAACAAATAAAAAAGAATAAAAATTGGAGTTTTTTAAATAGGAAGAATAGATTTTCACACGAACACAAATCACACGGCCACCCCGGGCCGGGTGAAACCAAGTCAACAACTATCAAAATTCTCCAAAGCTATGAAAAATCTAGTCAAACTCGAAAACGAAGCCAAACCACCTCTAATCTCACTCACAAAGCAAATCCACAACTAAGAAAACACTAAACACGAGAATTAGGGGTCTGGGTCTTACAATGACCTTTGCTTGACGGTGGAGAAATAGGACCTATAATGTCCATACCCCAGGCTTCGAAAGGCCATGAGATCGCTGTAGGATGCAGCCATTCTGGAGGCATGTGAACATAATCTCCATGTATTTGGCATTGTTGGTAGCGCTTAGCAAATTGTATTGCATCAGCTACCATGGTAGGCTAATAATAACCTAACCATCTTATCTGATCGTAGAGCTTAGGACCAGCCGGGTGGGCTCCACAAAGAACAGCATGAACTTATTTGAGTGTTTCTTCAGTCTCTTGTTGTGACAAGCAGCGTAGAAGTACTCCGTTGAAGGATTTCCTATAAAGGACTTTTGAAGGAATATCCAAATGTAAGTTTGGGGCTCGTCTTTGAACGCTTGCCCATTCTTTTGGATCTTCAGGTAGGAAGTGTAATCAATGAACGGATCCGTCTAGTCGCCAATTGAAAATCTAAGGATAGAGATCCAACTTCCAACCACTTTGTGGCATTCAACAACTGCTTGGTGTGTGTTAAGAGGAGGGATGATCATTCTCTCGCACACAGTGATTTGCATGCTTTCCTTTCCTGCGTCGCCATAGATGCGACAAGTACGGCCAGGGCATCTGCACGGATGTTTTCACCTCTGCGGATGTAGGTGATGTGACAGATATCAAATTTTTGTAGAAGCGATTGTGCCTTGTTGTAGTTGTCAGTAATTATTTAATCGATTGATATCTGAAATCTTAACGTGGGGAGATTAATAAGCATTTAATAACAAGAAGCTCGAAATATTATTTTGAGAATAAGGATAGGAGTGCAATTATAATTCTCTAATGGACTGAATTGTAATTTATGGAACTATGATTCTAAATTGGGTCGAATTAGGGTTTCCTGATTCCATAAGAAGCCTATTCCTTATTTACTTCTTAGGGTCCCTATTGTAACCTATATATATGCGTTATTGCTCTCTAGGTAAAACACACAAGAGAAATCTCGTTTTTGAGAGCAAAGAGAATTCGCAGAAGAGGCTCACTCCTTGGTATGGATTTTAGCATAGAGGAATACAGTAGAAGATCTTGGGATTTTTGAGTTGCTGTGTTACTGAGGTCAAATCAGAGAGATCTCGCAGGTATGATCTTCGATTATCGTTATTTCCGCATTTAATCTGTACGCGATATTTTGAGATTTTGGCGGCATCTTCTAACAGTAGTAAGGCAACAAATCAGGCTTCCTGACTTCAAATTTCTGATTTATCTGATTGACGATCAATTGAGAGTCTCCAAAGACTTCTAGGATCAGAGCTTAGTATTCAGTTGCTGTAAGACCCCGACCCGAGAGACCTCGTTTAGAGTTGTTTAAGTTGTGTTTTAGTTTAGTGTGTTAGTGGTTTTTGGATTAGTTGGGGATTAGAATAGCTTTTATAATAGCTTTGGGGAATTTGGAGAGCCTTTTTATTTGTGGGACCCTTTGGGGGTTCTTGTTACGAATTGTGCGAGATTGGGGGTTTACCGATGATTTCCAAAAATTGTGTTTTTACCCCATTGGACTTATCTTGTTAATCCCTACAACTTTCATTTTGACATCGTTTTCATTCGAAGATCTTAAACCCGATTTTTCACTAATTGAGGGCAAAATGGTCTTTTTACCCAAAATCTGGACACCGATTTCAATGTCACCAAAATGTGCAAAATATATACTTTTTAGAAACTAGAAATTTTTTCCGATCAACTTTGTCTTCTTCGTCGAATTCGTTTGAAGCCCCGAAGACCATGTTTTGAGCCCGAGAAGTCTTTTAAGTTGTGGGCCCCATCCTCACTTACTATATATAGAAAGCTTCTTCTTCTTTTTCCCATTTCTGGCAAAAACCCTAGAGGAGAAGAGAAATCCCAGCCCTAAGGGTTTTCCCTTACCCTTTTTCTTGCTTCTTCATCTTCAATCCCCCACTAAGCCAGTGCTAATGGAAAATTAGAGACTACAATCTTCTTCCTCATCTCAAGGGCTTCGTCTTGACTCCATTTTTGAAGAAAACCGCCCACTCCAAGACTTCCTTTGGACAACACCTTGCTTTTTGAAGAACTTCTTTGTAAGTGATCTTCCTAAAAGTTTTATAATCTTGTTTGTTTAGCCCTAGGGTAACTCCATTTCACTTATTGGAAAATTTCGTCTTGTTTTACTTGGATTTTGATATTTAGGGTTTGGATTTGGGGGTTTTGTGCATACGTGTTTGATTGTGGACCTAAGAGGTGATTAAAGCTCAAATTGATTTGCATTGGACCCAAGGTAAGTGGATGAATGGATTTATTCCTTGTTTTCTTGCTATTAAAGATTTGAACCCTCATTTATTGCTTTTACCCAAGTCATCTTTATGAGTTTTCATGATTTTGGAAACATGCATAATGTTAGGCTACTTATAGTTCTCTTGGAAAACATGTGTTTTATTGTCTTGCTTTTAGATCATTTATGATCATTTATGGACTTTTATCTAATGGAGATGTCTTGCATTGAATGAAGTGGAAGTGATGGAGGAATGAATGATTTATTGGAATGGTTGTTAGAAGAATTAATGATGGATGGAAAAGGGGTTAGAAGGAGGGTTTGAGACCCTTAATTGTTTATGCACAAGGATGAAAGGAGGATGATAGGAGGATGAAAGGAGGAGAAAATGAAGGAACGGACTGTATTCAGAAATGAGTTTCTGGACAGTTCGCTCGAGCGACCGTGACACATCGCTCGAGCGAACCCGTCACAGAACCTCGTTGGCTCGAGCCAACCCCTCTGATCGCTCGAGCCATCATAATCTGAACAGGTCCGCTCGAGCGAACCTTAAAGTCCACTCGAGCGAACCCCAAACAGAGAGCTGTTCGCCCGAGCGAGCCTCCCAGTTCGCTCGAGCGAACTGCCTGTCTGTCATGGGTCAATGCCTAAGGGTTTGGAATTTATTTTTAGGCTTGGGGAGGTATCATATGGAGCCCCAATGCCATGTAAGGCGTTATGTGAAGTCCGGAAGAAGGAGAAACCTCATCATGGAGATTCCATGAGGTCTTCTAGATTGACCAATGTGTATAAGGACCCGGAATGTCCCTAACTCTTAAAGAGTACCAAAACTTCATCATAACCGACATACGGGACCCTATTCGCACTGATTCAATTCTAGAAACCCATTGTTAGCCTGTAAAGGTATTGGAAACTATTTGTATTTGATTTTCAATCAATTCCCTATTTTGAGATTTCAATCGTGATTTGTGAGTACTCTCGAACCGAGAACATTGTGTTACCATATTGTTAATTTGTTTAGACCAGTCCCGACTTTTATATGTTTTGTACCTATGGGTTCCCGCCCCGTTATGTGTATTTATTTGTTTTGATTTTTGCATGTTACCTATGAGTCGGCACCACTAAGCTTGGATGACCTTATCGGTTTGATCCACCGGTTTGGATATCCCCCTTCAGTTATACCCACTGCAGTATGGTTCCCGCCTCGCCCCGATATACCCAGTTCGCTACCGAGGTCCCGCAGAGTATTATATGTATTTATTATATAAAAATCGTTGACTCTCCTCACCTCGTGTGACTGAGGTTAACGTCGTTGATTCTCCTCACCTCGTGTGACTGAGGTCAATGTCCCGATGTGCTCTTATCACTTTTGTGAGAGAGGATTTAGCTTTGTGTGGTTGCCATCTTGTTAGTCCCCGAATCATTGGTACCTCTACGTGATTTTATCGCATACGTATCTCTTTTACATGAGGCATCATTCTTTTATAGAAATTTATTGTTTATCTAGATTCTACTATGCTTCTAAAGGCATTATTGTTTTGAATTGTTGTTATATCTTTTCACCCACCTGCCAGACCATCGTGTCTGATCCATTTATTTTGGTACTCAGGTCCCGAGCTTATTGCCGTTGAGGAGGAGCCGGAGGAGGCGGTCGGTGAACCGCAGCGAGTGATTGAGTGGCAAGCCGATGATGTCATGTAGACATTCGGCCTTGCCTTGAGAACGATACACTTGGGAACTTATGATATATTTACTTTAGGTTTCATTTGGTTATACGGTCTTTGTTGACCGTTATTTTGGGGGCATTAATCAACTGATATTTTGTAAATATACTTAACTTTACTTTTGGGGAAATATGCTTATGATCATTGCTCATTCTGATACCTTATCATGTTAACCATAAATTTGTCTTGTTTATGAGATTGAATAGTACTCATATGGTTTGCTACACGCTTCCGCAATCTTGAAAATACGTTTGATATGGTTATTGGGAGATGATGTGTAAGGATAATCCTCACCGCGGAACCCTGTGGGAAATCACGTGCACGGATAAATGTTCTTTCAACACCGTGTGCGGTTTAGCCAAAGAGATGCACGTGGCGCGGCATCACCCCACCTCTGTCCCGATCCCGGACTCGGCCTCTTTTCCCCTAGTCCCGGTCCGGGGTCGCGACAGTTGCATTGTTTGTGCATGGTTCCACTAGCAAGAAAGCATGTTGAATCATGTATTTGTCGGGGCTAACAAAGAGGATGCCAACTCCCGAGATCAGCTTACTTTTTTCATTTGTCCTGGTTGCACCATCAAAGTACACGTCCCAGGAGGCATTTTGTGAGGAAGTCTCCACATTGTAGACGGGTTCGTCGGGAGATCATCTCTGAGTGGAGAATCTTTAGGCAATGGATGCTCTATAAGAAAGTCCGCTAGAGCTTGGCCTTTGATTGCTTTTTGTGGTACATACCTAATATCAAATTGCGACAGAAGGATGGACCATTTTACTAGTCGGGCATTGAGAGAACCTGCTTTTGTGACAAGTGTGTGGGGAGATTTCCAGAACTCCAGGATTACGCTAATCACAGCCATCAGATGAAACTAAGCATTCTCACGTGCCATCCGCGTGAGGCCCATGTGGCACCAGATTCACCCCGGCTACCAGGACAGGGGCTCCGGCCGAAGTCAAGCAGGTCCGGACCGCTGGCGCCGAGCTCGGCTACCCCATGTGCCCACCTCGGCTGGGAGCTTCACCTCGGCTGAAGGAGCCGGGACGAAAGCCAAAGCAGGAAAGAGCCTCCACTTGCGCCCCTCATCCCCCACGTCATCAGGCACGTGGAGGAATAGGGGCGTGAGCTAGTGAGACAGATGCGACATCCAGCCGTTCACAATCTTCGCCAGATCCCTGACAGGGCGGCATCCAGCGGCTGAGGCCATATCAGGGCAAGGCCCGAGGGCGGATCCGATGGTACCCCTACCGCCAAAGACGTCTAACACGATCTGGCCCAACAAGACGCGCATTTAATGCGATGTGGGCTGATCCGACTGGCATTAAATGCAGAGTGGGCTGGATTGGACCGTATTAATTACTTTGTGGGCTGATCATGACTTCCCAGTCGATTCATGGGACCCACACCAAGATATCCTCCAAAGATACGACCCAAGTCTCTATAAATAGAGCTTCATACCATAAGCAAGGTACACACAATTCAACCCACAGAGCCGTTACTCTGCCTCTCTTCTTCCTCTCCTTCCATTGTTCCAGTTCGTTCACTGACTTTGGCATCGGAGAGCCTTGCGCCGCCCAGGCCAGGGTCCTCTGACCGTTTGCTCTTCTCTTTCAGGCTTTCGGACGGTACCTAGTCATCACCACCTTGGATAAGTCCTCTAAGGCACCCCAGTTATTGTGGGTCATTATTTTCTGCACCTACAATTGGCGCCGTCTGTGGGAAAGTAATATCCCAACCTTCTCAACCTCAATCTCCCAGAAATCATGCCTCCGAAAGCTAGGAAGGGCGGAGAATCCTCGAGAGCAGCGCTCGAGCAGCTAGCACCGTCGAATGATGTCCCTCCTCAGGGGCGGTCCCGAACGGTGCATGGCACATCTGCAGGCGAGGGCCGCTTAGGCTCGCATCTCTACGTCGAGGTCCCCCTCCAAGAAGGACTCGAGGCCTCGTTCTCAGCAGACGAAGTCACGCCACCCCGACGTGACGAGCGTCGGCACGAGCGTCCTCGCAAAGACAAAGCCGTTGCTGTAGAAGAGACGCGCCGCGTCCAACCTCCTGCCACTGGAGGAGATGTCGCAGCTCAAAATGCTCTCCTCCGGAAGCAGGAGCGGTTAATCCGCGAGCTCCAGCAGCAACTGAGAGCAGCGCAAACTGCCTCATTGAGGGCGGTCTCTAATCCTCAGGGACAGAAGAGGGACGCCCCGAGCGGGGCAGCCCAGCCCCCTAGTGAGGATCTGAGAAACCATCTGGACCACAAGCGAAGCCAGATCCATGACGAAGGCTCAAGCAACAGCCGAAGTCATCGCAGTCGCGATGGCCGAACCCATAGCCATCACAGCCCGAACCACTCCAAGCGAAAGCCAAGAGCGCAGACTCCGGAGAAGGACGACGAGCAGGAGCGATTTGACAAACGCGTCAGATTGGCTCTCCAGCACAACCTGGACGTGCGGGACCAGAAACAGATCTGTGGCCACACCGATCTGGGGGCCTCACCCTTCACGAGGGACATCGAGCGCACCCCCTTGCCCAAAAGGTTCTCTGTCCCGCGGTTCGTCCCCTACGACGGACTGTCCGACCCATCCGCTCACCTCCGTCACTTGTCCTAGAAGATGTCCATCTGGGGGAACGAGGGCCACCTCAACTGCAAGATCTTCTCCTCCAGTTTGGGTGACCTCCCTCTGAAGTGGTTCTGCGCCCTCCCAGAGAAGTCAATTTCAAGTTGGAAGGAGCTCCAGCTCTCCTTCCTAAAGAAGTTCCAAGCTTATAGCGTCGTCCCCAAGACAGAGGGGGACCTTCTCGCCCTGAGGATGAAACAGGGTGAGAGCCTCGCCAAGTTCGCCAGACGATTCTGGGCGGTTTATAGCCAGATCGAGGGCACTAGGGAGGAGATAGCAATCTTCGCCTTCCAACGTGCCCTGATCCCCGGCCACGACCTCCGGAAGGACTTGGTCGGAGACCCCCCAGAATCCATGCCAGCGCTAATGTCCCGGATAAAGCGCTTTGTCGCCCGGGAGGAAGATGAAATCCAGGCCCGGGAAGAGGACCAAAGACCGGAGCCCGAGCACAAGAGCAGCCAGCCTCGGCAGAGAGGCGGGAGGCCCTTTTAGAAGCAGGAGCCCAAGCAGGCTTGGGCCGCTAGTTCGGCGAAGCCTACGTCGTCCCGATCTGGGGGCACCTGGAGGCCGAGACCTCCCACCAACGCCGGTCAGAGCGTCAACGTCGTCTTCAAGGAGCTGATATACCATATCCTGAACAAGATAAAGACCAAGGCGTTCTTCAAGTGGCCTCCGCCCTTGAGGAATGAGCCCACCTCCGGCAGCCGAAGCAAACTCTACTGCTCCTACCACAAAGGTAACGGGCACAAGACCGAGGACTGCAAGTCTCTGAGGTGGTACCTGGAGAAGCTAGCCAGCGAAGGCCACATTCCAGAGTTCATCAACGCAGAAGATGCCGGCGGCAGCGAGGGCCGAGTTCACCAGAGCGCGGCTCGGGATCCAGACAGTGAGGATTCCGAAAAGATCATTAACGTGATCCATCTGGCGTCCTCAGTTCCCTCCCCCTCGTCTCGTGGAAGCTCGCGGGCCCGCGCCGAGGCCAGGCGAGCGTCGCATGGGAAGGAGGTGATGAAAGCCGAGCTCGCACCGGCATCCAAAAGAGCTCGCCGCGATCTCGTTCTCAAAAAAAGATCTAGAGGGAATCCAGCTTCCCCACAACGACCCCCTGCTCCTCACAATGAAGCTAAGAGACTTCACCGTGAAGAGGATTCTCGTCGACTCCGGCAGCTCTTCCTAGGTCCTCTACTACGAGTGCTTCAAGAAAATGAACCTCTCGGAAGCAGACCCCATGGAGGTCCGTGCACCCTTGCTAGGGTTGTCCGCCACGCCAGTCTATCCCAAGGGAAGGGTTACCCTGGAAACCCGAGTCGGCGGAGCCTCCGTGTTGGCCGACTTCCTGGTCGTGGACGCCCCTTCTCCCTACAACGTCATTTTGGGCAGAACGTGGCTCCACAAATTGGAAGCAGTTCCTTCTTCCCTCCACCAGAAGCTGAAGTTCGTCCTCGAGAACAAGGAGGGCAAAATGGAAGTGGTCACGGTAGAGGGAGATCAGCAGCAGGCTAGGCAATGCATGCTGGCCGCGGTCCCAGCAGTGAAAGAGCCAGAGCGCGTCAACCTCACCGAATTCGAGAAAGGCCTAGATGAAATCGGCCGAGACCCCGAGAAGAAAAGCATTGAGGACCTGGCCGAGGTCAGGCTGAACTCGGCAGACCTAGATAGGTTCTTCCTGATCGGCACCCAGCTGCCAGACGAAGAGAGAGCCCAAGCGAAATGCCTGGGGTCGACCCCGAGGTCATGTGCCACAAGTTAAATGTGGACCCCAGCCACAAACCAGTAGTGCAGAGGGCCCGAAGGACAGGGCTGCAGCAGACAGACGCGGTCGTCGAAGAGGTCGACAAACTGCTGAAGGCAGGAGCCATTCGGGAAGTCCAGTACCCGGTCTGGCTGGCTAATACGGTGGTGGTTAAAAAGAAAACTGGAAAATGGAGGGTGTGCGTGGACTTCACAGACTTGAACAGGGCCTGCCCTAAAGATAGTTTCCCCTTCCGAAGATTGATCAACTGATCGACGCCACCGCTGGCCACGACCGAATGAGCTTCCTCGACGCCTACAGAGGCTGCCACCAGATTCCACTACACGAGCCTGACGAGGAGAAAAACGTCATTCATAACCCCCCGTGGCACTTACTGCTACAAGGTGATACCCTTCGGGCTAAAGAACGCGGGGGCGACCTATCAGCGCCTCGTGACAAAGATGTTCCAGGCTCAGCTCGGCCGAACGGTAGAGGTGTACATCGACGACATGGTCATCAAATCAGTGCACTCCAGCGACCACCTGGCGGATCTCGGCCAAGTCTTCGACATCCTTCGCGCATACAAGCTCAAGCTAAATGCTTCCAAGTGCGCCTTCGGCGTAGCCTCTGGCAAGTTCCTCGGCAGCTTGGTAACGCGGAGGGGGATAGAGGCCAATCCAGACCAGATCACCGCGATCCAGGGCATTCTGAGCCCCTCTACCACGAAAGAAGTCCAGAAGCTCACAGGAATGGCTGCAGCACTCAATCGCTTCATTAGTCGGTCATCAGATAAGTGCAGGCCTTTCTTTCAGCTTCTAAAGAAAAATTTAAAATTCCAGTGGACTCTTGAGTGTGACCAGGCATTGGCCGCGCTCAAAACCTATTTGATGTCACCACCCCTACTCTCCACCCCAACTAGGGGGGAGATTTTGTATTTATATCTTGCAGTCTCGGATCACGCAGTGAGCTCCGTCCTCATCAGGGAGGACGAGGGAGTTCAAAAACCAATTTATTATACGAGCAAAACCCTGCTCGATGCCGAGACCAGGTACCTTCTATTGGAGAGCTTGCGTTGGCTCTCGTCAGTGCCTCCCGCAAGCTCTCCCATTATTTCCAATCCCAGACCATTGTGGTGATCACGGAGCATCCACTCCGTTCAATATTCAAGAAGGCTGACTTTTCAGGGCGAATATCAAAGTGGGCAGTTGAGCTGGGGCAGTATGATATACAGTACCGTCCCCGAACTGCGATCAAAGCCCAGATTCTGGCAGACTTCATCGTCGAATTCGTCTCGCCCAACCCGGCTCCGACCCAGCTCGGCACGGCACTGGGGGGCACAGGGCACGAGCCAGAAGTGACCGAGGTCGAACAGTCTCCCGCCCAGGCATGGAAGATCTTTGTCGACGGATCGTCCACCTCCAAGAGAGCTGGCGCCGGCATAGTCCTCCAATCGCCAGAGGGTCTGGTCATAGAGCAGGCTTTCACCCTGGACTTCAAAGCAACGAACAATGAGGCAGAGTATGAAGCACTGATAGCAGGGTTGAACAGCGCCCAAATCCTCGAAGCCCAGCACCTGGTGATCTTCAGCGATTCTCAACTGGTAACTAGCCAGCTCGCTGGAGACTACCAGGCCAGGGACGAAAGGATGGCGGCCTACTTAGCCCTTGCGAAAAAACTGTTGTCTCATTTCCAGAAAGTCGAGGTCAGGCAAATATCCCGAGATACCAACACGCACGCAGATGCGCTTGCAAGCCTGGCCTCCGCCGTCGAAGCAGGGAAGAAAAGGACTGTCGAGGTCGGGTCGATATCAAGATCAAGACTAGAGCTCCACTCACCTCGGCTAGTTCTCTGTGCTGATCTCGGCCCGAGCTGGATGGATCCAATCGTCGCCTACTTGAAGGACGACCAGCTCCCCGAGGACAAGACTGAAGCCCACCGAATCAGACTCAAGGCAGCTCGATTCTGGCTCTCTCCCGAAGGCAAACTCTACAGGAAATCCTTCACAGGCCCGTACCTCCAATGCGTCCACCCAAGCAAGGTGGACGACTTCCTGTATGAGATCCACGAAGGAATCTGCGGCAGTCACATAGGAGGTCGATCACTGGCCTACAGAGCAATAAGCCAGGGTTACTGGTGGCCCTACATGCAGAAAGACGCGCAGGTATACGCCAGGAAATGCGAGAAGTGCCAGAAGTTCTCCCACTCTCTCCATCAGCCAGCGCAAGATCTGAGTCCCCTCTCTAGTCCATGGCCCTTCGCTCAATGGGGCCTGGACATTGTGGGGCCTCTTCACCGAGCTCCAGGGAACAAGAGATGGCTGATAGTCGCTACAGACTACTTCACAAAATGGATAGAAGCTGAACCGTTGTCCTCCATCACGGACAGGGACTCTAGGAACTTCGTTTGGAAAAACATCCTAACGAGGTTCGGCATCCCCAGGACCCTGATTTCGGACAACGGGACCCAGTTCGACTCCAAGTCCTTCAAAGACTTCTGCCAAGAACACGGTATCAGAAACCATTACTCCACTCCGGCATATCCGCAGAGTAATGGCCAGGCCGAAATCTCTAACAAAGTGATCCTGGACGGCCTGAAGAAGCGGCTGGACAAGGCAAAGGGAAGATGGACAGAAGAGCTTCCGAGCGTGCTATGGGCATACAGAACAACTCCAAGGAGGTCCACCTCGGCAACACCTTTCTCTCTGGCTTATGGGATGGAGGCAGTCATTCCTTTAGAAATCGGCCTTCCCACCCTGAGGATAGAGCTGGTCGACCAAGGCCGAAATGAGATGAACCTGGCAATGGAGCTGGAGCTGGCAGATGAGCGCCGAGAAGCAGCAGCCCTGCGACTGACCGACTATCAGCAGCGGCTGGCCAGGGCATACAATCAAAATGTCAGAGAAAGAAGATTCTCCGTGGGAGAGCTGGTTCTAAAAAAGACCCTGCCAGCTGACAAAGAACCAAACGAAGGGAAGCTGGCCCCGAACTGGCACGGCCCGTTCAGGGTAGTCTCACTGGCAGGAAGATCAGCCTACAAGCTCGAAGACTTAGAGGGCAAGCCACTGCCAAGGCCGTGGAATGCATCCCACTTAAAGAAGTTCTATTTCTAAAGATGTAATGAATCTCAGAATCAATGAAAGCAGCTTTCGCCCTGTCATCAATCTGTCATCTCTCTTTGACTGACTCCGGCAGCTCTGGGTCCACCGCCCTGGAAAAGGCCTCGAGTTCGAACACTCGGTCGTTTCCTAAAGTCCGGGTTTATACCCCCCTCAAGGGTCCACCGCCCTGGAAAAGGCCTCGAGTTCGAACACTCGGTCGTTTCCTAAAGTCCGGGTTTATAACCCCCTCAAGGGTCCGCTGCCCTGGAAAAGGCCTCGAGTTCAAACACTCGGTCGTTTCCTAAAGTCCGGGTTTATACCCCCCTCAAGGGTCCACCGCCCTGGAAAAGGCCTCGAGTTTGAACACTCGGTCGTTTCCTAAAGTCCGGGTTTATACCCCCCTCAAGGGTCCACCGCCCTGGAAAAGGCCTCGAGTTCGAACACTCGGTCGTTTCCTAAAGTCCGGGTTTATACCCCCCTTAAGGGTCCACCGCCCTGGAAAAGGCCTCGAGTTCGAACACTCGGTCGTTTCCTAAAGTCCGGGTTTATACCCCCGTCAAAGACCGTTGCCGAACTCATGCTCACACAGCCGAGACCAGCGGGATTCTGGATCCACTTCAGCGCAAGGCAGTTCGTCTCGGCCAAAGCTAGCCATTTCGGCCAAGGTCAGTTTTTAAGAAAGAAGGAGCAATGCAAGCACTGAAGTGCAAAGAAGCAGCACAGAAATGCAAGTGTTACAAGACAGTGCGAAAGAAGTAAAAAAGAAATACAAAGACACTGTACACAGATTGAGTGATCACAAAACTCTTCCTTTTTATTCATTGTAATTGCTTCATTACAAAGGTTACAGAAAAGAAAACAAAGTACAGAAAGGAGGCTCGCAGTCCTCTAAAAACAGAAAATGGAGTAAAAGCTGGGAGACTCTGATCTTCACTGACTCTTCAGGCTGCAGGCTCGAAGACGCCGGTTCGTTGGAGGTTCTGAGGGATCCTGAATTTCAGCGAGCTCTACAATACGCTTTGGTTGGTCAGACCAAAGCGTTGTAGAGCCCCTCCAGTTTGGAGGCCCTGGACCTCGCTGAGCTCTTTAACACCCTCTGGTCGGGAAGACCAAAGTTTGAAGAACCCCCAGGTCCAGCGGGGCCTCAATCCCACCCTTAGCTCGGCGATCCTGGTATAGCGCAGGGGGCTCGCAGGGAGCTCGATGCGACGCAAGACCCTGCAGGACCGCCAGACGCAGAGGGCGCCACCATCCCACAGTTGCAGAAGACTCCCCTGCAACCGGACCAGGGACGGTTGGCCATGAACCCACGTTCAGAGAGCGCGTGGTCCACGGGGAACGACTTCAGAGAACGCGCAGACCACGATGAGCTTCCCCCCTTGGAAAAAGCCGTCCCCAGGCACAGGGGTTCCCCCCGGATCAAATGTTTATGAAGGTCCACTGGACATGGCTCCTACATCTATGTGAATTAAACTATCCTAATTCCTTTTCTTCTCTTCTCCCATGGCGAGCCTACCACCTCTACTTATAGGAAGAAGAAGGGCTCAGTCTCCGAAGGAAGTTATGGGGCGAAGTCTCCCACGCGTTACATGGGACGCATGTCTTCCTGTCTGTTGACCAGCGATCCCTATGGCGCCACGTGGAGACGTCCGCCCGTTTCCCTCATCGGCCATATCACCATGCTTACTGCTATTTATGGTCTCCAGAATACGGAGAATCGGCACAGACAGCTATGAAGACCGTTCGACTCTCTCTACCTCGAGGGTCACGCGTCACAGTAAAGGCATTCAATACCATTCAATATCACATCCAGAAGCGAAAGAGAGAAAAATGCAGAGTAAAGAAGCCCGTTTTTCATTAATAGCAAAGAGTATTACAGGCCCGGAAGCTATTTACAAGAGAAGTAAAGAGAAGCAAGACTATTGCGGCTTCGGCGACTCCACCAAGTCGATCACTGTCTCAGCCGGTCCGGCGGTACCAGCCGCCCCAGCAGGAGCGGTGCCCGATGCCTCGCCGACAGCAGGGGCAGTAACCGATGCCTCGCCAACAGATGGGGCAGGAGAAGTACCCTCCAGGGGCTCGACCGGGGCATCGCTGGCGGGCGCGACAGCAGCTGGGGCAGCATCTGGAGCAGGAACGACTACAGGGGCCTCGACTGGGGCGCTTTCGGCCAAAGGAGCGGGGCTCGGCTCAGGAGCCGAGTCCGAATACTTCGGCAAGTCCCGGAAGACAGGATGGTCTTCAGGAACCCCCGCACGCCTCAGTGCAGCCAAGCATCCTTCCTCGAACAGAATGGAGGTGATCTCCTCCACCTGCTTCTCATACAGCTCTGTGGCATGGTCCACCCCATTCTGGAAGGCGGCTTGGGCCTCGGACAGAAGAGAGGCCTTCTCCTTTTCTAGCTCGGCGTTCGCCGTTTTCAACCTCTCTCCTTCAGCGCGCCCGGCCAGCACTTCCCCGCGCAGCCTCGTCCCCTCGGCCGCCGATTCAGACCTTGATCTGGCCAGCTCCGACTCCAGCTCGGCGGTCCTCTTGTTCTTCGCCCAGACCTCGCCTTTCAGCTAATTAGCTTTCGACGTGAGTTCGGCAACATCAGCCAGAGCCGACGCCAGCCGAGCAGTCTCTTCAGCGCTAGCCTTCTTCAGCCCCTCCATTCCCTTCCTCAGCTCTTCTAGCTCCTTCTTCAGCCTTTCCCTCTCAGACTCCAGCTGAGTGACCCTCGCGGCGTTCCTGTCACTCCTCCCCACCACGGTCAGGAGCCTTTGCACGTTCTGCAAAAGGAAAAAGTGAATCAAACAGGAGCAGTCGAGCTAAGCCACTTGAAGAAGAGCGCTGAAAACACTTACCAGAAGGTTAGCCTGGATCGCCGAGACCATCAGGCTTTCGTTGTCGAACCTCTCGTGCGTCTCCATGTCTCGCGGCAGAGCGCAGACTTTGGCGAGAGCTCCGATGACGTCGGCGTTCCCCATCTGCCGGTCCTCGACGTTCAAAGGCTTACCGGGTTGCGGCTCCATCCTCGGTCTCTATGGCACTGGGGCAGTTCGAGGTCCGGAAGCCGATCCGGACCCTTGCCCTACCGAGATGGTGAGCTCGCGGGCCGCCCCGCCGGTCGACTTGCTGGCCGGCGCATTCTTCTCAGCTGGAGCCTTGACTCCGGGGGCCCGCGCAGGAGTTTTACCCTTCAGAGGCTGTTCAGCCCCCGAGTCCTTCTCCCCCGCCTTGGACTTCTTCCTGGGCGGGGACCCCTCCCTCGGGCGATCCGGCGAGCGTCGCCGAACTCCCTCGCTCGGATTAGGGCCAGGAGCAGAAGTGGCGCCAGCACCCCCCGAGCCCGAAGCTGCGCGGGTACTGGCAGATGATGGCGTCGCAAAGGAAGAAGACGACCCTATTTATGGAAATGGAACCCTCGATTGAATACCACTTTCGAATTCGAAAAGACAGACTTCGCAGCCCGTGCCCGTCCCATCAATGGGACAACGCAATCAGTGAAGAGGCTACGCGTGTAACCGTCGACTCGTTTCCCAAGACAGACAGGGCAGAGCATTTATTGCTTCAGAAAAGTTGAAACGACACCAGGCAATGATCGTCGCATCCCCAGACGGATTTTTCTAGCTTTCGACCACTAAAGGCTAGGACGCTTAAGAGGTCAAAAGCTAGGGGGCAATTGTGTTGGGAGATTTCCAGAACTCCAGGATTACGCTAATCACAGCCATCAGATGAAACTAAGCATTCTCACGTGCCATCCGCGTGAGGCCCATGTGGCACCAGATTCACCCCGGCTACCAGGACAGGGGCTCCGGCCGAAGTCAAGCAGGTCCGGACCGCTGGCGCCAAGCTCGGCTACCCCATGTGCCCACCTCGGCTGGGAGCTTCACCTCGGCTGAAGGAGCCGGGACGAAAGCCGAAGCAGGAAAGAGCCTCCACTTGCGCCCCTCATCCCCCACGTCATCAGGCACGTGGAGGAATAGGGGCGCGAGCTAGTGAGACAGATGCGACATCCAGCCGTTCACAATCTTCGCCAGATCCCTGACAGGGCGGCATCCAGCGGCTGAGGCCACATCAGGGCAAGGCCCGAGGGCGGATCTGATGGTACCCCTATCGCCAAAGACGTCCAACACGATCTGGCCCAACAAGATGCGCATTTAATGCGATGTGGGCTGATCCGACTGGCATTAAATGCAGAGTGGGCTGGATTGGACCGCATTAATTACTTTGTGGGCTGATCATGACTTCCCAGTCGAATCATGGGACCCACACCAAGATATCCTCCAAAGATACGACCCAAGCCTCTATAAATAGAGCTTCATACCACAAGCAAGGTACACACAATTCAACCCACAGAGCCGTTACTCTGCCTCTCTTCTTCCTCTCCTTCCATTGTTCCAGTTCATTCACTGACTTTGGCATCGGAGAGCCTTGCACCGCCCAGGCCAGGGTCCTCTGACCGTTTGCTCTTCTCTTTCAGGCTTTCGGACGGTACCCAATCATCACCACCTTGGATAAGTCCTCTAAGGCACCCCAGTTATTGTGGGTCATTATTTTCTGCACCTACAACAAGGACCTTCAAGAGGTTGATCTTCGAAACCAGGTAGACCGTGTTGGAAAGTAGGTAGTGATGTAGCTTTTGTACGGCGAACATCATTGCAAGGCATTCTTTTTCGACTGGAGAATAGCGATGCTCTGCGCCTACCAGCATGTGGCTGAGGTAGTATAGAGCAGCTTTTTTTCTTTCATCATTTTCTTGTGCGAGTAGAGCACCCAGAGAATGGTCGAGGGCTCTTGTGTACAAGATGAATGGTTTTCCAGGGGTAAGAGCAGCTAACACTGGAGGTTTGGTCAGGTATGACTTGATATCTTGAAATGCAACTTCGTAGTCAGCATCTCAGACAAAGTTTACACCTTTCTTCATCAACCGAAAGAATGGACGGCACTTCCCCGAAAGATTGGAGATGAACCATCTGATGTATGCCAATTTTCCTTGAAGTTCTTTCAACTCTCATAAGGTTCTTGGAGAGGGCATTTCTAGAATAGCCTTGACTTTGATCAAGTTCTATTCCAGCTTTTCGAACTAGGAATCTGTTAGATCCCGACCCAGACCAACTCGATTAATACTAATTAAGTGAGTGTTTAGCCTTAAGTGAGTTTTAATATTAGTTGGGTTGGAATATAATTAGATTTAGTCTTGGTTTAGTTTTGGGAATTTAGAGATTGTTTAATATTAGTCAATCACACTTGGGGACGCCCTGAGTGCACGTGTGAAATGGGTGTTCCTTCTAGTTTTATGATCTTGATCATGGTTTTTATGTCATTTGAATGATTTTATTGTTTATGACAACTTTCGTTTTTAGCTCGTAAACGTTTGAGGCCCAGAAACTCAAGTTTTGGCCCAAAAGGGTAAATATGACTTTTCATGCATAATTTGGCATAATTTTTGAAATCTAAAAACGATGTCAAAATTATACTTTTTGTAAACTAGATATTTTAAGGATCGTTTTATCTTTCTTCGTCGATCTCTTCCAGGGTCTGCAAGACCATGTTTTAATCACTTTAAGTTTCAGCTACTAGGGACCCACTTCTCAAATGATATAAATACTCACCTATTCTCTCTCGTCCATGATTCTCAAATCTCTACAGCTTTTTAACCTAGAGCTGGGAGGAGAAACTTTATCTTCCCCAACCTTGTTCCTCTTAGATGATCTAGCAAGAAGGCTCCGTTCACAAATTTAAGACCATCATTCTCTCCCTCTATTCTCAAGCTTCAGCTGGATTCATTTTAGACTAAATCCCTGCAACTATTCATCTTCTTTAAACTTTCTTCTCCTTGTTTGGCAAGCTACAGGTTAGAGCTTGAACCCATCTCTTTCATGGAGTTATTCTAGCCCACAAAGAGCCCTTTTCCCTAACTTTCAACCCCATTTTCGAAATGGGGATTTGTGTTGACCAAAATGTGATTGTTTGTATGTTCTATATTGGGGTTTTTGTGTAGATTACGTGGATCTCTTCTTTGATTGAGTTTTGTGAAGCTTTGCTTGGCATTTGTACTAAGGCAAGTAATCTTTGTAGGATTTTTATGTACATTTGTAATATGGTTTCATTAATTTCATTAAGACATGGTTTGATGCTTAACCTCATAATGTATGTTGTGTTTATGTTCTTTAAAATCATTAGTTTCAGTTTTTTCCACTTGTATTGATGTTAATGATTTTTCCAAGTTCATAGATTCAGGTTCAGCTCTTGCAAGATTTTGTGATTTAGTGCATAGACAAGTCTTGATGTTTTTCTAATAGAATGAATGGTATATTTATGGATGGAATGGCTTATAAATGTTCAAATCTTATCCCTTGGAAAGCATGGTGGCTTAGGAAGTGCAGGTGGTTCAGAAATGGGAATGAAGAAGGGAAGAAAAATGTTGAAATCTGAACTGAAACTCACAGTTCGTGCAATGTCAGTCAGGTGTCGTTTAGCTGTCGGCTAACAGAACGGCCGAGTTCAGTTAACCGACAGCCAACTGAAGTTCTGTCAGTTCCATTTCTAGAGAGCTGCAATCGCGTCTGGGCTTTTCGGTCAGCTGGCGGCTAACCGAATCCTTATTTTCGGCTAGCCGACAGCCAACCGAGCCCTTTGTCGGTCGCTTTTCCTGAGAACTGCAAATTTTGGGCCGAGACTTGTCGATCAGCCTTCGGACCGACACCTCACCTCGGCTAACCGACAGGTGACCGAGAAGCTGTCCGAAACCCCATATTTTTCTGTTTTCAAAGAATTTCTTCAGAATTGAGAACTAGTTTATGTTATGGACATTTGACTTGATTTTATGCAATTGAAATTCTGAAATACCTTATCAACCTCGGGGGCACCAATCCGTTTTATCTTTCCGGTATTTAGGTTCCAATTACATAAAGATCAATGAATGGTCTTAACATATACTTGATGAGTCTTGTTTTCAAACTTCAATTTTGATACAAGAATTATTATCGTATTTTGACTCGAAGTTTAAAGTATAAGTGTGTTTTGAAGATTTACTTTTAGAATGAAAAGGGAATCACTTCTTAAGCTTGTTATGCATATATTTATGCTATTTTTCTAGTCATTCTTTGTTCAGTTTTGACAAGTGTTTTCCCTTGATTTTCGACAAGTTTGATAAGTATTCCGACGTGTTTTGTGCATTCATGATTCTAAGTAAATACCACTGAGCTTGGACGGCCCCTTCAGTTTGATCCACTGTCCGGGGTTCCTTATGTTAGTTTTATGGACTCAATCCAGTAGATGATATAATAAATTGATTAATTTCTTTATTTATTCATATATTCATGCTTACTTTTCATGAGATGAATGGTGATTTATTATATACTTGCACATAACCAATATGAATGACATGATGGTTCATGAGATGATCCGGAGTCCATAAGTATATTTGATGTAACACATGTGTATGGATGAGATCCACATACGGGAGACATATGTGACAAATCTTATATTTAAATATCTTCACAACTAGTGATGAGACTGGACATCTCATACTGACAAGGTTGCAGTACTTTGGTTACTATGAGATAGTGTGATTTGTCTCGATCATCAGAATGAAAGATTCTAGATCATAGTACTGGTACATTGGATATATTGAAGGACCATGAGAAACACCTTATAAACACTGTCTTTACTTTAAGGTCTGCTCTCATAATTCCCTAGGAGTAAGCTCTCAATCCTGAGACATTAATGAACTCAAGTTTCTATCTATTCATTTGCTTTGAGTCACCAATGAGTGAGGCCAACTGTAGGTCAACACCTCGGTGATTTGGGTACACGGTAGTAGAGCTCTGAGAACATTCAATAGTAAAGATGGAATCTATCTCTAATATCCCCTTGTGCCAATTAATGGATTTATCATTGGTAAGTGAGCACCCATTCCGATTAAGAGTTAATTGGAAAGGTACCTATGATCATTATAATTAATTTGGGCTCAAGGATAATATGAATCTAGTTTGGAAGACAGGTCCAATTGATCCATGGATATTGATAGAAGGGCCTACTTGTGGTAATGTGGAAGTTTAGGGTCTTCTATGTAATATTCCTAAGACTGGAGTTCAATTGCATTTATATAGTGGAGTTATTTGCAATTAACTGTGAGCCCAGATTGCACATGAGATGTGGGGACGCGAGTCCCAGTTGGAGCCAACTTTCTAAGGAATCCCTAGTGGTCCCCACGCTAGCCCAAGTTATTAGAAAGATACTAATTATAGTTGAACTCTAAAAGGAAAGTTACTATTTCTATTTGAAGTGAGACTTCTAATAGTGGTAATAGTAAACTTACTAATTTTAGTAGAAATGAGACTTCTATTTTAATTGGAAATGAATTAGAAAGTTGCTAATCGTATTTGAAGTAAGACTTCTAAATGTGATATAAGTAAAGTTACTAATTTTAATGGAAGTAAGACTTCTATTTAAATTAGAAAAGAGAAAGTTACTAATTGTAGAATTGAAGTGAGACTTCTATTGCAATTAGTAAAAGAGGACACAACTTGCAAAAGATATAAATAGAGGAGAGGAGGGCTAGACTCCCATGCATGCTCCATACCTAGGGATTCACGCCCAGCCCTCTTTAGTGCAAGTGTTGCACAAGCTCTCTCTCTCTCTTCCCTCTTCTAGTTCTCTTCTAGTTCTCTTCTAGTTCCTCCTTTGAGTTCCTAGTAGTTTTCTCTTGGAGATCCCACCATCTTCTTGAGAAAAAGAGAATCTGATATGGGTCATAGCGTGGAAGATCAAGAGGTCTTGAAGATTGCTATTTGATACTTAAAAGTGTTTCATCATCAAAGAAAGACGTAACTTCTCCATTAGAGCACAACCGAGCTCCAAAGGTATAATCTACTTCCTTGTATGTTGTAGATTTATTTATCGCTTATATGTTGCTGGTTCTATCTTTTAGATAGATTGATTTACTGATCTTGATATGTGAGATTGAGGGATTGCTTCCTGGATTGGGTTTTAGAGCCTTCTAGATAATTGGTCCCTGCATCAAGTGGGTCAAAAGTTTTTGAAACCTATTCTACAGGCCCACCTATTTCCAACACCTTAAACATGTGGACTGTCTGCAGACTAGTCGTGTATTATATTACACATCGTGCATGTTCCCGGTTCTGCGGCCGACCTCCCCGTTTACCTTGTGTAGCATGGGATCGTGTTTTGCTTAGCGTGTCTTGTCGTGCATGCTTGCTCTTATCATTATTATGGTAGAGAAAGGATGAGCTCTTTGTGGATTTATTTTTTCATGATATTATAAGTATTCATGCTAGTTTCGTAAATTTAATCTTGATATTAAACTGTTTGAACATTGTTTTCCTTGTTCATGGCTAAATTGATTTCTTGCCAAACCGTCATGTTTGATGCTTGTTATTTTGGTGCCCAGGTATAGGAGGTTTTGCCTTTGAGGAGGAGTGCCAGGAGGAGGCTTTTGAGCCAACCCCAGCTCGCGAGTGGCAGCCCGGCGACATCAATTAGACGTCGGGTGGGCGTATGAGATTCATTCAATTTATTTTGGGAATTTAGTTGGGACTTTTAGATGTGTAGTGGCCATTGTTGGCCTCTTATTTTGGGATGTATTAACTTATCTCACCTTGTTATTTTGAAAACTTTAACTATCATGGGTTTGCCATATTATGATTTCTCTCTGATATTAAGTCTCGATGTCATCGTACTTATGAGATTTGTTAGGATGTTATATCATGTTTGAATATGTTCTTGCTACACGCTTCCGCATATTTGTACATGTGAGTTAAATCCCCATGTCTTGGGATCCTCACTGCGGGAACCTGTGGGAAAAGAAACAACAATATATACAATAATGATGCAATTAACTTCGTCGCGGGGCCGGGTCTCGGTCCGGGGTCGCGACAGGACTGGTATAAGAGCGGGACTTGTTTCGGCACTTAAAAGAACTAGAAAATCTTAGGAACGTGGCAAGGATTCGTGAGTTCGTTACTTTGGACTTAGATGAACAACCAAACTATGTTTAATTGTGTACTAACCTATTGTTTTACAGCATCATTGGCTCTGAAAAAAACACCAACGAACAATGCTTCAGCTAGCAATCAAAATGAAACAGATCCTATTGAGACACCTACAACTACACAGTTTCAAGCACTGATGCAAGCTATGCTGCACCAACAGAGGCAAGCAAATAAAAATCAGCCCAGATTTCAGGAACAAATGGCCAAGAAAGATGAAGAGATGGCCCGAGTGCAAAGACATCTACTAGATGTTTTACAGAATAGACCCCAAGTTCAACCTGCACAACCTATAGTAGTCAACAATAGGGTTGATGACCCTAACATTCTCTTTGAGAGATTTAAGAAAAGGGGACCCAAGGAGTTTTCATGCCAAGAAGACCCTTTGGGTGCAGATGACTGGTTGACAAATACAGAAAATATCTTTGATGTTTTTACTTGTACGGGCATACAGAGAGTGAACCTTACAACTTCTTTATTCTATGGGCTGCAGACTCTTGGTGGTAGATGATTAAAGAACCGTATCAAACTATGGCAGATGAGGGTGCTTGGGGAGCTTTCAAGACAGAGTTCACTGATAAATATGTCCTTTCACATATCAAAAGACAGAAAGATGTAAAATTCCAACAACTCAAACAAGGAGCTATGACTGTCTTGGAATATGTTAAGAAATTTGAGAGGCTTGCAATACATGCTACAGAGCTTGTTGATACTGAGCAAAAGAAGATTGATAAATTCTTGGAAGGATTAAATCCTATAATCGAAAGAGATGCTACAGGAGTAGTACCGCCAACCACCTTTGCTGAAGAGGTAAAAAGAGCTTACAAATTTGAAAACTTCAACAATGAGATAATTCAGGACAAAAAGCAACTACACCACCAGCAAAATCAGAGACAACATAGCGGCAAGAAACCAAGGCAAGACCAAAATCCACCAAGGCAAAGGTGTGACCATTGTGGCAAAAACCATCCAACTCAGGATTGTCGTAAAGCCACCAGTGCTTGGTTTAAGTGCGGAGCAATGAATCATGCTATCAAGGACTGCCCACAACTTCAGAACTAGGGCAACAGATATCAACAGCAGAGGCAAGCAGCACCACAGAATTAGGCACCGGTTCAAAATCAAGCTAGGCCACCACAGCAGCAACAACAAGGTAGACAACAAGTACAGAACCAAAGTGCTCGTCCGCCTAAAAATAGAAATGTCCAAAGCAGGCAGAATCAAGATTAGAATAGGCCAAACCAGCATGCACGCATGTATCATCTCAACCGTGCAGATGCAGAAGCTACAGGAGACGTCATAGAAGGTAAACTTCTTGTTTGTGGAGTAGAAGCACATATTTTATTTGATCCAGGATCCACACACTCCTTTCTTTCTCCCATGTTTGCAAAGAAAATTGATGCACCACATGCAGAATTGGGTTATAATTTGACTGTCACCACACCAGTAGGTAAGCAGGTTGTCTGTAGAACCTATTACCCTAGTTGTTCAGTTTTGTTAGGATATGTCAGTCTACTAGCCAACCTTATTATTTTAGACATGCATGATTTTGATATCATCCTAGGCATGGATTGGTTAGAGACCTATCATGCTACCATGGATTGTTTTGGCAAGACCATTACCTTCAGATTGCAAGGGCCACAGGCAGTGTTAATGTTTTAGGGCAACAAGAAGAGAACACAAACCAGTTGTATTTCAGCATTGAAAGCTAGCAGATTAGTAAACAGTGGTTGTGAAGCATTCATAGCGTTTATCATGGAGGATAAACAGTCCCAAGTGGTGGAGGATATCCCCGTTGTGTGTGAATTTCCGGATGTTTTTTCTGAAGAAATCCCGGGTTTAATTTACCAGCAATTAGAGAAGTCGAGTTCACTATTGAGCTCCTTCCAGGGACAACACCAATATCAATTGCACCTTACAAGATGGCTCCAGCAGAGTTACGAGAATTGAAACTTCAGTTGCAAGATTTGTTAAGCAAAGGCTTCATTAGGCCAAGTGTTTCACCTTGGGGAGCGCAGTGTTATTTGTGAAAAAGAAGGATGGAAGCCTCAGAATGTGCATTGACTACAGAAGATTGAACCATGTGACCGTCAAGTACAAGTATCCGTTGCCAAGGATAGACGAATTGCTTGATCAATTACAAGGAGCAACCGATTTTTCCAAGATAGACTTGAGGTCAGGGTATCATCAGTTGCGGCTTAGAGAGTCTGATGTGTCAAAAACAACGTTTCGAACAAGATATGGGCACTACGAGTTCTTAGTATGCCCTTTGGTTTGACTAACGCACCCACAATCTTTATGACTCTCATGAATAAAGTGTTTGCACAGTACTTGGATCACTCTACAGTGGTCTTTATCGATGATGTTCTCGTGTATTCCAAGAGTAAGGAGGAACATGAAGAACACTTGAGGACGTCATTACAGCTTTTGAGGGACAACCAGCTCTATGCAAAGTTGAACAAATGTGATTTCTGGCTAGAACAAGTTGCATTTCTAGGCCACATCATTTCTAGAGAAGGGTTAGCAGTTGATCCTACCAAGATTGGGGCAGTTGTCAAGTGGAGGAGACCCAGCAGTGTGGAAATCAGAAGTTTCTTGGGGTTAATAGGCTACTACCGAAGATTTGTCCAACGTCTTTCGTCCATTGCAGTACCGTTGATGAAGTTAACCAGGAAGAATGTACCTTTTGTTTAGACCGATCAGTGTGAAAACAATTTTTAAGAGTTGAAGAAAAGATTAACCACTGCTCCAATCCTCATATTACCATCGGGCAGCGGGGGAATTTTTATTTTCATGGATGCATCAAATGTGGGATTAGGCTGTGTATTGATGCAAGATGGCAAAGTGATTGCGTATAGCGCGAGGCAGTTGAAAGATCATGAAAAGAACTACGCAACACATGACTTAGAGTTGGCAGCAGTAGTTTTTGCTTTGAAGATGTGGAGACACTATCTCTACGGGGAGAAATTCGAAGTCCATTCTGACCACCAAAGTTTACAGTATTTATTCTCACAGAAAGAATTGAATATGAGGCAAAGACGGTGGATGGAGTACATAAAAGCTTATGACTTCCCGATCAAGTATCACCCAGGCAAGATTAATGTGGTAGCTGATGCATTGAGCAGAAAATCAGCGGTTATGGCTAGTTTGAGAGGAGTTAGTGTTTACCAGCAGTTTGAAGAACCTGGAGTAGAAGTGCAACCTTCAAGGAAGGTTGTGATGTTAGCACATATGATAGTGTCTAAGCCTACTTTTATTTAGAAGATTAAAGACAGTTAGATGCAAGACCCATACTCAGCCAAGATTGTGGAACAGATTGCAGAACGTCCAGATTTCAGGATTTCAGAGGGAGTATTATATTTTCGTGACCGGTTGTGTGTACCGAATGTGGATGATTTGAAGAATGAAATAATGACTGAAGCTCATAGCACAAAGTACTCTATGCATCCGGGTAGTACGAAGATGTACCACAACTTGAAGAATAAATTTTGGTGGAATAACATGAAGCGAGAGATAGCAGCTTTTGTGTCACGATGCTTGACTTGCCAGATTATCAAAGTAAAACATCAGAAACCTCCAGGTTTGCTATAGCCTTTAGAGATCCCGGAGTGGAAATGGGAGCACATCACTATGGATTTCGTCTCCAGTTTGCCTAACACTAAGAGAGGAAATAGTGCTATATGGGTTATCGTAGACCGTCTTACGAATTCTGCTCATTTCATTCCGATGAAGACAGGAAATATGATGCATATGGCACCACTTGCAAGTTTGTTCATCGAGGAGATTGTCAGTAAACATGGCTAACCCGTCTCCATCACTTCAGACAGAGACAACAGATTTGTTTCAAGATTTTGGAAGACTCTTTTTGAGTCTATGGGTACAAAACTTCAGTTCAGCACAGCGTATCATCCACAGACAGATGGTCAATCAGAGAGGACAATACAGACTCTTGAAGATATGTTACGTGCCTGTGTGTCAGACTTCAAGGCTCGATGGGATGAGTACCTACCGCTTTGTGAGGTCGCATATAACAATAGTTACCATTCTACCATTGGAATGGACCCTTTCGAGGCACTCTATGGCAGAAGATGCAGAACTCCGGTTTGTTGGGAAGAAGTTGGTGTTCGGAGCTTCCATGGACCGACAATAGTCAGAGAAACAAGTGATAAGGTCAAATTGATTCAAGATAGATTGAAGATTGCCCGAAGCAGACAAAAGCATTATGTTGACACTCGCAGAAGAGAATTACAGTTTGATGTGGGTGACAAAGTGTTTTTGAAGGTTTCACCGGTTAGAGGAACTCTGAGGTTTGAAAAGAAAGGCAAATTGTCAAGCAAATTTATTGGGCCGTACGAGATTTTGAGCAAAATTGGAAACATTGCCTATAGACCTGCGTTACCGCCAGAACTCTCTGGGGTGCATAATGTATTTCACATCTCCATGCTTAAGAAATATGTCCATAGTCATTCTCATGTAATTCAACATGAGTCTTTAGAGATTCAAGAAGATACGTAGTATGTGGAGAAGCCAATCAGGATCATTGACACTAAAGTACATGAGTTGAGAAACCGGACTATCCATTGGGTCAAGGTACTTTGGGAAAATCACGAGTCGGAAGAAGCAACATGGGAAATGAGAGATCAAGTTCAGAGAAAATATCCACACTTATTACCAAAGGTATAATTATTTTTATTTGGATGACCAAATATCCTAAGGGGTGGAGGATGTTAGATCCCGACCCAGACCAACTCGATTAGTAATAATTAAGTGAGTGTTTAGCCTTAAGTGAGTTTTAGTATTAGTTGGGTTAGAATATAATTAGATTTAGTCTTGGTTTAGTTTTGAGAATTTTGAGAGCGTTTAATATTAGTCAGTCACACTCAGGGACGTCTTGAGTGCACGTGTGAAATGGGTGTTCGTTCTAGTTTTGTGATTTTGATCGTGGTTTTTATGTCATTTGACTGATTTTATTATTTATGACAACTTTCGTTTTTAGCTCATAAACGTTTGAGACCCAGAAACTCAAGTATTGGCCCAAAAGGGTAAATATGACTTTTCATGCATAATCTGGGCATAATTTTCAAAATCTCAAAATGATGTTAAAATTATACTTTTTTGAAACTAGATATTTCAAGGATCGTTTTATCCTTCTTTGTCGATCTCATCTGGGGTCTGCAAGACCATGTTTTAATCACTTTAAGTTTCAGCTGCTAGGGACCCACTTCTCAAATGATATAAATACTCTCCTATTCTCTCTCCTCCATGATTCTCAAATCTCTGCAACTTTTTAACCTAGAGCTGGGAGGAGAAACTTCATCTTCCCCAACCTTGTTCCTCTTAGATGATCTAGCAAAAAGGCTCCGTTCACAAATCTAAGACCATCATTCTCTCCCTCTCTTCTCAAGCTTCAACTGGATTCATTTTGGACTAAATCCCTGCAACTATTCAACTTCTTCAAGCTTTCTTATCCTTGTTTGGCAAGCTACAGGTTAGAGCTTGAACCCATCTCTTTCATGGAGTTATTCTAGCTCACAAAGAGCCCTTTTCCCTAACTTTCAAACCCATTTTCGAAATAGGGATTTGTGTTGACCAAAATGTGATTTTTTGTATGTTCTGTTTTGGGCTTTTGTGTAGATTTCATGGATCTCTTCTTTGATTGAGTTTTATGAAGCTTTGCTTGGCATTTGGACTAAGGCAAGTAATCTTTGTAGGATTTTTATGTACATTTGTAATATGGTTTCATTATTTTCATTAAGACATGGTTTGATGCTTAACCTCATAATGTATGTTGTGTTTATGTTCTTTAAAATCTTTAGTTTCAGTTTTCTCCACTTGTATTGATGTTAATGGTTTTTCCAAGTTCCTAGATTCATGTTCATCTCTTGCAAGTTTTTGTGATTTAGTGCACAGACAAGTCTTGATGTTTTTCTAATAGAATGAATGGTATATTTATGATGGAAGCTTAGGGAGTGCAGGTGGTTCAAAAATGGGAATGAAGAAGGGAAGAAAAATGTTGAAATCTGAACTGAAACTCGTAGTCCGTGCACTATCGGTCAGGTGTCGGTTAGCTGTCGGCTGACCGAACTACTAAGTTCGGTTAGCCGACAGCCAACCGAAGTTCTGTCGGTTCCATTTCTAGAGAGCTGCAATCGCGTCCGGGCTTTTCGGTCAGTTGGCGGCTAACCGAATCGTTATTTTCTGCTAGCCGATAGCCAACCGAGCCCTTTGTCGGTCGCTTTTCCCGAGAGCTGCAAATTTTGGGTTGAGACCTGTCGATCAGCCTTCGGACTGACACCTCACCTCGGCTAACCGACAGGTGACTGAGGAGCTGGCCGAAACCCCATATTTTTATATTTTCAAATAATTCCTTCAGAATTGAAAACTAGTTTATGTTATGGACATTTGACTTGATTTTATGCAATTGAAATTCTAAAATACCTTATCAACCTTGGGGGCACCAATCTGTTTTATCTTTCCGGTATTTAGGTTCCAATTACATAAAGATCAATGAATGGTCTTAACATATACTTGATGAGTTTTGTTTCAAACCTCAAATACAAGAATTATTATCGTATTTTGACTCGAAGTTTAAAGTATAAGTGTGTTTTGAAGATTTGCTTTTAGAATTAAGGGGAATCACTTCTTAAGCTTGTTATGCATATATTTATGCTATTTTGCTAGTCGTGCTTTGTTTAGTTTTGACAAGTGTTTTCCCTTGATTTTCGACAAGTTTGATAAGTATTCCGATGTGTTTTGTGCATTCATGATTCTAAGTAAATACCACTGAGCTTGGACTGCCCCTTTAGTCTGATCCACTGTCCGGGGGTCCTCAAACATGTGGACTGTCTGCAGACTAGTCGTGTAATATATTACACATCGTGCGTGCTCATGGTTCTGTGGCCGGCCTCCTCGTTTACCTTGTGTAGCGTGGGATCGTGTTTTGCTTAGCGTGTCTTGTTGTGCGTACTTGCTCTTATCATTATTATGGTAGAGAAAGGATGAGCTCTTTGTGGATTTATCTTTTCATGATATCATAAGTATTCATGCTAGTTTCGTAAATTTGAAATGTATATCTTGATATTAAACTATTTTAACATTGTTCTCCTTGTTCATGCCTAGATTGATTTCTTGCCAAACCTTCGTGTTTGATGCTTGTTATTTTGGTCCCCAGGTGTAGGAGGTTTTGCCCGTGAGGAGGAGTGCCAGGAGGAGGCTTTTGAGCCGCCCCCAGCTCACGAGTGGCAACTCAACGACGTCAATTAGACGCCAGGTGGGCGTATGAGATTCGTTCACCTTTTTTTGGGAATTTAGTTGGGACTTTTAGATGTGTAGTGGCCATTGTTGTCCTCTTATTTTGGGATGTATTAACTTAACTCACCTTGTAATTTTGAAAACTTTAACTATCATGGGAATGCCATATTATGATTTCTCTTTCTGATATTAAGTCTCGATGTCATCGTACTTATGAGATTTGTTAGGATGTTATATCATGTTTGATTATGTTCGAACCAGCTTTGGGAACGCTTGAATTCTTTTTATCACCTTAAAGGAAGTAGGGATCTTCTTCTTTGGCGATTTTGATGTTTGTCCACATGACACCATATTGACGGAGGCAGACCCATAGTTTTTGTCAAAGGTGATGACTCTGTTTTTCCACATCTCGTTTATTTTCTCTCTCACAACGAAGCATTGATTGAGACGATGCGAGATCATCTGGTGGTATGGAAAGTACCGAGGATCGTTGGTTTTGCTAACATCTCCCGATCTTCTGGGTTTAGGCAAGGTGGGCTTGCCATTTGCCACGAGAGCCACGAAGATTTCATCAACATCTTCATCGAACGGGTATTTCTTTTCTACTCGCTGTTTGAAGGCATCAGAGAGTTCAGGTCTTTTGCCCGCAGCTTTATTTTCAGCTTTCTTTGGTGGTTGAGAAGCTGACTTAGTTTACACATTGAGGACCTCTTTTTTCTTTGGTTTTGAGGTTGTAATGGCTGTTGGTTCCTTCCTTGATGATTTTTGACTGTTGAGGTCTTTGATCACCGTTTCGGCCTCCATAGAAGCTTTTAGGAGTTTTCCCAGCTTTTTTGATTTGTTGCCGATGATCATGGAGCGGATTCTTGCTCTTATGTTGTTTCGGCATATGTCGACCAGCGATGCTTGTGGCAGTACATCTGAGCATTTGTACGCCATTACTTTCCACTTGTGAATGAAGTTGTATGTTGACTCATAGGTTGCAGAGCTGAGCCATAGTAGCGGGATGATCCTCAACTTTGAAGTGAGTCAGGAAGCGTGTCTTTAGCATGGTCCAGTTTTGGATGGAGTCTTCTGGCGGAGTGGAGTACTAGTCAAAGGCCATACCTTTTAGGGTACTTGCAAAGAGACAGATCTTGAGTGCATCTTGATCTGCGATAGCTCCCGTCAAGATCTTGAAGTGAATGACATGCTGTCTGGCTGATCCTTTCCCCGTATATGTTTGGAAAGTAGGATGCTTGAATTTTATAGGGAATGGGACCGAGTCCATCCATAAGGGATATGGTGGCTTGATCCATGCTCCTTGAGTATATCCTCTTCTTTTGCTTTGGCGAGAGTGTCGTCCACGTCCTTTTTGGTAAGGGCGCGTGACTCATTGTCTTCTCCATTTACTTCGTTATCTTGAAGATTTGGAGGAGGTTCATTGTTCACCTGATTCTGAAAGGCGAGGAGAAGGTTTTCCATCAGAGCCTCAATCCTCTGCTGGCCTTGCTCCAACTACTGGATGCTTGTGATCACATCATCTTGAGGTGGATTGCGAGGTGGCTAAGAGTTTGTAGCCAGGACATTCATTCCTCGGGATTCGAACGAGGAAATTATCCTGGTGACTGAGGTGGATTGGGAGACGTTGCGAGTCACCGGACGTCGGACATGGATTTTGGTTGCTGACTTTGGCGTCTTCTGGCTTTTCCAACCATATGGACAGCAACAACTTGGTTGGGTCTTTCTTTTTCGACCCATTTATGAGAGACTTGAAGTGTAGGATGCTGGGTCCTATGCTTCTCTAATATCTTTTGTCGATACGACGCGTGGCGGCGTAGATGACTAACAATTTGAGCTTCGGTCAGCTATCGCTAGGCTTTGGCAATGAAGGATGTGCTCCCTCAGGCGCAATGGCCAAGCCTGTCTTCTTTGAAGCTAGGCATGGATAGGATCTGGACCCGGTCTTTTGTCTGTCGCAGTGAAGCTTTGAATTCTTCGAGTTTGGCCCTGTAGAGATGAAGGGTCGATCGAAGGATTATAAGCCTTGGCAAGTGCTTGTGGAGGCCTTGTGATGCATGATCTAATTTTGGGCTTGTAAGAACAAGCCGGTTCATGCTGGGTTGACTTCTTTGTCAAGTGGGAGACGGGTCTCTCCTCTTTCATGTAGGCAAGAGGGTAGAACTAGTTCTCCTTGTGTGGGGCCAGGTATGCTGCCTTTGTGGATGTTCGAGACCTTCTTTGTTTTGGCGAAGGTTTTGGGGACCAAGTCTTAGGATAGACCTGGTTGTTTGTGGGTCAAGGCTTCGCGGAGGTGCCGCGGGCTTCTGGTTTCTTGACGCTCTCCTTTGGTGTCATGGTAGTGACACGTTGAGTGGCGATCTGCTTTTTGGTAGGCGCAGTTTCTTCTTCGGGAAGTGTGAATGGTCCCAGTGTCCCAAAGATGATAGTCCAGGGAGTCGAGGTCGATCCGGAGTTCAGAGAGTTGCCGAGAAAGACGACGCTTCGGAGCTGACAGGGTGCTTGTGAGTGCGCATGCTTTACTTCTGTTGAAACATGAGTTGGTACTTGTTCTCATCGAAAGTAATGGTTAGAGAAGCTGTCATTGTTAGTTTCGAAAAGTTTCTGAAATAAGACCACATACATTAGGAATCACAAGAATATAATGATCATAAATGGTAAAACTATGGTTTCGTCTTTTCAAATCGCTCGAGGGACATGGTCCGACCCAAGCGACATGATGAAGGCAAAAATCCATAGAAGGTGCAATTGTTCTGATCGCAAGTATGGTGGGCCCAGAATGAGCATTCCAGTGACTGCTAGAAGCAATTGTAAACCTTAATTCAACTTATCAAGAAACAAGGCTTGCTCGAGGTAAGATGAATATAAGGTTGGAGTTACAAATGTGTCGGTCACGAATACAGTAGACCCTTAAAGGGCGTACTAATACGTTAGGCACAAATGTTGAAGAGAACAAGAGTGTCGGTCGCGAATACAGTTGACTCAAAAGGGCGTACTAGTACCGCTAGGCACAAATGTTAGGAATCGCATCCATGAGATGGGATTCTCTTTTTTGAAAGGTCAAGATTTGGATTCGTCAAATAGAGCAAATGGTATTCCAATCCGAACACAGGCTCAACATTTCTGCGAGCACCGGTACCCAGAAAGGAAGGAACCACAATATCTCGAATCTGGATCCCAAAGTGACGAGAGTGTTTTTTTTTTTTTTGAAAGGTCAAGATTGGATTCATCTAAGAGAACGAGTGGTATTCCAATCCGAACACAGGTTCAACATTTCTTCGAGCGCCGGTGCCCGGATAGGAAGGAACCAAAATTTCTCGAATCTGAATCCAAACGTGACGAGAGTTTTTTTTTAAGTTTTTTTTTGTTTGTTTTTGGAAAGAAGATCTAAAGATGGAAGAGTACATATAGGCCTCTTAATCCGGTCTTATGAAACCTCAATTGATAGATTTGCCCCCAGGTTAGGGTAGGATTACTTAATGAACCCGTTTGGAGGACCCTTGCCTAGAATAGTCAAGCTGTCTCCACACTCGAGACAAGGCTTTTCTTGAATCAATCGTGGTCAAAGAACGCGATTGGTGCAATCTTAGTGTTATTCACCTTTTTTTTTTTAAGATCCCTAATGAACTCATAGAAGAGAAACGATGGCCATTTCCATAATCCGAACCGGCTCAACATTTCTGCAAGCACATGAATGAAAGGGAAAGGATCAAAGTTTCTCAAGTTTGAATCCAACATGAGAAATTTGAATTTTTTTTAAAAGATCCCTAATGAACTCATCGAAGAGAAACGATGGCCCATTCTACAATCCGAACTGGCTCAACATTTCTGCAAGCACATGGATGAAATGGAAAGGATCAAAGTTTCTTAAGTTTGAATCCAAAATGAGAAATCTGATTTTTTTAAGATCCCTAATGAACTCATCGAAGAGAAATGATGGCCCATTCCACAATCCGAACCGGCTCAACATTTCTGCAAGCACATGGACGAAATGGAAATGATCAAAGTTTCTCAGGTTTGAATCCAAAATGAGAAATCTGATTTTTTTTTAGTAAAGAGAAAGAGCATAAATAAACTCAAGGATAGAATTTAGAAATTTCCCAAAAATCCCCTCTCATTTTAGATGTGAAATCCAACATAGGCCACCAACAAAAGTAACAAGGACTAGAAAGTATAGCCATAGAGCAAAAATGGATATGCAAATATTTCATTCTAAGCATCATGTTTCAAACGGACGTCCCACCGGAGTTGTGCCAGCTTGATGAACCCGCATCCACGCTCGGCACTATTGAGGTCGGCGGACGTGGAGATCCATTTTTGGGTTTCTACTCCACATTTTTGAACATTTTTCTATTCTACTTGGAAGTTAGTGGTGGTTGGAGATCCCCTTCGCAAGTAGAAAAGGAAATCACTTCTTTCAAGTTTCATGCAATATAGAAAAGAGTTTGAAATGTCGTGAAAGGCGATTTCATTTGTTTGCCAAAAGGCAGTTTTTGCCGGGAAGGCGGTTTAAATTTATCAATAAGGGACAGAGTTGTGATTTTTTTATTTTAAAATACAAATACAATGAAAACCCCAAAATGAGGATCTAACTTCTCAGGAGATGTAGGGAATGTATGCAGTCGCAGCATTTGGGACTGCATATCCGTCAGTAGGTGTATTGATTTGCTTGCTCGCTGAACCTAGATTTAGAGAGAGTCCTATGTCCAATGGAAAAGTAAAGGGTGAAAAGCATCTAAGCCTGTTACAAGGGAAGGCCTTGGGGGCGGGGGGGGGGGGGCGTGCCCCCACAGATTTGTCACCTTGTAGCAGGACTCGCGTTTCTTTTTGTGAAACTTTTTAGGAATTTCCTTGTTTGGATCCATTTTTCTGGAAGCTCTCCTATTTATAGGCCTTTGGTAGCCATTTAAGAAGGTTTATGGGCTTTAAATGTAATAAAGCCACATAAAGGGAGGAGTTACAAGTTTTAATTCCTTTATTTCGTAACTCCTTTCCCTTGGCTTCTGATTGACCGGTGGAGAATTAAGAGCCTTTAATCGCCATCATGGAAGGAGTTTCATGGTTTAAATGCCATGAAACCTTTGACTTGTAACTCCCGTTTGCTTGCTTCTGATTGGGCAATCCAAAATAACGAGTTAATGACCGCATTAAGTTGCCATAAAGGGTCAATTAACAGCATTAAGTGGTCGCCAAGTCGCTTGAAGAGTTGAGGGCAGTGCCGCATCTTTTGGAATTCTTCTTGTAATGATCGTCGATGGATCCTCATGCTGATCAACATCGGATGACCATGCAACTTCAGATATTGATTGCTAACAGCGGACGGGTGCCACCTGTCCTGTCGATTTCTCGATCGACTGGGCAGAAAGTGCACTTTTTTGGTCGACGGTTGGTGATCAATGATGATTTGATACTCTCGAAGACGAACCCGTGATATTGACGAAGATCGACGAATTTCGTGCCTCAAAAGTCAGAATTTTGGAAAACTATAGGAGCCGAAAATCTTGAAACGTGGAAAGGAACCGAAAAAAAGCCTTTCGGCGGAAATTCGGCAACCCGGATTTCCAGGGTCGCCAACGACCATGGGGACTTGGTCCCTTTTGGTCGCCGATTTTCGGCCTTTTCTTCCGTCCTTTTCGATTCTTTTTTCTTCAGTATTTTTCCTGACATTTTTGTACATTTATTGGCTTGATTTCCCTATATAAAACTTGACGAGAATCCTTACATAATGGAGTGCAAAGTTTTTGATTTTCTGGGAAAGCCGAAAACTTTGTCGCGCATAGCTGCCGATTTGTCGTTAGAAGCCAAAACTGGGTCAAACGATGTCGGAATGACCTGAGCAGTAAATAAGACCAACCATAGGCTTTTGTTTGAGTTTTGAAGCTGTCCAGTCGCCAGTAGACTTGATTCTGTTGCGAGGAAGATGTCGCGCTTTGATGTATGGTCAACTGATCTCCGATTGACTTGAAATTTGATAGGGAGTCTATTGGAGTCATTTTGGGACGATCCATTTGCTCTGATTCGGAAACCATGGTCCCGGGGAGTTTCACCGCCGGGAAGGCCTGATTTGGCTTCTGAGAGTCAAAGTCTAGTCAAATGTTGTCGAAATGACCTGAAACTTTACATGTGGCCCTTTGTAAGCATTTTGAAGCCACCCATGTGCCCGTTTGATGATTAATAGACTCGGTGGTTCTCACCGCCGAGAGGTTTTATTTTGTTGCTTGAGGGTTTATGTAGGGTCAAACGTTGTCGATTTGACCCGAAACTTGACGTGGAGCCTTTTGGAGGTATTTTGAGACCATCCACAGGCTCTAATCGAAGATTTGATGTCTTCGACGTTGTCACCGCCGGGAGCTCCTGTTCAGCTACTAGAAGAGTGAAGTTAGGCCAAGCAATGTTGAAATGGCCCAAAACTTCATGTGTACTCATCTTTTGGCTGTTTTGAAGGATCTTGTAGTTTTTGTTTGATTCTGACAAGATTTGATTTTTGAAGTAGCATTGCCTGTTTGTGGTAGGTTGCGACTTCATATAGCTTCTTTGATCTTGAAGGGGCAAAGTGACATTTTTGGAGTCAACACATGTGACCTATGAGTCGTCACCACTAGGCTTGGATGACTTTGTTGGTTTGATCCAACGACTTGGAGGTCCCCCTCCCGTCCCGCCAGTTGCAGCCTGGATCCCGTCCCATCGCGATACCCGGTTCGCTACTGCAGTCCCGTACAATTACATGTATCCATATTTTCATTGACTCTCCTCACCTCGTGTGTTTGAGATCAATGCCCTGATGTGCTCTCGCAGGGGTGGCCCTGGGGACAGCCCACACAGGCGGCCGGCTGGGGCCCCAAAATTTAGCCCAAAATGGGGGCCCCCAAGTCTAAAACATGTCAATCATGAGCTTGTTCATTTAGTCAATCAGGTTGAGCCGAGCTGAGCTTGGTTTTGGACCAATTTTATTTGAACCAATCTTCAGGCTAATAATTTGATCCAAGCCTGGCCCAAATTCAAATTTTATGGCTTGTTTGTAATTGAAAGAAATAAATGATCAACCGCCAGATTTTTTCACCGATGCAGACAATAGATGGGACTGGGCAGACTGGTGATATAAAACCTATTAGTAGGTTTACTTTCTTTCCTTTTACTCAAACTGCTACACTCTCTAGTCTCTAGTGAAAGGATGTTTTCTTCACTGTACGCCTTCTTCTCTCCCAGCCTTGCTACAAAGATCAACAAATCAGCATCATCTTCTTCTCTCCAGCTCGTGTGGCTTCATCACCCATATTCGCATCAGGGCCGGCTCGAGACAATTTGAGGCTTAAAGCGATTATAGTCCCCCCCCCTCCCCAAAAAAAAATTAAAAAAATATTGAATCTGCCACCGGTGGGGCTCGAAGCATTTTCACCTACGCACGATGGGCATACGCACCATGAGTTAGGACCATTCAAGATGGACTTCAGAGTTGTGCCCCACGTATTGGATGTTCCAGATACACAGTGCTTATATGCATTATGCACGGTGAGAAAGTGAATAAATTCCGACGGGGCGCCATTGTTTATCTTAAATTTTAAGATTATTAGGGCTGAAATCCCAAGCTATGGATATATTACAACCATATCATGGATGAAATCTGAATGGGCCCCTATTGAAATTAGATATACAAAAATAATGAGAAATGCTTGTAAAGAAAAATTCATGACTGAATGTATGGTTGATATTTGATACACATGTACTGCAAGAAATATAATGGTGTGCTCAAATCAATTGAACTCATATAATGATGTGCTCAAATCAATTGAACTCGTAGCAATATTAATATAAGGGTCAAACTTGAAAATATAATAGGCTATAAATGACACTTTAAGGCCCCATAAAAATCTTGGTATTATCTTCTTAAGAGAGTTATTATGGGGCCTTATATTTTGGGGAGAAAGAAAAGGATGACAGTTGACAAATTTAGTTTTTTAAAATTTCAAAAGATGCCAACTGCTATTATGGGGCCTTTTTTTAGCCTTAATTTTTTTAGGCTAAAGCAAAGGCTTTATTGGCCTTATGCTAGAGCCGGCCCTGATTCGCATCATCTCCTTCATCTACAACATATCTTGCAGCGAACCCATTGTCAAAGGTACTTTCTTTCTGTTCTTTCCTACTCCCATCTATGTTTTCTCTATTCTGAAGAGGATAGGAATAGGATAAGGATAGGAGTCTTCTTTTATTCAAGAGATGATGATGTAAATGATTGGTGTGATGATCTTTTGAATAAAAAGATGAAATAGAAAAACAGAGAGTCATCTCTGCTCCTTGGTTTCTAAAACTTGCTCGTGGGTGGTTGTGAATTAGCCACTTCCATACTTTAAATCACTTTAGTTATGTTATCTATTGAAAAAGTCTTTGGTAGAAAAGCTTGATTATGAAGACTTAATTAGCGATTTCGCAGCTAGAAATGCAAGAAGACTAGTAGTTTTTCAGTAGTACTGAGTTTTTATAATTGAATTTTGGTGTTGATTGGTTAATGTGAAATACAATTCTGATTCGGTAAGAGTAGGTAAGGAGTTTAGACTTAATTCTCGATTAAATAATAAAAAAAATTATCTTTTATTTTTTTATCATTTATCGGTAGGTATACGGGTAGGGCCACACTTTAGGAACTCGCCTAGGGCCCCCAAAAACTCAAGGCCGCCTCTGTGCTCTCGTCACTTTAGTGATAGAGGATTTCGCTTTGTATGGTTGCAAACTTGCTCATGTGTTTTCTAATAAATGATGCACCTTCTTTTATGAAATTCAATCTTTTAGCAGGTTAATTGTTTTCCAAGGTAACTCGTGTTTTACTATTGTGATTATAGCTTTTCACCCAGCTGCTAGACCGTCGTGTCTGACCCATTCTTTGGTGCTCAGGTCCGGACCCCGTTGCCTTTAAGGAGGAGCCTGAGGAGGCGGTCGGCGATCCGTAACATGTAGCCGAGTGGCAAGCTGACGATGTCATGTAGGCATTCGGTCAAGCTTGGAGTCGCGACACATTTTGGGGATTATGACTAACACATTTTGGGGGAATTTTTGTGGATCTACTGGCCTTTGTTGGCCATTATTTTTAGGGAATGATAAACTAATCCACTTTTTATATAAACTTTAACTTTACCCGTTGTTTTGGGAAATGCTATATGATCATTGCTCGCTCTGATATTTCATGCTTTATACATATGTGTTATCAGTCTTGTATCATGGAATGGATTGTTACACTTGATTTGCTACATGCTTCCGCATCCAGAATATGAATGACTTGTATGTGAAATCCTCACAGTGGAACCCTGTGGGAAATCACTTGCACGGATGAAATATTCTTCTTTAAATCCGTGTACGTATTAGCCATTTAAACAGATGCACGTGGCACGGCATCATTAGTTTACACATGGGATCCTGGATTAGGCCTTTGACCCGATCCGGGGTCGTGACAGAGACCTAAACCAACTAGGAGATGAAGATAAAGAGAGATTATTCCCGGATTTCTACAGGGCAGCAACTTGTAACGGTCAAACTCTCGATCTAGCCGTCGGATAGGCGCAATCTACCCACTGATGGATAGCTTATTCAGAGTATGTCCGTGGAGGCCAAGATTGCATAAATCAGAGCTGAAATGAGGGAGATATGACCTCCGGAAGTTACTTCTGATATTTCTACTCGGGAATACAATTAGACCCATACTCTTGGATGCACAAAGAAAATCCATGTAGAAGAAATCCCTTATCAAAAGAGAGCTCAAGAGCTATTTAAGGATGAGCAACCCCCCTTGATGAAAAAAGGCCACTTCTCTCATCCCCTCTTCTCTCTCTCATCCACCACCTAGGTCTAGCTAGTGTTGGTCAAGACTTCAAGAGATGATGTATTCCATGCCGGATGCTCCCTTGACTTGATGTTTCACTTAGCTAGAGTAATAGGTGAGTCATTTATTTAGATTTTCTGATTTCTCTAGCTCTTGTTCATGTTCTTAGAGATGCTCATGAAATAAATAAACTTTATGAGTTGCATTAGTGATTATTGATGGATCAACATAGCGTGTTTGCATAAAGTGACAGGTTATGCTTAATGTTGTGATTTTCATTTAATTTTATAGCCCTAACCATGGAGTTTGAGTGTTGGATATTAGAAATCTAGATCCATCTTTTCTTTTATTTCATTCTTATTAATTCTGATTTTTTTCTCTTTTATGATATTGATGCTCTAATCAATCTATTCTTTTGCAATATTTAGTATTAGTATAGTCTAGGTTATTTTTAGATTAGGACTTTTTATTTAAAGTGTAATTGTTTGATGGGATGTAATTAATTTATTTTCAGACTCTTTATTTTAGTAGTATAATTGATGTATAACTTTTATTTAGGCTACTTCCAGTTTTTTTATTAGGCTATGTACAAGTAACAACTCCATGTGGATACAATCCCGACTCACCAGGTAAAACTACAAAATTGATGGCCTTGCACTTGGAGGCCAGCAATTATATCAAGTTTTTGGCGCCGTTGCCGGGGAGTTTTTTGTCACTTGAGGTAATTTTTCCCAACCTATCTTTTTAATTGCTTTGTGGGTGTGCCTTTACTATTCCGCAATCATTCTAGATCTAATGGTAGCATGCATGGAATGTTTGGACGGGCCCTATTGCATTAAAAAGTGGATTTTTAATCTGATTTTTGATAAAATTGGAACTATTACAGTTCTGGGAAATTAATTTTTCTGATTTTTAAAAAATCACATCAATTTCGGAAAATTACCTAGTTTACTTCTAATTTGGACTAGTTTTGGGTGTTTTTTTTTTTTTTAGTTGCTGGTCAGGATTAATTAAGGTGTGTTAAATTCAGTTATTTGTCATAATTTTAGGTTTTTAGAGTTCCCAAAAGAAATTATGGAACTTTCCCTCACAAAGGCAACTCATAGATCACGCAAATTCGGCTTTTTGGTCACCAAACTTGCCAAAATCTGAAAATTTCAGAACTTTCATTGGAAGCTCAGTTATTTTAGTTGTTTTTAAATTTAAAAGGACTCTTAAAAATTTGTTGGAATCTTTTCTAAGAAGGTTAGTTATTTCTTTGGAAGGCCGAACAACTGCATTTCTTGATTGGTTCGATGTTTAGGCAAGTCTTGTGTCCCATTACGATAAGGGAGACAAGTCTTCTGTTCTAGAAGGTGGTTTTTAAGCCGGACCCTTGCAATGCATCGTGACCCCACCACTGATCTGGGGGCTTACCTGGTCGGGCCAGTTTCATAGACTTGAGTTTGGGAACTTTCCTTAGAGATATCAAACTCTCTAAGACTAGGACTTTGCAAGAATTTGGGAATCTTCTTTTAAATCTAAAAATGGACCTTAGGTAGTTTTTCTTTCTAGGTTTTTTTGTTCAAAAATTTTTTTCCAAAATTCCAAAAATGAAAAATTGACCCCCACCTTCTTGGCAAAGGGACACCTCAAATCGGTTAGAAAGAAAGGAATCACCTGTCAAGAGCTTGATTGAATCCTACGAATCTAGATCTCCTGGTTCTCTTAGGATTTCCAATTTGGCTGATGAGCATAGTGATAATGATGAAATTAGGTAATGGGAATGGAGCCAATAATAATGGGGAGATGAATCAACCTCTTAGGAGTCTACGTGAGTACCTTCGCCCTACACGACAAGCTACACCATCATGCATGGTTATACCCACAGGTGCGGGTCAATTTGATATCAAATTAGGAGTAATCCAACTCCTCCCCAGATTTCATGGACTTGAATTGGAAAGCAACCCAATTCGATTGCTCTAAGGTCTGACATGGTCCGGGAATTTTTGAAGAAAATTTTCCCATTACATAAGACCAACACCTTACGAAGAAATATTATGAATCTTAAACAAAAAGCCAATGAATCTTATTATAGGTGTTGGGAATGCTTTAATGAACTACTCCTTGCATGTCCCCACCATAGATTTGAATTGCATAATACAATTGGTCACTTCTATGATGGACTTAGTCTAGAAACACGTCAATTCATGGAGACGACATGCAATGGGGAGTTCATGGCGAAGAACCCAAATCAAGCATGGACCTACTTTCAGTTTTTGGCAGATAGTGCACAAAATTGGGACACATCTGAAGGTATAGACCCCATAAAGCAATCGAATCAGGCCAAAGGAGGGGGGTTATATGTTTTAAAAGAAAATGATGATCTTCAAGCAAATATTTCATTTCTTACAAAAGAAGTTGAGTCCTTGAAATTTGTGAAGAATAAGGAACCTTCTATAGTTTGTGTCGCGACCCCGGGCCGGGTTAGGGAATCCAAATCCGGGATCGGGACTGTGTTGATGCCGCGCCACGTGCATCTCTTTGGCTAACCTGCATACAGAATTAAGAAAATATTTATCCGTGCACGTGATTTCCCACAGGGTTCCGCGGTGAGGATTATCCATACATATCATCTCATATATAACATATCAAACATGTATTCGAAGTTTGCGGAAGCGTGTAGCAAATCATAATAATGCTATTCCATTCCATAAATAATACTGATTCATGATTGACACGACAAGATATCAGAGTGAGCAATGATCATAAGCATATTTCCCCAAAAGTAAAGTTAATTGTATATACAAAAGATCAGTTGATTAATGTCCCAAAATAATGGTCAACAAAGACCATACATCCAATAAAACCCAAAAGATGTTAGACGTATCCCAAAAAGTATCGTCCTCAAAGCCCGAACAAATGTCTACATGACATCGTTAGTTTGCCTCTCGATTACGCACTGCGGTTCACCGACCGCCTCCTCAGGCTCCTCCTCGATGGCAAAAAGTTCGAGACCTGAGTACCAAAATAAATGGATCAGACACGACGGTCTGGCAAGTGGATGAAAAGATATGGCAATAAACAGCACAATGATACTTTGCAAGAGTTTAGAAAACCTGTGTATAAATAATGAATTTCATAAAAGATAATGCATCATTTGTTAAAACAACAACATGAACGATATAAAACAATAGAGGTACCAAGAATAAGGAACTGTCAAGATGGCAACCACACAAAGCTACATCCTCTCTCACTAAAGTGAAGAGAGCGCATACCCTACAGGATCATTGACCTCAGTCACACAAGGTGAGGAGGGACAACGATAAGATACTATAATATACATATATATACTCTGCGGGACCACGGTAGCGAACCGGGTAAAAACTCTGCGGATTCCAGACTGCAGCTGACTATCAGGAGGGGAAGGATCTCCAAGTCGGTGGATCAAACCGACAAGGTTGTCCAAGCTCAGTGGTGCCGACTCATAGGTCAAATACGAGAAATCAAATCAAATGCATAGTAAAAGTACTGGGTGCCAATAGGCACAAATACATATTCACATCAAGTTGACACATACAGGTTAGCAAAAGCTAAACACATCACTTTCAAGATTCTCTGGACAGTCTAGTCATATCACATGGGTTTCAAATTCAAAATAAGAGTTTGGTTGAAAATCGCATACGAATGGTTTCTCATAAAATTTTGGACTAGCCAATGAGGTTCCCAGAATTGGATCAGTGTGAATAGGGTCCCGTATGTCGGTCATGATGTAATTTGGTACTCTTTAAGAGTTAGGGACATTCCGGGTCCTTATACACATTGGCCAATCTAGAAAACCTCATGGAATCTCCATAATGAGGTTTCTCCTTCCTTCGGACTTCATACAATGCCTTATAAGTCCTTACATAGCATTGGGGCTCCAAACAATACCTCCCCAAGCCTAAAAACAATGTTTCAAGTACTTAGGTATTAACCCATGCCAGACAGGCAGTTCGCTCGAGCGGACTGGGAAGTTCGCTCGGGCGAACTGCTCTCTGTTTGGGGTTCGCTCGAGCGGACTTAAGGTTCGCTCGAGCGGACCTGCTCGGATCAGGTTGGCTCGAGCGATCAGAGGGTTGGCTCGAGCCAACGAGGTTCTGTGACGGGTTCGCTCGAGCGATGTGTCAAGGTCGCTAGAGCGAACTGTCCAGAAACTGATTTATGTGTAGAGTTCGGCCCTTCTTCTTTCTTTTCTTTCTCCCTCTTTTGAGCACCCATTAATCATACATTTTAGGGTCTCTAAAACCTCATTCAAGCCCCATTCAATCCATCATTTACTTCCCTCAACAACCGCACCAACCAAACATAACTTCTCCATCACTTCCACCACATTCAATGCAAGGCAACTCCATTGATAAAAACTCATAAATGAACACAAATGATCTATAAACAAGACAATGATACACATGTTTTCCAAGAGGACTATTGATAGAGAATAGCCTACCATTATGTATATTTCCAAAAATCATGAAAACTCATAAAGATGCATTAGGTGAAAGCAATGAGTAAGAGTTCAAATCTTTATAAACATGAAATTATGAAATCAATCCATTCATCCACTTGCCTTAGGTCCAAATGCTAAGAAATCAAGCCTCAACACCTCTCCAAGCCAAGATACCAAATCTACACAAAACCCCCAAATCCAAACCCTAAAACCATCAAAACCAAACAAAAGAAAGGGAAAACTTGCAAAAGCCAAGATCAAGTCTCCCTAGGGCTAGAAGAGTAAGAATCTAAAAGATTGGGAGGATCACTTACCTAAAAGTGTTTCAAATAGGTAGAGAGAGCTCACAAGAAGCTCCAATGGTGATGCATGTCTTCACAAATGGTACCAATAGGAAGCTCTTGAGGTGAGGAAGATGATCATGGAGTCCATTCTTAGATTGAGAAGAGCTCTTGGATGATTTATGAGAAAGGAAGCAAGTGGGACAAGGGAAAAACCCTTAGGCCTGGGACTTCCTCTCCTTTTTTGGGTTTTAGCAAGAAAGAGGTAGATGAAGAAGATAGCTCTCCTTATATAGCAAGTGGGGATGGGGCCCACAACTTAAAAGACTTCTCGGGCTAAAAACATGGCTTTCGGGGCTTCAAACGGATCCGACGAAGAGGACAAAGTTGATCGGCGAAATTTCTAGTTTCCAAAAAGTATATATTTTGCACGTTTTGGTGACATTGAAATTGGTGTCCAGATTTTGGGTAAAAAGACCATTTTGCCCTCAAATTGTGAAAAGTCGGGTTTAGGGCTCTCGAATGGGAACGATGTCAACATGAAAGTTGTAGGGATTAACAAGACAAGTCAGATGGGGTCTAAAACATAATTTTTGGAAATCATAGATAAACCCCAAATCTCACACAATTCGTAGCAAGAACCCCCGAAGGGTCCCACAAGTAAAAAGGCTCTCAAAATTCCCCCAAACTGTTATAAAAGCTATTCTAATCCCAAACTTAACCAAAACCCGCTAAACACACTTAAAGCTAACGCACAACTTAATTAACTCTAATCGAGGTCTCTCGGGTCGGGGTCTTACATCCTCCACCCCTTAGGACATTTGGTCCTCCAAATGGAAATTAAAACTCACCTCCGGCAAGAGATGTGGGTACTTCTTCTGAACTTGATCCCGTAATTCCCATGTTGCTTCTTCCGGTCCATGATTCTCCCAAAGCACTTTGACCCACTGAATAGTCCGAGTTCTCAACTATTGTTCCTTGGTGTCAATAATCTGCTTAGGCTTCTCTACATAAGTAGCATCTTCTCGGATTTCTAACGGCTCATAACGGAGTATGTGTAGTCTGTCGGGGACGTACTTCTTCAACATAGACACATGGAAAACATTGTGCATGCCGGAGAGTTCAGGTGGTAAGGCTAATCTGTAAGCCACATCACCAATCTTACTCACAATGTCATACGGTCTAATGTACCTCCTAGATAATTTACCCTTCTGTCCGAACCTCAAAGTTCCACGAGTAGGTGACACTTTCAAGAAAACCTTATCTCCCTCTTTGAACTGCAAATCCCTTCTGTGAGAATCTGCATAGCTCTTCTGCCTACTCTGAGCCACTTTCAGACGTTCTTGGATAAACTTGACCTTGTCGCTTGTCTCACTAACAATAGTCGCACCATGGAAACTACGAGTGCTAACTTCTTCCCAACAAACAGGTGTCCTACACCTTCTGCCATACAAAGCCTCAAAAGGCGCCATTCCGATACTCGAGTGGAAACTATTGTTGTAAGCGAACTCACATAACGGTAAGGCTTCGTCCCACTGAGTCTTGAAATCTAACACACAAGCTCGGAGCATGTCTTCTAGTGTCTTAATTGTCCTCTCTGACTGGCCATCGGTCTGTGGGTGATAAGCTGTGCTGAATTGTAACTTCATACCCATAGATTCATGCAGTGTCTTTCAAAATCTCGAGACAAATCTGCTATCTCTATCGGATGTGATGGAAACTGGCTGTCCATGTCGACTGACGATCTCTGTGACAAACAACTGTGCCAAAGGTAACATATGCATCTTCTTTCCAGTCTTCATCGGTAGGAAACGAGCTGACTTGGTGAGACGGTCCACTATGACCCAAATAGCATCATTGCCCTTGCTAGTCTTCGGTAATCCCGAGATAAAATCCATGGTAATGTGCTCCCATTTCCATTCCGGAATCTCTAATGGCCGTAGTAATCCTGGAGGCTTCTAATGTTCTGCCTTGATCAACTGACATGTCATACATCTAGAGACGAAAGTTGCTATCTCTCTCTTCATGTTATTCCACCAAAATCTGCCCTTCAAGTTTTGGTACATCTTCGTACTGCCCGGGTGTATGGAATACTTGGTATTGTGAGCCTCGGTCATGATATCATTCTCAAGTCCTCCAAGTTAGGCACACATAGACGGTCTCGGTAGTACAAAACTCCATCCACAACATGAAAATCTGGACGATCTGCTATATGCTCGGAAATCTTAGCCAACTCTGGGTCTTGTAACTGATTCTCTTTGATCTTCTGAATGAACGAAGGTTCTGACACTGGCATATTTGCCAACATGACACCCTCCCTTAGTGGCTGGAAATCTACTCCCAACTCCTCTAACTATTGTACAACATAAGTCCCCCGAAGACTTGCCATACTAACTGACTTTCTGCTCAAGGCGTCTGCAGCCACATTCGCTTTTCCCGGGTGATACTTGATAGAAAAATCGTAGTCTTTGATATATTCCATCCATCTTCTCTGCCTCATGTTCAACTCCTTCTGAGAAAACAAGTACTGTAGACTACGGTGGTCGGAGTGAACCTCAAACTTCTCTCCATAGAGGTAGTGTCTCCACATCTTCAACGCTAAAACAACTGCTGCCAACTCGAGATCATGTGTTGCATAGTTCTTCTCATGATCTTTCAACTGCCGAGATCCATATGCAACTACCTTCCCATCTTGCATTAGAACACATCCAAGTCCAACATTGGAAGCATCGGTAAAAATGGTGAAACCGCCGCTCCCTGATGGCAAAGTAAGGACTGGAGCTATAGTCAATCTCTTCTTCAGCTCTTGGAAACTAGCTTCACACTTAACTGTCCAAACATATGGTGTATTTTTCCTAGTCAACTTCGTCAAAGGTGACGTAATCGACGAAAATCCTTGCACAAACCTCCGATAATACCCTGCCAATCCAAGAAAACTCCTAATCTCTGATGCATTCTTCGGTCTATCCCAATTCACAACTGCCTCAATCTTGGACGGGTCCACTGATAATCCTTCCTTGGAGATGGATGATATGACCTAAAAATGTGACTTGGTCCAACCAAAATTCACACTTACTAAGCTTTGTAAACAACTGGTTTTCCCTCAAAAGCTGGAGTGCTATCCTTAAATGTTCTTCGTGCTCTTCTTTGGTCTTGGAATACACCAAAATATCATCAATAAACACCACTGTAAACTGGTCCAAATACTCTACAAATATCTTGTTCATCAATGCCATGAAAACTGCCGGTGCATTAGTCAAACCAAATGGCATCACTAGAAACTCATAGTGTCCATATCTTGTCCGAAAGGCTGTTTTTGGTACATCTGAATCTCTAACTCTCAACTGATGGTAGCCTGATCTCAAATCAATCTTCGAAAAGTAAGCAGCTCCTTGCAACTGATCGAACAATTCATCTATCCTTGGCAATGGATACTTGTTTTTGATGGTCACTTGGTTCAATCTTCTATAATCGATGCACATTCTCATAGAACCATCTTTCTTCTTCACAAACAAAACTGGTGCTCCCCATGGTGACACACTAGGTCTCACAAAACCTTTGTCCAAAAGTTCTTGCAATTGAATCTTCAACTCTCCCAATTCTGCTAGAGCCATTCTGTAAGGTGCAATAGATATCGGAGCGGTCCCCGGTAACAACTAAATAGTGAAGTCTATCTCTCCAATGGGTGGCAATCCTGGTATCTCCTCCGGGAAAACATCTGAAAATTCACAAAAATTGGGATCTCCTCCACCCCTTGGGACCGTTTATCCTCCATGATAAACGCCAAATAAGCCTCACAACCACTTCTTAGAAGTCTATCAGCTTTCAACGCTGAAATAAACCCTGCACCAGAACTATTCCTCTCTCCCTGAAACAACACCCCTGCTTGGGTCTCCTCTAACTTAAAAGTTAGGGTCTTATGGAAACAATCCATAGTAGCATGGTATCCTGCTAACCAATCCATCCCTAGGATGACATCAAAATCCTGCATCTCCAATAAAATGAGATCTGCCGGTAATACTACCTCTCCTATCATGACTGCACAACTAGGGTAAAAAGTCCTACAAACAACTTCCTTACCTAAAGGGGTAGCCACAGTCAAAATGAAACTCAACTCTCTAGCATGCATATCAATCAACTTAGCAAATTTTGGAGATAGGAATGAGTGAGTAGAGCCAGGGTCAAACAAAACCCTAGCATCAAAACCACAGACGAGAAGTGTACCTTCCACTACATTGCCTTCCGCCTCTGCATCAGCTCTATTGACGGCATACAGTTGTGCCCTCTGTTGTGGCCCGTTTTGTCCTTGTGGTTGCCTGCCCTGCTGTGCATTCCTATTTAGCTGCTAAGGTCGCTGATTCCGATTTTGGTTCTGCCCTTGTTGACGAGCCTGTTGCTATTGCTGTGGCCTATACTGCTGTTGTGGTGCTTGTTGCTGTAGTGGCCTTGCCTGATTCTGGACTACTAACGCATTCTGAGGTGGTACCTGACGGTATACTCCCTTCTGTTGTCTATTCTGTCTATCTGGCCTTATGCAATCCCTCATCTGGTGGTCCATCGAACTACATCTAAAACATGCCCCCGTGATAGAACGGCATTGGGCATTCCCATGATGTTTTCCACAATGGATGCAAGCCCCTAGATTCCTCTTATTCTGATTGTTCCTCTGCTGATAATTCTGTTGCTGGTGGCCTTGACCCTTTCCTTGGTTCTTGATGATCTTGTTATGAAAGTTCTCAAACTTGTATGCCCTTTTGACAGCTTCTTCGAAGGTGACGGGTGGTACAACCCCGGTAGCATCTCTCTCAATAATTGGGTGAAGCCCTTCAAGGAACTTAGTTATCTTCTTTTCCACCGTGTCCACCAACTCTGGTGCATACCTAGACAATCTCTCGAATTTGGTGAGGTATTCGAGGACTGTCATATTCCCTTGCACAAGTTGCTAAAATTCTGCTGCCTTCTGCCTCTTAACATGTGCAGGTACTTGTTTCTCTTCAAATTGCCTCTTGAAGTTAGCCCAAGCTTCTGCATCAGCCATTGTCCTGTATTCTGCCTTGATGGTCTTCCACCATATATCCGCTATGCCCGTAAACATAGAAGCCGCGAGTTGCACTCGTTCTACACCGGTACATGTGAAGATTTCAAATATATTCTCTTTGTGCTCAAGCCCGTCATCTGCTGCCATTGGATCCTCGGTTCCCTTAAATTCCTTCGGTCCTCTCTTCCTGAACCGTTCGTACAACACATTAGGGTCATTCCCTCTATTGTTGACCGGACCCGGTGGTGCAACTGGGATTGGTTCCGGTCTCCTCTCTAGCACACCCAACAACTGTGCTTGCATTTGAGCCATTTCCCTAGCATGATCCTCGTCTTTCTTAAGCATATGTTCTTACAATCTGGTCTGTGTCTCATGTGCTTATGCTTGGAGTCTAGCCTGGTTCCCATTGGCCTGACGTTGCTGGTCTAACATGGCCTGCATCATCTGTTGGAATTGATTCTGTATGTTGTTATCATGTGTATCCTCTGCAATAGGCCCCGTATTCTCACTGTTACTAGCAACGTGGTTACTATTTGCTGCTCGTTTGCGAGGTGGCATAACGCTGCAAAATAATTTGTTAGCACATATAAATGAAGTACAGGGTGGTTACACATTGCTCACACGATTCTATCTAACGAGAGTCTAACGAATCCTCGCTACGTACTTAAGATTTCTAGTTTCTTTTAATTGCCTGAAACATGTCCCGCTCTGATACCAGTCCTGTCGCGACCCCGGGCCGAGTTAGGGAATCCAAATCCTAGATCGGAACTGTGTTGATGCCGCGCCACGTGCATCTCTTTGGCTAACCCGCACACGGAATTAAGAAAATATTTATCCGTGCACGTGATTTCCCACAGGGTTTCGCGGTGAGGATTAGCCATGCATACCATCTCATATATAACATATCAAACATGTATTCGAAGTTTACGGAAACGTGTAGCAAATCATAATAATGCTATTCCATTCCATAAATAATGCTGATTCATGATTGACACGACAAGATATCAGAGTGAGCAATGATCATAAGCATATTTCCCCAAAAGTAAAGTTAATTGTATATACAAAAGATCAGTTGATTAATGCCCCAAAAGAATGGTCAACAAAGACCATACATCCAATAAAACCCAAAAGATGTTAGACGTATCCCAAAAGGTATCGTCCTCAAAGCCCGAACGAATGTCTACATGACATCGTCAGCTTGCCACTCGATTACGCGCTGCGGTTCACCGACCGCCTCCTCAGGCTCCTCCTTGATGGCAAAAAGTTCGGGACCTGAGTACCAAAATAAATGGATCAGACACGACGGTCTGGCAGGTGGATGAAAAGATATGGCAATAAACAGAACAATGATACTTTGCAAGAGTTTAGAAAACCTGTGTATAAATAATGAATTTCATAAAAGATAATGCATCATTTGTTAAACAACAACATGAACGATATAAAACAATAGAGGTACCAAGAATAAGGAACTGTCAAGATGGCAACCACACAAAGCTACATCCTCTCTCACTAAAGTGAAGAGAGCGCATGCCCTACAGGATCATTGACCTCAGTCACACAAGGTGAGGAGGGACAACGATAAGATACTATAATATACATATATATACTCTGCGGGACCACGGTAGCGAACCGGGTAAAAACTCTGCGGATTCCAGACTGCAGCTGACTATCATGAGTGGAAGGAACTCCAAGTCGGTGGATCAAACCGACAAGGTTGTCCAAGCTCAGTGGTGCCGACTCATAGGTCAAATACGAGAAATCAAATCAAATGCATAGTAAAAGTACTGGGTGCCAATAGGCACAAATACATATTCACATCAAGTTGACACATACAGGTTAGCAAAAGCTAAACACATCACTTTCAAGATTCTCTGGACAGTCTAGTCATATCACATGGGTTTCAAATTCAAAATAAGAGTTTGGTTGAAAATCGCATACGAATGGTTTCTCATAAAATTTTGGACTAGCCAATGAGGTTCCTAGAATTGAATCAGTGTGAATAGGGTCCCGTATGTCGGTCATGATGTAATTTGGTACTCTTTAAGAGCTAGGGACATTCCGGGTCCTTATACACATTGGCCAATCTAGAAAACCTCATGGAATCTCCATAATCAGGTTTCTCCTTCCTTTCGGACTTCATACAATGCCTTATAAGTCCTTACATAGCATTGGGGCTCCAAACAATACCTCCCCAAGCCTAAAAACAATGTTTCAAGTACTTAGGTATTAACCCATGCCAAACAGGCAGTTCGCTCGAGTGGACTGGGAAGTTCGCTCGGGCGAACTGCTCTCTGTTTCGGGTTCGCTCGAGCGGACCTGCTCGGATCAGGTTGGCTCGCGCGATCAGAGGGTCGGATCGAGCCAACGAGGTTCAGTGATGGGTTCGCTCGAGCGATGTGTCAAGGTCGGCAGAGCGAACTGTCCAGAAACTGATTTCTGTGTAGAGTTCGGCCCTTCTTCTTTCCTTTCTTTCTCCCTCTTTTGAGCACCCATTAATCATATATTTTAGGGTCTCTAAAACCTCATTCAAGCCCCACTCAATCCATCATTTACTTCCCTCAACAACCACACCAACCAAACATAACTTCTCCATCACTTCCACCACATTCAATGCAAGGCAACTCCATTGATAAAAACTCATAAATGAACACAAATGATCTATAAACAAGACAATGATGCACATGTTTTCCAAGAGGAGTTTTAATAGAGAATAGCCTACCATTATGCATCTTTCCAAAAATCATGAAAACTCATAAAGATGCATTAGGTGAAAGCAATGAGTAAGAGTTCAAATCTTTATAAACATGAAATCATGAAATCATGAAATCAATCCATTCATCCACTTGCCTTAGGTCCAAATGCTAAGAAATCAAGCCTCAACACCTCTCCAAGCCAAGATACCAAATCTACACAAAAACCCCCAAATCCAAACCCTAAAACCATCAAAACCAAACAAAAGAAAGGGAAAACTTGCAATAGCCAAGATCAAGTCTCCCTAGGGCTAGGAGAGTAACAATCTAGAGGATTGGGAGGATCACTTACCTAAAAGTGTTTCAAATAGGTAGAGAGAGCTCACAAGAAGCTCCAATGGTGATGGATGTCTTCACAAATGGTACCAATAGGAAGCTCTTGAGGTGAGGAAGATGATCATGGAGTCCATTCTTAGATTGAGAAGAGCTCTTGGATGATTTATGAGAAAGGAAGCAAGAGGGACAAGGGAAAAACCCTTAGGGCTGGGACTTCCTCTCCTTCTAGGGTTTTAGCAAGAAAGAGGTAGATGAAGAAGATAGCTCTCCTTATATAGCAAGTGGGGATGGGGCCCACAACTTAAAAGACTTCTCGGGCTAAAAACATGGCTTTCGGGGCTTCAAACGGATCCGACGAAGAAGACAAAGTTGATCGGTGAAATTTCTAGTTTCCAAAAAGTATATATTTTGCACGTTTTGGTGCCATTGAAATTGGTGTCCAGATTTTGGGTAAAAAGACCATTTTGCCCTCAAATTGTGAAAAGTCGGGTTTAGGGCTCTCGAATGGGAACGATGTCAACATGAAAGTTGTAGGGATTAACAAGATAAGTCAAATGGGCTTAAAACACAATTTTTGGATGTTGACACAAAAAATGTCACTTTGCTTCTTCAAGATCCAGAAAGCTGCATGAAGTCGCAACTTGCCATAAATAGGCAATGCTACTTCCAAAAAATCAAATCTTGTCAGAATCAAACAAAAACTGCAAGATCCTTCAAGACAGCCAAAAGTGGAGTACATAAAAAGTTTCGGGCCATTTCTAAATCATTTGGCCTAACTTCTCTTCTCCGGCAGCTGAAAAGGAGCTCCCGGCGGCGAAAGCATCGGAGACACCAAATCTTCGATGAGAGCCGATGGATGGTCTCAAAATACATCCAAGAGGCTCCACGTCAAGTTTCGAGTCAAACCAACAACATTTGACCCTACATCAACCCTCGAACAGCTAAATCAAGCCTCTCGGCGGTGAGAACCACCAAGGCCATCACTCATCAGATAGAGCACATGGGCGGCTTCAAAATGCTTACATAGGACTACACGTCAAATTTCAGGTCATTTCAACAACATTTGACCAAACTTTGACGCTCGGAAGCCAAATCAGGCCTCTCGGTGGTGAAGCTCCCCAGAACCATGGTTTCTAAGACAGAACCTGTGGATCATCTTAAAATGATTCCAATAGGTTCCCTGTCAAATCTTAAGTCAATCGGAGATCGGTTGACCGCACATCAAACCGCGACATCTTCATCACGACAAAAATAAGTCTACTGGTGATAGGATCCCAAACGGCTTTAAAACTCAAAAAAAGCCTATGGTTGGTCGTATTTATTGCTCAGGAGGCTTCACCCCAAATCTCAGGTCATTCCGACATCGTTTGACCCAGTTTCAGCTTCTGACGGAAAATGGGCTGCTCTGCGCGATAAAAGTCTTCGGCTTTCTCGGAAAATTAGAAACTTTGCAAACCAAAGTGCAAGGATTCTCATCAGGTTTTCTACAGGGAAATCAGGCCAATAAATGATAAAAAAATGTCAAAAAAAATACAGAAGAAAAAAGAATCGAAAAACAGCAAAAACGGACACAAAACGGGGCAAAAAGGGGAAACCCCCCCCCCAGGGTCGCAGACCCTGGGCCCCGGAAACCCCGTTTTTCGCCATTTTTTCATGATTCGAAGCGTCCGGCCTCTGGTATTTTTCAAAATTCATACGTTTGAGACACCAAATCCTCTGACATCCATAAAAAACACGGGTCAATCATCTAGAGTATCGAAATCAACATTGATTGCCAACTGGTCAACCAAAAAAAGTGTGCTTTCTACCCGACCGATCGAGAAGTCGACAGGACAGATGGCACCGACCCGCTGTTGACGACCAATACCTGAAGTTACATGGTCATCTGATGCCGATCTACATGAAGATCCATCATTGATCATCGCCAGAAGAATCCCAAAAGACGCGGCACAGCCCGCGACTCTTCAACTGCTCGACTACCACTTAATGCGATTAATTGACTAGCTTTATTACAGTCATTAATCCATTTCTTTGGATGGCCCAATCAGAAGCAAGCATCCAGGAGTTACAAGTCAAGAGATTCATGGCATTTAACCCAAGAAACTCCTCCCATCATGGCGATTAAAGGCGATTAAATGCCCTCAATCTCCTCCGGCCAATCAGAAGCCAAGAAAAAGGAGTTACAAAATAAAGAATTCAATCTTGTAACTCCTCCCTTTATGTAGCTTTATGACAATTAAGGCCCATAAACCCTCCTAAATGGATACCTAAAAGCCTATAAATAGGAGAGCATTCCAAAGAATTCCAGATCGAAAAAATCACAGAGATCGAAAAAATCACAGAGATCATCAGAAAAACAAGACAGATCCCAGATCAGAAAAAAGCACAGAAATTTAGAGAAAGAAAGAGAGAAAACTCTGCGGAAGTTCTACACCCCCCCCCCCAAGGTCCTTGCCTTCTCCTTTTGCCTCCAAATGGCTTAGACGTGGCTTTTCAGCCCGTCTGCTTAGTTTTTTATTGGACATAGGACCTCCTTTTGGTCTTTGTCCTCTAAAAACCTGAGGTTATAGCCAAGCCAAGCGAATCAATAGCATCCTCTGTTCTCATCTGCATGGATGATGGCGAAGTCCACATATGGCTTGCGACCGTCAATCTGAACGGGTCCTCCACAATCTCCTGAGAAGTTAGATCCTCCTTTTTTCGCTTTTCATTGTAGTTTGTATTTTTTTTAAAAGAGGCAAAAATCACAACTCCTGTCTTTCATTATTGATAAGGATTGTAAATCGGCTATAAACGCCAAAAATCGGCTATAAAATGCCAAAAAAATCGCCTTTCACGGCAAACCAAGAAAATGTCTCTTTTCTTAAATATATGTGCAATGGAAAACTTGAAAGAAGTTGATTTCCTTTTTACTTGCGAAGGTTGATCTTCGGATCATCACTTGCAATTTCAAGTAAAATAGAAAATCTGGCACACCCACACAAAAGAAATGTTGATGCACGCCTCTGCTCCCCCTCCGGTTACGAAAGGGTCGGACCCAAACAGACTCCCACGTCCGCCGGCCTCGGTAGAACCGAGCGAGCAGAATGTGCTAGTCCATCATTGGAAATCATAGATAAACCCCAAATCTCACACAATTCGTAGTAAGAACCCCCAAAGGGTCCCACAAGTAAAAAGGCTCTCAAAATTCCCCAAAATTATTATAAAAGCTATTCTAATCCCAAACTTAACCAAAATCCGCTAAACACACTTAAAGCTAACACACAACTTAATTAACTCTAATCGAGGTCTCTCGGGTCGGGGTCTTACAGTTTGTGGCTTCTGCGCTAGTGATAAACACATTTCTTCGGAGTGTCCAACACTCCCTGCTTTCCAAGAAGTGTTTCATCAACAAGCAAATGCCACTAACACATACAACCGGCAGTTCAACAATTCTTTGGGTAACACATACAACCCTAATTGAAGGAATCACCCCAACTTTAGTCGGAGGAATGGCCATGCTACTCAGCCCAATTTCAACCAAATGTCAAATCAACTTGGGGGTACTTCTGGTACATATGCTCAAAACACACAGCAAATGGTACCCCTCTAAAACTCAAATGATGCATTGGGGTGAACTTGTGGCTAAGTTTATGGTGAATCAAGAGTCTATCAACAAGAAACATGATCGAAACTTTGAGAATTTACAGAACACCATACAGAACCTCTGCAAATTGATTGAAGCACAAGATAAAGGGTCTTTTCCAGCCCAACCACGGCCCAATCAAAAAGGAAATACGAGGTTCATCAAGATGGTCTGTCAAATTCAAAGGAGTAGGTTCAACCTGTTACTACTATACGTAGTGGTAAAGAGTTTGAAATGCCTGATCTGAAAAGAGAAAAACAACCTGCATCCTCAGATCAGGAAGGGAAAGAAAATGAAGTCCCTCCTATCAAGGAAAAAAGCCCAATTCTTATGGGATTCAAGCCCTTACCGCCTTGTCCCAACCGATTAGCTCCTCCCAAGTCATCAACACAGAACCAAGAAATCTTGAATGTGCTTAAAGAGGTCAAAATTAACATCCCATTGTTAGACGCAATCAAATTCTTCAGGGATGCAAGCCCTTACCACCTTGTCCCAACCGATGAGCTCCTCCCAAGCCATCTACACAGAACCAAGAAATCTTGAATGTGCTTAAAGAGGTTTAAATTAACAACCTAATGTTAGATGCAATCAAGCAAATCCCATCTTACGCAAAGTTTATTAAGGAATTGTGCACTTTGAAGCGTAAGATACATGTACAAAAGAAAACATTTCTCGCTGAGCAAGCTAGTGCAATTCTAAAGCACGACACTCCCCCTAAACTCAAAGATCCACGATGCCCCACAATTTCATGCATTATTGGAAATTATCAAATTGAACAAGCGTTGCTTGATATTGGGGCGAGTGTAAACTTACTACCTTACTCAGTCTAGGTAAAATTGGGGCTAGGCGGACTCAAACCCACTCAGGTTACTCTACAGCTCGCCGATCAATCAGTCAAAAGACCGAGAGGGGTAGTAGAGGATGTACTTGTGCAAGTTGACAAGTTCTACTCTCCAGTAGACTTCATTGTGCTAGACACTCATCCTATGGCAGATCCTCATGCTAAGATTCCGATAATTTTGGGGAGGCCATTCTTAGCCACATCCAAGGCACTGATCAATTGCCAGAATGGAAAAATGACATTATGTTTTGCTAACATGACATTAGAGTGTTGACACCAAAAATGTCACTTTGCTTCTTCAAGATCCAAAAAGCTACACGAAGTCGCAACCTGCCATAAATAGGCAATGCTACTTCCAAAAAAAATCAAATCTTGTCAGAATCAAACAAAAACTGCAAGATCCTTCAAGACAGCCAAAAGAGGAGTACACAAGAAGTTTCAGGCCATTTCAAAATCATTTGGCCTAACTTCGCTTCTCCAGCAACTGAAAAGGAGCTCCCGGCGGTGAAAGCATTGGAGACACCAAATCTTCGATCAGAGCCTGTGGATGGTCTCAAAATACATCCAAAAGGCTCCACGTCAAGTTCCAAGTCAAACCGACAACGTTTGACCCTACATCAACCCTCGAACAACTAAATCAAGCCTCTCGACGATGAGAACCACCGAGGCCATCACTCATCAGACAGAGCATATGGCTGGCTTCAAGGTCCTTACAAAGGGCTACACGTCAAATTTCAGGTCATTTCGACAACATTTGACCAAACTTTGACGCTCGGAAGCCAAATAAGGCCTCTCGGCAGCGAAGCTCCGCGGGACCATGGTTTCCAAGATAGAGCCTGTGGATCATCTTAAAATGACTCCAATAGGTTCCCTGTCAAATTTCAAGTCAATCGGACATTGGTTGACCGCACATCAAGCCGCGATATCTTCATCGTGACAAAAACAAGTCTACTCGCGATAGGACCCTAAACGGCTTCAAAACTCAAACAAAAGCCTATGGTTGGTCTTAGTTATTGCTCAGAAGGCTTCACCCCAAATTTAAGGTCATTCCGACATTGTTTGACCCAGTTTCAGCTTCTGACGGAAAATCGGCAGCTCTACGCGACAAAGTCTTCAACTTTCCCGGAAAATTAGAAACTTTGCACTCCAAAATGCAAGGATTCTCGTTAAGTTTTCTACAGGGAAATCAGGTCAATAAATGATCAAAAATGTCAAGAAAAAGTACAAAAGAAAAAAGAATCGAAAAATATCAAAAACGGCCGCAAAACGAGACAAAAGGGGGAAATCCCCCATAGGGTCGCAGAGCCAGGGTCGCCTGCGACCATGGAGCCCGGAATCGCCGGGTAGGCCCCGGAAAGCCCATTTTTCTTCATTTTTCACGATTTGAAGCTTCCGACTCTTGGGATTTTCCAAAATCCATACTTTTGAGCACCAAATCCGTCAAAATCACGGGTCAATCATCAAGAGTATCAAAATCAACATTGATCGCCAACCGGTCAACCAAGAAAGTGTGCTTTCTACCCGACCGATTGAGAAATCGACAGGACAGATGGCACCGACCCGCTGTTGGCAACCAATACATGAAGTTACATGGTCATCCGATGTCGATCTACATGAAGATCCATCGATGATCATCGCCAGAAGAATCCCAAAAGACGCGGCATGGCCCGCGACTCTTCAACTGCTCGGCGACCACTTAATGCGATTAATTGACTAGCTTTATTGCAGTCATTAATTCATTTCTTTGGACGGCCCAATCAGAAGCAAGCAAATGGGAGTTACAACTCAATTGATTCATGGCATTTAACCCATGAAACTCCTCCCATCATGGCGATTAAAGGCGATTAAATGCAATCAATCTCCTCCGGCCAATCAGAAGCCAAGAAAAACGAGTTACAAAATCAAGGAATTAAACCCTGTAACTCCTCCCATTATGCGGCTTAATGACAATAAAAGCCCATAAACTCTCCTAAATGGCTACCAAGAGCCTATAAATAGGAGAGCATTCCAAAGAATTTCAGATTGGAAAAACAAAATAGATCCCAAATCAGAAAAAAGCATAGAAAATCCAAAGAAAGAAAAAGAGAAAACTCTGCTGAAGTTCTGCACCGGCCACCGCTACACGGTGACCAAAGTCCCTTGGGGGATACCCTCCCCCCAAGGTCCTTGCCTTCTCCAACTGCCTCCAATGGCTTAGACATGGCTTTTCAGCCCGTCTACTTAGCTTTTTATTGGACATAGGACCTCCTCTTGGTCTTTGTCCTCTAAAAATCTGAGGTTATAGCCAAGCCAAGCGAATCAAGAGCATCCTCTTTTCTCATCTGCATGGATGATGGCGAAGTCCACATATGGCTTTGCGACCGTCAATCTGAATGAGTCCCCCATAATCTCCTGAGAAGTTCGATCCTCCTTTTCTTGCTTTTCATTATAGTTTGTATTTTTCTAAAAGAGAAAAAAATCACAACTCTTGTCTTTCATTATTGATAAGAATTGTAAATCAGCTATGAACGCCAAAATCGGCTATAAACGCCAAAAAATCGCCTTTCACGGCAAATCAAGAAAATGTCTCTTTTCTTAAATATATGTGCAATGGAAAACTTAAAAGAAGTTTATTTCCTTTTTACTTATGAAGGTCGATCTCCGGATCACTACCTGTAATTCCAAGTAAAATAGAAAATCTGGCACACCCATACAAAAAAATGTTGATGCACGCCTTTGCCCTTTGGCGCGAAAGGGTCGGATCAAACGGACTCCCACGTCCGCCGACCTCGGTAGAACCGAGCAAAAGCGCTGTCCATCAAGCTAGCACACCCGGTGGGACACGTTCATTTGAGAACACGATGCTAGAAACGAAATATTTGCATATCGTATCTTTTGGTCTATGCTTATATTTCTTTTTTGGATTCCTTGGCTACTTTCTAATTCGTGGTCTATGTTGGATTCCACATAAAAAAATGAGATGAGATTTTTTGGAAAATTTTAATTCTTTGAATTTATTTCCACTCTTTTTCTTTTCAAATAAAAAAAATCAGATTTCTCTTTTTGGATTCAAAATTAAGAAGCTTTGATCCTCTCCTTGTTAGTTTTATGGACTCAATCCAGTAGATGATATAATAAATTGATTAATTTCTTTATTTATCAGTATATTCATGCTTTCCTTTCATGAGATGAATGGTGATTATACTTGCACATAACCAATACGAATGACATGATGGTTCATGAGATGAACCGGAATCCACAAGTATATTAGATGTAACACATGTGTATGGATGAGATCCACAAACGGGAGACATGTGTGGAAAATCTTATACTTAAATATTACACAACCAGTGATGAGACTGGACATCTCATACTAACAAGGTTGCAGCACTTTGATCACTATGAGATAGTGTGATTTGTCTCGATCATCAGAATGGAAGATTCTGGATCATAGTGCTGGTACATTGGATGTATTGAAGGACCATGAGAAGCACCTTATAAACACTGTCTTTACTTTAAGGTCTGCTCTCATAATTCCCTAGTAATAGGCTCTCAATCCTGAGACATTAATGAACTCAAGTTTCTATCTTTTCATTTGCTTTGAGTCACCAATGAGTGAGGCCAACTGTAGGTCAACACCTCGGTGATTTGGGTACGTGGTAGTAGAGCTGTGAGAACATTCAATGGTCAAGATGGAATCTTTCTCTAAATATCCCCTTGTGCCAATTAATGGATTTATCATTGGTAAGTGCGCACCCATTCCGATTAAGAGTGAATTGGAAAGATACCTATGATCGTTATAATTAATTGGGGCTAATAAGATATGGATCTAGTTTGGAAGACAGGTCCAATTGATCCATGGATATTGATAGAGGGGTCTACTTGTGGTAATGTGGAAGTTTAGGGTCTTCTATGTAATATTCCTAAGACTGGAGTTCAATTGCATTTATATAGTGGAGTTATTTGCAATTAACTGTGGGCCCGGATTACACATGAGATGTGGGGTCGCGAGTCCCAGTTGGAGCCAGCTTTCTAAGGAATCCCTAGTGGTCCCCACGCTAGCCCAATTATTAGAAAGTATCTAATTCTAGTTGAACTCTAAAAGGAAAGTTACTATTTCTATTTGAAGTAAGACTTCTAATAGTGGTAATAGTAGACTTACTAATTTTAGTAGAAGTGAGACTTCTATTTTAATTAGAAAGGAATTAGAAAATTACTAATCATATTTGAAGTGAGACTTCTAATTATGATATAGTAAGTTACTAATTATTGTGGAAGTACGACTTCTATCTTAACTAGTAATAGAAGAGAGTGACTATTAGTTAGAGAAGTGAGACTTCTATTTCAATTAGAAAGAGGAGGTGGCTTAATTGCTTTTAAGCTATAAATAGAGGAGGGCAAGGCTTGGACGTCCATGCATACATCCACCTAGGGATTCACGCGCAAGGCTTCTTTGTGCAAGTGTTGCACATGCCTCTTCTCCTCTCCCTCTTCTAGTTCTTCTTCTAGTTCCTCCTTTGAGTTCCTAATAGTTTTCTCTTGGAGATCCCACCATCTTCTTGAGAAAAAGGAGAATCTGATATGGGTCATAGCGTGGAAGATCAAGAGGTCTTGGAGATTCCTATTTGATTAGTGAAAGCGTTTCATCATCAAAGAAAGACGCAACTTCTCCATTAGAGCACAACCGAGCTCCAAAGGTATAATCCACTTCCTTGCATGTTGTAGATTATTATGGATGCTTGTTAGTTGTTGTTTCTATCTTCTAGATAGATTGTCTTACTGATTATGATGGCTGAGATTGAGGACATAGATCTTGGACTGGGTTTTATAGCCTTCTGGATAGTTGATCCCTGCGTCAAGTGGGTCACAAGTTTTTGAAACCTATCCTAGAGGCCCACCCTATTTCCAACACTCCTATCGTTCATCGTGCTTGCAGAAATGTTGAGCCTGTTCAACTAAGGATTTGGGCCATCGTTTCTCTTCGATGAGTTCATTAGAGATCTAAAATAAAAAAAATAAAAAATAAAAAACAAAAATCTAGATTTTTCATTTTGGATTCAAAATTGAGAAGCTTTGATCCTCTCCTATCGTTGATCGTGCTTGTAGAAATGTTGAGCCTGTTCAACTAAGGATTTGGTCCATCGTTTCTCTTCGATGAGTTCATTAGAGATCTAAAAAAAAAAAACAACCAAAAAATCAGATTTTTCAGTTTGGATTCAAAATTGAGAAACCTTGATCCTCTCCTATCGTTCGTCGTGCTTGCAGAAATGTTGAGCCTGTTCGACTAAGGATTTGGGCCATCGGTTCTCTTCGATGAGTTCATTAGAGATCTAAAAAAAAACGATTTCTCAATTTGGATTCAAAATTGAGAAACCTTGATCCTCTCCTATCGTTCATCGTGCTTGCAGAAATGTTGAGCCTATTCGACTAAGGATTTGGGCCATCGTTTCTCTTTGATGAGTCTATTTGAGATCTAAAAAAAAAACCAAAAAGACATAGACCACTAAGGTTAAACCAATTACGTTCTTGGATCACGGTTGATTCAAGAAAAGCCTTGTCTAGAGTGTGAAGACAGCTTGACTGTTCTAAGCAAAGGTCCTCCAAACGGGTTCATTAAGTAATCCTACCCTTACCTGGGGGGCAATTCTATCAATCGAGATTTCATAAGACCGGCTTAGGAGGCCTATGTGTACTCTCTCAACTTTTAAATAAGAATTTTCAAAATAAAATTTTTTAAATAAATTCTTTTAAACAATAAATAAAAAAATAAAAAAAATCTCAAAAAATCTCAAAAAAAAATCTTAAAAAACAATAATAAAAATAAAAATAAATAAATAGATAAAAAGATTTAAAAAAAACTCTTCAAAAAAAATCTTCAAAAAAAAAAAACTTCCGTCATTTTTGGGTTCAGATCGGAGAAATTTTGATATCTTCCTTTCTGAGCACTGGCGCTCGCGGGAATCGTTGAGCCCGTGTTCAGATTGGAATGCCATTTGCTCTCTTTGATGAACCCGATCTTGGCATTTCAAAAAAAAAACTCATCATTTTTGGATTCAAATCCGAGAAATTATGGTTCCTTCTCTTCTGGGTACTGGCGCTCGCGGAAATCGCTGAGACCGTATTTGGATCGGAATACCATCTGCTCTCTTTGATGAATCCAATCTTGACCTTTCAAAACAGAGAATCTCATCTCATGGATGCGGTCTCCAAACATTTGTGTCTAGCGGTACTAGTACGCCCTTTCAGGGTCTACTGTATTCGTGACCGGCACATTTGTAACTCCAACCTTATATTCTTCTTACATCGAGCAAGCTCTGCTTCTCGATAAGTCGAATTTAGGTTCACAATTGCTTCTAGCAGTCATTGGAGCGCTCATTCTGGGCTCACCATACCTGCAATCAGAACAATTGTACCCTCTATGGCCTTTTGCCTTCTTCATATTACTTGGGTCATATCCCAGGAGCGATTTGAAAAGACAAAGCCATAGAACTTCCCATTTATGATCATTATTCTTATGATTACTAATGGATGTGGTCTTGTTTCGGAAATTTTTCGAAAACTAACAATGGAAGCTTCGCTAACCATTACTTTCGATGAGAACAAGCACCAGCTCATGCTTCAATAGAAGCAAACCATGTGCACTTACAAGCGCCCCATCAGCTGCCGAAGCGTCAACTCCCCTTGGCAACTCTCTGAACTCCGGATCAACCTCTACTCCCCGGACTATCGTCTTTGGGACGCTAGGACCATTCCCACTTCCCGAAGAACAAACTGCTCCTTCCAAGAAGCAGAAGCTCGCCTCTCAACGTATCACTACCGTGACACCAAAGGCGGGCACCAGAAAGCCCGAAGCCCGTGGCACCCCCACGAAGCCTCGACCCACAAACGACCAGGTCTATCCTAAGACTTGGTCCCCAAGACCTTCACCAAAACAAAGAAGGTCCCAAACATCCACCAAGCCAGCATACCTGGCCCCACTCAAGGAGAACCAGTTCTACCCTCTTGCCTACATGAAAGAGGAGAGACCCAGCTCCAACCTGACTCCCAAGTCAACCCAGCATGAGCCAGCTTGTTCTTACAAGCCCAAAATCAGATCATGCATCACAAGGCCTCTACAAGCACCTGCTAAGGCCAACAATCCTACAGTTCGACCCTTCATCTCTACAGGGGCCAAACTCGAAAAATTCAAAGCTTCGCTTCAACAGGCGAAGGACCAGGTCTGCATCCTGTCCTTGCCCAGCTACAAAGAAGACAGGCTTGGCTACTGCGCCCGAGGGAGCACATCGTTCATTGTCAAAGCCCAGCCAGAGCTGACCGAAGCTCAAATTGCTCGTCGTATACGTCGCCGCGCGACGTATCGACAAAAGAGACTATAGAAGCAAAGGACCCAGCCTCCTACACTTCAAGTCTCTCTGAAATGGGTCGAAAAAAAAAGACCTAACCAAGTTGTTGCTGTCCATATGGTTGGAAAAACCAGAAGACGCCAAAAGACAGCAACAAAAATCCATGTCCGACGTCCGGTGACCTGCAGCGTCTCCAGGACAAGAAGACATTCAGAAGAGTCCCTGCTCCTTCAAGCGAAGGACGGCATAGCGACCCTTCCTCAAGCTCTTCATCAAAAAGAATGAGCCCCAGCTCAGTCACCAGGATAATTTCTTCGTTCGAATCTCGAGGGATGAACGTCCTGGCTACAAATTATGAGCCACCACCTCGCAATCCACCTCAAGTTGATGCGATCACACGCATCCAGCAGTTGGAACAAGGCCAGCAGAGGATTGAAAGTTTGATGGAAAACCTTCTCCTCGCCTTCCAAAATCAGGCGAACAATGAACTTTCTCCGAATCATCAAGATGATGAGATAAATGGAGAAGAAAATGAGTCACACGCCCTTACCAAAAAGGACGTAGAAAGTTTCCTCGCCAAAGCAAAAGAAGAGGATATACTCAAGGAGCATGGGATCAAGCCACCATATCCCTTATGGATGGACTCGGTCCTGTTCCCTATAAAATTCAAGCATCCTACTCTCCAAACATATACGGGGAAAGGATCAGCCAGACAGCATGTCATCCACTTCAAGATCCTGACGGGAGCTATAGCGCAACAAGATGCACTCAAGATCCGCCTCTTTGCAAGTACCCTAAAAGGTACGGCCTTTGATTGGTACTCCACTTTGCTGGAGGACTCCATCCAAAACCGGGCCATGTTAGAGACACGCTTCCTAACTCACTTCAAAGGTGAGGATCATCCCGCTACTATGGCTCAATTGTGCAGCCTAAAACAGGGGGAGAATGAGTTAACATATGACTTCATTCACAAGTGGAATGCAATGGCATACAAATGCTCTGATGTATTGCCACAAGCGTCGCTAGTCAACATCTGCCGAAACAACATGAGAGCTAGAATCCACTCCATGATCATCGGCAACAAATCAAAGAATCTGGGAGGACTCTTATAAGCTTCCATGGAAGCTGAAATGGTGATTAAAGACCTCAACAGTCAGAAATCATCAAGAAAAGAGCCAACCGCCATTGCAACCTCTAAACCAAAGAAGAAAGAGGTCCTCAATGTGCAAACCAAGTCAGCTCCTCAGCCACCAAAGAAAGCTGAAAACAAAGCTGCTGGTAAGAGACCCGAACTCTCTGATGCCTTCAAGGAGCAAGTAGAAAAGAAATACCCGTTCGATGAAGATGTCGATGAAATCTTCGGGGCTCTCGTGGCAAACGGCAAGCTCACTTTGCCTGAACCCAAAAGACCGGGTGATGTTGGCAAAACCAACAATCCTCGGTACTGTCCATACCATCAAATGATCTCGTATCCTCTCAATCAATGCTTCATTGTGAGGGAGAAAATAAACGAGATGTGGAAAAACAGAGTCATCTCCTTTGAAAAAAACTATGGGTCTGCCTCCGTCAACATGGTGTCATGTGGACAAACATCAAAATTACCGAAGAAGAAGATCACTACTTCCTTCAAGGTGATAAACACAATCCAAGCGTTCGAAGAACTGTTTCCTTACCCAACACCAGACGGACAACCCATATGGGTACAGCCCAATCTCTTGGAAGATGAAAATTGGGAGATCGTGAAAACAAAGCCTACAGCTCAACAGCGAAGGCAGGCTAGGAAACATTTTCTCAAGCTCAAACGGCGAGAGAAGACCAAGCCAAAACAAGAAGTCCAAGAAAAGGCAGAGGTTTCCTCTACCGCTTCACTGGAGGCAACAAAAATGTCCCTTCCAGAGACTTCAAAGGGGGTAAGAAAATTCACTCTCAGTGATTTCATGCCACCTCAATTCAAAGAAGCCACGCTGGGGGCATCATACTCTTGCAATTCGGTAGTTGGATTCTCCATTGATGGATACGAGTCCAGCGACATCGATGATGGATTCGAATCCAACTACACCGACGAGTGGGAGGAGTCCCTTGAAATAGGAGAATATCTCTCCTATGAAAAATGTGTTCCTAAGACTTATCTTATGCCAGTAATCTGGTATAACCCCTACAGCCACAAGGATCCTGGTCTGATGATGAAGAAGACCAAGAGGCTGTACATGAAAATGCTGTAGAACCAGCACCCGTCATTGCTCCAGTCGAACCCGACCATGTTGAACCACGAAGAGTAGATGAAGAAGAAGATTTGGCTCCCATGCCTAATCTTAAAGAATATGCAAGGATCTTGCAGCGTCTCGCTCTAGAACAAGAGCAAGACCGCGTCAACGAGCTTCCTCGCAATCCAGAGCCTGAAGTCCCTGAAGACCATCAGGTACATCCTCCCTTAAATCCTGAAAATGGAGAAAATTATTGGATAGACGTTCCTCTTACATCCGAGGATGAGTCTGACTCTGATCAAGCAACGTCTCCAGTTAGAGCTTCATGTAATGTGATGATTCGGGATTATAGCTTTTCCGAAGCATCGTCTGATGAGATCACTTACACTCCGACGACGTCAAGCAATGTATCCTCTGGAGCTACCTCATCTCACGTGACTTTCACTGAGACGACACCCTCTCAGGTTTCTTCTCCTGAGACTGTGACTTCAAAGCTCACACCCTTCCTGACTGAAGAATCCCTAGCTATTGATGCTTGGGACGATGAATTGGTCAACGAAGAAGAAAGGTTGCTGGATGCTGTTCAGGACTTGTTCCCAGAAAATGCTCCATGCAACACAATCACTGAGGATGGCAACCCTACTGCAGATACATCCTCAGCAAATGAAAAACGGCAGCCTCTTGATCCTGAAGACAATCTTCCAAACAAAGACCCTTCTCAAGAAGCTCTCGAAGTTGGTAGAGGCACCCACTCTGGCCGGGACTACCACAAGAATTACAACCAATCTTCATTTACATATGTAAATCCTTCGAGAAAAGATGTTGTAAGCGCCCCTAGTGACAACAATGATGGACATGCAGGCCCCAAGGAGGCTTTCAAGTATGACTTGATTGAACATTTCAAGCACATACCTGCAAGTCTGCACATCTTAGACTTATTGCGAATGTCTCCGCGCACTCGTGATAATCTCATTTTAGAATTACAAAGGCTGAATGAGGATGTCGACAAACATGCCTTGCAAGTCCACCAAATTGAAATGGACTACTTGGTCAAAAACTCAGAAGCTTCCTCAATGGGAGAAAAGAAGAAAACTGAGGGATCATGCATTGAATGCCTCTCGGTTCAAAAGGCAGCCAGTGCAATTATCGCCTTCACAAAGGAAGACCTCCTACTTGGCGAAACAAGGCACAACCGACCCCTGTATTTCACAGGGTACATCAAGGAAATGCCTATGCACAGAGTTCAGATCGATCCAGGTTCTGTACTCAACCTCATCTCCACTTCGGCTCTTGAAGAGTTGGGCATCCCACCCAGTAAGCTGAGCCATACATCTATATCTACCTTTGGATACGATGGGAGTACTCAAAGGCCTATCGGCAAAATCAGTTTCAAGTTGTAAATCGGTGATCTTATCTCTGAGGTCACTGTGTATGCAATAAAAACCCCTTCATGCTACAACATCCTTCTCGGACGCCCGTGGATCCACGAGAATAGTATTGTCCCTTCAACTCTACATCAATGCATCAAGTTTGTTGGCGATGATGACATGATACATCGAGTCTTTACGGACAGAAAACCCTTCAAAGGTAAAGAAGTCCACTTTGCAGACTCGCAGATGTATGAAGGTGAGAAAGAAGAAGAAGAGGACACAGCACCCTTTGCCGAAAATCTCCAGAAAGATAAAGGCAAGGCTCCTCAACAGTCACCGGAAGAAAACAAACCATCCGGTAAATCCAAAGAGAGCATTCAAAATCCCTTCATTATCTCCCCCAAACCTTCAAAGCTTTTGGTTATCACGACTAAAGTGAAGAAGGCAAAGCAAAAGTCTGGGGGCAAATTTGTTGTCTCTTTCATGTCTATCATGCAAGATACGGATTCGGATTCAGAGCCAGAAGACGACACATCGTCAAGCCAAGCTGACACTCAGCAAGTTCAGCCTGCTCTTACTCCAATGGAGACAACTTCTGACATAGAAGATCCTACATCAGCTTCCTTCGTTGTTCCAGCAACTTTAACAAAGGAAAAGTCAATCTTCTTCCATAGATCGGATGGTCTTCATCAAACTCCATGCTTGAACCCTTCCAAAATGAAGGTATGCCTCAACGATCCTTATATAGTCCTGTAGCACAAGCTATTATGAAGAAAATGGCCTATGACGCTCAAAACCCAGTCGGTTTGGGAGAAGGACGCGGTATTCTCACGCCATTGGGGCCCGTCTTGACCAAAAGCTAGCTGGAAGATTGGAGACTCTACGACCATGTAGAAAAGTCTTCACACGGGCTAGGGTATGATCCCGACACTCCCCTGAGACAGTTGACTCAAAGGCTTAAAAGTCAATTTACTGACCAAGCCTGAACATCTCGTATCCATGAAGACATCGATCTCCCTGAATCTCTTCGATGAGTCACCTGACAAAGATCCAGGAAGCTCATCCAATTGGTTTGATTTCTCTAACAGTGAGGAGGAATTGTCCGATGGCACAAATGTGTGGTCTTCTGACCCAGAAGAACCTTCGTCTCCAAAAGAAGTACCTTACTTCGACCCGGTTTCAACAAGCGATTGAGATCGTCTCATAGCAAGCCTTGAGAAGATTCCCGATCAGGAAGACCCGTGGAAAGGATCAAAACCTTGGTCTGGAAATGCCCTTGAGACCCCAGAAGGTTGAGTTGGAAGCCTCGGAAAATATTGTGGAGGAACCATCTAAGAACCTTTCAACAGAAGATCTTGCATCCTACAGTGATCTCATGGCTTTTCGAAGCCTGGGGTATGGACATCATAGGTCCTTTTTCTCCCCCTTCGAGCGAAGGTCATCGCTTCATCTTCGCCACTACGGATTATTTCTCCAAGTGGTCAGAAGCATCTGCGCTTAATGAAATGAATACCTCATCAGTCCTTCAGTTCCTGCACACCAACATCATTTTTCATTTCGACATACCCAAAAGATTCGTCCATGATAACAGATCACAATTCTGGGATCATCGATTCTATAGGTTCTACAACAAATACAAAATCCAAAGCCATCCTTCGACTCCATACAATCCGGCAGTAAACGGATTAGCAGAAGCTTTCAACAAGACACTCTACAAAATCCTTAAGAAAATGGTCTTTAGTCACAAAAGAGACTAGAGCGACAAACTGTCTGAAGCTTTGTGGGACTATCGAACCACCGTTCGAGGACCAACCCATAGCACACCATTCTCCTCGGTCTATGGATGCGAAGCTATCGTACTCTTGAAAGTACAAATTCCTTCCTTGAGGGTATCCTTGCAAAATGACATGACTCAAGAAAGCAATGTCAAATTGCGACTCCATGAGCTGGACAATCTCGATGAAAAGACGGCTCGAAGCTCGACAAAGCATTGAACTTTACCAAGCACGCATGGCAGGATCTTTCGACAAAAAGGTCAGGCAACGCGCCTACAAAAAGGGTGACTTGGTTCTTACAGTAAAAAGACCAATGGTCTTCGCTCACAAGTCCAAAGGCAAGTTTGAGCCAAAATGGGAGGGATCCTACGTCATTGACAAGGTTTTCTCCAACGGTGCATACGCACTCCTAAACATGGAGGGTGACGATGTATGCTGCCCATCAACGGCAAGTTCTTAAAGCGGTACTACCCTTGAAGACTTACCCAACTGGGTAAGAGCAATGCCTGTACGACCAAAATCGGTTTCCAGGTACTCGCTCGCTAAACCCACTCTTTCTAGAATTTTCATATCAAATGTTGAAATTTCTAGAAATTCAAACAATGCTTACTTTCACCGTTTCATTGTTCAAAAAATTTCCAAGTTTAGGAATTTTTCCCTAACTTAACCAAAATTTTCAACTCTTGAAACCAAAATTCATGATTTGAAAAAAAATTCGGATTCAGGGATTTCCACCCTAGTCCACCCTGCCTTTTACCACCAAAATGGTTTTAGGTCAAAACTTACGACCCTCGTGTCTTTAAACAAAAAAAAATGGTTTTTCAAAAAACCACGGGGAAGCGACGCTTAGTCGATACTCGCACAAATCGGAAGAATACGAACCACGTTCGACATTTCCAAAATCGCAAGGAAGCGACATTTCGTCGATACTTGCAAAATCAAACAAATAAAAAAAATGTGGAGATGAAACATTTCAGTTGATATCCACAACCCAAATTTCAAAGGTTCGAAAAAACCTAAAAAAACCGTGGAGACGCAACATTTCAGTTGATATCCACAACCCAAATTTTAAAGGTTCGAAAAAACCAAGAAATCATGGAGATGCAACATTGCAGTTGATATCAACAACCCAAAGGTTCGAGAAAACCGCAAATTTCAAAAATAGTGGGGAAACGACATTAAGTCAGTACCCGCAAAACCAAAATTTTTGAAAAGCAAGGAAGCGACATTCCATCGATACTTGCACCCAAATCCACGAGGATGCGACATTCCATCAATACTCGCAACCGAATGAGCAAGGATGCGACATTCCATCAATACTTGCAAGACCATTCAGCAGGGAGGTGACTTTTAGTCGATACTTGCATTTTTGAAAACCAAAACTGGCTATCAATGCCACCAAAACCGGCTATCAATGCCACAAAACAAACCGGCTATCAATGCCACAAACCAAAACTTGGTTTTCAAAAAACCTTGCTATCAATGCCACAAACCGGCTATCAATGCCACAAACTCGGCTATCAACGCCAGAAAAAAATCGGCTCTTATGCCACAAATAAAATCTGGCTCCCATGCCAAAACAATCATTTGACAAAAGATTTTCACAAAATGATAAGCTTTTGATCAAATCCCATTTAGCAATTGCTTTCATCACAAAAAGATTTAAGTGAGCGTAGGGAAAACAAAAAAAAAGTACCAAAAAATACATGTGGTACAAAAAAAAGTGTTTACAAGTACTACAAAAAAAAGAGGGTACCAAAAAAAAATTAATACATGTGGTACCAAAAAAAAAACGAAGAAGGATAGTTCCTGCTAAAAAAAAATTCAGGAGCTCAACCAAAAATGGCCTCTAGCCAAAATTTGAGCTCCTCGAGCAAACTTTTGGCCTTAGCCGTCAGAGTTTCCAGGGCACGCTTCTTCAGGAACTTGCCATGAGATGCTGGGGTAGGCTGTAACCCTTCTTTCACACCGGGAAGCTTATCCCGAGCAGCTTGTCATTGTTCCTCTTAAAACTTCCTTTCGAGAACTCAATCAGCATCTGCAACCCGGCGAATCAGAGCACTCTCCCTGTCGCGAGCCTCTGTTATAGCAGCGACTTGTGCCTTTAAATGCTCAAGACGTTTCCTCGCCTCATCGACCTCCTTATCAAGGATGTTAAGGTCATGCGTCAGCCTAATGATGGCTAGCTCTTCTAAGTTCTTCTCCCGGACTACCTACTTCCTGCTTTGTGTAGCCTCATCCAGGTCATACTTAGCCTTATCAGCAGGGTCCAGGAACATCTCCTTGAAGAACTGGTCGTCAGCAAAGCCAATGGTCTCAAACCACTTGTCATCCAGTGCAATGATCCTATCAACGATAGCCCTGACACCTGTGACATCCAGACCAGCCTCTTCGGCATCACCGAGAATCTCCTGCACATGCTTGATCATGCCAAATCCGGCATCCAAGTGTCCAGTAAGGAGAGTCTCATTCCAAGAGCTCAGAACCCGCACCACCACCTTCTTCGCAAAAAGAAGAGATAACCCAGCTGAAGATCCGCCCCGCTCCGTCGGTCGGCTGCTCATGTCATGCCCCGTTGGAAGAGGAACAAAAGAACTCTTTCCAGTTGGAGCTACTGTGGAAGGAATCTCAGCACGAGGTACCTCCTCCACCGTGTCAGAATTGGTTACAGGAGTCTCTACCTCCGGATCAACCTCTGGCATCCCTTGCTCTGGTTCTGAAGGAAGCGACGGACTCTCCTCTGTCACTTCAAAACCTGCCAAAGAAACACAAAAAGGTATCAATATGATCCTGTTTGAAAATCATTATCAGGGTTGTTAATATAAAATACCTTCTTCGACAACTGGCGGAACACTCTCTTCCTCCATGAACTCATCGGAAGCATCGTCAACATTTGCGTCCATCGATGGTTCAAAGTCATCGGAATCCTGTGGCAAGTCAGCTGACAAGAAAAATGTTAGCAAACCAAGTCACAGACAAAAAAAAAAAGGAAACCAAAAGAAGTCATACCAGTTGGAGATTCTGGAACCACTCCAGAGTCCCTCTGTTCTTCTTCTGGTGCTACAACAGGATCCGTCACCGCCTCATCGGTAAGAACCTCAGGCATCGCCAAGTCTTCATCCTCTGTTAAAAAAAGGGAGCACCAGGAGGAGAAGCAAATCAGAATATGGAAAAATCCCATGAAAAGAAATGGAAAGAGAAAGAGGAAGAATCATACCTTCACCGACGGTCTCTTCTTCTTGGCTTCTCTTTTCTGGAGGCTCGTCAGCATTCCCTGGCACCTCCTCATTGATAGTAAGAGGAACTTCTAAATCAGGAGAACCTTCATGTTGCCCCTTGCTGCGATGAGGACTCCTCTTCCTCTTACTTTTGCGGGCTCGCTTCTTAGAGGAACATGCCCCGCTGTCAGAGTCAGGTCTCCCACTTGACTCCTCACTGGATTGCCTACCCTTGTCAGTAGACTCCACGGAAGCTCGTCTCTGTGCCACTTGCATCCAAGCATCAAGCTCGGCTTCCTCTTGTTCTAGCTGCTCCAAAGCCTCATCAGGTATTTCTCGAATAGCTTCAGAACCAATGACGCCCTAGTCATCGAGAAAGCCTATCTTGTGCTTCTCCCCAGAAAGGAAGGCCCAAACTTCCTCTCGCCAGACACCATCCGACTTTCCAAGGCCTTTTCCGGATGATAGCTTCACATCAAGCTCCTTCTTGGAAAGCCCCCGATATGCCGAAAAGCTCTCCGCAAACCACTTCGCAAAGCCGGCAGTTCGGGAAGTCGACAACACAGGATAAGAAATCATGGCAGTAGTTTCTTCATCACTATAGAAAGCCCATGCATTTCTCCCGTCCTGTAAACCTCCAAAGCGCTTCACCATGCTTGAAGGCGCTCCAACAACGCCTTGAGAAAAGCCCAATTACAGAGCAAAGCGAGAAGGTACGTACAGCTGGATGTCGACGAAAAGATGTTTGCGGTACACCATCGTGCCGACATGTATGCTGAAAAGCCACTCCTTCTCTACATTCGTCAAGGAGTAATGCCTTCCTGACCCTGCCCTGGTAAAATCTCGGGAGGCACCAAAGTCAAAAGCCTTCTTCCGCAACTCTGGAGAAAGCTTCACTGAAGACTGCCCCATCTCGACGTCCCTGAACTGTCGGATCCACATGCGGGCAAACAAAAGTGATTCGGATATGGCTTTGCCCTTAGCCAGTCGAATCATGAGAGGATTATCATCTTGTGCAGCACCCAGGCGGTGGAAGCCAGGACAGTGGTATACATACCACGAATAGAAAATGTGGGCTGAAAACACTCTATTCCTGGGAAGCCCAAGCCAAACCAAAAACGCAGCAGCCTGCAGTTCGGTGCACAAGTAGGAGTAAAGAGCTGGCACCAAAGCAAGCTGCTCTCCAAACGCCATTTGATAAGCCGGAAAAATACAATGCGGCCTGATGTGCGTTCCATCTCCTCCAGCAAAAATGGCCTCACCTAGTTAATAAGTGAGGAAAACAGCGAGATCTCTCCGCAGTGCAATGTCAGGACATATGGCGTTTGTACTCGCAAAGAAATCTCTCAACTCTTTTTGCATAGCCAAAATCTTCTTCAAACCCGGATCCTTAGCCCTGTCTTCCCGGGTCATGCTATCAGAAGGCTCCCCACTTTCGAAGAAGTTGGGAGACGAAGAGCTAAAACTCTTCCAACTGCTGGATCTTACTTTTGAGCGCTCCTTCTCCTTCAAAAAATATCATAGAAGGCGACGAACTGAAAGTACAAAAGCCTGAACTCCTCAGACTGCTCCTCAAGGACGCTGTCGATTTGCATAAACTCCTTATAGAGTCTGCCAAGGATGGACAATCCAGTAATGGCGCACAGCTCCTTCAAAGAAAAACCAATCTCACCATTCGTCACAACGAAGGTATTGGTTTGTGGAAGGAATGACTTCAACATAGCCATGAAGGTCTCGTCGGAAAAGATCACGGTCTCCCTAAAGGCGCGGACCGCATCAAAAATCCCAGCTTCCTTCAAAACGGCGCCACCAATCAGCAGGACACGATCAGTTCACAACTTCCACTCGGAGTCAGCATTGAAACGGCCACGAAGTCGAAAAGGCTTCACCCAATTGCTGCTGTCACCGCTGAAAATGCCAAGGCCCACCGGTCCCAAATCGACCGACGGATAATTAGAGCCCTGGTAGCCGCTGGCCGGCATCAACATGTCTATGTCAGCAGGCTACTTCTCCGCATATCCAAGAGAACCACCAACAAAAACCCCGGTCTTGATTAAATTTGTCCTTCTCACCCAGCTTGGAGGATCTTCCCTCTTAGAGCACGTGGGGGCAAGGCTCATGATCGAGACGGTGCGATCAAACGTTGACCGGGTAGCAACAGTCTTCTTCACACCATCAGCTGTAAAAGAGAACTAAAAACATCTCCTCTGGTATGTCATGTCGTCAAGGACTGCATCACCAAAGAAGAAGGTAGGCTTGGGCAAAACCCTCTGATCGTCCATCACCCATGGACGACTGCTTACCATGATCTTATAAAATTCCTCTCCCTTGAGAGCGATTAGTCGCTGTCTCATCTCATCTTTGTTGAGAGAGTTGCACTCTTCGAGGTTTCTCTCAACATACTGGACCTTCTCCCAAGCCTGCTGAACGGCCGGATTAGAAGATCTAGCAGATCGACGAGGTACGCTTGTAGCAGGCTCTTTACCCTTGTTCGTTCTGGAGGAACCACCTGCAAAGATTGGAAAAGAAAAGGACAATCATAAAAATGACAGAATTTCGCTAAAAATAAAAAAATAAAAAATATGGCAAAATTTTGACATGACTCCGGGGCAATTCCAAAGAAAAAGGAAATACCCTGAAAGAAATAGAAAGCTTGAAGATGGGCTCAACATTGCTGCGAGCTCCGAAACTCCAAACTTTCAAAACCTCAAAGTCTCCGCAAAATCAGGAAGGGCTCAACATCGGTGCGAGCTCCAAATTCCAAAATTTGCAAAAACTTTTAGGTATGCTATCACATCATGCTAAAAATTCAATTTACAAAAAAATGCATGCATGAACATCTTGGTTTGCCAAAAAATACATTATCATGATGAGCAAAAAAAAAAAGAAAGAAACTTTCTCAAAAAAAAAAAAAAAAAGAAAAAAGAAGGGGAGAAAGAAAAAAAAAAGAAAAAGAAGAAAGAGAAGGACTGGCCCACAAGCCACGGGGCCGTACGGCCAGATCCGTACAGATCTGTCCGTACGGCCCAAAAAAAAAAAACGTGTAAAAAACAGGGGGAAAACACGTGAAAAAAATAAAGAAAAGAAAGAAACAAAAAAAAAAGAACGAAATTTTTTTATCATCCTATTTCCTACAATGGAGTTTTCTTGAAAAATGGAACTTACTTGAAGCCATTGATGGAGAAGAAGAAGACAGTCTTGAAGATCTTGAAGAAGAACCCTTGGTCTTGAAGCCCTCTTGGAATTGTTATAAAAGAAAGCAAAAAGAGCAAGAGATCCAACCTCCTCCTTGCTTTTATAGAAGAGAGCAAACCAAAGAAGGAAAGAAGAAAGAGGTAAGTGTTACTAATTAGTAGCCTTACCAAAAGAAAGAAATTAGAAAGATTCTTTCCCAAAAAGAAAGATATCTTAAGGGATTCTCTCCCAAAAAAGAAATCAATGAGATATTTTCTCCCAAAAGATAAGAGATTTGAGATATTCTCTCCCAAAATAAAGGGAACATGAGAGATTCTCTCCAAAAAAAGATATTCTTAGATATTCTCTATCCAAAGGAGATATTTTTAGATATTCTTTATAAAAATGACACCATATGAGATCTAAGCCATTCCAAAAGCTTAAGGTCCCATGGGCTAGCCCGTATGAGCTAGGTTTGATCACCTAGGCACTATAAAAAATAAAAAATTGGGCTTTTGGTCAAAGAGAAATCCCTCTTACCAAGAGCATACAAAAATGGTTCCATGCCTCTTTTGAGTTGATTGGACCATGCAAAAGAATTCCAAGCCCCATGAGCTTCCAAAAATCAAACCATCCAGCCTCATATACCAAATTGAGCCAAAATCTTGAAATTGATGTTCCACAAAAACCCAAACCAAATCCTGGTCCCCTAACTTGCCACATACAGCTTGTTAGGTCACAAGACCAAAACCAAAAACTAAAACCTGATCCCCTAACTTGCCACATACAGCCTGTTAGTCACAAGATCAAAACCAAAATCGACCCCCCAACATTCCACATGCAGCTTGTCGGGTCACAGAGTCAAAACCAAACCCGACCCCCTAACCTGCCACATGCAGCTTGTTAGGCCACAAGGTCAAAAACAAAAACCCAAATCTACATCCCTGATGTCATCTTCAAAACTTTGCCTTGAGATGGTACGTAATCCCTTTCACTACCATAAAATTCCCCTGGAAGGTCAAAAGGCTACAATACCAAAAGAAAGACTGCTCAAAGACTCTTGGTCAAGTCACAAGCACTCCTTCAAAAATTTCTTTGAGGCACATCGACTACAAAAGTTAAGCAACTCGTCGCTGCACCTCAAGGGGGCATTTGTTGACACAAAAAATGTCACTTTGCTTCTTCAAGTTCCAAACAGCTACATGAAGTCGCAACTTGCCATAAATAGGCAATGCTACTTCCAAAAAATCAAATCTTTTTAGGATCAAACAAAAACTGCAAGATCCTTCCAGACAACCAAAAGAGGAGTAAACAAGAAGTTTCGGGCCATTTCAAAATCATTTGGCCTAACTTCGCTTCTCCGCCAGCTGAAAAGGAGCTCCCGACGGCAAAAGCATCGGACACACTAAATCTTCGATCAGAGCCTGTGGATGGTCTCAAAATACATCCAAAAGGCTCCACGTCAAGTTCCAAGTCAAACCGACAACTTTTGACCCTACATTAACCCTCGAACAGCTAAATCAAACCTCTCGGCGGCAAGAACCACCGAGGCATCGCTCATCAGATAGAGCATATGGCTGGCTTCAAGGTGCTTACAAAGGGCTACACGTCAAATTTCAGGTCATTTCGACAACATTTGACCAAACTTTGACGCTCGGAAGCCAAATCAGGCCTCTCGGTGGCGAAGCTCCCTGGGACCATGGTTTCCAAGACAGAGCCTATGGATCATCTTAAAATAACTTCAATAGGTTCCCTATCAAATTTCAAGTCAATCGGACATCAGTTGACCACACATCAAGCCGCGACATCTTTATCGCGATAAAAACAAGTCTACAGGCGATAGGACCCCAAACGGCTTCAAAAATCAAACAAAAGCCTATGGTTGGTCTTAGTAATTGCTCAGAAGGCTTCACCCCAAATTTCAGGTGATTCCGACATCGTTTGTCCCAGTTTTAGCTTCTGACGGAAAATCGGCAGCTCTACACGATAAAGTCTTCAGCTTTCCCGGAAAATTGAAACTTTGCACTCTAAAAAGAAAGGATTCTCGTCAAGTTTTCTATAGGGAGATCAGGTCAATAAATGATCAAAATTTTCAAGAAAAAATACGAAAGAAAAAAGAATCGAAAAACATAAAAAACGGCCGCAAAACGGGACAAAAGGGGGGAAATCCCCCCCACCCTGGCCCATGGTCGCAAGCCCGGAATTGCCGGGTTGGCCCCGGAAAACCCGTTTTTCGTCGTTTTTCACGATTTGAAGCTTCCGACTCTTAGGATTTTCCAAGATCCATACTTTTGAGGTACCAAATCCTTCAACTTCCGTCAAAATCACGGGTCAATCATCAAGAGTATCAAAATCAATATTGATCGCCAACCGGTCAATCAAAAAAGTGTGTTTTCTACCCTACCGATCGAGAAATCGACAGGACAGATGGCACCGACCCGCTGTTGGCAACCAATACCTGAAGTTACATGGTCATCCGATGTCGATCTACACGAAGATCCATTGATGATCATCGCCAGAAGAATCCCAAAAGACGCGGCACGACCCGCGACTCTTCAATTGCTCGGCGACCACTTAATGCGATTAATTGACTAGCTTTATTGCAGTCATTAATTCATGTTTTTGGACGGCCCAATCAGAAGCAAGCAAATGGGAGTTACAAGTCAATTGATTCATGGCATTTAACCCATGAAACTCCTCCCATCATGGCGATTCAAGGCGATTAAATGCCCTCAATCTCCTCCGGCCAATCAGAAGCCAAGAAAAAGGAGTTACAAAATAAAGAAATTAAACCCTGTAACTCCTCCCATTATGTGGCTTAATGACAATAAAAGCCCATAAACTCTCCTAAATGGCTACCAAGAGCCTATAAATAGGAGAGCATTCCAAAGAATTCCAGATCAGAAAAACAAAACAGATCCCAGATTAGAAAAAAGCACAGAAAATCCAGAGAAAGAAAAAGATAAAACTCTGCTGAAGTTCTGCACCGGCCACCGCTACAAGGTGACAAAAGTCCCTTGGGGGGTACCACCCCTTGGTCCTTGCCTTCTCTTTATGCCTCCAATGGCTTAGACATGGCTTTTCAGCCCGTCTACTTAGCTTTTTATTGGACATAGGACCTTCTCTTGGTCTTTGTCCTCTAAAAATCTGAGGTTATAGCCAAGCCAAGCGAATCAAGAGCATCATCTGTTCTCCTCTGCATGGATGATGGTGAAGTCCACATATGGCTTGCGACCGTCAATCTGAACAGGTCCCCCACAATCTCCTGAGAAGTTAGATCCTCCTTTTCTTGCTTTTCATTGTAGTTTGTATTTTTCTAAAGAGACAAAAATCACAACTCTTGTCTTTCATTATTGATAAGAATTATAAATCGACTATAAATGCCAAAATCGGCTATAAACGCCAAAAATCAGCTATAAATGCCAAAAAATCGCCTATCACGACAAATCAAGAAAATGTCTCTTTTCTTAAATATATGTGCAATGGAAAACTTGAAAGAAGTTGATTTCCTTTTTACTTACGAAGGTCGATCTCCGGATCACTACCTGCAATTCCAAGTAAAATAGAAAATCTGGCACACCCACAAAAAAAATGATGATGCACGCCGGCTCGAAAGGGTCGGATCAAATGGACTCCCACGTCCCCCAACCTCGGTAGAACCGAGCAAAAGCGCTGTCCATCATAGAGCTCAATGTTTTTTTATCTTTCCAAACAACCATGGGATGATAATGCGGACTTTAACGAAGTGGATTTCATTGATACTTTTGAAGAGTCGATTACTTCTGCACCCATGCTAAATGATACTAGGGAGAACTGTTCTAAGGAATGGCTGGCACGGGTTGACCATGGACTACCCCATTCAAAATTGACACCTCTCCCTTTGAACATCAATGATTCATGCTTAACAGAGGAAGGGGGCTTTTCAGTGGTTACCTCTTCACATTTGGGCAAAGAACATGTAGTCAAAATGTTACTTGTGCTTAACGAATTCATTAATGAAAATACTAATAGGGTTCTTGTCTATTGTGAAGAGGAGGATTTTGTTTGGGATCCAAGTGGATCCACACTTGTACATTGTTAGATTAGATCTCTTTTAGTTTCTTTTGTTTTGTGCCTTTTGTCTCACCTTGGACAGGGTCAAGGGAGATCTGCAGTATTCCAGGTGTTGTCTTCCCATTTTTCTCTTATAATTTACTTTACCTCCTATTACACTCAATTTCATTTCATGCATGACATCGAGGACACTGTTTAGTTTAGGGTGGGGGGTGGGAACATGCACACTTGTCCAATGTTAGACAAACTTTCTATAGTTTTTGCATAGTTTTTTTCAAAAAAAAAATTCAAAAGAACTTGACGATTCGAAGATGTCTAGAAATCTTGAATTTCAAAATCCTTGGAAGGAAGCAAAATGAAGGTTCACTATTCTCTGAAAGATAAATAGAATACCGGACTTTGTTTTTCACAGTAACACGTGTACATCATTTCAAAAGTCTTGGATAAAAAGATTTAAGTGTTGTATTCAGAGTTCTTTCAAGAGAGAAAAAGAGATGACTTTCTGAAATTTGGCCATATGAGTTCTCCTGGTTCATCGATAAGGTTAGGCCAACCAAAACTAGTGAATTAATTCGGGCAAATTGAAAAGGGCTACCTATTGTTGGGGACCGTTTAAAAAAAATGATGATAAGGGATGCACAAACTTGAAATAGGTGAATGTAAAAAAGAATCACCTCAAAAGGAACTCTATTTCTAAAAAAAAAAAGAGAAAAAAAAAGAACAAAAGAGATGCATCTCGTGGCCTTGAAAAAACAGTAGTGCGAAAGCCGTCACAGTTGTCAGACCCCGACCCAGGTTTGCTTTGATTAGCGTCGTTTAAGCTGAGATTAGATCTTAAGTGCTATTAGATGGCATTTAGCTTAGATTGTGAACTCAATAGATTTTCCATATCTTTAGGAATTTTGAGAGCCGATGAAATTAGCTTGACACAGGCTGGGGGTGGCTTATATGACACGTGCGTGTGGGGAGAATTTATTCTTGATTATGGAAAATTCTGACTTTTAATTCTTTTGATTGTCAAAATAGCACTTACAACTTCGATGTTCTCTCCGTCCGTTTTCGAAACTCAGAAGTCGCATTTTTCAGCAAAAAGGGCGAAACAGACTTTTCACCTCAAAATTTGTGCATGAATTTAAATATTTACAAAATCATGTGAAAAAATATTTTTGGAAACTAGATATTTTTATGATCATTTTACTCTCTTTTGTCGATCTCATCCAAGACCCGCATAATGGTGTTTTTAGTGTTGGAAATAGGTGGCCCTCTAGGCAGGTTTCAAAGACTTTTGACCAAGTTAACACAGTGATCAACTATCCAGAAGGCTACAAAACCCAATCCAGGATACATACCCTTAATCTCAGCCATCATGATCAATAAATAAACCTATCAAGAAGATAGTATAACAACAAACAAGCTACCATAAAAATCTACGACATGCAAGGAAGTAGATTATACCTTTGGAGCTCGGTTGTGCTCTAATGGAGAAGCTGTGTTTTTCTTTGATGATGAAACTCTTTCACAAATCAATTAGGACTCTCCAAGACCTTTTGATCTTCCACGCTATGACCCATATCAGATTCTCTTATTCTCAAGAAGATGGTGGGATCTCCAAGAGAAAACTACTAGGAACTCAAAGGAGGAACTAGAAGGAGAACTAGAAGAGGGAAGTGAGGAGAAGTGAGGCTTGAGCAACTCTTGCATAGGGGGGACATCCAACACTTGGACTTGAGTCTCCTTGGGCGTATGTAGCATAAAGGACATCCAAGACCACCTGTCTCTCCTATTTATAGCACAAAAGCAAACCTCTTCTATTACTAATTAAAATAGAAGTCTCACTTCCAAAATAATTGGCAACTTACTAAATCACTATTAGAAGTCTCACATCAAATATGATTAGTAACTTTCTAATTCCTTTTTAATTAAAATAGAAGTCTTACTTGCATAAAAATTAGTAACTTACTATTACCACTATTAGAAGTCTCACTTCAAATAGAAATAGTAACTTTTTCTTTTAGAGTTCTACTAGAAGTAGTATTTTAATAATTGGGCTAGCATGGGGACCACTAGGGATTCCTTAGAAAGCTGGCTCCAATTGGGACTCGCGACCCCACATCTCATGTGCAATCCGAGCCCACAGTTAATTACAAATAATCCACTATATAAATGCAATTGAACTCCAGTCTTAGGAATATTACATAGAATACCCTAAACTTCCTTATTACCACAAGTAGGCCCCTCTATCAATATCCATGGATCAATTGGACCAGTCTTCCGAACTTAGATTCATATCTTATTATCCTTGAGCCCTAATTAATTATAATGATCATGGTACATTTCCAATTAACTCTTAATCTGAATGGGCGTACACTTACCAATGATAAATCCATTAATTAGCACAAGGGGATATTAAAGATAGATTCCATCTTGACCATTGAATGTTCCCATAGCTCTACTATAACGTACTCAAATCACCGAGGTGTTGACCTACACTTGGCCTCACTCATTGGTGACTCAAAGTAAATGAATAGATAGAAACTTGAGTTCATTAATGTCTCAGGATTCAGAGCCTATTGCTAGGGAATTATGAGAGTAAACCTTAAAGTAAAGACAGTGTTCATAAGGTGCTTCTCATGGTCCTTCAATACATCCAATGTACCAGTACTATGATCCAGAATCTTTCATTCTGATGATCGGGACAAATCACTGTATCTCATAATAACCAAAGTACTGTAACCTTGTCAGTATGACATGTCCAGTCTCATCACTGGTTGTGAAGATATTTAAGTATAATATTTGCCACACATGTCTCCCATTTGTGGATCTTATTCATACACATGTGTTACATCTAATATATGTTGGAATTTGAGATGCCTTGAGAAGTCTTATGAAGCATTGAAGTGTTTAGTATCTCAAGTATCATCTTGTGTTGGAATTATTGTCAACACAATGTCACAAGTGTGGTGTTGATAGTATGGTGTTGATAGAGCTTCAAAGAGAAAACAAAGGCTGACCCTGAGATTTCCATCAGTCAACCGCAAGTTCTATCGGTAGAAGTGGCTGATATTCCAGCAGAGAGTTTGGACACGAGAATTCCATCTGTCAATCGGTAGTTGTACCGGTAAAAAAGGCTGACCCTGAGATTTCCATTAGTCAACCGCAAGTTCTACCGGTAGAAGTGGCTGAAATTCTAGCAGAGGTTTGGACATGAGAATTTCATCTGTTAAACCGGTAGTTCTACCGGTAGAACACTCGGGAAACCAGAATTGCGCAGAAATAGAAGTTTTGCACGAAAATTCAGGAAACTTATGTATTTCGTTTGGGACTCTTCCTAAACGAATTCTAGCCTAATTTGAACACTCTTTAGGGTTACCATAACCTATATAAAGGCTTGCTAAGTTCGTTTTCAAAAGTAGAGAAGAGAAGAGAGAACAAAAGAGAGGGTTTTGGAGAGAAGAGTGATTGGAGAAGGAGTTGTTGCTGTGTGCTGTTGTGCTGCAAGTTTCTACAGCAAGTTGGACGAAAATATGCTCATGAAGATGGTGATTCGTCCATAGATAAGTGTCTCTCTTTTTATGCTTTAAATTTCAATTTGTAAGGGATTGAGAGAGAGAGATTGTAGAGGGGAGGGGCTGTAGAAAAGTTCTCTACTTTAATTCTGTAGAACATCAAGTTGGTGCTTGGTGTTAGGGGTTTGGTGATCATATCTGTTGGTGCAGATAAATTGTAAAGGGGGTAGGTGTTTCCTAGATAGTTGGTGCTATCTGAAACTTAAGGGTTGGTGCTCTTTGTCGTTGGTGCGACTAAATAGATTCAGACCTGTTCCGGATCGGTGTTCGGACAGTCTTTGAACCGTGGACGTAGCCTTTTGGTGAACCACGTTAAATCTGGTGTCCTTGTGTGATTTGATTTGCTTTTGTTGTTAAATTGGACCTGTTTTTAAGGGATCACTGATTCACCCCCCCCCCCCCCCGCCCTCTCAGTGATCGCGATATCTAACAATTGGTATCAGAGCGCCAAGGCTCCCTTGATAAGCTTAACACGCTAAGGGTGATCTCTTGTCAAATCACATGGCATCCAATACAGGGAATAAGAAAGCACCTTTGTTTGATGGTTCTAATTACTCCTTCTGGAAGATCAGAATGTAGGCTTTCATCAAATCTCTTGGCTATGATGTCTGGGAGATTGTCAGAGTTGGTTACAATACTGCCATCGTACCCACTGATGCTGCAACGAAGAAGTTAGCAGACAACGACTCCAAGGCGCAGAATGCACTATTTAGTGGCCTTGTGGACAGCGAGCTGGTCAAAGTAATTGCATGCAAAACAGCCAAGGAAATATGGGACAAGTTGAAAAGCATTCATGAAGGAGATGAGAAGATCAAAGAAGTGAAATTGCAAACTCATCGCTCTCAATTCGAGTCTCTTCGCATGGAGGAAAGAGAGAATGTTGACTCGTATATGCAACGAGTGAATGAAGTCATGAATGACATTCGTGGACTAAGGGAGGAGATTAAAGAACCAGTCATCGTCAAAAAGGTTCTAAGATCTCTTCTTCCCCGGTTTGATTCAAAAGTCTCAGCCATAGAAGAAGCCAAGGATCTGAATGAATTTACCATGGATGAGTTGCATGGTTCACTCACTGCCTATGAGATGCGCATATGTAAGACGTCTTCATCTGATAGAGAAGCAGCCTTCAAAGTTCAGAAAAAGGGAAAAGAGACTGCTGGTCATGATGCTGATACTGATGATGATGAGTTCGAGGCTCAATTAGTTAGAAAGCTGAAGAAAGGAAGCAATGGAAAGTACAAAGGGAAGCTACCCTTTAAATGCTTCAATTGTGGCGGTGTTGGTCACTTTGCTACGAAGTGTCCGCTGAAAGAAAACAATGATGATGACTCTTATGTTGATAAGAGTAAATGGAAGAAAAATTTCAGAAAGAGGGGCAAAGCAAAAAGCTTCATCTGTCAATATAATGACAGCACGTCTGAAACTTCAGACGATGATGAATCAGCCGAGGCAACTGAAGCTCTCTTCATGGTTACTGTTGAAGAAGAAGAGGAGCAAGAGCTGGAAGAGGAAGAGGAGGCTGAGGTCAATCTTGAAGAAGAACTCATTGCCGCACTTGAGGAGCTTAGCATGGAACGAAAAACAAGTAAGAAAAATCTGAAACTTCTTCATGAATCTGAAAGTTCAGTTATTGCTTTGAAAACTCAAGTTGAAGAATATAAAAGAATGGTAGAAGACCTAGAAATACAAATCAGTATCAAAACTGAGGAAGTGGTGAAACTTGAGAATGAAATCCTTGGAGCAAGGACTGAAAATATACAAATGAATCAAAAGCTCAAGGAATTCCAAGCAATCAATGGAACATTGAAGCTAAATGAAATACTGAAAGTTCAAAGGCCTTCTCACTTCAAATTTGGTCTAGGATTTGAGAATGGAGAATCCTCTAAGATTACACCTCCTGAAAAGACAAAACCTGTGAAGCCCACTCAGCCTAGAAAAGAGTCCATTCATGTGAGAAAGGAAATGAAGTCTAACCAGCCACAAAGAAGATTCAAATTTTATGGTTACTGTTATCATTGCAATAGATATGGACATAAAAGGGGCTGAATGCAAATTCTATGTTAGAAACAGCCCATTTGTGACTAGGAACCCTTTTTCAATCCTAAACAGCCACAAGATTGAGTGCTATAAGTGTCATAATTATGGACACTTGACTAGGGATTGTAGGTTGCCTATTGCTAACCAATTTCAGGTTGAAAAGAAACCCAAGTTAGTTAAGGCATGGAGGGCAAAGAAAAGGGAAGATAATTCCAAGGAATCTCTCATTGTGCAAACGGCATTCAATGCACAAAAGAAGGCAGCACCATGGGTCCTTGATAGTGGCTGTTCAAGCCATATGACAGGTGATAACGAAAAATTCGTCAAATTACAGCACTATGAAGGCAGATCAGTGAAGTTTGGTAAGAATGATGGTGCCAAAATCTGCGGAAAAGGTGTTGTTCAGCTAAAGACAAACAAGATCAGATCAGACGAGGTCTTATATGTGTCTGGACTGAGACACAACTTGCTTAGTGTGAGCCAGATCTGTGACAAAGGCCACGAAGTTGTCTTCACTAAGAATGGGTTTGCTATCAAGAAGAGTAGCAACGGCAAAACAGTGGCTAGTGGATCTAGGACTGCTGGAAATCTCTATACATTGTCAGATGGAGCTGAAAAGACTTGCTTGATGAGTCGGACAGAGGAAAGTTGGTTGTGGCACAAACGCCTTGGGCATCTAAACTTTGATAACATGTCAAAGATTTGCAATTCAAAGGCTGTTAGAGGTATGCCTACAGTTGAAAAGCCTTCCAACCCCATTTGCGATTCTTGCCAAAAGGGAAAGCAAACCAGGGTAATGTTCAAGTCAAAGGAGCATCATTCAAAGAAACCTCTTGAGCTAGTGCACACTGATCTCTGTGGACTGATGCGAACTCAAAGCACCAATGGAGATAAGTATTTTATGTTATGCATTGATGATTATACTCGTATGACATGGGTATTGTTTCTTAAGCATAAACATCAAGAACTTGATCGTTTTAAAGTGTTTAAAGCACAGGTTGAAAATATGCTTGGAAAACGTATCAAGATTTTAAGGTCGGATCGAGGCGGTGAATTCACATCTAAAGAGTTCACTAACTATTGTGAGCACCATGGCATTCAAAGACAATATTCAGCCCCTAGAACTCCACAGCAAAATGGAGTTGTGGAACGGAAAAATCGCACCGTGCAAGAGATGGCTCGCACAATGCTAACTGAGAGCAAGCTAGCTGACAAATACTGGAAGGAGGCAATCCATACGGCTGTATACATTCAGAATCGATGCTTGATCAGGCCACATGAAGACAAAACTCCTTATGAGCTATGGTTTGGGAGAAAAGCAACAGTCAAGCACTTCAGAGTCTTCGGTAGCAAGTGTTACATCAAGCGTCTTGAACAAAATCCGGGCAAATTTGATGAAAGAGCTGATGAAGGTATATTTCTGGGTTACTCCTCCTCTAGTAAGGCTTACAGATGTCTTAACAAAAGGACCAGAAAAATCATAGAAAGTGCCGATGTTAGAATTGATGAAAACCGTGAACCAAAGAATGTAACTCATAATGACAGTCCAGTTTATGAGGACTCGAGTGAGATTGATGATGAAGTGGCTGAACCTAATGATTCTGAGAAATCAAAGGATGACTCAGAGGATGCTACACCTAGAAAGAAAAGCACTTGGGTAGAGCAACACCCTAAGGATCAAATCATTGGAGATCCTGAGGCCGGTGTTAAAACAAGACAAAGTGTAGTTAGCAATTACTCACTTGTGTCCACCATTGAACCCAAGACTGTGGCTGAAGCCAGTCTCGATGAAAGTTGGTTGAAAGCTATGCATGAGAAGTCGGAGCAAATTGAGAAGAACTCCACATGGGAACTAGTTTCTAGACCTACCGATAAGAATGTTATTGGTACTAAATGGGTCTTTCGGAATAAGCTGAATGAAGATGGTCAGGTCATACGAAACAAAGCAAGGTTGGTTTGTAAAGGCTATGCTCAAGTTGAAGGCATAGATTTTGAAGAGACCTTTGCACCGGTGGCTCGTCTGGAAGCCATTCGTATGTTTCTTGCATTGGCTGCATACAAAACCTTCAAGGTATTTCAGATGGATGTAAAGTCAGCCTTCTTGAATGGATTACTTGAAGAAGAGGTCTACATTGAGCAACCTGATGGTTTTCTCATTAGCAAAAATTCAGACCTAGTGTGCAAGTTGAAAAAGGCTCTTTATGGGCTGAAACAAGCGCCAAGGGCGTGGTATGCAAGGCTGGACCTCTATCTCCGCAAGATCGGCTTTGGAAAAGGACTGGTTGATAGCAATCTTTATGTCAAAACAGAGTTAAGCAAACAGCTGGTTGTCATTGTTTATGTCGATGACATAATCTTTGGTGGCAATGATGAGGAAATGTGCAGGAATTTTGCTGAAGAGATGAAGAAAGAATTTGAGATGTCAATCCTTGGAGAACTAAAGTTCTTCCTTGGTTTACAAGTTCAGCAGCTAAAACATGGTATCTTCATATCACAGATGAAATACATCAAGGAAATGCTGAAGCGTTTTAACATGGAAGACAGCAAGCCAGTGAGCACACCAATGACAACGAACACAAAGCTAAGCAAAGATGATAAGGGTTCGTCTGTTGATCACACCACTTATCGTTCTATGATAGGAAGCTTGCTTTATTTGACTGCTACAAGACCGGATCTTCTGCAAGCAGTATGTATGGTGGCTCGATTTCAAGCATCACCAACTGAGATGCACCTTACAGCAGTAAAAAGATATTTCGATATCTGAAAGGTACCATGGAGCTTGGCATTTGGTATCCTAAAGGCAAATCCTTCACTCTTGTTGCATACTCTGACGCCGATTGGGCTGGATGTATAGATGATCGCAAGAGTACAAGCGGTGGTGCATTCTATCTCGGTGAAAGGTTGGTGGCATGGCACAGTAAGAAACAAGATTCAGTATCCCTTTCTACAGCGGAAGCGGAATATATTACAGCGGCAACTTGTTGTACGCAAGTGTTATGGATGCGGCAAATGCTCTCTGATCTAGGAGTTCCGACAACGGATCCTACGCCGATCCTCTGTGACAACACAAGTGCAATTCACATCTCTAAGAATCCTGTTTAGCATTCTAGAACGAAGCATGTTGCAATCCGCTATCACTTTCTCAAGGAAAAGGTTGCAGACGGTGAGGTAAAGTTGGAATATGTTCCAACTACTGAGCAAGTTGCTGATATCTTCACAAAACCTCTGCCAAAGGAAGTCTTCGAGTATCTCCGGAAAAAATTAGGAGTTACTCACTCTCCTAATCCTTAGGAGTTGTGCTTGAAAGGGGGAGCAATGTATTCCTTGAATATCCTATTCGCTCCTTGGTTGGTCCTTTTGGACTTGTTGTCAAAGGGGGAGAAAGCTATGCTAGGAAAAGTTATGCGAAGAAGTTATGCTATGATAGCTTGGGGGAGATTGGTATCAAGAATGTGAATGTGAAGATCTTGATTTTGTTGGTTTATGGTTCTGAAGAAGCTTCATGAAGGTCAACTGGTTCAAAGTGTTCCAAGTGTTGAAGTTCCAAGTGTTGCCAACAATTCCAAAGGGGGAGATTGTTGGAATTTGAGATGCCTTGAGAAGTCTTATGAAGCATTGAAGTGTTTAGTATCTCAAGTATCATCTTGTGTTGGAATTATTGTCAACACAATGTCACAAGTGTGGTGTTGATAGTATGGTGTTGATAGAGCTTCAAAGAGGAAACAAAGGCTGACCCTGAGATTTCCATTAGTCAACCGCAAGTTCTACCGGTACAAGTGGCTGATATTCCAGCAGAGAGTTTGGACACGAGAGTTCCATCTGTCAACCGGTAGTTCTACCGTAGAAAAGGCTGACCCTGAGATTTCCATCAGTCAACCACAAGTTCTACCGGTAGAAGTGGCTGAAATTCTAGCAGAGGTTTGGACATGAGAATTTCATCTGTTAAACCGGTAGTTCTGCCGGTAGAACACTCGGGAAACCAGAATTGCGCAGAAATAGAAGTTTTGCACGAAAATTCAGGAAACTTATGTATTTCGTTTGGGACTCTTCCTAAACGAATTCTAGCCTAATTTGAACACTCTTTAGGGTTACCATAACCTATATAAAGGTTTGCTAAGTTCGTTTTCAAAAGTTGAGAAGAGAAGAGAGAACAAAAGAGAGGGTTTTGGAGAGAAGAGTGATTGGAGAAGGAGTTGTTGCTGTGTGCTGTTGTGCTGCAAGTTTCTACAGCAAGTTGGACGAAAATGTGCTCATGAAGATGGTGATTCGTCCATAGATAAGTGTCTCTCTTTTTATGCTTTAAATTTCAATTTGTAAGGGATTGAGAGAGAGAGATTGTAGAGGGGAAGGGCTGTAGAAAAGTTCTCTACTTTAATTCTGTAGAACATCAAGTTGGTGCTTGGTGTTAGGGGTTTGGTGATCCTATCTGTTGGTGCAGATAAATTGTAAAGGGGGTAGGTGCTTCCTAGATAGTTGGTGCTATCTGAAACTTAAGGGTTGGTGCTCTTTGTCGTTGGTGCGACTAAATAGATTCAGACCTGTTCCGGATCGGTGTTCGGACAGTCTTTGAACCGTGGACGTAGCCTTTTGGTGAACCACGTTAAATCTGGTGTCCTTGTGTGATTTGATTTGCTTTTGTTGTTAAATTGGACCTGTTTTTAAGGGATCACTGATTCACCCCCCCCCCTCTCAGTGATCGCGATATCTAACAATATACTTGTGGACTTCGGTTCATCTCATGAACCATCATGTCATTCGTATTAGTTATGTGTAAGTATATAATAAAACACCATTCATCTCATGAAAGGATAACATGAATATATTGATAAGTAAAGAAATTAATCAATTTATTTAATCAATCTAATGGATTGAGACCATAAAACTAACAATCTCCCCCTTGGGCTCAATGCCAGTTAGGGTTTGCATCTCATGCTCATCTTGTTTACATCTTGCTTAAAGACTTTGGTAGTCAAAGGCTTAGTAAAGGGATCTCTCAGATTGTCTGCAGAGACTATCTTGGTGATTGAACATCACCTATCTGCTCAATCTGTCTGACCATGTATAACTTCCTCTGTACATTCTTTTTGGCTCATGGGTTCCTTGGACTTATTGACTGCCCTACTGTTATCACAGTAAACTGTGAGTGGCTGTCTTGCCAAAAGTACCACTCAAAGTTCCATAAGGAATCTTTTAGCCAATCTGTTTCCTTAGTTGCTTCTCAAGCGGCTACAGCATAAACACATACCCAGAAGTTGATTTTCTGGAATCCTTATCTGATTAGAAGTCAATATCTATGTAACCGAATGGAATCAACTCATTACTGCTCTAAATCAACATGTGATCTCTAGTCCTTCTCAAGTATTCGAGAACACATTTTACAGCAGTCCAATGATAAGGACCTAGGGTAGACTGATATCTGCTGACTAGACCTACTGCGTATTGATATCCGGTTTAGTACAAAGCATAGCTTACCATACCAGAACCTTATCTATGTATGCATCTTGGGATAAGCTTATCATCCTATTATTCCGATCTCAATGAAAATTGATCCCTAGGATGTAGCTGGCTTATCCCAAGTCCTTCATATCAAAAAGTCTTAGCCAACCAAAACTCTTATTGTTGACAACATCCCTGTCACTCTCTAGGAGAAGGATGTCATCGAGATATTATATCAGAAAAATACCCTGCCATTTGACCTTTCATGTGCACACATGACTCATCCGTATTCTGACAAAAATCAAATGACATGATTGCCTGGTCAAAACGGATGTTCCTGTTCCGGGATACTTGCTTGAATCCATAAATGGACTTCTGTAACTTGCAAACTCTTTGCTCTTGGTTTAGCTATAGAACCATCTGGATGCATCATATAGATGTCTTCCTCAAGATGCCCATCGTGAAACGCCGTCTTGATATCCATTTGCCAAATCTCGTAACCGAGATGAACCACAATGGATAGATTGGATCCTAATGGACTTGAGTCATGGCTACCGACGAGAAGGTTTCCTCATACTCGAGATCTTCTTTCTGAGTATATCCTTTCGCAACAAGCCTGATGTGAGAACCCGACCCCAGATTTCCTGGTTTAGCGTGGTTTTAATCATGGATTTGTTTTCTCAGTGGATTTACCGGTTGTTTGATCGAATTTCTGAGTTTGATTATATTTTCTTTGATTTTGAAAGCCAGTGAACCTAGACAGTTACCGTAGGGTCCTATTTGTCTTGTGTGGTCTTTGTGGAGAGATTCTCTTTGATTTCTAAAAATTCCCATTTTAGCTTCGTTTGACTAATCTCGCCATTCCCTACAACTTTTGTGTTCACTCCGTGCCCATCCGAAGCTCCGAAAATCAGTTTTTCCAGCCCTAGGGGCAAAATTAGTCTTTTTACACAAAATCTAGACCCAAATTTCGAGATCTCGGAACCTTTCCAAATATATACTTTTTGGAAACTAAATTTTATGAGAAACATTTCTCTCTTCTTTGTCAATCGCAGTCGAGGCCAAGAAATCGATGTCTTAACACTTGAATCCATTATTTTGATCCCTTTGACCAAATAGTTGACTTTTTCTGTGGACCCCGGAAGTATGTCAATATTAACCTTGTTGGAAAGATAATTTTATTTCGGACACTTTTCATGTTTTAAGTTTCTTGATCTGATGTCTAGAAGGCCCTCTAATTTCCATTTCTAGTTTTACTTAAGTGTGGACCCCACACCCACCCATTATAAAAAGGGCAACCCTCTTCTTCTCCCTCATTTCCCACTCTCCATCGACTGCAACCTTCCAGCTATAGTACCAGCAGCCTTCTTCTCCCTTTTCTTCCATTTCTCTTGCTCAAATGGAGCCTCTAAGCCACCAATCCGACGAGGGAACTCCGGTATCTTCTTCCCCTTCATCTCCTCTCTTGTTTGACACCATTTTTGAAGAAAACCAAGCTTTTCAAGATTTCCATTGAGCTAGCCTTATCTATTTGAAGGTCTTCCATGTAAGTGATTCTCTCCATCTCCTAGATTTGTGTTTTCCTAGCCCATGAGACTCTCCATCTCCATTATTGAAAGCTTTCTCTTTGTATTTCTTGGTTTTGACATTTTAGGGCTTGTTTTTTGGGGTTTTTGCATAGGTTGTGATTTCTTGGCTTGGAGTGTGATTAGAGGTTGATTTGCATTAGCTTGGACCCAAGGCAAGTGGATGAAATGATTTATTTGATGCTAAACCATATTTATTTATATTCTTGATTTTTCATTAATGGATGATTTGCTTAAACCTTATTTCAAGACTTGTCTCCTATTGATTTCAAATACATCAATTAATGTATCTTTCTATCTCATTTTATTTCTTAGAAATGTACATATTTGTGTTAATTTGAATGGCTTATGTAGTAATGGATTCCACATGATTTGAATGGATGGAAAGGAGGTGTTGGGTGAATGCTTTGGAGATTCGAATGGTGGATTTGAAGTGTTGAGAATGGAAATTTTAAATGTAGAAATGGAGGAGTCAACTCAATGTTGTGTAGGGATCTGACCCTTAAAGATGAGAAAGGTTTGAAGGAAGGGAGGACTGAAAACAGCTTCAAAAATCAATCCTGCGGTAATTTCGGTCAGCATTTCGGCTAACCGAAAGATAACTGAAATAATTTCGGTTCGAGTTCCAGAGAGCTGCAATTTTTGTCGAATTCTGATTGTGGAGTTTCGGCTAACCGAAATGTAACCGAAATGTTCTCGGTTCGAATTCCAGAGAGCTACTTTCTCCCCATTTCTGTACTCGGTCAGAATTTCGGTCAGCCGTAGGTCAGCCTTTCGGCTAGCCGACAGCCAAACGAAAAGCTGACCGAAACCATAGAATTTAATTGATTATTTCCGAAGAATTATGTAAGACTATAGTGAGGAAAAAGGACCATCATTCCAATCTTGTTAAAGGTCTTGTAGACTTGTCAATGTGCGTAAGGTGTCGGGTTGTCTCTAATTCCTATGGAGTACCAAATAAATGTTAAATTGACAAACGAGACCCTATTTACATTGATTCAAATCTTGGACCTTCAACACTTAGCGAGGAGAATGTTGGAGATCCATTCATGTTTATCTTGACCCGAATCTTATTTGTGCTTTTCAAACATCATACCTTATGATTTGGATTTGTCCCGAAAGTATTAGAAAATGTGTTTAGCTTTTGCTAACCCGTATATGCTCGACCCGATATGAATGTGCATTTGTGACTATGGGCACCCCGTTCCGTTATTATGCATTTATTTGGAAAATGTGTTTGGCTTTTGCTAACCTATATATGCTCGACTGGATATGAATGTACATTTGTGCCTTTGGGCACCCTGTTCCATTATTATGCAGTTGTTTTGATTTCCTGTATTTGACCTATGAGTCGGCACCACTAAGCTTGGATAACCTTGTTGGTTTGATCCACCGACTTGGAGATCCTTTCCCTCCTGTTAGTCAGCTGCAGTCTGGAATCCGGAGAGTTTTTACCCGCTTAGCTACCGTGGTCCCGCAGAGTATATATATGTATATTATAGTATTTTATCATTGTCTCTCCTCACCTTGTGTGACTGAGGTCAATGATCCTGTAGGGTATGTGCTCTCATCACTTTAGTGATAGAGGATTTAGCTTTGTGTGGTTGCCATCTTGACAGTTCCCGATCCTTGATACCCTTACTGTTTTAAATATACATGCTTCATACATGCTTTAAATGAAATACCGATTTGTTAAATGTTAATGCTTTGTACATGTTTTAAATGAATCCCCGATTTGTAAATGTTCATACTTTGTATATGTTTTAAATGAATTCTCGATTTGTCAAATATCCATGTTCTACACCCGTTTCAAATGAATACATGTTTTGCTAGATATTCATGTTTTATACATGCTTTAAAAGAATACAGGATTTTATCAAATATTCATGTTTCATACACGCTTTAAAGGAATACATGTCTTGTCAAATATTCATGTTTTATACTCGTTTTATATGAACACGGGATTTTATCAGATGTTCACGAATTTCTATACATTTTAATTATGTATAGCTTTTGATCAAATAGCGTGATTTATCATATGTTTTATTCTTCAATATATTGTTTATATTCTTTCACCCACCTGCCAGACCGTCGTGTCTGACCCACTACTTTGGTACTCAGGTTAAGATATCTAGCCCGATCAGAGTGTACGTTTTGGCTTTGGAGCTATGAGATTGCAGGTTGTTTTGTCAGCTATGTCGTGTAGACATTGAGCTTGACATCGGAGCTACGTCACATATGGGGTAGTGATTATTAGCTTAGTTTTGTATGGCTTTTATTTGCCCGTTTATTGGGATTGTAATTAATGTACATTGTTATTTGTAACTTGAATATATATGGGAATGTAATATCCAGTTACCGTCAGCTCTGTATTTTGTTATGATGGTTTGTTCCAGTCTGACATGTTCGTTGTTATGATAGCTATATGCTAGAGGTTGAGTGCGACACGGAATCCAATTGCCACAGACTTCGGGTAGTATCACCACGAAAGCTTCCGCAAAAATATTCAGAGTGTGTTGAAACGTATTATCCTCACACACGCGGATCTTGGGAGAAACATAAATCATCACTTAACTCCCAACAATTTCACGGCCCCTCGGGTTTGGGGTCGTGATACTTGACCTTTAAAGGTCTGAACTTTTCCATCTGGTCCTCTCTTTCTCTTGTAGACCTACTTGCACCCAATAGGTTTAATATTGGCAGGCAAGTCCATAAGTATCCAGACCTAATTGGAGTACAAAGACTCAACCTCAGCTTTCATAGCATCTAGCCAACGTCCCGAAACTATGTCATTAACTGGTTCATTATAGTTACAGGGATCTTGTTTCGGTTCTTCCGGGATTGTCTCGTAAGACTTTCCCAAAACCGAGAACCTGTCAAGGATCCTGACAATGCTCCCACTGCGACAAGACACTGGTGTAACTATTGGGTCAGGAATGGACGTATTTTCTTAAAGTTCGGTTATTCTTGGATTTGGAATTGTTTCCTCTTGAATTTCTTCCAAGATAACCATTTCTAAATATTTTTGGTTAGATATATAATCTTCCTCCAGAAAACCGCATTGGTGCTGACAAGCACTTTCTGCTCTCTGGGATTATAGAATAACCAATCTTTAGTTCTTTTGGGATATTCTATAAACGTGTATACTTCTGACTTCAATCCCAACTAATCTGTCTTAACCTTCAGCACGTGTGCCAGACAACCCTAAAAACATTGTAGACTAGGCTTTCGCCCAGTCCATAACTCCCGGGGAGTCTCAGGTATAGACTTAGATGGAATGAGGTTTAGTATATACATTGTATATCCCAAAATATAGGTAATCCGTAGAAACTCAATCATAGGCCTGATCATATCTAAAAGAGTTTGGTTCCTTCTTTCTGCTACTCCGTTCTGTTGAGGCAAACCAGGAGCAAACAATTGGGTTTGATTCCCATTTTCTGATAAGTATCCCATAAAATTAGCATAGAGTTACTCGCCTCATCGATCTCATCGAAAAGTATTTATACTTTTACCTAATTGTTTTTTTGCTTCCGCTCGAAACTCTTTGAACTTTTCAAAAGTCTCGCACTTGCGGTGCATAAGATATATGTATCCATATCTTGAGTAATCATCAGTGAAAGTGATGAAATACTCGTATTAATCTCTCACTCTAATATTATGGGTCCATACACATCAGTATACACTAACTCCAATAAATCTTTGGCCATACTACCCTTAGATGAATAAGGGTCTTTTGGTCATTTTGCCTTCCAGACAAGACTTGCAGACAGGCATTGGTTCTACCCCCAAAGAAGGCAAGATACCATTTTTCACTAGCTTGTCAATCTTGTTTAGGTTTATATGACCTAGCCTCAAGTGCCAAAGGTTTGTTGGATTAGATGAAGGTGACTACCTCTTTAATGATAGTTTATTATTAGTTGCAATGTCATGTATCTCATACATTATCGGAGTTTGACAAATAAAAGCCATTGATTGCCTTGTCAGAATATTTATAAAAGTACCGTATCTCTTTATGACAATTTCAGTACCAAAAGCAATAGAATAACTCTTATTCACTATACTAGAAACTGAAATTTAAATTCCGTCATAAAGACGGTACATAAAATGTATCTGACAAAATCAACTTAATATCTAGAATTAACAAAGTTACTACTCCTTTTGCCTTGGCTTCCGATCCCAGGTTAACAATGATTTTTCTGCCACTATTCCTCCTGGTTACCTGTAACTCCTGCAACGTATTACATATGTGATTAGTTGCACCAGAGTCAACACACCAGGATTCTGAAGTACCAGTTGCAAAATTAACTTCAGAAACAAGTGACTCAATCATACCTAAGGTCCTTTCCTTTGATAGAAAATCTGGATAATTCCTCTTCCAATGTCCTGTTATACCACAGTGGAAACACTTTCCCTTTGCTCCCATACACTTAGCCTTGGCCACACCACTAGTAGAACCATTCTCCACCTTAGGACCCTTGATGACTGATTTCTTCTTGCTATCCCGGTCTTTGCCTTTCGGCTTAGACCTAGCAAATGACTTTTCTGTCATGAGGGAATTTTTCTTTTTCTTCATGACTTCCTCGGCCACTACCAGCTCGAGAGACAGCTCAGCTAAAATCATTTCCAATTTATTATAATTGATCTCGAAATGGTTGAATGAATTTGGTAGTGACTGAAGGATCATGTCGATGTGCGATTCTGTATCAATCGTAGCACCTAGTACATCTAACTCATTCAATGCTAACATCATTTTCAGTATATGGGCTTGTACTGGGGTTCCCTCATTCATCTTAGTCTTTATCAGCACTTTGATAGCAGCCTACCTAGCAGGCCTGACCTGATCTGCAAACATCTCCTTTAAGTTCGATATAATATCGTATGCTGACTTATAGGATTGATGTTGATTTTCCAAAACACTAAACATGGATGCCTGTATAAAACATCTGGCATCCCATTGTCTTTGGTCCACGTGGTGTAAAGGTTTTTCTCATCTTATGGTGCATCAGGGTCAGGCTCAGGAAGAGAGGGTATGGTAAGGACATATCTGCATCTTGAAGCTGTCAGGATAATATCCAGGTTCCTTTTTCAGTCTATATAGTTGGATCCCATCAACTTATTCTGGTTGATGATGGTCACAAGTTGATTGAATGTATTCGAATTCATGCTTGAATAAACTGTAGCACACAACCATACATTCAGTGAAAGAATATAAATGACATTGGGTTTTAGTATTCTACCAAATTCATGTGGGAATCCTCATAACCACTAAATTTAGAATACATCGGAATCCCAATCCCCTAGGGCATGCCTCCTTAGGGAGTACGAATGTCCTTGGATTGGTACGGATCAAAGTTCGTCAAAGTTGGAATTAAGACTAACTATCCATGATCCCCATCATTCATTATCATCTAGATATCTCGTATCAAATAATGTATGACTATCGATTAGCTTTGGTTTCTAAAATACATGAGGCAAATCCTTGGGGATACTATATCACTATTTTAGTTAAGTGTGACCCACCAACTAATATTGCATGATAACCGCGATGGGCAGCTCCTCCTTTGGGAGTGAACCCCCACCACGTCTCACCAATACTATCCAAAGGAGATCCTTATCTAGTAACCTGACAAGTAAAAGCCCTCCGAAGGAATGGCAACACTCTTGGTGGCGCGAGGCTAGTACTTTCCTTACAATGGACCTATGGTGGATAACCATGGGGATTTATCAATTTAAATGTCCCGCTCCCACTTAATATTTTAGAATTAAGGACTTTCCTTATAAGGTAATAGGGCCCACATATAAATATACATCAAATCATCTCATGATATGATCTAAGATTGGTTCCAAGTCAAGTTATTTTAAGGAAAGTCTAGTTTCTTAAAATAGTGTTACCAATGTGTCCATCTCATGGATCATCAACACTAATTAGAACTCTTTCCAAAACTTAATTTGATTTGACCAATTTTTGTAACTTGCTATGTTTGGATCAGATTTGGAAACATTCTAAATCAAGTATTTATCCATAAATAGAAAATGCTAAATAATAGAAACTAGTCCTCTCCTCCACATGGCCCAAGCGGAATAGACTTCTTGGACTTCTAGACTTTCCAAAACTTTGGGATTCCTCAAACTCTTTGGGCAACTCCAAAGCTCTTTTGGTAATCTTCAAACTCTTTGATTTGGAGGCCATCATCACTTTCATTCTTCATCTTGGACATCACCAGCATTTATAAATTTAGAAAATTACATAAATTCCTATGTCTCTACGATGAGACTTACATGGTCATCTAAATATGGAAATAAAAGGGTTATAGGGAAATTCATCATGCCTTGCCCTTTCATAGGAAACCATGATGCCCTTTATACTTAGCCTCAAATAAATCAAACAACCAAAAAAGAAAGCAAAAGACTTGTGGTCCATATGGAGAGGACATGAACCTGCAAAGTTAGTATCATGAATATAGTAAGGACTAGGTTTAGAAAGATTCCATTCATCATCTCATGATAAAAATCCCGGACAGCCAAAACAGAAACTTTCTTCATCAGTTCGCTCGAGCGGATGGAGGTCTGCTCGAGCGGACCCATTCTAGAACCTGATTCGCTCAAGCGCACCTAAGTTTGCTCGAGCGACCTGGGGGGGGAAACCAACAGAAAACCCTTTTCTTGTCCGAACAAGTCACTACTTCTTCATTCATCAAAAATACAATATGCATAAAAACATCAAATTTGATCCTTACAAAGCCCTAGGTCTATCATCTTCACATCTCATGCAAAGATTAGATCTAGACAACTAATCTAAATAGATTAGAGATGAGGTATGGCTCTGATACCAATTGTTGGAAATAGGTGGGCCTCTAGGCAGGTTTCAAAAGCTTTTCACCAACTTAACGCAGTGATCAACTATCCAGAAGGCTAAAAAACCCAATCCAGGATACATATCCTCAATCTCAGCCATCATGATCAGTAAATAAACCTACCAAGAAGATAGTATAACAACAAACAAGCTACCATAAAAGTCTACAACATGCAAGGAAGTAGATTATACCTTTGGAGCTTGGGTGGGCTCTAATGGAGAAGTTGCGTCTTTCTTTGATGATGAAACTCTTTCACTAATCAATTAGGACTCCCCAAGACGTTTTGATCTTCCACGCTATGACCCGTATCGGATTCTCTTATTCTCAAGAAGATGGTGGGATCTCCAAGAAAAAACTACTAGGAACTCAAAGGAGGAACTAAAAGGAGAACTAGAAGAGGGAAGTGAGGAGAAGTGAGGCTTACGCAACTCTGGCACAGGGGTGGACGTCCAACACGTGGACTTGAGTCTCCTTGGGCGTGTGTAGCATGGAGGATGTCCAAGACCAGCTCTCTCTCCTATTTATAGCACAAAAGCAGACCTGTTCTATTATTAATTAAAATAGAAGTCTCACTTTCATAATAATTGGCAACTTACTAAATCACGATTAGAAGTCCCACTTCAAATATGATTAGTAACTTTCTAATTCCTTTTAATTAAAATAAAAGTCTTACTTCCATTAAAATTAGTAACTTACTATTACCACTATTAGAAGTCTCACTTCAAATAAAAATAGTAACTTTCCTTTTAGAGTTCAACTAAAAGTAGTATCTTAATAATTGGGCTAGAATGGGGACCACTAGGGATTCCTTAGAAAGCTGGCTCCAACTGGGACTCGCGACCCCACATCTCATGTGCAATCCGGGCCCACAGTTAATTACAAATAACTTCACTATATAAATGCAATTGAACTCCAGTCTTAGGAATGTTACATAGAAGATCCTAAACTTCCCTATTACCATAAGCTGGCCCCTCTATCAATATCCATGGATCAATTGGACCAGTCTTCCAAACTTAGATCCATATCTTATTATCCTTGAGCCCTAATTAATTATAATGATCATGGTACCTTTCCAATTAACTATTAATCGGAATGGGCGTACACTTACCAATGATAAATCCATTAATTAGCACAAGGGGATATTAAAGATAGATTCCATCTTGACCATTGAATGTTCCCATAGCTCTAATACAACGTACCCAAATCACCGAGGTGTTGACCTACAATTGGCCTCACTCATTAGTGACTCAAAGCAAATGAATAGATAGAAACTTGAGTTTATTAATGTCTCAGGATTCAGAGCCTATTGCTAGGGAATTATGAGTGTAAACCTTAAAGTAAAGACACTGTTCATAAGGTGCTTCTCATGGTCCTTCAATACATCCAATGTACCAGTACTATGATCTAGAATCTTCCATTTTGATGATGGAGACAAATCACACTATCTCATAATAACCAAAGTGCTGCAACCTTGTCAGTATGAGATGTCCAGTCTCTTCGCTGCAACCTTGTGAAGATTTGCCACACATGTCTCCCGTATGTGGATCTTATCCATACACATGTGTTATATCTAATATACTTGTGGACTCCGGTTCATCTTATGAACCATCATGTCATTCGTATTGGTTATGTGCAAGTATATAATAAAACTAATTCATCTCATGAAAGGATAACATGAATATATTGATAAATAAAGAAATTAATCAATTTATTTAATCAATCTAATGGATTGAGACCATAAAACTAACATTTAGCCCTTGAAGTGGATTGGCCTAGTGGGGCCCACACCCCACCCAACTCAAATACTCACTCACGTGTGTTTCTCCCTCATTTCTTCTCCTGTATATTTTCAAGCCAGCATAGATCAAGAGAAAAACCAATTTTCTTCCTCTCCTTCTCTCATTTGCATGTGGACCTTCCTTGGTCATTAATGGAGATTTGAGTCCACCAAACTCTTTCTCTTCTCTCAAGCTTTCTCTTGATACCATTTTCAAAGGATTTCAACTAGGATCATCTTCCTCTTGAGACCGATCTCCATTGTTAGAGCTTCTAGAGGTAAGCAATGGCTTCCATCTTCCAACCATGGCTTTGTGGAGTCCATTAGAGCTCCAATATCATGCATGCAAGGCTTCCTGAGGAGGAACCCTTTCTTTTTCAAAAATTTCTTTGATTTTGAGCTCTTTTCATGGGGCTTCTTGTAGATTGGAGTTCAGCTGTGAGAGGTGTGTTGGGAGACCTTCTTTGAGTGCATCTTGAGCCAAGGCAAGTGATTGAATGAAATATGAATGTGCATGCAATGATTTATGGATTTTTAGCTTGATTTCTTATTTTTGAACTAACCATGTTTAATCTTGCTTTGCTTTGGGTTTAGTTTACTAAACAAGTGTTTCAATGCTCATGTGTTTTGGGTTCATTTCATTGAATTCTGTTTTGAGATTTGTTTCATTTAAATTTGGAATTTTGTGCATGAATTGTTAGAAGTGGATCTTGGAATGAAGGAGGTTTGGTTAGGGAGATTTGAAGTGAGAATCTTGAATGGTTGAATGTTGAAAAGGAGGACCTTGTAGGCTCAGTTTATTGCGGGGAAGTGTTGGGTTGGTAAAAGAAATGTTGGAGAAGAGAAGGGGCTGAAACAGTTTCAAAACTGCAATTTTTGCAGAGGGTCGGTTAGCTGGCGATCAGTTGTCGGGTAGCCGACAGGTGACTGAACCAGTTGGGTTCTAATTCCAGAGAGCTGCAAATTTATATTTTTAAAGTGTTGATTAACTGACAGGTGACCGACACTATTTCGGTTCTAATTCCAGTAAGCAGTTTATCCCTGTTCCTGATGGGTCGGCTAGTTGTCAGTCAGCAGTCAGCTAACCGACTTGACCCTGGTCGGCTAATTGACAGCAATCGTCAGGTGACCAAATTGCAAATGAGAAGAATCGAAGGGTTTTTGTCACATCCCCCGAACCCGATTAAAGAATAAACCGGATCCGGAGAGTGAATTTTAGGACTAATTAAAATTTTGTCCTTTAGGCCCACGGATCATAAGTCCGTTGTGAGGATATAATATTTCAGGCCTCCTGTAATGCAATAAATGCTGAGTTCATACAACTCTAGGCATATGGAATATCATCAGTGAATAATACTTCTCATTAAATATTAAAGTTGCAAGAATGAATAAATAAAAACTAACCAAGGAGTTAAGATAAGATAATTTATTACAATGGCCAACCCAATAAACAAGGCCATTAGAAGATAACTGCAGTCAATGAAATAAGGTTCAACGAGAGATAATAAAAGAATAAAAGAATATCCTATATGAATCTATCTCATGCCGGGAGTGATGATACTACTCTATACCATCGGCACGCCACTCTCGTTCCTCCTCTGCTGGTCGGAGACCCTCTGGGATCTCCTCACTAGCCTGCTCCTCATAGTAGTAGTAAGCACCTGAGGCGTCTGCACACTAAGAAATAGAGTCAACGACATGTTGAGCAATAGATTAAGCAAAGCATAATAAACATGACATGCATCAAAATTAGAGTAATGACAAGTGAATTAATCATGAGAATACAAGGATCGAAGCCAAGCATAAAGCAAGAGTAATATATAGAAACAATAACGGAAATCCTAGTAATCATCTAACAATAACCACTATCCATGCAATGCAATACAAGTATCAAGAGGGAGACTCGGAGGATGTCCAAGCCACCTCCCGGGTTACCAGTAACAATCCAAACAAGACTACTGATACCAAAGTCTGGCTCCAGTGAGATCCTAGCTCCCGGTCATGGGAATAGCAGTACGGTCCAAGCCCGCTCTTAGCTATTCAACACCATGGACGCCGTCCAGCGCCGACTGCCCACCCTGACGACCGAGTAACCGACACATCAATAAAACTCCAAATTGCAGATGGCCATGATATGTGATTAATAACGTAGTGGTGTTGACACAAGAAAAATGAGACAACCAAGTCTGGCTAGGTCAATGTACAAGATACGATCATAAGGATTATCTCATTCAAAATAATACAAGACAAGTAAACCACGTGATAATCCCTTTCATTGCTAGCCAGTCATGTTTATCAATACATGACACGGTTCCTAAGGTACACTCTAAGTCAGGTCCATAACCTAAATCCTACAAGGATTTTTGTTTCATAGTTAATTAAGTATTTTATGCCAAGAGAGTGTAGAAGGAATAGTAACAACGGATACAAGTCATAAGTCAAGGAGATATTACAATCCAATCCTAGGCAAGTAGTGTCATTCCTGTACTCCACAAGTTTTAACAGAGTACGTGTGGAATTCGGATCGACGATGCTCTTAGGAAAATCCCTTGGTGTACAATCATGTTAAGCATCAGTCGATTCAATTCCATACGCATTCAGTTAGGCAATGCGTAACACACGAATACCTAGACAACCCATCGAATTTACACCAAGCCATGTGTTTCGATTTCAATCCCATTTAATAGTCATGTGACAGTAGGTTAGTGGTTTTTCCAGTTTCTAAGTCTCAAACCTAGGTTACAGTCATAGTCCAAAATAAAACAAGACAATCTGGTCAGCCCTTGGTTAACCGAAGTTATCAGTTCGGTTAATCGAATACAAAGTTCGGCTGACCGACCTCTGGCAGGAATTTAAAACCTGCTCTCTGGAATTCTAACCAAAGGTGAGTTCGGCTGACCGAGGCCTGACCGAACTTCAGCTGTACCGTCCAACAATTCCCAAATCCTTCCGCCTCACTCGGTCAGCTGTCGGTTCACATTCGGTTTTTTAGAACTTGTCAGTTCGGCTGACCGAAACCTGACCGAGGTTCATCAGAGTAAAAATGGCTCTCTGGAATTCGAACTGAAGGTGGGTCTCGGTTGACCGACACCGAGTTTGGCTAACCGAACCTCGACCGAGACCTGACCGACAGTGCGTGAACAGTACAATTTTAGGCCATTTCTGAAACTCTTCCGCCCCAACACATTTTCTCCATTTCTAAACCTTTCCAAAGGCTACTTCCTGCACAATATAGAGCCTCCTGCTCTCCCAATAATCCATTTCATTCTAATCCATTTCATTCCATTCCATTCCACTCCATTGAATCAAATAAGCAAAAGATTACCAATTTAAGATTAACAAATCCAATCCCTAAATCAATACCTAACATGTTAATTCCCATTTCAACATAGGCTTGGAATTAGGATAATCTAGCATGAAAACATCACCAATCAATAGAAAGCGATACAGACATATAAATTATAAATTGCATATCTACTTGCCTCAACCAAGAAGAAGATTGAAAATGGAAAACTTGAGGAGAAACTCTCTACCGCGGATCCCACGAATCTAAACCGACCAAACACAACCTAGAATGCAAAGGAGAAGAAAGAAAGGAAAGAGATCAAGAAAAGGCTACTTCTAATATGAAAGGAATATGATTGAAAAGATGAAGGTAAAAGAAATCTTACCAAATTGGTACCAGAAGAAAGAAGAGATCGAAAGGATGAAGACTAGCGGTTCGGATCTTCGAGAGTAATCTCTGGGCTAGAGTTCTTGGCTTGAGAAAAGAAGAGGAAGAAAATGGGGCTGCAGTTGCTTTCGTTACAAAGAACGAATGAAAGGATTAGGGCTAATCTTGTTTAAGAAGAAGATAAAAGGGAAAAAGACTAAGTTGCCCTTTAAGTGGGTCCGGTGAAAGAATGGCCCACTTGAAGAATTTCTGATACTGGATCGCGATGAGTCAAGAGGCAAAAGTGATCATCGCGATGAAACCTTCCCAACGAACCCAAAATCACGGTGTTTGGAATATCTCGGAAAACACTCAATTTTTCCTAAATTGCGAACTACCCCTTGCTAAGATCAAACGAAATTGGAATCGCACGAAACTTCACAGACACTATTCTAATGCTAAAAGAAGCTCGCTCATGATCTAAACTCACTTAAATATCTAAAATATAATTAATTATAATAATAGTAAGTTAAACGGGTCAATGGGCCTACTATTGGGCCCAACTGACCCAGTAAGGTCGCGGACCTTACAGTTTTCTATCCCAACCACTTGTGGACCCTACCTAGTCGATGTGTACATCTTGATATCTTGAATGTCATTTAAAAATGGGCACCATCTAAACGAATGAACGACATGGGATCTCAAAGTGTATACTAACTCGACGGTTACGGTCCCAAGGTATCAATGAGGATGCGTGACATGGACTTGTGATTTCTAAACCAAAACCTCATCATCTTAGAAAGAATGTTTCCAAGGTTTTAATTAAAACCCTGTTTGGGAATTATTGCATGAATTGTGTTTTCATACACATCATGTCGAGACTACTATTTCATAAATTTCATAAACAAGTGTGTGAGTAGTTCCCAAATTTAAATGTATCAAGTATTGTTTTGAAAGTTAGTGTGTATTTTCTTGTCGGCACCACTCAGCTTGGACGACCTTGTCGGTTTGATCAACCGCCTTAGGTCCTTAAATCTTCGTGCCAACCTACGGCTTGGAATATCGTGCGTGTTTATGTAGCCAATTCCACAACGGGACTCATGTGTGAATCCCAGCTATACTGGGTTACTAAAATTATATGATCCTTTCTCCCTTCACTCTATGTGACGAATAATTTTATCGTGAGTGCTCTCGTCACTTCGTGTGATGGAGAATATAGCTTCGTGTGGTTGCCAAGGTATTGTTTTCGAATGGTCATCTTGACTTATCATCTGATCTTATAAATGATATTGTCTTTGATTTGCTTTTTTTTATTCGGCTTCTCTCTATCGTACACATTGTTTTATTAACTTCAAAACTATTTGATTTATAGCATGATTGTACTTTATTCGATTGCCTGCCTGTGAGAACCCGACCCCAGATTTCCTGGTTTAGCGTGGTTTGAATCGTGGATTTGTTTTCTCACTGGAATTAGTGCTTATTTGATTGAATTTCTGAGTTTGATTATATTTTCTTTGGTTTTGGGAAGTTTTGAGAGCCAGTGAACCTAGACAGTGACCGTGGGGTCCTATTTGTTTTGTGTGGTCATTGTGGAGAGATTCTCTTTGATTTCTAAAAATTCCCATTTCAGCTTCGTTTGACTAATCTCGCCATTCCCTACAACTTTCGTGTTCACTCCGTGCCCATCCGAAGCACCGAAAATCAGTTTTTCCAGCCCTGGGGGCAAAACCAATCTTTTCACATTAAATCTGGACCCAAATTTTGAGATCTCAGAACCTTGCCAAATATATACTTTTTGGAAACTAGATTTTATGAGAAACATTTCTCTCTTCTTGGTCGATCGCATCCGAGGCTTAGAAATCGATGTTTTAACCCTTGAAATCCCAAATCTTCTATTATTTTGATCCCTTTGGCCAAACAGTTGACTTTTTTTATGGACCCCGGAAGTATATCAATATTAACCTTGTTGGAAAGATAATTTTGTGCCGGACACTTTTTATGTTTTAAGTTTCTTGATCCAAGGTCTAGAAAGCCCTCTAATCTCCATTACAAGTTTTAAGTGTGGTGGGGCCCACACCCACCCATTATAAAAAGTACCACTCTCCTCTCTTCTCCCTCATCCGTTGCAGCCCAAAGGGGGAGCTCTGCAACTGAGCTTCCCCTCCCTTTTCTTCTTGTTTTCTCCTCCCCATTCATGGGGGAAATCCTTGCCATTTGGAAACCCAACCATGCCATCTTCTTCCCCATCTCTCTCGCTCTCCTTGGATGCTATTTTTGTGCAAAACCAAGATGGGGCATCCCCTTCTCCAACCTTCTCCTTTCTGGTTGTTGGTCTTAAAGGTAAGAGCTTCCCTCCCACCTTCTATTTTGTGTAATGGTAGCCCTTTAAGTTCTATTTCCTAGCTTGATTTGAGCCCATTCCTTATCTTTATTGATTTACCATTTTAGGGTTCTAAGATGGGTTTGTTTTTGGGGGTTTTCTTGGTTTTTCTTGTAGGTTGATATTGATAGTGTTTTGAGCTTGGATTTGCTTAGCTTGGACCCAAGGCAAGTGGATGAATGGATGATTTCAAGTGTTAACATGTTTTATGAGAAAAATATGGATTTTTATTACTTATTCGTAATGATTTAATACTTACCTTTAATCATGCTTTTCACTATGATTTTCTATTGCTTTTGAAAAAATGATTTTTGAATGCTAACATGTTTATGAAAAATCTTGATTTACATTAATTATTTTTGGTGATCTCATATGTGTTCTCATCTACATTTCTGAGATACGTTCCATTGCTTTTAAAATGCATATTTGATGAGTCTTGTTACATGTTTAATATCTTGGAAATGGTTGCATATGATTTTGTTAAAGCTTGTTTGGTACATATGGATTTTCATGAATGATGGGTCATCACTTAATTGAATGTGTTGAAATGGATGGTTGTATGAATGGGATTTTGATGGAAGGATGGATGAGGTTGAATAGGGAATTTGAAGTGTTGGGAATGGAGGTTTTGAATGATGAAATAGAGGAGCTTTTGGCTCACTTTATTACAGGGATCCGACCCTTAAAAATGAGGAGTGTTTGGAGAAAGAAGGGACTGAAAATAGCTTCAGAATTTGGTGTTCGCAGTAACGGTAAGCTGTCGGTTAGCCGACACCAGTTCGGTCTCAATCCCAGAGAGCTGTAATTTTCTATAATTTTTTATGCTGAAGTGTCGGTCAGCCGACAGTGAACCGACAGCCCCTCGGTTCCAATTCTCGAGAGCTATTTTCTCCCCATTTCTGGTCTCGACTAGCCGTCGGTCATCTTGTCGGTCAACCGACATGACCCTGTCTGTTAACCAAAATGTCAATCCTAATGGATTTCTTTTGGAGAACTTGTGGAACTATATGGGAGAAGAATGTGGAACTATATTGAAGAAGAAACCCATCATCCTAATTTTGTTAAAGGTCTTCTAGACTTGTCAATGTGCGTAAGGTCCCGGATTGTCTCTAATTCTTATGGAGTACCAAATAAATGTTAAATTGACAAACGAGACCCTATTTACAATGATTCAAATCTTGGACCTTCAACACTTAGCCAGGAGAATGTTGGAGATCCATTCATGTTTATCTTGACCCGAATTGTATTTGTGCTTTTTAAACATCATTTCTTATGATTTGGACTTGTCTCGAAAGTATTGGAAAATGTGTTTAGCATTTCTAACCAGTATATGCTCGACCCGATATGAATGTGCATTTGTGCCTATGGGCACCCTATTCCGTTATTATGCAGTTGTTTTGATTTCCCGCATTTGACCTATGAGTCGGCACCACTAAGCTTGGACAACCTTGTCAGTTTGATCCACTGACTTGGAGATCCCCCCCCCCTCCTGTTTAGTCAGCTGCAGTTTAGAATCCGCAGAGTATTTACCCGGTTCGCTACCGTGGTCCCGCAGAGTATATATATTATAGTATTTTGTCATTGTCCCTCCTCACCTTGTGTGACTGAGGTCAATGATCCTGTAGGGTATGTGCTCTCATCACTTTAGTGAGAGAGGATTTAACTTTGTGTGGTTGCCATCTTGACAGTTTCCGATCCTTGATACCTTTACTGTTTTAAATATATATGCTTCATACATGTTTTAAATGAATCCCTGATTTGTTAAATGTTCATGTTTTGTACATGTTTTAAATGAATCCTCGATTTGTTAAATGTTCATGTTTTGTACATGTTTTAAATGAATCTCCGATTTGTTAAATGTTCATGCTTTGTACATGTTTTAAATGAATCCCCTATTTGTTAAATGTTCATGCTTTGTACATGTTTTAAATGAATTCTCGATTTGTCAAATATCCATGTTTTACACACGTTTCAAATGAATACATGTTTTGCTAGATATTCATGTTTGATACATGCTTTAAAGGAATACATGTCTTGTCAAATATTCATGTTTTATACCCGTTTTATATGAAAACAGGATTTTGTCAGATGTTCACAAATTTCTATATATTTTAATTATGTACAACTTTTGATCAAATAGCGTGATTTATCATATGTTTTGTTCTTCAATATTTTGTTTATATCCTTTCACCCACCTGCCAGACCGTCCTGTCTGACCCACTACTTTGGTACTCAGGTTCAGATTTCTTGCCCGAGATGAGTGCACGTTTTGGCTATGGAGCCATGAGCTTACAGGTTGTTTTGTTGGGTATGTCGTGTAGACATTGAGCTTGACGTCGGAGCTACGTCACATATGGGGTAGTGATTATTAGCTTGTTTTGTATAGCTTTTATTAGCCCTTTCTCGGGATTGTAATTAATATACATTGTTATTTGTAACTTGAACATATGTGGGAATATAATATCCAGATACTGTCGGCTCTGTATTTTGTTATAATGGTTTGTTCCAGTCTGATATGTTCATTGATAAGATAACTATATGCTTGGGTTGAGTGCGATGCGAAATCCAATGGCCACAGACTTCGGGTCTCAACGCCATGAAAGCTTCCGTAAAAATATTCAGGATGTGTTGGAACGTGTTATCCTCACACACGCAAATCTTGGGAGAAACATAAATTTTATTTAACTCCCAATTTTCACGGCCCCTCGGGTTTGGAGTCGTGACACTGCCAGACCGTTGTGTCTGACCATTTCGTTTTGGTGCTTAGATCCTGGTTTTGTTGCCCCTGAGGAGGAGCACAAGGAGGCAACTGTTGAGCCGCCTGTCAAGCGAGAGTGGCAGCCCAACGATGGCTTCTAGACATCAGGTTGGGACTTGATATGCAAAACATTTTGGGAATTGATTGTTAGACCCCAACCTGTTTAGCACCTTTTTAAACCGATTATTAGTCTTTAAGTGGGATTAGAGATCGTTTAGCGTAGATTTTAGTTTAGTTAGATTTTTCATAGCTTTGGAGAGTTTTAAGAGCCGTTGGGTTTGGTTTGACCCGGCCCTGGGTGGCCCGTGTAATTTGTGTTCGTGTGGGAACTTATCTTCCATTTCAGAAAATTCCAATTTTTACTCATTTCGATTTGTTTTGCTACCTCAACAATTTTTATGTTTCTTCCATCCGAACTTGAAACTCAGAAATCAAGTTTTTCGATAACAAGGGCAAAACTAACTTTTCACACCAAATATGTGCATGAATTTCGAAATTTACAAATCATGAGGAAAATATGCTTTTTGAAAACTAGATATTTCGATGATCAATTTTGTCTTCTTCGTCGATCTCATCCAGGACCCATAAATGATAGTTCCAGCCATTGGAAGATTTGGGGCCAATGGGGCCCACATCCACTTGACTCAAAACTCAAATCCACATTGGGTTCTTCTTCTCCATTCCTCCATTTCAGAATTTCTGCTGGGCCAAAGAGAACTATTTTCTTATCTTCTTCTCACCTTCTCTCCTCTGCATGTCATGGATTCTCAGCCCAAGAGAGAGATTTGACTTCACCAATCTCTTCTCCTCATCTCTAGCTTCCTATCGATAGTGTTTGTGGAGGATTTCTACTGGACCCATCTTCCTCACCAAGCTTTTCTCGCTGATTTCTACACTTTCAGGTAAGGCCTGGTTTTCTCCTCCTAGCCATGGGTTCTTTAGACACTTTTGAAACTTTCTATCATGCATGCAAGGAGGTTCTTGGGGAACTCCTTTTATTTTCAAAATGTGGGGTTTCTTTTGAGTTGTTTTCCATGGATTTTGTAGCTTGGAGGTTGAGCTGTAGGAGGAGTATTCTTAGAGAACTTTAGGACCCCTTATTTGAGTAGAGGCAAGTGAATAAATTGTTTGGAATGCATGCACTTGAATCTTGTTCTATTTATAAGTTCTTATTTAAAAATATTAATTCATCTGAATGACTACCTTAGCCATGTAAGGTCTAATTTCCAGAAGTTTTCTAGTATTAAATTTTTGTTCAACCTTTTTACATGATTTTGTTTATATTAATATGAAAATCTCTGGTTTTACTAATGGTTATAATGTTGTAAATCCATTTATGAATCTCTATTTTTCATCTTGGTTAATGTCTGAATTTCTGCATCAATGCTGTGCATAGAATGGTCAATTGGGATTTCTGTATTTTCTTATGATCAATGTTTGATTTTTGTACCAAACTTGTGCATGGAATGAGACATTTTTGGTGTTGAATGGAGTTTGGTTGAGGCTTGAGGTAACTTAGTTTTGGATGTTGAAGTTTGGTTTCAAAAGGAGGAAGGAGTCCAAAACTGCACAGAAAGTAGCCACAGGCGAAACAGCCAGGAAGCATGCTTGCTAGAGCGAGCTTGAGCGAGCTCAAGCCCGCTCGAGTGAACTCAAGCCCGCTCGACGGGCCAGGTTACTGCCCCACTTTGTTTTTGTTGGGCCAGGCGTTGTCCCTCCCTGTTTGTTGGGCCTAAATGGTCACTCCTTGCTATTAAGAGATACATATACATGTTTAAAGCCAAACTTAGTTGAAATAAAAAAATTCGGATCTTGAAAACATATTCAATGATGGAAACTAAGGAAGAAACAAGGAGAAACTGTAATTGAATTACTAAGGAAAGATCTTGAACACTACTGGAGTCTCAATGTGCACTCAGAGTTTCCAAATACCGGACTACTTCGGAGGCATCAAAACCTATGTTTACAACCCGACACTTGGACCTTGAGTGTTCATTGAGACAGCCTTGGTTGGCCATTCCAACACATTAATTATCTCATTCCAGAATCAAAATTTGTATATGTTTTTGCATAAATTAACTTTTCGGATATGTTTTGTGTGTCATTTGTTATAAAACTTTCGGTAAGACTATGGTTTGTTTTGTCTCAAATTTTCTGTAAGACTACTCAATTGTTTCGTCTTCGTGTGTACGTTTATGTTTTATGCAGAGTAGTTCTTTTATCGAATTGAATTATGCTTGTTTGGATCGGATTACGTTTGTTCGGATTTCCGTTTAGTCGGCACCACTCAGCTTGGGTTACTTTGTCGGGCTGATCACCCAGCTTAGGATCCTCAAATACTTCGCCAACTATAGCTTGGATACTTTGTGTGTGTGATATCCGTTCCGCGGTAGATACTTGTGTACTACCCACCTATTTTGGGCCATTATGGGTGTTCCATCCATTTGATATGGTAACGGTCATTGTGAGTGCTCTCATTACTTTGGTAATCAGAGAATATAGCTAAATGTGGATTGCCATTGTTTTATTCAAGTGTCAGAAATTCTTACATATGGATACTAATCCTTTGGTTTCAGGATTTGACTTCTTTTACTTTGCCGTTATGTTCGTTCATTTTCCAAATGTATCTTTTATGGTTTTTAAATGTGATTTGATATAAACTGGTGTACCTTATCTTTTTATTCGCTAACCAGACCGTCGTGTCTGATGTTTTACTGTTTGATGCCAGATTTTGACCCCGTTGCCCACAAGGCGGAGCGAGCGGAGGAGGCGGTAGAACCTCCGAGTGGATGTGAGTGGCAGCCCGATGATGTCATCTAGGCATCAGGTTAGGTTATGAGATTCGAATCATATTTTGGGGGTTGAACATTATTATCTTTTAGGAACTTGACACTTTAGCCTTTGTTGGCTTTATTTTGGGAATTGTATAACTCAACTTACTTTTGGTATTTGTGAACTTGAACTTTAACTATGGGGTTGCTTATGAATGATTCTCACTTGACATGAGTCTTGTATATGTTTATTATGCTTTGGACTTTTAACTATGTTTGCTACACGCTTCCGCACATCTATTCGTTCGTATGTGATTGATTGATTATGGATGTTGTTAATCCTCACTGCGGAAATCTGTGGGAAATTAGTGCGGGCGGGCAAAATTTTCTGGCTCGCCGCGCCACGGCCTGGATTAGGGACTTGATTGGCTCCGTGTCAGTCAGGGGGTATGACATTGACCAGCTAACATTTTGGGAACCTTGTCATTAGCCTTTGTTGGCTATCTTTTGGGACTTGTAAAACTTAACTTTATGTTTTGTTGTGTTGTATAACTTCAAATTGAACTTATGGGTATGATAGTTATGTTTCTCTCTATGACATGAGTCTTTATATACGCTATCTCATATGTGATTTACTCGTGTGTTTGTTACATGCTTCCGCAATTCAGTCCTTATGTGTGATCGTGAGATGATTCGTGTGGAATCCTCACCGCCGAAACCTGTGGGAAACAAAGAAAATTTTATTCATAATGCCGCGGCGCCTAGTTCCGGCCTCGGGTCCCTGTCCGGGGTCGTGACAATAGTAGCCTTGAAAGGAGACTTGTATTTTCCCCAAATCTAGGAAAGTTGGAAATTTTGAGGGAGAATTTTGTCTTCAAGACATTATCATAGAACACAAAAATAAAAATAAAAATAAAAATAAAATTGATTTGATGTATACATTTTCACAAGGCACCCAGAGTTTTGTTATAATTTTTGAAAAGATTTGAAAACATAAATGTGAACTGGATTTCGAAAAGTCTGAAATCTTGATTATTCGGGAATTCGAAGCATCCGACTTGACTCGATCATCTTTTGAAAAACTATTTTTTTTCTTTTATTTTTAGGGTATATGAATTTTGTGGGTATATTCACTACAAACCCTCACGAGGCACAACTCGTCCACTAGAGGGAACCTAGAGGTTTAAGGGCTTGCTGCATACGTTAAATGCAGTCAAGAGTGCCAGCAAAAGTGGTGACATTTTAGTCATTGTAATTGCATTTGCATTAGTTAGGTCAGTTTTACCTTCTACTCTAGATCGCATATTTTGCTAAGAGACTAGCAAAAAGCTCATTGGGGTGTGATAAGTCCACAAAATTAGCACATAAAGTCATCATTTCATATACATTAGTGGACTTATTTAGCCCAATTCACATTCAATTGTATAAAATTTTGTGATTTCAAGTATTTGTGCATTAAATTGGAAATTCGGTCAAAATGAGTGCAAATTGGTTCAATTGCATGGTTTTCCTGAAATTAAGGTTTTAGATTAATCTCTTGCATCATAACTTAATTGGGCACATTGAAAACCTAGTTGGGTCCCATGCATGATTTTCATTAAAGTCTCACATAAATTAATTAATTACATTATTTTCATTATTTTGTAGGAGACTACCACCTAAGAAGAACCCCCACTTCCCACTTGTGTTGCTTATTTGAAGAAAACTCTCTATCTCCTTGTGTGATAAAGGTTTTAGACTCTCTCCTCTATCATTATTCAAATTCAAATTAAAGAAGGAGATGTGTTTGAATAAGCTAGAGAGACAGATCGAGAAGAGATTGAAGATAATTTCAATTATGAGAAGATGAGACATAAACCAACTAGGAGATGAAGATAAAGAGAGATTATTCTCGGATTTTTACAAGGGCATCAACTTGTAACGGCCATAACTCTTGAAATAGTCATCGGATCAGCGCAATCTACCCACTAATGGATAGCTATTCAGATTAGATGTCCATGGAGCCCAAGATTGCATAAATCAGAGCTGAAATAATGACCTACGGAAGTTACTGCTGATATTTCTACTTGGGAATACAATTGGACCCATACTCTTAGATGCACAAAAAGAGTCCAAGATGAAGAAGTCTCTAATCAAAATAGAGCTCAAGAGCTATTTAAGGATGAGCAACCCCCCCAATGAAAAAAAGCCACTTCTCTCTTCCCCTCTTCTCTCTCTCATCCACCACCTAGGTCTAGTTAGTGTTGGTCAAGACTTCAAGAGATGATGTATCCATGCCGGATGCTTCATTGACTTGATGTTTCGCGCAGCTAGAGTAATAGGTGAGTCGTTTATTTAGATTTTCTGATTTCTCAAGCTCTTGTTTATGTTCTTAGAGATGCTCATGAAATAAATAAAATTTATGAGTCGCATTAGTGATTATTAATGGATCAACACAGCGTGTTTGCATAAAGTGACATGTTATGCTTGATGATGTGATTTTCATTTAATTTTATGGCCCTAACCATGGAGTTTGAGTGTTGGATATTGGAAATCTAGATCCGTCTTTTCTTTTCTTTCATTCTTATTAATTCTGATTTATTTTCTCTTTTATGATATTGATGGTCTAATCAATCTATTCAGTTGCAGTATTTAGTATTAGTATAGTCTAAGGTTATTTTTAGATTCGGACTTTTTATTTAAAGTGTACTTGTTTGATGGGATGTAATTAATTTAATTTTCAGACTCTTTATTTTAGTAGTTCAATTGATGTATAGCTTTTATTTAGGCTAGTTATAGTTTTTATTAGGACAGGTACAAGTAACAACTCCCTATGGATACGATCCCGACTCACCGGGTAAAACTACAAAATTGATGGCCTTGCACTTGGGGGACCAGCGATTAGATCATGCAGCCATTGTTAAGATAGATTCTTCTTCCTTCAACTATAGCAAAACTCAATTACTTTTACTCATAGTACCTTCAAATCTCCAGTTATGTAAATAGTCTTGAATTTCTTTAGCTAATCATTCCTACCAAAACCTCGAGGCTTTAGTAGAGGCAGCGGAAATACTTTTAAATGTTCCCTCTCGGGTGGAGCCCACTCCTCAATACTCCCCCTTAGGTAGAACCCGGTCGGCACACTTTTGTTGACACACTTTTTTTTTTGTACCAAGTCGTTCTTCCTGGGATTCGAACTCATGACCGGTTGGCTCTAATACCATCTTGAATTTCTTTAGCTAACCATTCCTACCAAAACCTCGAGGCTTTATTAGAGGCAGTGGAAATACTTTTCAATATTCCCCATCGGGTGGAGCTCACTCCTCAATAAATAGATGCTTGCCATCCTTTTATATATGTCAGTTTCACATGGATGGGTGAACCACAGGGTCTTAAAAAAAGGTAGAACGACCAACGCAGGTCACAAGTACTCAGTTGAACACTACAAGTGCACACGGTTGGAGCATGTGCAATAATTAGTTTGGAAGTTTTTTTTTTGTAGAAATTAGTTTAGAATTTAGGCTACATATATGGACCTTCCTTGGTATGGAAGCTTCTCTCATTTGAAAGCTCCTTGTGAAAAAGGAATTTATGATAGTGCGAAAAGAAGACCAAAGCTTAGAGAAAAATCTGCTTAAAAATATTAATAGTATCTAGAGGCAAGGTTTTAAGCTGTAATACGAAATGATCTCCCTGATGTGTCCTATTGCATTATAATTTATAACTCATGGATTAAAGTGAATGCCGTCTTATTCCTAGTTCTGAAAGACATAAATTCATAGAATGTTACGAAGATTCAATTGCCAAGTTCAGAGTAAAATCACCTATTATTTGGAGTTTGGATCATATCAATGTCCAAGTTGGTTGGTTGGTTTTTCCCCCAACTCAATCTAAACCATTCACCTGTAAAGCAAAGAAGAAGATTATAAAAAGAATGCACTTTAAAATGGACGGTCAGTATCAATTAGATAAGGCCACATGGGGTAGTGGCAAAATGAACTGTGACAAGTTTCATTCCTCACAAAAGAAATGGGTCGTGCTCAAATTGAGATACCATCTTCATGTGCTGATGCCCTGCTCCTGCAGATAGTGTAATAACAAGTAAAAGAAGAAAGAAAAAGGAGAAAATGGGTCTTTCAAATGGTGGAGTGACATAGAAAGTGGACAGTCGCTTCCCTCTCTCCTTTTATTTCAGAATTTTCAATCAAATAATAATTCATGTGCTTTTCCATAATCCTTTCTTTCTGATTCTATAATGGCTGATGCTGAAGTTGAATTTTTTAATTTATTTTACTAGTTGTCCTGTTCTTTCTTTCTTTTCTTGTTTAGGCAAAAGTGTATAGGGATGAGAAGAACTTATCCCCATTTCCTATCCTATAGTCTATAGAGCATCCATTCAGTGACGCCCCCATCCCGGGTGCGTCTGATTAGGAGTTAATGGGGTTATTAGTATATTTTTATCCTCAGGATCTGCGTGTATGAGAAATAGAACTCCCTTTAAATGTAACATTGCGACTCAAAGTCTGTGGCCCTCAAATTCCATGTTGAAACCCGTCGCTTATTACATACTTACGATGATATCACAAATCATTAGATTGGAAAAATCATAAATTGTGCAATACAAAGAAAAACAGAAACCAGGATATACATTACGCACATGTTAAGGTTACAATATAAAAAGTGCATTAATTAACCCATAAAAAAAAAGGCTAACAAAGGCCAGCATGACCGAATATAAACTAACCATGCGATACCCCCAATTGTTATGGTCACTCATGACGGACTGGATGTCTAAATGGCACCATCCGCATGACTTACCTAAAAATGCGACTCCAATCTGCCTCTGCAAGAATTCCCACAAGATACGGTAAAACCTACAACACCAAGTTTAGCAAGGGTCAGGCACGACAACCTGGCATGTGCTTAAAATGAGCAATAATAACATGTTTTCCCTCATCAGAATAAAGACCATATATAGAATAGCATGGCTTCAAGTAAGTGGTAGAACTAGGCATAATCATGCATGAGTGTATGATCAAGGTGAGATAACGTGGAAACATTAACGATAGTGCCACTATCACATACGCATAGCTTAACTCTGTAAACTTACTCGACCTAAAAGGAATGCCAGTAATGGGGTGGAAACAATAGCCCAATTTATACGACGTAGAATGAACACCGGTAATGGGGTGGGAACCTAACTTACACGACGTAGAAGGAACACCGGTAATGGGGTGGAAACCTGTCACTTCCCCAAATTAAGAATTGGGGGAAAATGTGAAAAATTAAATCAAATTCATATTCCTGTGTTTAATACAACACAAGCTTCCAAAAGTGGACCCACATAACATCACAAAACGTGGTGAGTCCAAATAAAATTTCATTAAATGCAATGGAAGCTTCATTCAATTGGCGGTCAATATTCATAAATAAGATCCAACACGAAAATCAAATAAATATTTAATAATCAAAGTTGCAGAATTAAATTAAAAAATTAGTAAGGAAAGGTTTTTTATTAAAGAAAGTTCATCTAAAGAATTGCTAAGATGACGTTCATACTCATGCAGGCTCAGACGGCTCCAAAACCTTCTCCGGCATCCCGCTTGGGTTCATCAGTTGGCTCAAATGTTTGAAACGTTTAATCCTCCTCCGTTTCCTCGGTATAGTAGGGCTCGGTACCTATGCACCAAATATTGTAATGTAAATAACAAGAACATGATCATAATTCGAAATCAAGATACGATACGAGATGAGTAAAGACAAGTGAAATCATATGAAACAATGATAAAGATAATGACAAGAATGAACGTATAACATAAATCCAAAAGACACCAAAGGGAGCAATATATAATTCACATGGAGACAAGTGTCCCCGTTGTGGGTGGTCAGCCCTACATAACCGGGAGAGCTCGTCCATAACGTCTGTGGTCATAAACCGATCAAATATCAGGATAAACTGTTCACATTCAAAGCGGATTATAAGTGATCCAGACACATCGGTGATCAACCGTCCACATACCAATTTGCAGTCGTTCATAAATGACCCACATAAACGGAAACATATATCCATAATAGACCTGAATAAGAAAGCTCCGACACAAGAGTCCTAAGTCAAAATGAAGGGCTGGTCATACCACATTTCATATCATAATCAAATCACATACATAATTTGCCAAGCCACTTCATAGTCCACAATACATAATAGGGTATGCATCTAAAGGAATACATAACCTAAACCAACATATGCATGCAAATACAAAGGTCAAGACATAATTTGAATCAATCCTAAGGTTAGACGTATATTAATATACCTTTCAATAGGTAATGATAAACACTAGTGAGCTAGGGACGTTACATCTCTCAACATTCACGGCGCATAGTCCCAACGAAGGGTTACCAATAGAGATGTGTTGATCCTTTTTCGTTAGAGTTCATTAAAATCAAACGGGTATTTGAATCCTACATCCATAAGATACCATATGCCCGAAGACTGTTCTTATGTCAAGTCTAGGTAGATATTTAAGGTCATTAAATCCATATGAAGTTCCATGCATGATACATAAACCCCCAAACGAAATAGAGCCAAAACAATGGAAAAGAATCACAAAATGCCCTAAGTGCACTGAACATTCGAACGTACAAAGGCATCGTTCGAACGTTCAATGCCTTGGGATTTTGGCTCAAGAGCGAGGAAAAGTCAAATGTTCAAATGTTCATGAGGCACGTTCGAACGTTTGATGCCTCTGCCCTTTGGCCCAAACGAACCTGAACTCAGACGTTAGAACGTTCATTAGCAACGTTCGAACGTTTGACGTTCAGTTCGTTGGCCAGTTCGTGAATAGTCACAGAAATTGGGATTTTTCCCCTTTCCATCAATTCTCCACCTTTTTTCAAAAGAGAGTACAATCCATCCAAATCCACACGAATCACATCCATTAGAAATGAAATGGAATCCACATTTCCATTCCTAAATCACCAAATAACCCAAACATCCATTTAAAATTCCTAATCTACCATTATCATTTAAAAAGGGAAAATAAATAAATTTATATGCATTAGATAGGAATCAAAGATAAAACAACGCATTCAATAACAAATTATAATAATGTACTTGCCTTTCACCGGGGTTTGAAGAAAGAAAGCAACAGATTCTAACCAATACCCAATCCGAGAATACCGGGGTGCTCGATCACAATCCTAACACCAATCTGACATAAGAGATGGGATATAAATGGCCAGATGAACCGATTTATGTTATTCCTACTCAAGACATAACATTGGAAAGAATAAGAAGATAACCTAAGAGTACGGATTTACTCCTAATGGTTAGAGGAGAAAGTCACCTGTGATAAGAGAGTTAAACCAAGAATGATGGTATCCTCTGATCTTGATTCTGATGGCTGGATCCTAAAGCTGGAATGGCTTGGGAAGTTGAAAGAGGAAGAAGACGAAAAAGTAACGGGAGTAGTTGCAGAGATTAGCGGGAAGGGATAAGACATGCATTTAAAATAGGGATTAAGTTAAAAAGAGAATATTCTATGGTCTTAAGTCATTGGGTCAAAACTGCGGATCAGGTCATCTACCCATTAACCTAACTCACCAATCCACGCATCCAATCTAACGTGTGCCCCACTTAATCCTAACCACTTAAATAACTAAAATACATTCAATTAAAATAATAATAATATCTAATTAAAATATAATAGATATTTAAAAGTGGGATTGGGATCTTACAAAACCTAACTTACACGACGTAGAATAAACACCAGTAATGGGGTGGAAGCCTGTCGCAACCCCGGACCGGGCTAGGGGATCCAAATGAAGGATCGGGACTGATGATGATGCCGCGCCACGTGCATCTCTTTGGCTAACCCACACACGGAATGAAGAAAACATTTATCTGTGCACGTGATTTCCCACAGGGTTCTGCGGTGAGGATTATCCATACATATCATCTCACATATAAACATATCAAACTTGTATTCGAGATTGCGGAAGCGTGTAGCAAATCATATTAGTGCCATTCCATTCCATAAACAAGACTGATTAAAAATTTACATGACAAGATATCAGAATAAGCAATGATCATAAGCATATTTTCCAAAGTAAAGTTAGTGTATATATAAAAGATCAGTTGGTTAATTGCCCCAAAATAATGGTCAACAAAGACCATTCATTCAATAAAACCCAAAAGATAATATCACGAGTTCCCAAGATTTCGTCCTCAAGGCCTGAACGAATGTCTACATGACAGAGTCAGCCTGCCACTCTATTACACGCTGCGGTTCACCGACCGCCTCCTCAGGCTCCTCCTTGATGGCAATAGGTTCGGGACCTGAGTACCAAAATAAATGGATCAGACACGACGGTCTGGCAGGTGGGTGAAGAGATATGACAATAGACAAAACAATGATACTTTGCAAGAGTTTAGAAAGCCTGTGTATAAATAATGAATTTCATAAAAGACAATACATCATTTATTAAATAACGACATGAACGATATAAAGCAATAGAGGTACCAAGAATAAGGAACTGACAAGATGGCAACCACACAAAGCTAAATCCTCTCTCACTAAAGTGAAGAGAGCACATACCCTACAGGATCATTGACCTCAGTCACACAAGATGAGGAGGGACAACGATAAAATACTATAATATACATATATATATACTCTGCGGGACCACGGTAGCGAACCGGGTAAAACTCTGTGGATTCTAGACTGCAGCTGACTAACAGGAGGGGAAGGATCTCCAAGTCGGTGGATCAAACTGACAAAGTTGTCCAAGCTTAGTGGTGCCGACTCATAGGTCAAATGCAGGAAATCAAAACAAATGCATATAACGGAATAGGGTGCCCATAGGCACAAATGCACATTCATATCGGATCGAGCATATACGGGTTAGCAAAAGCTAAACACATTACTTTCAATACTCTCGGGGCAAGTCTAGGCATATAACGTGGGTTTAAAAATCCAAAAGTAAGAGTCTCGTTGAAATCGAATACGAGGGGTTTCCCATACATTTTCGGGCTAGACATTGAGGTTCCCAGAATTGAATCAGTGTGAATAGGGCCCGTATGTCGGTCATGATATAAATTGGTACTCTTTAAGAGTTAGGGACATTCCGGGTCCTTATACACATTGGCCAATCTAGAAAACCTCACTGAATCTCCATTATGAGGTTTCTCCTTTCTCCGAACTTCATACGACGCCCTACAGTCCCTACATAGCATTGGGGCTCCAAACAATACCTCCTCAACCCTAAAAACAATGTTTCAAGTCCTTAAGTATTAACCCATGCATGACAGGCAGTTCGCTCGGGCGAACTGCTTTCTGTTTGGAGTTCGCTCGAGTGGACCAAGATTCGCTCGAGCGGACCTGCTCGGATTAGGTTGGCTCGAGCGATCAGAGGGTTGGCTTGAGCCAAAGAGGTTCTGTGACGGGTTCGCTCGAGCGATGTGTCAAGGTCGCTCGAGCGAACTGTCCAGAAACTCATTTTCTGTGTACGATTCGTTCCTTCCTCTTTCTTTCCTTTCACCCTCTTTTGAGCACCCATTAATCATACGTTTGAGGGTCTCTAAAACCTCATTTAAGCCCCATTCAATCCATCATTCACTCCCCCCCCCCCCCCCCCAACAACCACACCATCAAAACATTAACTTCCCCATCGCTTCCACCTCATTCAATGCAAGGCAACTCCATTAATAAAAGTCCATAAATGAACACAAATGATCTATAACAAGACAATGATGCACATGTTTTCCAAGAGGACCATTAATAGAAAGTAGCCTATCATTATGCATAATTCTAAAACCATGAAAACTCACAAAGATAAATTAGGTGAAAGCAATGAGTAAGAGTTCAAATCTTTATAAACATGAAATCATGAAATCAATCCATTCATCCACTTGCCTTAGGTCCAAAGCTAAGAAAATCAAGCCACTAACACCTCTCCAAGCCAAGACACCAAATCTACACAAAAACCCCCAAATACAAACCCTAAAACCATCAAAACCAAACAATATAAAGAGAAAGTTTGTAATAACCAAGATTAAGTCTCTCTAGGGCTATGAGAATATGAATCTAGAAGATTGGAAGGATCACTTACCTACAAATGCTTCAAATAGGTAGAGAGAGCTCAAAAGGGGCTCCAATGGTGATGAATGTCTTCACAAATGGTACCAATAGAAAGTTCTTGAGGTGAGGAAGATGAGCATGGAGTCCATTTCTTGAATGAGAAGAGCTCTTGAGGTGATTAATGAGAAAGGAAGCAAGAGGGACAAGGGAGAAACCCTTAGGGCTGGAACTTCTTCTTCTTCTTCTAGGGTTTTAGCATGAAAGGGGGAAAATGAATAAGAAGGCTCTCCTTATATAACAAGTGGGGATGGGGCCCACAACTTAAAAGACTTGTCGGGCTAAAAACATGGCTTTCGGGGCTTCAAACGAATTCGACGAAGAAGACAAAGTTGATCGGCGAAATTTCTAGTTTCCAAAAAGTATATATTTTGCACGTTTTGGTGATATTAAAATTGGTGTCCAGATTTTGGGTAGAAGGACCATTTTGCACTCCAATTGTGAAAAGTCGGGTTTAGGTTTCTCGAACGTAAACGATGTCAACATGAAAGTTGTAGGGATTAACAAGATAAGTCCAATGGGGTTAAAACACAATTTTTGAAAATCATGGGTAAACCCCCAATCTCACACAATTCGTAGCAAGAACCCCCAAAGGGTCCCACAAGTAAAAAGGCTCTCAAATTTCCCCAAAGCTATTATAAAAGCTATTCTAATCCCCAAACTAATACAAAAACCACTAAACCCACCAAAAGCTAAAGCATAACTTAATTAACTTTAATCGAGGTCTCTTGGGTCGGGGTTTTACAAAGCCCAACTTACACGGCGTAAACAGGAATAATATCGTACATACTTGGCAAAGTGGCAACCACACAAAGCTATCTTCTCGCCAATACACATGGTAGACGAGAGCAAACATACATGGAACATGCTTATAATTATAGTAAACCTGACCTCACAAGGAGGCTTTATAGATGGCCCATACATACATACATACGTGGAGTGGCCATGGCACGCATCGGAGAACATCTCATATCGAGCATCTCGACGAAAAATAAATCCCAAACTGCATTTCGTTAAAATAAATTTACTAACCCCAAATCGGTTGATCAGACCGAAGAGGGTGTTCAAGCTTAGTGGTGACGACTCAGGTCACGAATCAGACATACTAGGTGTACTTGGAATGGTCACGGGCTGAAGGGTGGTACACGGACAAGAAAATTCATACTTGGAATAATATATGCTCAAATAGTACCCCTCAAAGGACCCGAAAATAGCATACGAGACATACGCAGAGTGAAATTGACATAATATTGAAAACTGGGAGAAATATGATGAAAAATAACAGAACATGGCTAATCATGAATTTCTAGAAAATTGGGCAGCATTCCGGCAGAGAATGACTTAACCCGAATGTGTAAAAGAAGGGCAAGGCGGATCCGGGTGACGGGGAAGGAGCAGAGCAAAGGAATGTGCGCTACATGACCCCAAATCACCGTGTCAAGGACCTTAAGTGTAGGGGAAAGCAGGGCAACCAATGCTCGCTAAAGCCCCATGTGTACATGACTAGTCATGTGTGTAAGGTGAAGGTCGAGTACGGAAAGTGTAGGTGTGAGAACCCGGCCCCATATTTCTTGGTTTAGCATGGTTTTAATCAAAGATTAGTTTTTTCAGTGGGTTTACTGGTTGTTTGATCAAATTTCTGAGTTTGATTATATTTTCTTTGGTTTTAGGAAGTTTTGAGAGCCAGTGAACCTAGACAGTGACCGTAAGGTCCTATTTCTTTTGTGTGGTCATTGTGGAGTATACTCTTTGATTTCTAAAAATTCCCATTTCAGCTTTGTTTGACTAATCTCGCCATTCCCTACAACTTTCGTGTTCACTCCGTGCCCATCCGAAGCTCCGAAAATCAGTTTTTATAGCCCTGGGGGCAATCAGTCTTTTTACACAAAATCTGGACCCAAATTCCGAGATCTCAGAACCTTGCCAAATATATACTTTTTGGAAACTAGATTTTATGAGAAATATTTCTCTCTTCTTGGTCGATCGCATCCGAGGTACATAAATCGATGTTTTAACCGTTGTAATCTCAAATCTTCCATTATTTTGACCCCTTTGACCAAACAGTTGACTTTTTTTGTGGACCCCGAGAGTATGTCAATACTAACCTTGTTGGAAAGATAATTTTGTGCCGGACACTTTTCATGTTTTAAGTTTTTTGATCCGAGGTCTAGAAAGCCTTCTAATCTCCATTGCAAGTTTTAAGTGTTTGTAAGTGTGGTGGGGCCCACACCCACCCATTATAAATAGTACCACTCCTCTCCCTTCTTCCCCAAAACCGTCCCAGCACAGTAAGGGAGGAGTTTCAGCTCCTTTGAGAGCTTTTTCTCATTTCTTCTTCTTCTTCTTGCTTCTTCATCTCCAACCTTCTCAAAATCTTGCCCAAATGGAGAAATGGACTCCACCATCTTCTTCTTCACCTTGATAGCTTCATCTTGATACCATTGGAGAGGAAAACCAAGCTTTCCAAGATTCCTTTTTGAACTAGCCTTGCCTTTTTGAAGGACTTCCAAGTAAGCTCTCCTCCTAATCTTTTCGATTTGTGTTTGTTTAGCCCTTGAGACTCTCCATTTTCATTATTGGAAGTTTTCTCTTTCTATTTCTTAGTTTTGACATTTTAGGGCTTGTTTTTGGGGTTTTTGTGTAGATTTGTGATTTTGGCTTAAGAAGTGATTAGAAGACTTGATTTGCATTAGCTTGGACCCAAGGCAAGTGGATGAAATGATTTATTTTCATTGATCTTGTTTTATGCAAATGTTAGCTTTTATTAATGATCTTCATTACTTAAGCTTTACTTCATGACATGCTTTTATTGAGATTTGAAATACATTCATTAATGTATCTTCCTAGCATATTACTTTCTTGAAAATGATATCTTGATTGTATTAAGTTTAGACTCGTTTCAAGTAATGGATTTCTTTGGTTAAATGTGAATGGGATGAAGAGGTTGGATCAATTTTTATGGATGATTTGATGGAAGAGTGGATGAGGTGGAATGGTGGAATTGTAGTTATGGATTTGAGGTTTTGATTAAGGAAATGGAGGAACTTTTAGCCCATTTTATTACAGGGATCTGACCCTTGAAAATGTGGAGAGTTTAGAGAAAGAAAGGACTGAAAATAGTTTCAGGAATGCTGTGTCCGAAGCTGTCGGTCAGCTTGTCGGCTGACCGACATCCAACCGACAGCGAGCCGACAGCCTCAGGTCCAATTCCAGAGAGCTGCATTTTCTATCAAATTTCTGATGCTGTAGTGTCGGTCAACCGACACGTGAGCCAACACCCCTCGGTTCCAATTCCCGAGAGCTGTTTTCTCCCCATTTCTGGACTCGGCTAGCCATCGGTCAGCTTGTCGGTTAACTGACATGACTTTGTCAGTTAACCGACAAGCCAACCGACGGTTGACCGAAATTTCAATCTTGATGGATTTCTTTTGAAGAACTTGTGGAACTATATGGGATAAGAATGTGGAACTATATTGAAGAAGAAATCCCTTTATCATGATTTGTTAAGGTCCTTAGATTTGTCAATATATATAAGGTCCCGGAATGTTTTTAATTCTTAAAGAGTACCAAATGTTTATCAAACCTAACATAAGGAACCCTATACACATTGATTTAAATCTTGGACCTTCAACACTTGGCCCGGAGATTTATAGAATCCATTTGTACCTGATTTTATCGGATTTCACTTGTACATTTTGTTGACACCAAAAATGTCACTTTGCCTCTTCAAGATCCAAAGAGCTACATGAAGTCGCAACCTGCCATAAATAGGCAATGCTGCTTCCAAAAATCAAATCTTGTCAGAATCAAACAAAAACTGCAAGATTCTTCAAGACAGCCAAAAGAGGAGTACACAAGAAGTTTCGGGCCATTTCAAAATCATTTGGCCTAACTTCGCTTCTCAGACAGCCGAACAGGAGCTCTCGGCGGCAAAAGCATCGGAGACACCAAATCTTCGATCAGGGCCGATGGATAGTCTCAAAATACTTCCAAAAGGCTCCACGTCAAGTTCCGAGTCAAACCGACAACGTTTGACCCTACATCAACCCTCGAACAGCTAAATCAAGCCTCTCGGCGGCGAGAACCACCGAGGCCATTACTCATCAGATAGAGCACATGGACGGCTTCAAAATGCTTATAAAGGGCTACACGTCAAATTTCAGGTCATTTCCACAACATTTGACCATAGTTTGACGCTCGGAAGCCAAATCAGGCCTCTCGGCGGCAAAGCTCTCCGGGACCATGGTTTCCAAGACAGAGCCTATAGATCATCTTAAAATGACTCCAATAGGTTCCCTGTCAAATTTCAAGTCAATCGGACATCGGTTGACCGCACATCAAACCGCGACATCTTCATCGCGACAAAAGCAAGTCTACTGGTGATAGGACCCCAAACGGCTTCAAAACTCAAACAAAAGCCTATGGTTGGTCTTATTTATTGCTCAGCAGGCTTCACACCAAATTTCAGGTCATTCCGACATCGTTTGACCCAGTTTCAGCTTCTGACGGAAAATCGGCAGCTCTGCGCGACAAAGTCTTCGGCTTTCTCAGGAAATTGGAAACTTTGCAAAATAAAATGCAAGGATTCTCATCAGGTTTCCTACAAAGAAATCAGGCCAATAAATGGTCAAAATGTCAAGGAAAAGTACAGGAGAAAAAAGAATCAAAAAACAGCAAAAACGGACACAAAACGGGACACAAAAGGGGGAAAACCCCCCCAGGGTCGCAGACCCCTGCGACCCTGGCCCAAGGTCGCAGGCCCCTGCGACCCTGGGCCAAGGTCGCCGGCGACCTTGGAACCCGGGGTCGCCGGGAAGGCCCCGGAAACCCCGGTTTTCGTCATTTTTTCGCGATTCGAAGAGCCCAGCCTCTAGTACTTTCCAAAATTCATGCTTTTGAGACACCAAGTCCTCTGACATCCGTCCAAAACACGGGTCAATCATCAAGAGTATCGGAAACAATATTGATCGCCACCCGGTCAACCAAAAAAAAGTGTGCTTTCTACCCGACCGATCGAGAAATCGACAAGACAGATGGCACTGACCCGTTGTTGGCAACAAACACCTGAAATTACATGGTCATCTGATGTCGATCTACATGAAGATCCATCGATGATCATCGACAGAAGAATCCCAAAAGACGTGGCACGGCTCGCGACTCTTCAGCTGCTCGGCGACCACTTAATGCGATTAATTGACTAGCTTTATTACAGTCATTAATCCATTTCTTTGGACGGCCCAATCAGAAGCAAGCATTCGGGAGTTACAAGTCAAGAGATTCATGGCATTTAACCCATGTAACTCCTCCCATCATGGCGATTAAAGGCGATTAAATGCCCTCAATCTCCTCCGGCCAATCAGAAGCCAAGAAAAAGGAGTTACAAAATAAACAATTCAATTTTGTAACTCCTCCCATTATGCGGCTTAATGACAATAAAAGCCCATAAATCCACCTAAAAGGCTACCTAAAAGCCTATAAATAGGAGAGCTCTCCAAGAAGAAAGGATAGTCACAGAGCATCAGAAAAAAAACACAAACACACAGACAGATAGAAGCACAGAATCTAGAGAAAGGAAAAAGAGAGAAAACTCTGCGGAAGTTCTACACCGGCCACCGCAACAAGGTGACAAAAGTCCCTTAGGGGGTACCCCCCCCCCAAGGTCCTTACCTTCTCTTCCTGCCTCCAATGGCTTAGATATGGCTTTTCAGCCCGTCTACTCGGCTTTTTATTGGACATAGGACCTCCTTTTGGTCTTTGTCCTCTAAAAACCCGAGGTTATAGCCAAGCCAAGCGAATCAATAACATCCTCTGTTCTCATCTGCATGGATGATGGCGAAGCCCACATATGGCTTGCGACCGTCAATCTAAACGGGCCCCCCACAATCTCCTGAGAAGTTAGATCCTCCTTTTCTTGCTTTTCATTGTAGTTTGTATTTTTTCAAAAGAGACAAAAATCACAATTCTTGTCTTTCATTATTGATAAGGATTGTAAATCGGCTATAAACGCCAAAAAATCGGCTATAAACGCCAAAATCGGCTATAAACGCCAAAATCGGCTATAAATGCCAAAAAAATCGCCTTTCACGGCAAACCAAGAAAAATGTCTCTTTTCTTAAATATATGTGCAATGTAAAACTTGAAAGAAGTTGATTTCCTTTTTACTTGCGAAGGTTGATCTCCGGATCACCACTTGCAATTCCAAGTAAAAATAGAAAATCTGGCACACCCACAAAAAAAGAAATGTTGATGCACGCCCCTGCCCCCCGGTTACGAAAGGGTCGGACCCGACGGACTCCCACGTCCGCCGACCTCGGTAGGAACTTGAGCATTGGGGCGCGGTCCATCAAGCTGGCACACCCGGTGGGACCCGTTTATTTGAGAAAAGGATGCTAGAAATGAAAATTTGCATATCATATATTTTGCTCTATGCTTATATTTCTTTTCTCGATTCCTTGGCTACTTTATAATTGGTGGCCTATGTTGAATTCCGCATCTAAAAAAATGAGATGAGATTTATTGTTTGGAAATTTCTAATTCTTTGAATTTATTTCCACTCTTTCTCTTTTCAAAAAAAAAAATTTTAAACAAAAAACAAAAAAAAATCAGATTTTTCATTTTTGGATTCAAAATTGAGAAACTTTGATCCTCTCCCTTCTGGGCACTGGCGCTCACGGAAATCGTTGAGACCGTGTTCGGATCGGGGGTTGGGCCATTGTTTCTCTTCAATGAGTTCATTAAAGATCTAAAATATATATATATATATATAAAAAAGTATAAAAAAATTTTTAGATTTCTCAATTTGGATTCAAAATTGAGAAACCTTGATCCGTTCCTATCGTTCATCGCGCTTGCAGAAATGTTGAGCCTGTTCGACTAAGGTTTTGGGCCATTGTTTCTCTTCGATGAGTTCATAAAAAAAATAAATAAAAAAAATAAAAAAAAAAAAAAATATAAAAAAAAAGACATAGACCACTAAGGTTAAACCAACTGTGTTCTTTGATCATGGTTGATTCAAAGAAAAGCCTTGTCCAGAGTGTGGAGACAGCTTGACTGTTCTAGGCAAGGGTCCTCCAAACGGGTTCATTAAGTAATCCTACCCTTACCTGGGGGCAATTCTATCAATCAAGATTTCATAAGACCGGGTTAGGAGGCCTATGTGTACTCTCTCGTCTTTTAAATAAATTAAAAAAAAATAAATTTTTTTTAAAAAAAAAATAAAAAATTTCAAAAAAAAAAATTTCAAAAAAAAATCTTAAAAAAAATAAAATAAAAATAAAATAAAATAAAAGAAAAGATTTTTTAAAAAAAAAAATCTTCAAAATCTTCAAAAAAAAACTTCCGTCATTTTGGGTTTAGATTGGAGAAATCTTGGTCTTCTCCTTTCTGAGCACTGGCGCTCACGGAAATCGCTGAGACCGTGTTCGGATTGGAATGCCTTTTGCTCTCTTTGATGAACCCAATATTGACTTTTCAAAAAAAAAAAAAACTCGTCATCTTTAGATTCAGATCCGAGAAATTATGGTTCATTTCTTTCTGAGCACTGGCGCTCGCGGAAATCGCTGAGCCCGTGTTTAGATCGGAATACCATCTGCTCTCTTTGATGAATCCAATCTTGACCTTTCAAAACAGAGAATCTCATCTCATGGATGCGGTCTCAAAACATTTGTGTCTAGCGGTACTAGTACGCCCTTTCAGGGTCTACTGTATTGCGACCGGCACATCTGTAACTCCAACTTTATATTCTTCTTACCTCGAGCAAGCTCTGCTTCTCGATAAGTCGAATTTAAGTTCACAATTGCTTCTAGCAGTCACTGGGATGCCCATTCCGGGCTTACCATACCTGCGATCAGAACAATTGTACCTTCTATGCATTTTGCCTTCCTCATATTGCTTGGGTCATCTACCTCGAGCAATTTGAAAAGACGAAACCATAGAACTTCCCATTTATGATCATTATATTCTTGTGATTACTAATGGATGTGGTCTTGTTTCAGAAATTTTCGAAAACTAACAATGGCAGCTTCACTAACCATTACTTTCGACGAAAACAAGCACCAACTCATGCTTCAACAGAAGCAAACCACGCGCACCTACAAGCGCCCCATCAGCTGCCGAAGTGTCAACTCCCTCAGCAACTCTCTGAACTCCGGGTCGACCTCGACTCCCCGGACTATCGTCTTTGGGACGCTGGGACCATTCCCACTTCCTGAGGAACAAACTGCTCCCTCCAAGAAACAGAAACTCGCCTCTCAACGTGTCACTGCCGTGACACCAAAGGCGAGCACCAGAAGGCCTGAAGCCCGTGGCAGCCCCACGAAGCCTCAACCTGCAAACAACCAGGTCTACCCCAAGACTTGGTCCCCAAGACCTTCACCAAAACAGAGAAGGTCCCAGACATCCACTAAGCCAGCATTCCTGGCCCCACTTAAGGAGAACCAGTTCTATCCTCTTGCCTACATGAAAGAGGAGAGACCCATCTCCGACTTGACTTCCAAGTCATCCCAGCATGAGCCGGCTTGTTCCTACAAGCCCAAAATCAAGTCATGCATCACAAGGCCTCCACAAGCACCTGCTAAGGCCTACAAACCTGCAGTTTGACCCTTCATCTCTACAGGGGCCGAACTTCAAAAATTCAAAGCTTCGCTGCAACAGGCGAAGGACAGGGTTCGCATCCTGTCCTTGCCCAGCTACAAAGAAGACAGGCTCGGCTGCTGCGCCCGAGGGAGCACATCCTTCATCGTCAAAGCCCAGTCAGAGCTGACCAAAGCTCAAATTGCTCGTCGTATAAGCCGCCGCGCGTCATACCGGCAAAAGAGACTAGAGAAGCAAAGGACCCAGCCTCCTACACTTCAAGTCTCTCCTAAATGGGTCGAAAAAGAAAGACCCAACCAAGTTGCTGCCGTCCATATGGTTGGAAAAAACAGAAGGCACCAAAAATCAGCAACAAAAATCCATGTCCGACGTCCGATGACCCGCAACGTCTCCAGGACAAGAAGACATTCAGAAGAATCCCCTTCTCCTTCAAGCAAAGGACAGCAGAGTGATCCTTCCTCAAGCTCCTCTTCAAAAAGAATGAGCCCCAGCTCAGTCACCAGGACAGTTTCTTCGTTCGAATCACGAAGGATGAATGTCTTGGCTACAAATTCTGAGCCACCACCCCGCAATCCACCTCCAGAAGATGCGATCACCCGCATCCAGCAGTTGGAACAGGGCCAGCAGAGGATTGAAACTCTGATGGAAAACCTTCTCCTCGCCTTCCAAAATCAGGCGAACAATGAACCTCCTCCGAATCATCAAGACGACGAGGTAAATAGAGAAGAAAATGAGTCACGCGCCCTTACCAAAAAGGACGTAGACGGTATCCTCGCCAAAGCAAAAGAAGAGGATATACTCAAGGAGCATGGGATCAAGCCACCATATCCCTTATGGATGGACTCGGTCCCGTTCCCCACCAAATTCAAACATCCTACTCTCCAAACATATACGGGGAAAGGATCAGCCAGACAGCACGTCATCCACTTTAAGATCCTGACGGGAGCTATTGCGGATCAAGATGCACTCAAGATTCGCCTTTTTGCAAGTACCCTAAAAGGTACGGCCTTCGATTGGTACTCCACTCTGCCGAAGGACTCAATCCAAAACTGGGCCATGCTAGAGACACGCTTCCTGACTCACTTCAAAGGTGAAGATCATCCCGCTACTATGGCTCAGCTGTGCAGCCTAAAACAGGGGGAGAATGAGTCAACATATGACTTCATTCACAAGTGGAAAGCAATGGCATACAAATGCTCTGATGTATTGCCACAAGCGTCGCTAGTCGACATCTGCCGAAACAACATGAGAGCCAGAATCCGCTCCATGATCATCGGCAACAAATCAAAAAACCTGGGAGAACTCCTAGAAGCTTCCATGGAAGCTGAAACGGTGATTAAGGACCTCAACAGTCAGAAATCATCAAGAAAAGAGCCAACCGCCATTACGACCTCAAAACCAAAGAAGAAAGAGGTCCTCAATGTGCAGACCAAGTCAGCTCCTCAGCCACCAAAGAAAGCTGAAAACAAAGCTGTTGGTAAGAAACCTGAACTCCCTGATGCCTTCAAAGAACGAGTAGAGAAGAAATACCCGTTTGATGAAGATGTTGATGAAATCTTCGGGGCTCTTGTGGCAAACGGCAAGCTCACCTTGCCTGAACCAAAAGACCGGGTGATGTTGGCAAAACCAACGATCCTCGGTACTGTCCATACCACCAGATGATCTCACATCCTCTCAATCAATGCTTCGTTGTGAGAGAGAAAATAAATGAGATGTGAAAAAACGGAGTCATCACCTTTTACAAAAACTATGGGTCTGCCTCCGTCAACATGGTGACATGTGGACAAACATCAAGATCATCGAAGAAGAAGATCACTACTTCCTTCAAGGTGATAAACTCAATCGAAGCGTCCGAGGAACTGGTTCCTTACCCGACACCAGACGGACAACCGATATGGGTACATCCCGATCTCCTGGAAGATGAAAATTGGGAGGTCGTGAAAACAAAGCCTACAGCTCAACAGCGAAGGCAGGCTAGGAAACATCTCCTCAAGCTCAAACGGCAAGAGAAGACCCAGCCAAAACTAGAGGTCAAACAAAAGGCAGAGGCTTCCTCTACCGCTTCACTGGAGGTAACAAAAACATCCCTTCCAGAGACTTCAAAGGGGGTAAGGAAATTCACTCTCAGTGATTTCATGCCACCTCAATTCAAAGAAGCCATGCAGGAGGCATCATACTCTTGCAATTCGGTAGTTGGATTCTCCATTGATGGATACGAGTCCAGCGACACCGATGATGGATTCGAATCCAACTACACAGATGAGTGGGAGGAGTCCCTTGAAACAGGAGAATATCTCTCCGATGAAGAATGGGTTCCTGAGTCTCATCTTATGCCAGTAATCTGGTATAACCCCCTATAGCCACAAGGATCCTGGTCTGATGATGAAGAAGACCAAGAAGCTGTACAAGAAAATGCTGCTGAACCAGCACCTCTCATTACTCCAGTGGAAATCAACAATGTTGAGCCACAAAGAGATGATGAAGAAGAAGATCCGGCTCCCATGCCTGATCTTGAAGAATATGCAAGGATCTTGCAGCGACTCGCTCTAGAATAAGAGCAAGAATGCGTCAACGAGCCTCCTCGCAATCCAGAGCCTGAAGTCCCTGAAGACCACCAGGTACATCCTCCCTTAACTCCTGAAAATGGAGAAAATTGCTGGATAGACGATCCTCTCACATCCGAGGATGAGTTTGACTCCGATCAGGCAACGTCTCCCGTCAGAGCTTCCTGTAATGTGATAATTCGGGATTATAGCTCTTCCGAAGCATCGTCTGATGAGAGCACTTATCTTCTGGAGCCACCTCATCTCACGTGACTTTCACTGAGATGACACCCTCTCAGGTTTCTTCTCCTGAGACTGTGACTTCAAAGTTCACACCCTTCCTGATTGAAGAATTCCCGACCATTGATGCTTGGGACGATGAATTAGTCAACGAAGAAGAAAGATTGCTGGATGCTGTTCAGGACTTGTTCCCGGAAAATGCTCCATGCAACACAATCACTGAGGATGGTAACTCTGCTGCTGATACATCCTCAGCAAATGAAAAACGACAGCCTCTTGATCCTGAAGACAATCTTCCAAACGAAGACCCTTCTCAAGAAGCTCTCGAAGTTGGTAGAGGCACCCGCTCTGGCCGGGACTACCACAAAAATTACAACCAATCTTCCTTTACATATGTAAATCCTTCGGAAAAAGATGTTGTAAGCGCCCCTAGTGGCAACAATGATGAACATGCAGGCCCTAAGGAGGCTTTCAAGTATGACTTGATTGAACACTTCAAGCACATACCTGCACGTCTGCACATCCTAGATTTGTTGCGAATGTCTCCGCACACTCGTGATAATCTCATTTCGGAATTACAAAAGCTGAATGAGGATGTCGACAAACATGCCCTGCAAGTCCTCCAAATTGAAATGGATTACCGGGTCAAAAACTCAGAAGCCTCCTCAAAGGGAGAAAAGAAGAAAACTGAGGGATCATGCATTGAATGCCTCTCGGTTAAAAAAGCAGCCAGTGCAACCATCGCCTTCATAAAGGATGACCTCCTACTTGGCGAAACCAGGCATAACCGACCCCTGTACTTCACAGGGTATATCAAGGAAATGCCTATGCATAGAGTTCAGATCGACCCAGGTTCTGCACTCAACCTCATCTCCACATCGGCTCTTGAAGAGTTGGGCATCCCACCCAGCAAACTGAGCCACACATCTGTATCTATCTTTGGATACGATGGGAGTACTCAAAGGCCTATCGGTAAAATCAGGTTCAAGTTGCAGATCGGTGATCTTATCTCTGAGGTCACAGTGTATGCAATAAAGACCCCTTCATGCTACAACATCCTTTTCGGACGCCCTTGGATCCATGAGAATGGTGTTGTCCCTTCAACTCTACATCAATGCATCAAGTTTGTTGGCGACGACGGCATGATACATCGAGTCTTTGCAGACAGAAAACCCTTCAAAGGTAAAGAAGTCCACTTCGCAGACTCACAGATGTATGAAGGTGAAAAAGAAGAAGAGGAGAAGCATACAGCATCCTTTGCCGAAAATCTCCAGAAAGATAAAGGCAAAGCTCCTCAACAATCACCGGAAGAAAACAAACCATCCGGTAAATCTAAAGAGAGCATGCAAACTCCCTTCATCATCTCCCTCAAATCTTCAAAGCCTTTGGTCATCACAACTAAAGTGAAGAAGGTAAAACAAAAGCCTGAGGGCAAATTTGTTGTCTCTTTCGTGTCTACGATGCAAGACACGGACTCGGATTCAGAGCAAGAATACGACACATCGTCAAGCAAAGCTGACACCCAGCAAGTTCAGCCTGCTCTTACTCCAATGGAGACAACTTCTGACATAGAAGATCCTACGTCAGCTTCCTTCATTGTTCCAGCAACTTCAACAAAGGAAAAGCCGATCTTCTTCCATAGATCGGATGCTTCTTCATCAAACTCCATGCTTGAACCTTTCCAAATTAAAGGTACGCCTCAACTATCCTTATACAGTTCTGTGGCACAAGCTATTATGAAGAAAATGGGCTATGACGCTCAAAACCCAGTCGGTTTGGGAGAAGGACGCGGTATTCTCACGCCATTGGGGCCCATCTTGACCAAAAGCCAGCTGGAAGATTGGAGACTCTACGGCTATGTAGAAAAGTCTTCACACGGGTTAGGGTATGATCCTGACACTCCCTTGAGACAGTTGACACAAAGGCTTAAAAGTCAATATACTGACCAAGCCTCAACATCTCAAGTCCATGAAGACATCGATCTCCCTGGATATCTCTTTGATGAGTCACCTGACAAAGATCCAGGAAGCTCATCCAATTGGCACGATTTCTCCGAAAATGAAGAGGAGTTGTCCGATGGCACAGACGTGTGGACTTCTGACCCAGAAGAATCCCCATCTCCAAAAGAAGTAGCCTACTTCGACTCGGTTTCAACAGGCGATTGGGATCATCTCATAGCAAGCCTTGGGAAAATTACCGATCAAGAAGACCCGTGGAAAGGAACAAAACCTTGGTCTGGAAATGCCCTTGAAACCCCAGAAGGTTTCGTTGAGCTGGAAGCCTCTGAAAATATTGTGGAGGAACCACCTTTGAACCTTCCAACAGAAGATCCTGTTCAAAAGATAGACTTGGGAACACCAGATAACCCACGTCCTGTATTCATAAGCAAGAATATAAAGGATGATGAGTTACCCGAGTATATCGCCTTTCTTCGTGAGTTCGTTGATTGCTTTGCATGGTCTTACGCTGAAATGCCAGGCTTAGACCCCAAAATAGCAGTTCACAAACTCAATCTTCAAGAAGACATCAAGCCTGTCAAGCAAGGCCAAAGAAGATTCCGTCCAGATGTGATGGATAAAATTGAACAAGAAGTTCAAAAACTCAAAAGCGTCGGCTTCATCCGTGAGGAACAACATCCTGAATGGTTAGCCAACATTGTCCCCGTGACAAAGAAGAACGGGCAGATCAGGGTCTGTATTGACTATAGAGACCTGAATGGCGGATGCCCTAAAGATGAATTTCCGCTCCCCATACTAGAGGTAATGATTGATAACACCTGTGGATTCGAGCGAATGACATTCATGGATGGTTTCTCTGGCTACAATCAGATAAAGATGCATCCTGAGGATGAAAAACATACATCCTTTCGAACCCCATTTGGCGTGTATTGTTACACTGTCATGCCATTTGGTCTGAAGAATGCTGGTGCCACATATCAGAGGGCTATGATGAAAATATTCCAAGATATGCAGCACAAGACGGTTGAATGTTACGTTGATGACCTCGCCGTCAAAAGCAAAAGAAAAGAAGATCATCTCGAAAACCTTCGAGAAGTCTTCCTCCGGCTTCGCAAACACAAACTGCGAATGAATCCATTGAAATGCTTCTTCGGCGTCTCGTCGGGTAAGTTCCTCGGATTCTTAGTTCGGAAAGCTGGAATAGAGCTTGACCCCATAAAAGTCAAAGCCATTCTAGAAATGCCCTCTCCAAGAACCTTGAGAGAACTCAAAGGGCTTCAAGGGAGATTGGCCTACATCAGACGGTTCATCTCCAATCTCTCGAGGAAATGTCGTCCATTCTCCAGGTTGATGAAAAAGGGTGTAAACTTTGTCTGGGATGCTGACTGTGAAGCTGCTTTCCAAGACATCAAGTCATACCTGACAAAACCTCCAGTGTTAGCTGCTCCTACCATTGGAAAACCATTCATCTTGTACACAAGAGCCCTTGATCACTCTCTGGGAGCTCTGCTTGCGCAAGAAAATGATCAAAGGAAAGAAGCTGCTCTATATTACCTCAGCCGCATGCTAGTAGGTGCAGAGCATCGCTACTCTCCAGTCGAAAAAGAATGTCTTGCAGTGATGTTCGCCGTACAAAAGGTGCGTCACTACTTGCTTTCCAATACAGTCTACCTGGTCTCGAGGGTCAACCTCTTGAAGGTCCTTGTCACAAAGGCAGGTTCTCTCAATGCTCGACTGGCAAAATGGTCCATCCTTCTGTCACAATTTGATATTAGGTATGTACCACAAAAAGCAATCAAAGGGCAAGCTCTAGCGGACTTCCTCGCAGAGCATCCATTGCCTAAAGATTCTCCACTCAGAGATGATCTCCCAGACGAACCAGTCTACAATGTGGAGACTTTCTCACAAAGTGCCTCCTGGGACATGTACTTTGACGGTGCAACCAGGACAAATGAAAAAAGACAGCTGATCTCGGGAGTTGGCATCCTCTTTGATAGCCCCGACAAATACATGATTCCACACGCTTTCTCGCTACTGGAACCATGCACAAACAATGCAGCTGAATATCAAGCTCTGATCTTAGGATTGGAACTCGCCATCGAATCCGGTATCACCATGCTGGAAGTCTTTGGAGACTCTCAACTGATCGTCAACCAGATGAATCAGAAATTTGAAGTCAGGAAGCCAGATTTGTTGCCCTACTACAACAAGGCACAATCACTTCTGCAAAAGTTTGACATCTGTCACATCACCCACATTCGTAGAGGTGAAAACATACGTGCAGATGCCCTAGCCGGACTTGCCGCATCCATGGCAATCCAGGAAGGGGAAAACATGCAAATCACAGTGTGCGAAAGGAGAATCCTTCCTCCTCTTAACACACACCAAGCAGTTGCTGAATGCCACCAAGTGGTCGGAAGTCGGATTTCAATCCTTCAAACTTCAATCGGCGACTGGAGGGATCCGTTCATTGATTACATTATGTTCGGAATCCTACCTGAAGATCCAAAAGAATGGGTAAGCATCCAAAGGCGAACCCCAAGCTTCCATTTGGACATTCCTTCAAAAATCCTTTACAGGAAATCCTTCAACGGAGTACTTCTACGTTGCTTGTCACAACAAGAGGCTGAAGAAACACTCAAAGAAGTTCATGCTGGTCTTTGTGGAGCTCATCAGGCTGGACCTAAGCTCTATGATCAGATAAAAAGGTTAGGATATTACTGGCCTACCATGGTAGCTGACGCAATGCAATTTGCTAAGCGCTGCCAACAATGCCAAGTTCATGGAGATTACATTCACATGCCTCCAGAATGGCAGCATCCTACAGCCATCTCATAGTCTTTTGAAGCCTGGGGTATGGACATCATAGGTCCTATTTCACCCGTATCAAGCAAAGGTCATCGCTTCATCTTCGCCGCTACGGATTACTTCTCAAAGTGGTCAGAAGCATCTGCGCTCAACAAAATAAAGACCTCATCAGTCCTTCAGTTCCTACGCACCAACATCATTTGTCGTTTCGGCATACCAAAAAGATTCGTCCATGATAATGGACCACAGTTCCGGGATCATCGATTTTACAGGTTCTGCGACAAATACAAAATCCAAAGCTGTCCTTCGACTCCATACAATCCGGCAGCAAACGGGTTAGCAGAAGCTTTCAACAAGACACTCTACAAAATCCTCAAAAAAATGGTCTCTAGTCACAAAAGAGACTGGAGCGACAAAATGTCCGAAGCTTTATGGGCCTATCGAACCACCGTTCGAGGACCAACCCATAGCACACCATTCTCCTTGGTCTATGGATGCGAAGCTGTCGTGCCCTTGGAAGTACAAATTCCTTCCTTGAGGGTATCCTTGCAAAATGACATGACTCAAGAAAGTAATGTCAAATTGCGACTCCATGAGCTGGACAATCTCGATGAGAAACGGCTCGAAGCTCAACAAAGCATTGACTTTACCAAGCACGTATGGCAGGATCTTTCGATAAAAAGGTCAGGCAACGCACCTACAAAAAGAGTGACTTGGTTCTTGCGGTAAAAAGACCAATGGTCTTCACTCACAAGTCCAAAGGCAAATTTGAACCAAAATGGGAGGGACCCTACGTCATCGACAAGGTTTTCTCCAACGGCGCATACGCACTCCTAAACATGGAAGGTGACAGATGTATGCTGCCCATCAACGGCAAGTTCTTAAAGCGATACTACCCTTGAAGACTTACCCAACTGGGTAAGAGCAATGACTGTACGGCCAAAACCGGTTTTCCAGGTACACGCTCGCTAAACCCACCTTTTTTTTAGAATTTTCATATCAAATGTTGAAATTTCTAGAAATCTAAAACAATGCTTACTTTTATCGTTTCATTGTTCAAAAAAAAAATATATATCCAAGTTTAGGAACCTTTCCCTAACTTGACCAAAATTTTCAACCCTTGAACCCAAAATTCATGGTTTGAAACAAAATCCGGATTCAGGGATTTCCACCCTAGTCCACCCTGCCTTTTACCGCCAAAATGGTTTTAGATCAAAACTTATGACCCTCGTGTCTTTAAACAAAAAAATGGTTTTTCAAAAAACCGCGAGGAAGCGACGCTTAGTCGATACTCGCACAAATCGGAAGCAAACGAACCACGTTCGACACTTCCAAAATCGCAGGGAAGCGACATTTCGTCGATACTTGCAAAATCCAAAACTGTGGAGATGCAACATTTCAGTTGATATCCACAACCCAAATTTCAAAGGTTAGAAAAAACCTAAAAAACTGTGGAGACGCAACATTTCAGTTGATATCCATAACCCAAAGGTTCGAGAAAACCACAAATTTCAAAAATCGTGGGGAAACGACATCAAGTCAGTACCCGCAAAACCAAAATTTTTGAAAAGCAAGGATGCGACATTCCATCGATACTTGCACCCAAATCCGCGAGGATGCGACATTCCATCGATACTTGCACCCAAATCCGCGAGGATGCGACATTCCATCGATACTCGCAACCGAATGAGCAAGGATGCGACATTCCATCGATACTTGCAAGAACATTCAGCAGGGAGGCGACTTTTAGTCGATACTTGCATTTTTTGAAAACCAAACCGGCTATAAATGCCATTAAAACAGGCTATAAATGCCACAAACCGGCTATCAATGCCACCAAAACAAAACTGGCTATCAATGCCACAAACAAAAAAACTTGGATTTAAAAAAAAAAACGGCTATCAATGCCACCAAAACAAAATAGGCTATCAATGCCACCAAAAACCGGCTATAGATGCCACAAAACAAACCGGCTATCAATGCCACCAAAACAAATTCGGCTATCAATGCCACCAAAACTGGCTATAGATGCCACCAAAAAAAAAAAAAAAACTCGGCTATCAATGCCACAAGAAAAGCTGGCTCTCATGCCAAAATTGGCTTCCATGCCACAAACAAAAACCTGGCTTTCATGCCAAAACAATCACTTGACAAAAGATTTTCACAAAATGACAACCTTTTGATCAAATCCCATTTAGCAATTACTTTTATCACAAAAAGATTCAAGTGAGCGTAGGGATAACAAAAAAAAAAAGAGAATCCCATTTAGCAATTACTTTTATCACAAAAAGATTCAAGTGAGCGTAGGGATAACAAAAAAAAGAGCATCCCATTTAGCAATTACTTTTATCACAAAAAGATTCAAGTGAGCGTAGGGATAACAAAAAAAAAGAGCATCCCATTTAGCAATTACTTTTATCACAAAAAGATTCAAGTGAGCGTAGGGGTAACAAAAAAAAAGTACCAAAAAAAAATACATGTGGTACCAAAAAAAAGTGTTCACAAGCACTACAAAAAAAAGTACCAAAAAAAATGCAAGTGGTACAAAAAAAAAAGAGAGAGAAGGATGGTTTCTGTAAAAAAATAATACAGGAGCTCAATCAAAAATGGTCTCCAGCCAAGAGTTCAGCTCCTTAAGCAAGCTTTTGGCCTCATCCGTCAAGGATTCCAAGGCACGCTTCTTCAGGAACCTGCCATGAGATGCTGGGGTGGGCTGTAACCCTTCTTCTGCACTGGGAAGCTTCCCTCGAGCGGTTTTCCATTGTTTGTTCTCATCAGACTTCCTTTTGAGAACTCGATTGGCATCCGCAACTCGATGAATCAGAGCAGTCTCCCTTTCACGAGCCTCTGTTATTTCAGTCCACTTGGCAGCGACTTGTGCCTGCAGATGCTCAAGACGTTTCCTGGCCTCATCGACCTCCCTATCAAGGATGTTAAGGTCATGTGTCAGCCTAATGATGGTTATCTCTTCTAAGTTCCTCTCTCGGACTGCCTGCTTCTTGCTTTCTATAGCCTCATCCAGGTCAGATTGAGCCTTATCCGCATGGTCCAAGAACATCTCCTTGAAGAATTGATCGTCAGGAAAACCCATGGTCTCAAACCACTTGTCACCCAACTCAATGATCCTATTAACGATCGCCCTGGCATATGTGACATCCAGACCAGCTTCTTCAGCATCACCGAGAATCTCACGCACATGCTGGATCATGCTAAATCCGGCTTCCAAGTGCCCAGAAAAGAGAGTCTCAATCCAAGAGCTCAGAACTCGCACCACCACCTTCTTCGCAAAAAGAAGAGATGGCCCAGCTGAAGATTCGCCCAACTCCGTTGGTCGGCTGCTCATGTCATCATCTGTTGAAAGAGTAACAAAAGAACTCTTTCCAGTTGAAGCTGCTCCTGCTCGGGAAGGAATCTCAGCGCGAGGAATCTCCTCAACATTGTCAGAACTGGTCCCAGGAGTCTCTACCTCTGGATTAACCTCTGGCATCCCTTGCTCTGGAAACGACGGATCCTCCTCTGCCACTTCAAAACCTGCAAAGGAAACAAAAAAGGTATGAATATGACCCTGTTTGAAAATCATTATCAGAGTTATAACTACAAAATACCTTCTTCGACGACTGGCGGAACACTTTCTTCCTCCATGAACTCATCGGAAGCATCATCAACATTTGTGTCCATCGATGGTTCAAAGTCATCAGAACCCTGTGGCAAGTCAGCTGACAAAAAAAAAATGTTAGCAAACCAAGTCACAAAGACAAAAAAAAAAAAAAGAAGTCATACCAATTGGAGACTCTGGAATCACTCCAGAGCCCCTCGGTTCTTCTTCAGGTGCCTCGACAGGATCCGTCACCACCTCATCGACCGGAACCTCAGGCATCATCAAGTCTTCCTCTGCTAAAAAAAAGAGAAGAAAAGAAAAGCAGAAACAAGAAGCAAATCATAACATGGAAAAAATCCCATGAAAAGAAATGGAAAGAGAAAAAGGAAGAATCATACCTTCACCGACGGTCTCTTCTTCTCGGCTTCTCTTCTCTGGAGGCTCGTCAGCATCCACTGGCACATCCTCATTGATAGTAAGAGGAACTTCCAAGTCAGGAGAGTCCTCATGCTGCCCCTTGCTGCGATGATGACTCCTCCCCCTCTTACTCCGGCGGGTTCGCTTCTTAGAAGAACCTGCCCCGCTGTCAGAGTCAGGTTTCCCACTTGACTCCTCACTGGATGGTCTGCTCTTGCCAGTAGACTCCATGGAAGCTTGCCTCTGTGTCGCTTGTATCCAAGTGCCAAGTTCGGCTTCCTCCTGTTCTAGCTGCTCCAAAGCCTCATCAGGTATTTCTCGAACAGCTTCAGAACCAATGACGCCCTGGTCACCGAGAAAGCCTATCTTGTGCTTCTCTCCAGAAAGGAAGGCCCAAACTTCCTCTCGCCGGATGCCATCCGACTTTCCAAGGCCCTTTCCAGATGCCAGCTTCACATCAAGCTCCTTCTTGGAAAGCCCCCGATATGCCGAAAAGCTCTCCGCGAACCACTTCGCAAAACCGGCAGTCCGGGAAGTCAGCAACACAGGATAAGAAATCATGGCTGTAGTGTCTTCAACACTATAGAAAGCCCATGCATTTCTCCCATCCTGTAAGCCTCCAAAGCGCTTCACCATGCTTGAAGGCGCTCCAACAACGCCTTGAGAAAAGCCCAGCTGCAAAGCAAAGCGAGAAGGTACATACGGCTGGATGTCGACGAAAAGATGTCTGCGGTACACCATCGTGCCGATACGTATGCTGAAAAACCACTCTCTCTCTGCATTCGTCAAGGAGTAATGCCTTCCCGACCCCGCCTTGATAGAGTCTCGGGAGGCACCAAAATCAAAAGCCTTCTTCCGCAACTCCGGAGAAAGCTTCACTGAAGACTACCCCATCTCGACGTCCCTGAACCGTCGGATCCTCATGCGGGCAAACAAAAGTGATTCGGACACGGCCTTGCCCTTAGCCAGTCGAATCATCAGAGGATCATCATCCTGTGCAGCACCCAGCCGATGGAAGCCAGGACAGTGGTATACATACCACGAATAAAAGATATGGGCTGAAAATACCCTATTCATGGGAAGCCCAAGCTGAACCAAAAAAGCAGCAGCCTGCAGTTCGGTACACAAGTAGGAGTAAAGAGCTGGCACCAAAGCAAGCTGCTCTCCAAACGCCATCTGACAAGCCGGAAAAATATAATGCGGCCTGATGTGCGTTCCATCTCCTCCAGCAAAAACAGCCTCACCAAGCCAATAAGTGAGGTAAACAGCGAGATCTCTCCGCAGTGCAATGTCGGGACATATGGCGTTTGTACTTGCACAGAAATCTCTCAACTCTTCTTGCATGGCCAAGATCTTCTTTGAACTTGGATCCTGAGCTCCGGCTTCTTGGGTCACGCTATCAGAAGACTCCCTGCTATCAAAAAAGTTGGGGAATGAAGAGCTAAAACTCTTCCAACTGCTGGATCTAACTTTCAAACCCCCCTTCTCCTTCAAAAAATCATAGAAGGCGACGAGCTGAAAGTATAAAAGCCTGAACTCCTCAGACTGCCCCTCGAGGACGCTGTCAATCGGCATAAACTCCTCATAGAGTTTGTCGAGGATGGGCAATCCGGTAATAGCGCTTAGCTCCTTCAAAGAAAAACCAATCTCACCATTCGTCACAACGAAGGTATTGGTTTGTGGGATGAATGACTCCAGCATAGCCATGAAGGCCTCGTCGGAAAAGATCACGGTCTCCCTAAAGGCTCGGACCGCATCAAAAATCCCGGCTTCCTTCAAAACGGCGCCACCAATCAGCAGGACGCGATCAGTCCACGACTTCCACTCGGAGTCAGCATTGAAACGACCTCGAAGTCGAAAAGGATTGATCCAATTGCTGCCGTCACCACTGAAAATACCAAGGCCCACCGGTCTCAAATCGACCGACGGATAATCAGAGCCCTGGTAGCCGCTGGATGGCATCAACAGGTCCATGTCAACAGGCGACCTCTCCGTATATCCAGGAGAACCGCCAACAAAAACCCCGGTCTTGATTACATTTGTCCTTCTCACCCAACTTGGAGGATCTTCCCTCTTAGGGTACGTGGGGGCAAGGCTCAGAATGAGACGGTGCGATCAAACGTCGACCGGGTAGCAACAGTCTTCTTCTCACCATCTGCTGTGAAAGAAAATTGAAAACATCTCCTCTGGTATGTCATGTCATCAGGGACTGCATCACCAAAGAAGAAGGTAGGCTTGGGCAAAACGCTCTGATCTTCCATCACCCATGGACGACTGCTTACCATGATCTTATAGAATTCCTCTCCCTTGAGAGCGATCAGTCGCTGCCTCATCTCATCTCTGTTGAGGGAGTCGCACTCTTCCAGATTTCTCTCAACATACTGGACCTTCTCAAAAGCCTGCTGAACGGCCGGATTAGAAGATCTAGAAGATCGACGAGGTACGCTTGTAGCAGGCTCTTTACCCTTGTTCGCTCTGGAGGAACCACCTGAAAAGGATGGAAAAGAAAAAGATCAAACATCAAAATGACATAATCTCGCTAAAAAAAAATCTGGCGAAATTTTGACATGATGACGGGGCAATTCCGAAGAAAAGGAACTATCCCGAAAGAAATAAGAAAGCTTGAAGATGGGCTCAACATCGCTGCGAGCTCCGAAACTCCAAACTTTCGAAACCTCAAAGTCTCCGCAAAATCAGGAAGGGCTCAACATCACTGCGAGCTCCAAATTCCCAAATTTGCGAAAACTTTCAGGTATGCTATCACATCATGCTACAAATTTAATTTACAATTGAATGCATGCATGAACATCTAGGTTTGCAAAAAAAAAAAGGGGCATTATCATGATGAGCAAAAAGAAAAGAAACTTTCTCAAAAAAAAAAAAAGAAAGAAGAAAAAAAAAACAAAAAGAAAAGAAACTTTCTCAAAAAAAAAAAGAAAAGAAACTTTCTCAAAAAGAAAAGGAGGGAAAGAAAACAAAAAGAAGAAGAAGAGGGGACTGGCCCACAGGCCGTGGCCCATTGGCCACGTGGCCGTACGGCCAGATCCGTACGGATCTGTCCGTACGGCCCACAAACAAAAAAAAAACAAAAAAAAAAAAAAGAAAAAGAAAAGAAAGCAAAAAAAAAAAAAAAGAAAACGTGTGAAAAAAAAAGAAGAAGCAAACACGTGAAAGAAAAAAAAAAGAAGAAAAGAAAAAGAAACAAAAAAAAGAAAGAACTTTATTTTTCCTACAATGGAGTTTTCTTGAAAAAAAAAAAGGGAACTTACTTGAAGCCATTGATGGAGAAGAAGAAGAAAAGTCTTGAAGATCTTGAAGAAGAAGAACTCTTGGTCTTGAAGCCCTCCTGAGATTATTGCAAAAGAAAGTAATAAGAGCAAGAGATCCAACCTTCTCCTTGCTTTTATAGAGGAGAGCAAACCAAAGAAGGAAAGAAGAAAGAGGTAAGTGTTACTAATTAGTAACCTTACCAAAAGAAAGATATTAGAAAGATTCTTTCCCAAAAGAAAGATATCTTGAAGGATTTTCTCCCAAAAAGAAATCGATGACGGATTCTTTCCCAAAAGAAAGATATCTTGAGATATCCTATCCCAAAATAAAGGGATCATGAGAGATTCTCTCCAAGTAAAGATATTCTTGGATATTCTCTATCCAAATGAGATATTTTTGGATATTCTTTACAAAAATGACACCATATAAGATCTAAGCCATTTCAAAAGCTTAAGGTCCCATGGGTTAGCCCATATGAGCCAGGTTTGACCACCTAGGCACAAAAAAAAAAATAAAAATTTGGGCTTTTAGTCAAAGAGAAATCCCTCTTACCAAGAGCATACAAAAATGGTTCCATGCCTCTTTTGAGTTGATTGGACCATACAAAAGAAAATTCCAAGCCCCATGAGCTTCCAAAAATCAAACCATCCAGCCTCATCTACCAAATTGAGCCAAAATCTTGAAATTGACATTCCACAAAATCAAACCAAATCCTGGTCCCCTAACTTGCCACATACAGCCTGTTAGGTCACAAGACCAAAACCAAAAACCAAAACCTGATCCCCTAACTTGCCACATACAGCCTGTTAGGTCACAAGATCAAAACCAAAATTGATCCCCCAACATTCCACATACAACTTGTTGGGTCACACGATCAAAACCAAACCCGACCCCCTAACCTGCCACATATAGCCTGTTAGGTCACAAGGTCAAAACCCAAATCCACATCCCTGATGTCATCTTCAAAACTTTGCCTCGAGATGGTACGTGATCCCTTTCACTACCATAAAATTCCCCTGGAAGCTCAAAAGGCTACAAATACCAAAAAGAAAGACTGCTCAAAGACTCTTGGTCAAGTCACAGGCTCTCCTTCAAAAATCTCTTCGAGGCACATCGACTACAAAAGTTAAGCAACTCGTCGCTGTACCTCGAGGGGGCATTTGTTGACACCAAAAATGTCACTTTGCCTCTTCAAGATCCAAAGAGCTACATGAAGTCGCAACCTACCATAAATAGGCAATGCTGCTTCCAAAAATCAAATCTTGTCAGAATAAAAAAAAAACTGCAAGATTCTTCAAGACAGCCAAAAGAGGAGTACACAAGAAGTTTCGGGCCATTTCAAAATCATTTGGCCTAACTTCGCTTCTCAGACAGCCGAAAAGGAGCTCTCGGCGGCAAAAGCATCGGAGACACCAAAACTTCGATCAGGGCCGATGGATAGTCTCAAAATACTTCCAAAAGGCTCCACGTCAAGTTCTGAGTCAAACCGACAACGTTTGACCCTACATCAACCCTCGAACAGCTAAATCAAGCCTCTCGGCGGCGAAAACCACCGAGGCCATTACTCATCAGATAGAGCACATGGACGGCTTCAAAATGCTTATAAAGGGCTACACGTCAAATTTCAGGTCATTTCCACAACATTTGACCATAGTTTGACGCTCGGAAGCCAAATCAGGCCTCTCGGCGGCAAAGCTCTCCGGGACCATGGTTTCCAAGACAGAGCCTATAGATCATCTTAAAATGACTCCAATAGGTTCCCTGTCAAATTTCAAGTCAATCGGACATCGGTTGACCGCACATCAAACCGCGACATCGTCATCGCGACAAAAGCAAGTCTACTGGTGATAGGACCCCAAACGGCTTCAAAACTCAAACAAAAGCCTATGGTTGGTCGTATTTATTGCTCAGCAGGCTTCACACCAAATTTCAGGTCATTCCGACATCGTTTGACCCAGTTTCAGCTTCTGACGGAAAATCGGCAGCTCTACGCGACAAAGTCTTCGGCTTTCTCAGGAAATTGGAAACTTTGTAAAATAAAATGCAAGGATTCTCATCAGGTTTCCTATAAAGAAATCAGGCCAATAAATGGTCAAAATGTCAAGGAAAAGTACAGGAGAAAAAAGAATCGAAAAACAGCAAAAACGGACACAAAACGGGACACAAAAGGGGGAAAACCCCCCAGGGTCGCCGGCGACCTTGGAACCCGGGGTCGCCGGGAAGGCCCCGGAAACCCCGGTTTTCGCCGTTTTTTCGCGATTCGAAGAGCCCAGCCTCTAGTACTTTCCAAAATTCATGCTTTTGAGACACCAAGTCCTCTGACATCCGTCCAAAACACGGGTCAATCATCAAGAGTATCGGAAACAATATTGATCGCCACCCGGTCAACCAAAAAAAAGTGTGCTTTCTACCCGACCGATCGAGAAATCGACAAGACAGATGGCACCGACCCGTTGTTGGCAACAAACACCTGAAATTACATGGTCATCTGATGTCGATCTACATGAAGATCCATCGATGATCATCGACAGAAGAATCCCAAAAGACGTGGCACGGCCCGCGACTCTTCAGCTGCTCGGCGACCACTTAATGCGATTAATTGACTAGCTTTATTACAGTCATTAATCCATTTCTTTGGACGGCCCAATCAGAAGCAAGCATTCGGGAGTTACAAGTCAAGCGATTCATGGCATTTAACCCATGAAACTCCTCCCATCATGGCGATTAAAGGCGATTAAATGCCCTCAATCTCCTCCGGCCAATCAGAAGCCAAGAAAAAGGAGTTACAAAATAAACAATTCAATTTTGTAACTCCTCCCATTATGCGGCTTAATGACAATAAAAGTCCATAAACCCACCTAAAAGGCTACCTAAAAGCCTATAAATAGGAGAGCTCTCCAAGAAGAAAGGATAGTCACAGAGCATCAGAAAAAAAGCACAAACACACAGACAGACAGAAGCACAGAAATCCAGAGAAAGGAAAAAGAGAGAAAACTCTGCGGAAGTTCTACACCGGCCACCGCAACAAGGTGACAAAAGTCCCTTGGGGGGTACCCCCCCCAAGGTCCTTGCCTTCTCCTCCTGCCTCCAATGGCTTAGATATGGCTTTTCAGCCCGTCTACTCGGCTTTTTATTGGACATAGGACCTCCTTTTGGTCTTTGTCCTCTAAAAACCCGAGGTTATAGCCAAGCCAAGCGAATCAATAGCATCCTCTGTTCTCATCTGCATGGATGATGGCGAAGCCCACATATGGCTTGCGACCGTCAATCTAAACGGGTCCCCCACAATCTCCTGAGAAGTTAGATCCTCCTTTTCTTGCTTTTCATTGTAGTTTGTATTTTTTCAAAAGAGACAAAAATCACAATTCTTGTCTTTCATTATTGATAAGGATTGTAAATCGGCTATAAACGCCAAAAAATCGGCTATAAACGCCAAAATCGGCTATAAATGCCAAAAAAATCGCCTTTCACGACAAACCAAGAAAAATGTCTCTTTTCTTAAATATATGTGCAATGTAAAACTTGAAAGAAGTTGATTTCCTTTTTACTTGCGAAGGTTGATCTCCGGATCACCACTTGCAATTCCAAGTAAAAATAGAAAATCTGGCACACCCACAAAAAAAGAAATGTTGATGCACGCCCCTGCCCCCCGGTTACGAAAGGGTCGGACCCGACGGACTCGCACGTCCGCCGACCTCGGTAGGAACTCGAGCATTGGGGCACGGTCCATCACATTTCAAGTTTCGTGCCTTGTAACTAGTCTTGCCCCATATATGGTTTTTAGCATAATTGCTATCTTGTGACCTAATATGATATGTCTTATGCTGATGAGCATCTTGACCCAAATCTTATTTGTGCTTTTCAAACATCATATCTTGTGATTTGAACTTTCCCCGAAAGTATTGGAAAATGTGTTTAGCTTTTGCTAACCCGTATATGCTCGATCAGATATGAATGTGCATTTGTGCCTATGGGCACCTTGTTCCGTTATTATGAAGTTGTTTTGATTTTCCACATTTGACCTATGAGTCAGCACCACTAAGCTTGGATAACTATGTCGGTTTGATCCACCGAGTTGGAGATCCCTCCCCTCCTGTTAGTCAGCTGCAGTCTGGAATCCGCAGAGTTTTTACTCGGTTCGCTACCGTGGTCCCGTAGAGTATATATATGTATATTATAGTATTTTATCATTGTCCCTCCTCACCTTGTGTGACTGAGGTCAATGATCCTATAGGGTATGTGCTCTCATCACTTTAGTGAGAGAGAATTTAGCTTTGTGTGGTTGCCATCTTGACAATTCCCAATCCTTGATACCCTTACTGTTTTAAATATACATGTTTTAAATGAATCCCTGATTTGTTAAATGTTCATGCTTTGTACATGTTTTAAATAAATTCTCGATTTGTCAAATCTGCATGTTCTATACACGTTTTAAATGAATATAGTTTTTGCTAGATACTCATGCTTTGTACATGTTTTAAATGAATTCTCGATTTGTCAAATATCCATGTTCTATACACATTTTAAATGAATACATGTTTTGTTAGATATTCATGCTTCATACATGCTTTAAAGGAATACTTGTCTTGTCAAATATTCATGTTTTATTCCCGTTTTATATGAGCACAGGATTTTGTCAGATGTTCACGAATTTTTATTCATTTTAACTATGTACAGCTTTTGATCAAATAGCGTGATTTATCATATGTTTTATTCTTCAATATATTATTTATATCTTTTCACCCACCTACCAGATCGTCGTGTCTGACCCACTACTTTGGTACTCAGGTTCAGACTTATTCGCCTGAGATGAGTGCTTGTGTTGGCTGTGGAGCCATGAGTTGCAGGTAGCTTGTCGGCTGTGTCACATAGACATTGAGCTTGACATCTGAGTTACGTCATATGGGGTAGTGATTATTAGCTTGTTTTTGTATGGCTTTTATTAGCCTTTTTCTTGGGATTGTAATTAATACACATTGTTATTTGTAACTTAAACATATGTGGGAATATAATATCCAGATACTGTCAGCTCTGTATTTTGTTATAATGGTTTGTTCCAGTCTGATATGTTCATTGATAAGATAATTATATGCTTGGGTTGAGTGCGACGGGGAATCCAATGGCCACGGACTTCGGGTCGCAATGCCACAAAAGCTTCTGTAAAAATATTCTTGATGTGTTGGAACGTGTTACATGCGGATCTTGGGAAAAAACATAAATTTTACTTAACTCCCAACAATTTTTCACGGCCCCTCAAGTTTGGGGTCGTGACAAAAGGTTAATGTACACCGTGTACAAGAATGACTTATGCTTAGACAAATTAAATCAATATAACAATCAAGAAACCATTATGAATGATACCTAGTATTCGGACTGCCATTGACATGTCGGGGTAGTGAGATTTGGTCTTGCACGTGTTAGAGTTCGGTGACCGGTGATTTATACCTTAGTGCTGTAGTGATGTGGTCGGCCACTCAAAACTCTAATCATGTGCATCCTCGAGTCCATCACACACCTACATGCCTCTGGACAATCCACACGGGTGAATACAATGCTCAACAAATATTCCCGGAGTCAAACAATACATTTGGGTCATGCTTAGTTCATCGCTTCCAAAACTAGCCCCCTATAATTCATGGTTCACACCGAAGACCCGTGCATTCAATTCACAAAAATCCAGGTTTAAAGGGGTTTAAAAACCTCCTAGAATAAGTCCTTAAAAATCTGTAGTTGGTTAGGGTCATTCCGGGTCAAAAGAGACTGAACCAAGTCCCACTTATGGTTCATGGTCCATACCAAAGAACCAACTAGGAATACATACCACTTGGTTTTTGAAAAGGGCTAAAATCATGTTTAATTGCATTCATAAAAACCTGAGTTTTTATAGGGATCCAACATGTCAAAACAAGGCTCAAAATCTGAACTTTATAGGGATCAAATGTGTTAAAACATGGCTCAAAATCTAAGTTTTTATAGGGATCAAATTTGTCAAAACATGGCTCAAAATCTGAGTTTTTGTTTTCAGAAATTTTATGAAATTTATATGCGTCATGGCTCCTCGATTTCCTTGCAACACAACGATTTGCATACAGTAACCAACACAACGATTTGCATACTGTAGCAAATTTTTTCGATTTTTAACATGGGGTTTTGGCAGGGGAATTAGGGGAAAAGTAAGAGGATTAATAGGGGATTAAGGGCAGTCCTAATCCATTGCAAATCAGGTCAATTAAGGTGGCTTAATCCACCGTCTTAATACTAATGTAAGTGATGAAAAAAATCTGCGCAAAACAAATATAAACAGTAGGATTTTATGGAAGTCTTGGCTGATGGACTCACTTTTTTCAGGCTCGCGGTGATACCGGGGTCAGCGGACGTGAGAGTCCGTCAGGTCCAACCCAACATTTTTTGTACGGGTATGCCAGATTTTCTACTCTACTTGGAATTGACAAGTGGTGGTCCGTATATCCACTTTCGCAAGTAGAAAAGGAAATCAACTTTTTTCTAGTTTTTCATTGCACGTTTCTTTAAGACATGGTTTGTTTTGAATGTCGTGAAAGGCGATTTCATTTGTTTTGCCATAAAAGGCGATCTTTTTGTCATGAAATGTAATTTTTACCGTGAAAGGCGATTTACAATCCTTATCAATAATGAAAGACAAGAGTTGTGATTTTTTTTATGTCTCCTTAGACAAAATAAAATACAATGAAAAGCAAGAAAAGGGGATCTAATTTCTTAGGAGATTGTAGGTACTCGTTCAAATTGACGGTTGCAAGTCATATGTGGACTTCGCCATCATCCTTCAGATGAGAACAGGGAATGCTTTTGATTCGCTTGACTCTGCTTAAACATCCTATTTTTAGAGGATAAAGACCAAGTGGATGTCCTATATCCAATAAAAAGCCGAATAGACGGGCTGAAAAGCCACGTCTAAACCTTAGAGGAGGAAGGAGAAGGCGTTGGGAGGGGTGGCTGTCGCGACCCCGAACCTCGTTATGAGCCTAATCCGGGGTCCGACTGATAATGCCGCGCCACATGCATCTCTTAGTTGGCTAATCTGCACACGGAATTAAGAAAAACATTTATCCGTGCACGTAATTTCCCACAGGATTCCGCGATAAGGATTACACATCCAAGTCAATCACATATACAAGTCATGTACATTTTCACTATGCGGAAGCATGTAGTGAACCATGTCGGTACCATTCCATTTCACAACATAACTGATTTATAATTGATATGACAATATATCAGAATGAGCAATGATCATTAGCATATTTCCCAAAAGTAAAGTTAAGTGTTTATACAAAAGATCAGTTAATTAGTTGCCCCAAAAATAATGGCCAACAAAAGCCAGTACAACCAAATAATGAGCCAACAAGATGATAAACAAAATCCCAAAATATGACGCAACTCTAAGCTTGACCGAATGGCTACATGACATCGTCAGCTTGCCACTCAATTACTCGCTGCGGTTCATTGACCGCCTCCTCGGGCTCCTCCTTAATGGCAATAAGTTCGGGACCTGAGTACCAAAATAAATAGATCAGACACGACGGTCTGGCAGGTGGGTGAAAAGATAAGACAATACATTGAAAATAATGATATACCTTAGGAAACATGTTGAAAACTTGTGTAAATAATAAATTTCCTAAAAGACAATGCATCATTTATTAGGTAAAGGCATGAGCAATATAAAGCAGTAAAGGTACCAAGAATAAGGAACTGTCAAGATGGCAACCACACAAAGCTAAATCCTCTCTCACAAAAGTGATGAGAGTACATCGGGACGTTGACCTCAGTCACACAAGGTAAGGAGAGTCAACGATTAAATATAAATACATATTATACTATACGGGACTACGGTAGCAAACCGGGTATATCGGGGCGAGGTGGGATCCATGCTGCAGCTGGTATAACAAAAGGGGGATCTCAAAATCGGTGGATCAAACCGATAAGGTTATCCAAGCTTAGTGGTGCCAACTCATAGATCACATGCGAAAAATCAAAATAATTGAATACATATAACGGGACGGGGTGCCCATAGGCACAAACACACAATAGTATCGGGACAGGCATAAACGGATTAGCAATATGCTAAAACAATACTTTCGGGACAAGTCTATATCATAAGCTATGATGTTTGAAAAGCACAAATAGAATTCGGGTCAAGATAAGCATGAATGGATTTCCAACCTTCTCCTGGCTAAGTGTTGGAGGTCCAAGATTTGTATCAATGTAAATAGGGTCCCGTTTGTCGATTTTAATATATATTTGGTACTCCGTAAGAGTTAAAGACATTCCGGGTCCTTACGTACATTGACCAGTTTACAAAGACCACCACAAGATCAGGATGATGGGGTTAAATCTTTAGTATAGTTCCATATATTTCTCCAAAAGAAACCGAGAAGAAAATGGCTGTCGGTTAACTCCCCGGCTGCTGTCAGTCAGCCGACAGGGCTATGTAGGTCAACCGACACTACAGTATCATAAATTTTCAGAAAATGCAGCTCTCTGGAAGTGGAGCCGACAGGTTGTTGGTTGGCTGTCAATCGACCGACATTTGGATGTCGGTCAGCCGACAGGTTGTCGGTTGGCTATCGGTCGACCGACATTGGGATGTCGGTCGACCGACAGCTGACCGACAATGAACCAACGCTGCACAGTCAGTTCCGTTTCAAGTTAGATTTTACATTTTTCTTCACTTTCTTCCATTCCATCCTTCTATACACTTGGGGCACTCCTTTGCACAACTTTTAGAAGTTTCAAAAGCTCATTAAATCCACATGAAATCCATCATCCAAACCTCCAAACATCCATCCAACATCATACAAAAAGGAATCCAGCCTCTTCATCCCAATCACATTGAACCAAAGGAAATCCATCACAAGTAATAAATCAAAATTTATACAATCAAGATGTCATTTTCAAGAGAGTGACACTCTAATGAGTGCATTTCAAAGTCTAATAAAAAGCATGACATGAAACCAAGCTTAAATAATGAAAATCATTAATAAAAGCTAAGCATTTGCATGAAAACATGATTAATGAAAATAAACCATTTCATCCACTTGCCTTGGGTCCAAGCTAATGCAAATCAAACTCTCTAATTGTCGCGACCCAGGGCCGGTTAGGGAATCCAAATCCGGGATCGGGACTGTGTTGATGCCGCGCCACGTGCATCTCTTTGGCTAACCCGCACACGGAATGAAGAAAATATTTATCCGTGCACGTGATTTCCCACAAGGTTCCGCGGTGAGGATTATCCATACATATCATCTCATATATAACATATCAAACATGTATTCGAAGTATGCGGAAGCGTGTAGCAAATCATAATAATGCTATTCCATTCCATAAATAATACTGATTCATGATTGACACGACAAGATATCAGAGTGAGCAATGATCATAAGCATATTTCCCCAAAAGTAAAGTTAATTGTATATACAAAAGATCAGTTGATTAATGCCCCAAAATAATGGTCAACAAAGACCATACATCCAATAAAACCCAAAAGATGTTAGACGTATCCCAAAAAGTATCGTCCTCAAAGCCCGAATGAATGTCTACATGACATCGTTAGCTTGCCACTCAATTACGCGCTACGGTTCACCGACCGCCTCCTCAGGCTCCTCCTCGATGCCAACAAGTTCGGGACCTGAGTACCAAAATAAATGGATCAGACACGACGGTCTGGCAGGTGGATGAAAAGATATGGCAATAAACAGAACAATGATACTTTCCAAGAGTTTAGAAAACCTGTGTATAAATAATGAATTTCATAAAAGATAATGCATCATTTGTTAAACAACAATATGAACGATATAAAACAATAGAGGTACCAAAAATAAGGAACTGTCAAGATGGCAACCACACAAAGCTACATCCTCTCTCACTAAAGTGAAGAGAGCGTATACCCTACAAGATCATTGACCTTAGTCACACAAGGTGAGGAGGGACAACGATAAGATACTATAATATACATATATATATACTCTGCGGGACCACGGTAGCGAGCTGGGTAAAAACTCTGTGGATTCCAGACTGCAGCTGACTATCAGGAGGGGAAGGATCTCCAAGTCGGTGGATTAAACCGACAAGGTTGTCCAAGCTCAGTGGTGCCGACTCATAGGTCAAATACGAGAAATCAAATCAAATGCATAGTAAAAGTACTAGGTGCCAATAGGCACAAATACATATTCACATCAAGTTGACACATACAGGTTAGCAAAAGCTAAACACATCACTTTCAAGATTCTCTGGACAGTCTAGTCATATCACATGGGTTTCAAATTCAAAATAAGAGTTTGGTTGAAAATCGCATACGAATGGTTTCTCATAAAATTTTGGACTAGCCAATGAGGTTCCCAGAACTGAATCAGTGTGAATAGGGTCCCGTATGTCGGTCATGATGTAATTTGGTACTCTTTAAGAGTTAGGGACATTCCGGGTCCTTATACACATTGGCCAATCTAGAAAACCTCATGGAATCTCCATAATGAGGTTTCTCCTTCCTTCGGACTTCATACAATGCCTTATAAGTCCTTACATAGCATTGGGGGGTCCAAACAATACCTCCCCAAGCCTAAAAACAATGTTTCAAGTACTTAGGTATTAACCCATGCCAGACAGGCAGTTCGCCCGAGTGGACTGGGAAGTTCGCTCGGGCGAACTGCTCTCTGTTTGGGGTTCGCTCGAGCGGACCTGCTCGGATCAGGTTGGCTCGAGCGATCAGAGGGTTGGCTCGAGCCAATGAGGTTCTGTGACGGGTTCGCTCGAGCGATGTGTCAAGGTCGCTCGAGCGAACTGTCCAGAAACTGATTTCTGTGTACAGTTCGGCTCTTCTTCTTTCTTTTCTTTCTCCCTCTTTTGAGCACCCATTAATCATACATTTGAGGGTCTCTAAAACCTCATTCAAGCCCCATTCAATCCATCATTTACTTCCCTCAACAACCACACCAGCCAAACATAACTTCTCCATCACTTCCACCACATTCAATGCAAGGCAACTCCATTGATAAAAACTCATAAATGAACACAAATGATCTATAAACAAGACAATGATGCACATGTTTTCCAAGAGGACTATTAATAGAGAATAGCCTACCATTATGCATATTTCCAAAAATCATGAAAACTCATAAAGATGCATTAGGTGAAAGCAATGAGTAAGAGTTCAAATCTTTATAAACATGAAATCATGAAATCAATCCATTCATCCACTTGCCTTAGGTCCAAATGCTAAGACATCAAGCCTCAACACCTCTCCAAGATAAGATACCAAATCTACACAAAAACCCCCAAATCCAAACCCTAAAACCATCAAAACCAAACAAAAGAAAGGGAAAACTTGCAATAGCCAAGATCAAGTCTCCCTAGGGCTAGGAGAGTAAGAATCTAGAAGATTGGGAGGATCACTTACCTAAAAGTGTTTCAAATAGGTAGAGAGAGCTCACAAGAAGCTCCAATGGTGATGCATGTCTTCACAAATGGTACCAATAGGAAGCTCTTGAGGTGAGGAAGATGATCATGGAGTCCATTCTTAGATTGAGAAGAGCTCTTGGATGATTTATGAGAAAGGAAGCAAGAGGGACAAGGGAAAAACCCTTAGGGCTGGGACTTCCTCTCCTTCTAGGGTTTTAGCAAGAAAGAGGTAGATGAAGAAGAGAGCTCTCCTTATATAGCAAGTGGGGATGGGGCCCACAACTTAAAAGACTTCTCGGGCTAAAAACATGGCTTTCGGGGCTTCAAACGGATCCGACGAAGAAGACAAAGTTGATCGGCGAAATTTCTAGTTTCCAAAAAATATATATTTTGCACGTTTTGGTGACATTGAAATTGGTGTCCAGATTTTGGGTAAAAAGACCATTTTGCCCTCAAATTGTGAAAAGTCGGGTTTAGGGCTCTCGAATGGGAACGATGTCAACATGAAGGTTGTAGGGATTAATAAGATAAGTCAAATGGGGTTAAAACACAATTTTTGGAAATCATAGATAAACCCCAAATCTCACACAATTCGTAGCAAGAACCCCCAAAGGGTCCCACAGGTAAAAAGGCTCTCAAAATTCCCCAAAACTATTATAAAAGCTATTATAATCCCAAACTTAACCAAAACCCGCTAAACACACTTAAAGCTAAAGCACAACTTAATTAACTCTAATCGAGGTCTCTCGGGTCGGGGTCTTACACTAATCACCTCTTAAGCCAAAATCAAAACCTATACAAAACCCCCAAATACAAGCCCTAAAATATCAAAATCAAATCAAAACAAAGGGAAAACTTCCAATAATGAAAATGGAGGGTCCCTAGGGCTTAATAAATAAGAATCTAGGAGATGGAAGAGATCTCTTACCTAGAAGGTCTTCAAATAAGCAAGGTTAGTTCAATGGGAAGTTCAAGATCGATGAATCCCTCTACAAACGGTACTAAATGGAAGCTCTTAAAGAGAGAATGAAGATTTCGAAATTCAAACTTTGATTAAGTGAGGTTTTGTGGTGATTTGTGAGGAAGAAAGCAAAAGAAAAAGGGAGAGAATGGTGGCTGCTGGAACCTCTTCCTCTTGTGCAGGAATTAGGGCAAGAAAAGGGAATGAAGAAGATGGGTTTCCTTATATACAAAGAGTGAAGTGGGTCCCGCAACTTAAAACATTAGCCGAGCTAAAAACATGCATTTCGAGGCCTCAAATGACTTCGACGAAGAAGACAAAGTTGTTCGACGAAATATCTAGTTTTCAAAAAGTATATGTTTTACAAGTTTTGGTGATATTGAAAATCGTGTCCAGATTTTGGGTACAAAGTCTGTTTTGCCCTCAAATTGAGAAAAGTTGAGTTTAGGAGTTTCAAACGAGGATGGGTTCAACATGAAAGTTGAAAAGCTAAACAAGACAAGTTAAATGGGATTAAAAACATAATTTTAGGAAATCATGATTAAACCCCCAAGATCACGCAAATCCATAACAAGAACCCCCAAAGGGTCCTCACAAATCAAGAAGGTTCTCAAAATTCCCCAAAGCTATTATAAAAGCTAATCTAACCCAAAACTAAATCAGAATTCCACTAAACACACTTAGAGCTAAGACATAACTTAATTAACATTAATCAAGGTCTCTCAGGTCGGGGTCTTATAGTGCCCCCCCATGGGACTTTGGTCACCTTGTAGTGTTGGTCGGTGCAGGACTTCTTCAACAAAAGAGAGCTTGTTGTCAGAGCGTCGTAGCAACGTTGTAGAGTTTTCACTAGGATTTTTCTCATCAATTTTCTGGGATTTTTTTTTGTTCGTTCTTCTTGGAATAACCAACCCCCCCCCCCCCCCCCCCCTTTATAGGCTTTTGGTGGCCGTGAGGGGGGTTTATGGGCTTTAAATGTATTAAAGCCACATGATGGGAGGAGTTACAAGTTTTTAATTCTTTATTTTGTAACTCCTTTTTCTTGACTTGTGATTGGCCAATGGAGAATGGCTTTTAATCACCTTTAAGCTCCATGATAGGAGGAGATACATGGTTTGATGCCATGTTTATGGTTGACTTGTTACTCCCATTTGCTTGCCTCTGATTGAGTCGTCCAAACTAATAAGTTAATGACCGCATTTACGTGTCATAAAATGGGTCATTTAACTGCATTAAGTGGTCGCCAAGGCGCTTGAAGAGTCGCGGGCCGTGCCGCGTCTTTTGGAACTCTTTTGTGATGATTGCCGATGGATCTTCATGCCGATCGATGTCGGATGACCATGCAATTTCAGACTTTGATTGCTACTAGTGGGGCGGTCCCATCTGTCCTATCGATTTCTCGATCGATCTGGCAGAAAGTGTGATTTCTTGGTCGGCCGGTTGGTGATGTTAAAGAGATCGATGACGATTCCATGATTTTTGAGGTGGATCCGTGATGTTGACGAAGATTGACGAATTTTGTGCCTCGAAAATTATATTTTGGAGAAACCACAGGGGTCAGACATCTCAAAATGTGAATAGGGATAGAAAAAATGGTCTTTCGGTGAAAATCCGGCCACCTAGATTTCCAGGGTCGTAGGCGACCATGGGGGATCTTTCCCCTTTTGGTCACCGATTTTCGGCCGTTTCTCGGTTTTTTCCGATTCTTTCTTCTTCGGTATTTTTCCTCATATTTTTGTACATATTTTGGCTTGATTTCCCTGCAGAAAATTTGACAAGAAGCCTTGCGTATCAGAGCGCAAAGTTTCCGATTTTCCTGGAAAGCCGAAGACTTTGTCGAACAGAGTAGCCGATTTGCCACCAGAAGCCAAAACTGGGTCGAACGATGTCGGAATGACCTGAAATTTGAGGTGAACCCTCCTGAGCAATAAATAAGACCAACCATAGGCTTTTATTTGAGTTTTGAAGCTATGTGGGGTCCTGTCACTAGTAGACTTAGTTTTATCGCGAGGAAGATGTCACGCTTTGATGTATGGTCAACTGATATCCCATTGACCTAAAATTTGACAGGGAGCCTATTGGAGTCATTTTGAGACGATCCATTAGCTCCGATTTGGAAATCATGGTCCCAGGGAGCTTCGCCGCTGAGAGGTCTGATTTGGCTTCCGAGAGTCAAAGTTTGGTCAAATGTTGTCGAAATGGCCTGAAACTTGACATGTAGCCCTTTGGAAGCATTTTGAAGTCACCCATGTGCTTTGTTTGATGAGTGATGGCCTTGGTGGTTCTTGCCACCGCGATGCTTGATTTTGCTGCTTGAGGGTTGATGTAGGGTCAAACGTTGTCGGTTTAACCTGAAACTTGACATGGAGCCTTTTGGAAGTATTTTGAGATCATCCATAGGCTCTAATCGAATATCTGATGTCTTTGATGCTGTCGCCGCCAGGAGCTCCTGTTCAGCTACTGGAAGAGTGAAGTTAGGCCAAACAATGTTGAAATGGCTCGAAACTTCATGTGTACTCTTCTTTTGGCTGTTTTGAAGGTTCTTGCAGTTTTTGTTTGATTCTAACAAGATTTGATGCTTGAAGTAGCATTGCCCGTTTGTGGTAGGATGTGGCTTCATGTAGCTTTTGATGTTGAAGAGGCAAAGTGACATTTTTTGTGTCAACATTGGCCATCAAATAGGCATGGGTTTGACACTAATCCACCTCCATTAAACAAGATTAAACATACATGTATCAAATGAAGGGAAAAACTTTTTAAACATTAACAATTTCCATTAACTAAGCATGCATGTAAGATTACTCAAATTAAACACTTGCCTTAGGATCAAGAACTTCCAAACACACTTCTCAAACTCTTCAAGTGGGTTGGGATTCCCTAAATAAAAAATCCCCAAAAATGAACCCAAAATACCTCCGAAAATGGAAAACTAGGAAAGAATTCAAGGCAATGCTTGCATGTCCGGATTTGGTATGCCCCAAGGGTGTAGAATCAAAACATGGAAGAGGGAGAGTGATCCATTACCTATAGCTAGTCCAAAAATCAAAAGGAGAATGGGTAAAGGGGCTGTCCATCTTGGATTTCCACGGAAATGATGTCAAACGAGAGAGGAGATGAAGGGGAAGAAGTTGCCTAAGATTTCTCGTCCATTTGGTGGCTTGGTAGCTCCATTTGAGCAAGAGAAATGGAAGAAAAAGAAGAAGGATGGCTTCTAGTACTGTAGCTAGGGAGTTGCAGTCGATGGAGAGTGAAAAAAACGAGGGAGAAAGAGATAAGGTTGGGTAGAATATTTATAAGCTAAGGGAATGTGGGGTCCACCTCGAAGTAGAAATTACCATGGGAATTAGAGGGCTTTCTGGACCTCGGATCAAGAAACTTAAAACATGATAAGTGTACGGCATAAAATTATCTTTCCAACAAAGTCAAACCTGACGTACTTCCGGGGTCCACAGAAAAAAGTCAACTTTTTGGTCAAAGGGGTCAAAATAATGGAAAATTGGAATTTTCAAGGGTTTCTAGGCTGTGAAAGACTGCGGGTCAAAAACAAAAGTTGTTCAAAACAACGTCCTCGGTAAATTGAGCCAAAGATCACAATTTCTCAAAAATAATGAATAACCCTCCAAGCTTTCCCCAAAACACGAAGGAGGGTCTCCTAAGTATCAAACTAGGTCGACTAAAGGCTCTCCAACTTCCCAAAGCTAGTCAAAATCTATTCTCATCTCCAAATCAAGACACTTAGCCTCTAAAACCACTTAGTGAACTAATCACACACTTAATTAGCACTAATCCTAGGAATTAGGGGTCGGGGTCTTACACATTCAAGCCCATTCCCTTGGCTTGACAACTAACCACATCATTGCTTAGCCAACCTACAATTCTTACTCAAGGAGAGGAAGACCATGCACCATTATGGAGTATAGACCACAATAAGCTTTTTGGAGTGAGCTGACAGAATCCATAGGCTCCTTCCATCGAGCTATTGAACAACTAATTCCATGATTTATATATAGAGCTATAGAGCGCTAGCAGATCTGGTGAAATGAGAACTAGTGGTGAGCTCCACTCCTATCCTAGGAAAAGAATGCATCCCAGAAATTCATGTGAGTTAGACATGACGTAGCATGGTTATCAAAAAGAAAAATAAAATAAAGACATGATAGAGCATGGGATGCAAGAATCATCTCCTCGCTAAATGGATAAAAAATAGTTCTAGGTTCCAATCCACACTGATGCCAATGAGCAAAAAAGGTGGAAAAAAGCACTGTAAGGAATAAAATTTCTTGCCCCTATGCAGCCCCCAAATGCATAATAGAACAGGTATACATTTCTTCTGCCAAAATTCAGGAACATCCAAACACCCATGAAGAACATAAGCAATCTACCATTTCATATGGCAATGATAAGTGTAAGCGCACAAAAATTCACAGACCCAGGATGATGAAGACGAGGCTCTCTTGAAGAGGATAAAGCTCTTTAAAGATGGTAGGGTGCCTTTGAACCTGAAAAGGGGAGAAGAAGAAAGACCGTGAAAGACCCTGGCTTGGGCAGCGCAGGGCTCTCCGATGCTTAAGTTAGTTGCAGTTGCAAGACTAAGCAGAGGTAGGAGATGAAATTTGGGGGAGGAGATAGCATACTAGCATATGGTTTTTGCCATGCTTTGCTCTGAACATGTTCCTATGTTTATATAGAGAGAGGAGGTAGGGAGGTGGCTCTATCAGGGAGCTATCCCATCGTAGCCCACTCTTCTTTAATATCAGTCCCATCGTAGCCCATCCTGTCCCATCAGGCCTTATCACGACGCATTGGGAGTCGTGGACGCCATTCTGTTAGGGACTATGGGCAGTGCCCTTGTCTTGTCGCACATTCAGTAACGTGGCTGAGTCTCCATAGAGGTACAGCTGTCAGTGCTTAGTACTTTTACCGAGATGAGGCTCATGGCCGAGATGGAGCGTCTGGCCGAGGTGAGCACCTGGCAGAGATGGATGAACTGGCAGAGGTGAGGATCTGGCAGAGATGGAGGGCCTGGCCGAGGTGAAGGGTGTCGCGACCCCGGACAGGGTTAGGGAACCAAATCCGGGATCGGGACTGATGATGCCGCGCCACGTTCATCTCTTTGGCTAATCCGCACACAGAATTAAGAAAAACATTTATCCGTGCACGTGATTTCCCATAGGATTCCGCAGTGGGGATTATCCATACATATCTTCTCACATACAGACATATCGAACATATATTCGAGATTGCGGAAGCGTGTAGTAATTCATATTAGTGCTATTTCAATCCATAGACGAGACTGATTTATAATTGATCTGAAAAGATATCAGAATGAGCAATGATCATTAGCATACTTCCCAAAAGTAAGGTTAAATGTATATACAAAAGATCAGTTGATTAGTTGCCCCAAAAATAATGGTCAACAAAGACCAATACATGACAAAAGAATAAACCCAAAAGATGTTGAATAACAACTCCAAAAACATGACGCATCTCTAAGCTTGACCGAATGTCTACATGACATCGTCAGCTTGCCACTCAATTACTAGTTGCAGTTCGTCAACCGCCTCCTCATGCTCCTCCTAATGGTAATGGGTTCGGGACCTAAGTACCAAAATAAATGGATCAGACACGACGGTCTGGCAGGTAGGTGAAAAGATATGATAATACATTTGAAATAATGATAACTTAGGAAACATATTGAAAACCTGTATAAATAATGAATTTTGTAAAAGACAATGCATTATTTATTAGGTAAAGGCATGAACAATATAAAACAATAAGGTACCAAGAATAGGGAACGGACAAGGTGGCAACCACACGAAGCTAAATCCTCTCTCACTAAAGAGACGAGAGCAAGTCAGGGCGTTGACCTCAGTCACACAAGGTGAGGACAGTCAACGACGTTGACTTCAGTCACACGAGGTGAGGAGAGTCAACGATTTTATATAATAATATACATATAGCAAGACAGGAATACGGTAGCGAACCGGATAGCAAGACAAGATCCAGGCTGCAGCTGGCAAGACAAGAGGGGGATCTCCAAACCGATGGATCAAACCGATAAGGTACATCCAAGCTTAGTGGTGCCGACTCATAGGTCATGTGCAAGAAAACAAAACAATACATATATATCGGGGCAAGATGCTCATCAGCATAAGACATATCATATCAGGTCAAGCAAGAACAAGATAACAATTATGCTAAAAACCATATCCGAGGCAAGACTAGTTACAAGGCACGAAACTTGAAATGTACAAGTGAAATCTGGTAAAAATCAGGTACAAATGGATTCTATAAATCTCCGGGCCAAGTGTTGGAGGTCCAAGACTTAAATCAATATGTATAGGGTTCCATATGTTAGGTTTGATAAATATTTGGTACTCTTTAAGAATTAAAGACATTCCGGGATCTTACATACATTGACAAATCTAAGGGTCTTTAACGAGATTAGAATGATGGTCCTTCTTCCTCACTATAGTCTTACATAATTCTTCGGAAATAATCAATTAAATTCTATGGTTTCAGTCAGCTTTTCAGTTGGCTGTCGGCTAGCCGAAAGGCTGACCTACGGCTGACCGAGTACAGAAATGCGGAGAAAGTAGCTCTCTGGAATTCGAACCGAAAACATTTCGGTTACCTTTCAGTTAATCGAAACTCCACAATTAGAATTCGACAAAAACTATAGCTCTCTGGAATTCGAACCGAAAATATTTCGGTTTGATTTTCGGTTAGCTGAAATGACACAATCAGAATTCGACAAAAATTGCAGCTCTCTGGAATTCGAACCGAAAATATTTCGGTTAGCCGAAATGCTGACCGAAACTGCTACAGTACTGATTTCTTAAGCTGTTTTCAGTCCTCCCTTCCTTCAAACCTTTCTCATTTTTAAGGGTCAGATCCCTACATAACATTGAGTTGAAAACTCCACCATTTCTACATTTAAAATTTTCATTCTCAACACTTCAAATCCACCATTAGAATCTCCAAAGCATTCACACCACACCTCCTTTCCATCCATTCAAATCACGTGGAATCCATTACAACATAAGCCATTCAAATTTAACATAAACAATGCACATTTGCAAGAGATAGAATGAGATAGAAAGACACATTAATAGGTGCATTTGAAATCAATAGAAGACAAGTCATAACCATGATTTAAGAAAATCAAATCATTAATGAGAAAATTAAGAGCATGCATAAATATGATTTTAACATTTATTGAATCATTTCATCCACTTGCCTTGGGTCCAATGCTAATCAAATCACCCCACTAATCACCTCTCCAAGCTAAGAACAACAAATCTACAAAAATCCAAAATATAAGCCCAAAAATAAAAAAAAAACCAAGCAAAGCAAAACGAAACCTTTCAATAATCGAAATGGAGCTTCTCTAAGACTTAACCAACAAGAACCTAGGAGATGGAAAAGTGCTCTTACCTAGAAGGTCTTCAAATAAGTAAGGCTAGCCCAAGGACGAATTCAAGATCGATGAATCCCCTCAAAAATGGTACCAAATGAAAGCTCTTGACGAGGTGAACAAGATTAGTGACGGTCTTCTCTTGATTTGAGCAAGGTTCTTAGGTGTTTTGTGGGGAAGAAAACAAGAAGAAGAAGAAGGACCGGTGGCTGCTGCTGGAGCTTCTCTTAGCATAGTGATTAGGTCAAGAAAAATGGGATGGAGAAGATGGGTTCCCTTATATACAAAGAAGAGAGTGGGTCCCACAACTTAAAACACTTCTCGGGCTCAAAGCATTGATTTCGGGACCTCTAATGACTTCGACGAAGAAGACAAAGTTGTTCGACAAAATATGTAGTTTCCAAAAAGTGCATGTTTTGCAAGTTTTCGTGATATTGAAAATCGTGTCCAGATTTTGGGTAAAAAGACTGTTTTGCCCTCAAATTGAGAAAAGTTGAGCTTAGGAGTTTCAAACGAGAATGGGTTCAACATGAAAGTTGAAAAGCTAAACAAGACAAGTTAAATGGGATTAAAAACACGATTTAAGGAAATCAAGAATAACCTCCAAGCTTACGCAAATCCGTAACAAGAACCCCCAAAGGGTCCCACAAATCAAGAAGGCTCTCAAAATTCCCTAAAGCTATTATAAAAGCTATTCTAACCCAAAACTAAATCAAAATCCACTAAACACACTTATGACTAAGACACAACTTAATTAACACTAATCGAGGTCTCTCGGGTCGGGGTCTTACATCCTCCACCCCTTAGGACATTTGATCCTCCAAATGAAATAAACTCACCTCCGGTAGTAGATGCGGGTACTTCTTCTGAATTTGATCCCGTAATTCCCAAGTTGCTTCTTCCGGTCCATGATTCTCCTAAAGCACTTTGACCCAATGAATAGTGCGTGACCTCAACTCTTGTTCCTTGGTGTGAATAATCTGCTTAGGCTTCTCAACATATGTAGCATCTTCTCGGATTTCCAGCGGCTCATAACGGAGTATATGCAATCTATCGGGGACGTACTTCTTCAACATAGATACATGAAAAACATTATGTACACCGGAGAGTTCGGGTGGTAAGGCTTGCCTGTAAGCCACATCACCAATCTTACTCACAATGTCATACGGTCCAATGTATCTTCGAGATAACTTACCTTTCTGCCCAAACCTCAATGTTCCACGAGTAGGTGACACTTTCAAGAAAACCTTATCTCCTTCTTTGAACTGTAAGTCCCTTCTGTGAGAATCTGCATAGCTCTTATGCCTACTCTGAGCCACTTTCAGACATTCTTGGATCAATTTGACCTTGTCGCTTGTCTCACTAACAATGGTCGGTCCATGGAAACTGCGAGTGCCAACTTCTTCCCAACAAACAGGTGTCCTACACCTTCTACCATACAAAGCCTCAAAAGGCGCCATTCCGATACTCGAGTGGAAACTATTGTTGTAAGCGAACTTACACAATCTAACACACAAGCTCGGAGCATGTCCTCAAGTGTCTGAATTGTCCTCTCTGACTAACCATCGGTCTGTGGGTGATAGGCTGTGCTGAACTGTAACTTTGTACCCATAGACTAATGCAATGTCTTCCAAAATCTCGAGACGATCTGCTGTCTCTATCGGATGTGATGGAAACTGGTTATCCATATCAACTGACAATCTCTGTGACAAACAACTGTGCCAAAGGCAACATATGCATCTTCTTTCCAGTCTTCATCGGTAGGAAATGAGCTGACTTGGTGAGATGATCCACTATGACCCAAATTGCATCATTGCCTCTACTAGTCTTCGGTAATCCCGAGATGAAATCCATGGTAATGTGCTCCCATTTCCATTCAGGAATCTCTAATGGCCGTAGCAGCCCTAGAGGCTTCTGATGTTCTGCCTTGATCAACTGACATGTCATACATCAAGAGACGAAAGCTGCTATCTCCCTCTTCATGTTGTTCCAGCAAAATCTGTTCTTCAAGTTTTGGTACATCTTCATACTGCCCGGATGTATGAAATACTTGGTACTGTGAGCTTCTGTCATGATATCATTTCTCAAGTCCTCCAAGTTAGGTACACATAAACAGTCTCGATAGTACAAGACTCCATCCATAACACGAAAGTCCGGATGATCTGCTATATGCTCTGAAATTTTGGCCAACTCTGGGTCTTGCAACTGATTCTCTTTGATCTTCTGAATGAAGGAAGGCTCTGACACTGACATATTTGCTAACATAACACCCTTCCTTAGAGGCTGAAAATCTACTCCCAACTCTTCTAGCTGCTGTACAACATAACTTCCCCGAAGACTTGCCATGTTAACTGACTTCCTGCTCAAGGCATCTGCAACTACATTCGCTTTCCCCAGGTGATACTTGAATGGAAAATCATAGTCTTTGATATATTCCATCCATCTCCTCTACCTCATGTTCAACTCTTTCTGGGAAAACAAGTACTGTAGACTGCGGTGGTCGGAGTGAACCTCGAACTTCTCTCCATATAGATAGTGTCTCCACATCTTCAATGCTAAAACAACTGTTGCTAACTCAAGATCATGTGTTGCATAGTTCTTCTCGTGATCTTTCAACAGCCGTGATCCATATGCAACTACCTTCCCATCTTGCATCAAAACACATCCAAGTCCAATGTTCGAAGCATAGGTAAAAATGGTGAAACCGCCACTCCCTGATGGCAAAGTAAGGACTGGAGCTGTAGTCAATCTCTTCTTCAGCTCTTGGAAACTAGCCTCACACTTGTCTGTCCAAACATAAGGTGCATTCTTCCTTGTCAACTTTGTCAAAGGTGACGCAATTGACGAAAATCCTTGTACAAACCTCCGGTAATACCCTGCCAATCCAAGAAAACTCCTGATTTCTGATGCATTCTTCGGTCTTTCCCAATTCATAACTGCTTCAATCTTGGATGGGTCCACTGATAATCCTTCCTTAGAGATAATATGACCCAAAAATGTGACTTGGTCCAACCAAAATTCACACTTACTGAGTTTTGCAAACAACTGATTCTCTCTCAAAAGCTGGAGTGCTATCCTCAAATGTTCTTCGTGCTCTTCTTTGGTCTTAGAATACACCAAAATATCATCAATAAACACCACTGTAAATTGATCCAGATACTCTGCAAATATCTTGTTCATCAATGCCATGAACACTGCCGGTGCATTCGTCAAACCGAATGGCATCACAAGAAACTCATAGTGTCCATATCTTGTCCGAAAGGCTGTCTTCGGTACATCTGAATCTCTAACTCTCAACTGATGGTAGCCTGATCTCAAATCAATCTTCAAAAAGTAAGCAGCTCCTTGCAACTGATCAAATAATTCATCTATCCTTGGCAATGGATACTTGTTCTTGATGGTCACTTGGTTCAATCTCCGGTAGTCAACGCACATTCTCATAAAACCATCTTTCTTTTTCACAAACAACACCGGTGCTCCCCATGGTGAAATACTCGGCCTCACAAAACCTTTGTCTAATAGTTCTCGCAACTGAATCTTCAATTCTCCCAATTCTGCCGGAGCCATTCTGTAAGGTGCAATAGAAATCGGAGCGGTCCCTGGTAACAACTCAATAGTGAAGTCTATCTCTCTGATGGGTGGCAATCCTGGTATTTCCTCTGGAAAAACATCCGGAATTCACAAACAATAGGGATCTCCTCCACCCCTTGAGACCATTTATCCTCCATGATAAATGCCAAATATGCCTCACATCCACTTCTTAGAAGTCTATCAGCCTTCAACGCCGAAATAAACCCTGTATGAGGATTACTCCTCTCTCCCTGAAACAACACCCCTGCTTGGGTCTCCTCTAACTTAAAAGTTAGGGTCTTATGGAAACAATCCATAGTAGCATGGTATCCTGCTAACCAATCCATCCCTAGGATGACATCAAAATCATGCATCTCCAATAAAATGAGATCTGCCGGTAATACTATTTCCCCTATTTTGACTGGACAACTAGAGTAAAAAGTCCTACAAATAACTTCCTTACCTAATGGGGTAGTCATGGTCAAAATGAAATTCTCTAGCATGCATATCAATCAACTTAGTAAATTATGGAGATAGGAATGAGTGAATAGAGCCAGGGTCAAACAAAACCCTAGCATCAAAACCATAGACGAGAAGTGTACCTTCGACTACGTTGCCTTCTGCCTCTACATCAGCTCTATTGACAGCATAGAGTTGTGCCCTCTGGTGTGGCTTGTTATGCCCTTGCTGCTGTCTGCCCTATTGTGCAGTCATGTTCTGATTCTGAGGACGTTGATTCTGATTCTGATTTTTCCTTTGCTGACGGGCCTGTTGTTGCTGCCGTGGCCTATATTGCTGTTGTGGTGCCTGTTGCTGTAGTGGCCTTGCCTGATTCTGGACTACTAACGCATTCTGAGGTGGTGCCTGACGTTGTACTCCCTGTTGTCGCTGATTCTGCCTGTTTTGCCTCAGGCAATCCCTCCTCTTGTGGTTCATCAAACCACATCCGAACATGCTCCTAAAACAGTACGGCATTGGGCACTGTCGTGGTTCTTCCCACAGTGGATGCAAACCATTGGATTCTGCACATTTTGCTATTGCCTTGGCCTCTTATTCTGATTGTTCCTCTGCTGATTGTTCTGCTGCTGGTGGCCCTGATTCTTTCCTTGAACTCTGAGAATCTTGTTGTGGAAGTTCTCAAACTTATAGGCTCTCTTGATAGCTTCCTCAAATGTTGCTGGTGGTGTAAACCCGGTAGCATCCCTCTCAATGATAGGATGAAGTCCCTCAAGGAACTTTGCTATCTTTTTCTCCACTGTATTACCAACTCTGGAGCATATCGGGACAATCTCTCAAACTTAGTAAGTTATTCGAGGACTATCATATTTCCTTGCACGAGTTGTTGAAACTCGGCTGCCTTTTGCTTCTTCACATGTGCTGGTACATATTTGTCTCCAAACTGTTTCTTAAAGTTAATCCATTGCTGTGCATCTGCTATTGTTTTGTACCCTGCCTTAATAGTCTTCCACCATATATCGGCCAAGCCCGTGAACATGGATGCAACAAGTTGCACTTGTTCCTTACCTGTACATGTGAAGATCTCAAAGATGTTTTATGTGTGTTCGAGCCAATCATCTGCAGTCATTGGATCTTCTGTCCTAACAAACTCTTTCGGGCCTCTTTCCTGAAGCGTTCGTATAGTACATTGGGATCATTTGCCCTATTGATGACCACACCTGGTGCTGCAACTGGAATCTGTTCTGGTCTCCTCTCTAACACACCCAATAACTGTGCCTGTACTCGAGCCATCTCCCTTGCATGATCTTTGTCTTTCTTAGCCATTTTCTCTTGCAATTTGGCTTGTGTTTCACGTGCTTGTGCTTGGAGTCTAGCCTGGTTTTCATTGGCCTGACGTTGCTGGTCTAACATGGCCTACATCATTTGTTGAAATTGATTCTGCATATTGATATCCTGTGTATCCTTTGTAATAGGCTCTGTGATTTCACTATTACTAGCAACGTGATTATCGCTTGCTGCTCGTTTGCGAGGTGGCATAACGTTGCAAAACAAATTGCTAGCATAGAAAATCAAGTACAGGGTGGTTACACATTGCTCACACGATCCTATCTAACGAGAGTCTAACGAATCCTCGCCACGTCCTTAAGATTTCTAGTTTCTTTTAATTGCCTGAAACATGTCCCGCTCTGATACCAGTCCGTCGCGACCCCGGACCGGGTTAGGGAACCAAATCCGGGATCGGGACTGATGATGCCACGCCACGTGCATCTCTTTCGCTAATCCACACACTTAATTAAGAAAAACATTTATCTGTGCACGTGATTTCCCATAGGATTCCGCGGTGAGGATTATCCATACATATCTTCTCACAAACAAACATATCGAACATAAATTCGAGATTGCGGAAGCGTGTAGTAATTCATATTAGTGCTATTTCAATCCATAGACGAGACTGATTTATAATTGATATGACAAGATATCAGAATGAGCAATGATCATTAGCATACTTCCCAAAAGTAAGGTTAAATGTATATACAAAAGATCAGTTGATTAGTTGCCCCAAAAATAATGGTCAACAAAGACCAATACATGACAAAAGAATAAACCCAAAAGATGTTGAATAACAACTCCCAAAACATGACGCATCTCTAAGCTTGACCGAATGTCTACATGACATCGTCAGCTTGCCACTCAATTACTGGTTGCGGTTCGTCAACCGCCTCCTCATGCTCCTCCTAATGGTAATGGGTTCGGGACCTGAGTACCAAAATAAATGGATCAGACACGACGGTCTGGCAGGTAGGTGAAAAGATATGATAATACATTTGAAATAATGATACCTTAGGAAACATATTGAAAACCTGTATAAATAATGAATTTCGTAAAAGACAATGCATTATTTATTAGGTAAAGGCATGAACAATATAAAACAATAAGGTACCAAAAATAGGGAACTGACAAGGTGGCAACCACACGAAGCTAAATCCTCTCTCACTAAAGTGATGCGAGCAAGTCAGGGCGTTGACCTCAGTCACATGAGGTGAGGAGAGTCAACGACGTTGACTTCAGTCACACGAGGTGAGGAGAGTCAACGATTTTATATAATAATATACATATAGCAAGACAGGAACACGGTAGCGAACCGGATAGCAAGACAAGATCCAGGCTGCAGCTAGCAGGACAAGAGGGGGATCTCCAAACCGATGGATCAAACCGATAAGGTACATCCAAGCTTAGTGGCGCCGACTCATAGGTCATGTGCAAGAAAACAAAACAATACATATATATCGGGGCAAGATGCTCATCAGCATAAGACATATCATATCAGGTCAAGCAAGAACAAGATAGCAATTATGCTAAAAACCATATCCGAGGCAAGACTAGTTACAAGGCACGAAACTTGAAATGTACAAGTGAAATCTGGTAAAAATTAGGTACAAATGGATTCTATATCTCCAGGCCAAGTGTTGGAGGTCCAAGATTTAAATCAAAATGTATAGGGTTCTATATGTTAGGTTTGATAAATATTTGGTACTCTTTAAGAATTAAAAACATTCCGGGACCTTACATACATTGACAAATCTAAGGATCTTTAACGAGATTAGAATGATGGTCCTTCTTCCTCACTATAGTCTTACATAATTCTTCGGAAATAATCAATTAAATTCTATGGTTTCGGTCAGCATTTCGGTTGGCTGTCGGCTAGCCGAAAGGCTGACCTACGGCTGACCGAGTACAGAAATGGGGAGAAAGTAGCTCTCTGGAATTCGAACCGAAAACATTTCGGTTACCTTTCAGTTAATCGAAACTCCACAATCAGAATTCGACAAAAACTACAGCTCTCTGGAATTCGAACCGAAAATATTTCGGTTAGCTTTTCGGTTAGCCAAAATGACACAATCAGAATTCGACAAAAATTGCAGCTCTCTGGAATTCGAACCGAAAATATTTCGGTTAGCCGAAATGCTGACTGAAACTGCTACAGTACTGATTTTTGAAGCTGTTTTCAGTCCTCCCTTCCTTCAAACCTTTCTCATTTTTAAGGGTCAAATCCCTGCATAACATTTAGTTGAAAACTCCACCATTTCTACATTTAAAATTTCCATTCTCAACACTTCAAATCCACCATTAGAATCTCCAAAGCATTCACACCACACCTCCTTTCCATCCATTCAAATCACGTGGAATCCATTACAACATAAGCCATTCAAATTTAACATAAACAATGCACATTTGCAAGAGATAGAATGAGATAGAAAGACACATTAATAGGTGCATTTGAAATCAATAGAAGACAAGTCATAACCATGATTTAAGCAAATCAAATCATAAATGAGAAAATTAAGAGCATGCATTAATATGATTTTAACATTTATTGAATCATTTCATCCACTTGCCTTGGGTCCAATGCTAATCAAATCACCCCACTAATCACCTCTCTAAGCTAAGAACAACAAATCTACAAAAATCCCAAATACAAGCCCAAAAATAAAAAAAACCAAGCGAAGCAAAACGAAACCTTTCAATAATCGAAATGGAGCTTCTCTAAGACTCAACCAACAAGAACCTAGGAGATGGAAAAGTGCTCTTACCTAGAAGGCCTTCAAATAAGCAAGGCTAGCCCAAGGACGAATTCAAGATCGATGAATCCCCTCAAAAATGGTACCAAATGAAAGCTCTTGACGAGGTGAACAGGATTAGTGAAGGTATTCTCTTGATTTGAGCAAGGTTCTTATGTGTTTTATGGGGAAGAAAATAAGAAGAAGAAGAAGGACTGGTGGCTGCTACTGGAACTTCTCTTAGCACAGTGATTAGGTCGAGAAAAATGGAATGGAGAAGATGGGTTCTCTTATATACAAAGAAGAGAGTGGGTCCCACAACTTAAAACACTTCTCGGGCTCAAAACATTGATTTCGGGACCTCTAATGACTTCGACGAAGAAGACAAAGTTGTTCGACGAAATTTCTAGTTTCCAAAAAGTGTGTGTTTTGCAAGTTTTGGTGACATTGAAAATCATGTCCAGATTTTGGGTAAAAAGACTGTTTTGCCCTCAAATTGATAAAAGTTGAGCTTAGGAGTTTCAAACGAGAATGGGTTCAACATGAAAGTTGAAAAGATAAAAAAGACAAGTTAAATGGGATTAAAAACACGATTTAAGGAAATCAAGAATAACCCCCAAGCTCACGCAAATTTGTAATAAGAACCCCCAAAGGGTCCCACAAATCAAGAAGGCTCTCAAAATTCCCCAAAGCTATTCTAACCCAAAACTAAATCAAAATCCACTAAACACACTTATGACTAAGACACAACTCAATTAACACTAATCGAGGTCTCTCGGGTCGGGGTCTTACAAAGGGCCTGGCAGAGATGGAGGGTCTGGCCGAGGTGAAGGGCCTGCACTGCTGCCTAGCTGGTGATCTCGGTTGGCACTATTGCCGAGGTGTCAAACATGGCAAAAATGGTAAAAAGGCCTTTTTCGGGGTCGAAGCGATGGAATTTAGCCTAAAAATGAGAAGTCCATTACATAGGAATGGATTTTGAAAACCTCGTTGTTTCCCTTCCATAATGGGGTTCCGTTCACGATTCTAACTCCGAGGCCTTCATTTTGCCTAGTACCGTTTGGGCACTGCACGGTGATTTTGGTGTCTGGAAAATCCCCCACACAATAGCCCCCCCAGCTTCTAACCTCTTATACTTGAATATCTTTAGAACCAGTGATGAGACTGGACATCTCATCTGACAAGGTTGCAGTACTTTGATCACTATGAGATAGTGTGATTTGTCTCAATCATCAGAATGTAAGATTCTGGATCATAGTGCTTGTACATTGGATGTATTGAAGGACCATGAGAAGCATCTTATAACACTGTCTTTACTTTAAGGTTTGCTCTTATAATTCCCTAGCAGTAAGCTCTCAATCCTAAGACATTAATGAACTCAAGTTTCTATCTATTCATTTGCTTTGAGTCACCAATGAGTGAGGCCAACAGTAGGTCAACACCTCAGTGATTTGGGCACGTGGTAGTAGAGTTGTGGGACTATTCAATGGTCAAGATGGAATCTATCTTTAATATCCCCTTGTGCCAATTAATGAATTTATCATTGGTAAGTACGCACCCATTCCGATTAAGAGTTAATTAGAAAGGTACCTATGATCATTGTAATTAATTGGGGCTCAAGGATAATAAGATATGGATCTAACTTTGGAAGATAGGTCCAATTGATCCATGGATATTGATGGAGGGGCCTACTTGTGGTAATGTGGATGTTTAGGGTCTTCTATGTAATATTCCTAAGGCTGGAGTTCTATTGCATTTATATAGTGGAGTTATTTGCAATTAACTATGGGCCCGGATTGCACATGAGATGTGGGGTCGCGAGTCGCAGTTGGAGTCAGCTTTCTAAGGAATCCCTAGTGGTCCCCACGCTAGCCCAAGTTATTAGAAAGATATTAATTCTAGTTGAACTTTAAAATGAAAGTTACTATTTTTATTTGAAGTGAGACTTCTAATAGTGGTAATAGTAAACTTACTAATTTTAGTAGAAGTGAGACTTCTATTTTAATTAGAAAGGAATTAGAAAGTTACTAATCATCTTTGAAGTAAGACTTCTAATTGTGATTTAGTAAGTTGTCAATTCTTAATTGAAGTGAGACTTCTATTTTAATTGGTAAAGAATAGAAACTTATTAATTCTTATGGAAGTAAGACTTCTAATAGAAATTAGTAAGTGTGGCTTGCAAAAGTTATAAAAGGAGAAGAGGAGGTGTTGCACGCCTAATGCAATAATCCCATAGGGATTCACGCCCAGGGGTTTTGAAGTCCAAGAGGTGGACGTCCCACACCTTTGTGCAAGGGTTGCACATGGTCTTTCTCCTTTCCCTCTTCTAGTTATTTTTCTAGTTCCTCCTTTGAGTTCCTAGTAGTTTTCTTTTGGAGATCCCACCATCTTCTTGAGAAAAAGAGAATCTGATATACGGGTCATAGCGTGGAAGATCAAGAGGTCTTGGAGATCCTGATTTGATTAGTGAAAGCGTTTCATCATCAAAGAAATACGCAACTTCTCCATTAGAGCACAACCGAGCTCCAAAGGTATAATCTACTTCCTTGTATGTTGTAGATTTTATTGTGGCTTGTTTGTTGCTGTACATCTTCTTGATAGGTTTATTTACAGATCATGATGGCTGAGATTGAGGATATGCATCCTGGATTGGGTTTGTAGCCTTCTGAATAGTTGATCCCTGCATCAAGTGGGTCAAAGTTTTTGAAACCTATCCTAGAGGCCTACCTATTTTCAACCATTGGTATCAGAGCCTTACCTCATCTCTAATCATGTTAGATCGGTTATCTAGATCTAATCTTTGCATGAGATGCGAAGAGGATAGACCTAGGGCTATGGAATGATCAGATTAATAATGGGTTTGCTTACTTTTTGTAGTAGATCCAAGTTTGGTATGTCACAAAAGGGTTTAATTATGATGGAAGGATGGTAGGAAGCCATTAGAAGGTACTTGGGATCATTAGGAACACTTTGGGATCAGCAGGAAGCAAATTTACAAAAACCCAATTTTTGGGTTCGTTAGTTCGGTCAGCTGAACTGGTCATGTTGGCCAGCCGAACTAACTAGGTCGGCCAGCCGAGCCGGGCAGGTCGGCTAGCCGAACTCCGGTGGTATGTTTTGTTTTTGGATCCGAATTTTTTTGTTTGGCATCTTGTCTTTCCATTATGATTTGGCAACCTGGTTTTGTGAGTTGTATGGTTGTATAAGATACTAACTTGCAGGTTACCTTTGTCCTCTCCATATGGCCCACAAGATTTTACTTCCTTTTATGGTTGATTGATTTATTTTTGGCAATTTGTAAAAGGCATCATGGTTTCCTTGGTTTCCCGGTTTAGGGCAAGGCATGGTGAATTACCCTATAGCCCTTTTATTTCCATGTTTAGATTACAATGTAAGTCTCATCGTAGAGACATAGGAATTTATGTAATTTTCTAAATTTGTAAATTCTGGCGATGTCCGAGATGAAGAACGAAAGCGATGTTGGACTCCTAATCAAAAAGTTTGAAGACTATCAAAAGTGCTTTGGAGTTTCCCAAAGAGTTTGAGGAATTCCAATTTTGGAAAGTCTAGAAGTCCAAGAAGTCTATTCCGCTTGGGCCATTTGGAGGAGATGACTAGTTTCTATTTTTAGCATTTTCTATTTATGGATGAATGATTTTTTTAGAATGTTTCCAAATCTGATCCAAACATAGGAAGTTACTAAAATTGGTCAAATCAAATTAATTTTTGGAAAGAGTTCTAATTAGTGTTGATGACCCATGAGATGGACACATTGGTAACACTAATCTAAGAAACTAGACTTTCCTTAAAATAACTTGACTTGGAACCAATCTTAGATCATATCATGAGATGATTTGATGTTCATATATATATGGGCCCTAATACCTTAAAAGGAAATCCTCAATTCAAAATATTAAGTAGGAGCGAGGCATTTAAATTGAGAAATCCTCATGGTTTTCCACCATAGATCCATTATAAGGAAAGTATTAGCCTCGCGCCACCAAGAGTGTGGCCGTACCTTCGGAGGGCTTTTACTTGTCTGGTTACTAGATATGGATCTCCTATGGATAGTATTGGTGAGACGTGGTAGGAGTTCACTCCCATAGGAGGAGATGCCCAAAACGGTTGTCACGCAATATTAGTCGGTGGGTCACGCTTAACTAAAATAGTGATGTAGTATCCCTTAGGATTTGCATCATGTATTTTAGAAACCAAAGCTAATCAGGAGTCGGACATTATTTGGTATGAGATACCTAGATGATAATGAATGATGGGGATCATGGATAGTTAGTCTTAATTCTAATTTTGACAAACTTTGATCCGTACTAATCCAAGGACATTCGCACTCCCCTAGGAGGCATGCCCTAAGGGATTGGGATTCCGATGTATTCTAAATTTAGTGGTTATGAGGATTCCCACATGAATTTGGTAGAATACTAAATCCAATGTCATTTATATTCTTTTATTGAATGTATGGTTATGTGCTACAGTTTTAATTCAGCATGAATTCAAATATTTTCAATCCACTTAAGACCATTCTCAACCAGAATAAGTTGGATGGATCCAACTATGTAGACTGGAAAAGGAACCTGGGTTTAATCCTGACAGCTTCAGGATGCAAATATGTCCTTACGACACCCTGCCCTGAAGAGCCTGAGCCAGATGCACCACAGAACTAGAAAGACCTTTACACTAACTGGATCATAGATGATGAGATGGCCAGGTGCTATATGCAGGCATCCATGTCTAGTGTTTTACAACACCAACATCAATCCTATAAGACTGCATCCGATATAATATCAAACTTAAAGAAGATGTTTGCGGACCAGATCAGGCCTGCTAGGCGGGATGCCATGAAAGTGCTTATAAACACTAAGATGACTGAGGGAACCCCAGTACAAGACCATATGCTGATTATGATAAACTCATTGCATGAGTTTGAAGTACTAGGAGCTACAATTGATGCAAGATCGCAGGTCGACATGATTTTTCAGTCACTACCAGATTCATTCAACCATTTCAAGAATAATTATGTTATGAAGAATATGAATCTAACCTTAGCTGAGCTGTCGAGCCAGCTTGTAGCAACTGAGGAAATCATGAAGAAGATAAAAGCCCTAAGGACAGAAATTCATTTGCCAGGTCCAAACCGAAAGGCAAAGGCCAGAAAGGCAAGAAGAAATCAGTCCCCAAGGGTCCTACAGTAGAGAATGGTTCTACTAGTGGTGTGGCCAAGGCTAAGGGTAGGAGAGCAAATCGAAAGTGTTTCCATGGTGATATGACAGGACATTGAAGAGGAATTGTCCAGACATTCTGTCCAAGGAAAAGACCTCAGGTATGATTGAGTCACTTGTTTCTGAAGTTAGTTTTCCAAACTAGTACTTCAGAATCCTGGTGTGTTGACTTCGGTGCAACTAAGTACATATGTAATATGTTGCAGTTGTTCCAGAAAACCACGAGGATTAGTGGCGGAGAAATAATTGTTGACCTAGGATCGAAAGCCAAGGCAGAAGCAGTGTCTAGTGGGAGTAGTAACTTTGTTATTTTCAAATATTAAGTTGATTTTGTCATATACATCATTTGTACCTGTTGGAATTTGAGATGCCTTGAGAAGTCTTATGAAGCATTGAAGTGTTTAGTATCTCAAGTATCATCTTGTGTTGGAATTATTATCAACACAATGTCACAAGTGTGGTGTTGATAGAGCTTCGAAGAGAAAACAGAGCTGAAATAGAACAGTACAGGAAATCAGAATTTCATCTGTCAACCGGTAGTTCTACCGGTAGAACAGGGGTAGAACAGGGGTAGAAAAGGAGTAGAAAAGGCTGACCCTGAGATTTCCATCTGTCAACCGCAAGTACTACCGGTAGAAAGTTCAATCGCAAGTACTACCGGTAGAAAAGGCTGATATTCCAGCAGAATGTTTGGACATGAGAATCTCATCTGTTAAAACCGGTAGTACTACCGGTAGAACACACGGGAAACCTGAGTTGTGCAGAAATAGAAGTTTTGTATGAAAATTCAGGAACTTATGTATTTCATTTGGGACTCTTTCTAAACGAATTCTAGCCTAATTTAAACACTCTTTAGGGTTACCAAAACCTATATAAAGGCTTGAATGGTTCGTTTTCAACAGTACAGAAGAGAAGAGAAGAGGAGAGAGAAGAAAAGAAAGGGTTTTGGAGAGAAGAAGGTGCTGTTGCTGTGTGCAGTTGTGTTGCACGTTTCTACAGCAAGTGTGGACGAGAATGTGCTCATGAAGATGGTGATTCGTCCATAAGATAAGTGTCTCTCTTTTTATGCTTTAAATTTCAATTTGTAAGGGATTGAGAGAGAGAGATTGTAGAGGGGAAGGGCTGTAGAAAAGTTCTCTACTTTTATTCTGTAGAACATCAAGTTGGTGCTTGGTGTTAGGGGTTTGGTGATCCTATCTGTTGGTGCAGATAAATTGTAAAGGGAGTAGGTGCTTCCTAGATAGTTGGTGCTATCTGAAACTTAAGGGTTGGTGCTCTTTGTCGTTGGTGCGACTAAATAGATTCAGACCTGTTCCGGATCGGTGTTCGGACAGTCTTTGAACCGTGGACGTAGCCTTTTGGTGAACCACGTTAAATCTGGTGTCCTTGTGTGATTTGATTTGCTTTTGTTGTTAAACCGGACCTGTTTTTAAGGAATCACTGATTCACCCCCCCCCCCCTCTCAGTGATCGCGATATCTAACAATTGGTATCAGAGCGCCAAGGCTCCCTTGATAAGCTTAACACGCTAAGGGTGATCTCTTGTCAAATCACATGGCAACCAATACAGGGAATAAGAAAACACCTTTGTTTGATGGTTCTAATTACTCCTTCTGGAAGATCAGAATGCAGGCCTTCATAAAATCACTTGGCTATGATGTCTGGGAGACTGTCAGAGTCGGTTACAATACTGCCATCGTACCCACTGATGCTGCAACGAAGAAGTTAGCAGACAACGACTCCAAGGCGCAGAATGCACTCTTTAGTGGCCTTGTGGACAGCGAACTGGTCAAAGTAATTGCATGCAAAACAGCCAAGGAAATATGGGACAAGTTGAAAAGCATTCATGAAGGAGATGAGAAGATCAAAGAAGTAAAATTGCAAACTCATCGCTCTCAATTCGAGTCTCTTCGCATGGAGGAAAGCGAGAATGTTGACTCGTATATGCAACGAGTGAATGAAGTCACGAATGACATTCGTGGACTAGGGGAGGAGATTAAAAACCAGTCATCGTTAAAAAGGTTCTAAGATCTCTTCTTCCCCAGTTTGATTCAAAAGTCTCAGCCATAGAAGAAGCCAAGGATCTGAATGAATTTACCATGGATGAGTTGCATGGTTCACTCACTGCCTATGAGATGCGCATGGGTAAGACGTCTTCATCTGATAGAGAAGCGGCCTTCAAAGTTTAGAAAAAGGGAAAAGAGACTGCTGGTCATGATGCTGATACTGATGATGATGAGCTTGAGGCTCAATTAGTTAGAAAGCTGAAGAAAGGAAGCAATGGAAAGTACAAAGGGAAGCTACCCTTTAAATGCTTCAATTGTGGCGGTGTTGGTCACTTTGCTGCGAAGTGTCCGCTAAAAGAAAACAATGATGATGACTCTTATGTTGATAAGAGTAAATGGAAGAAAAATTTCAGAAAGAGGGGTAAAGCAAAAAGCTTCATCAGTCAATATAATGACAGCACGTCTGAAACTTCAGACGATGATGAATCAGCCGAGGCAACTGAAGCTCTCTTCATGGTTACTGTTGAAGAAGAAGAGGAGCAAGAGCCGGAAGAGGAAGAGGAGGCTGAGGTCAATCTTGAAGAAGAACTCATTGCCGCACTTGAGGAGCTTAGCATGGAACGAAAAACAAGTAAGAAAAATCTGAAACTTCTTCATGAATCTGAAAGTTCAGTTATTGCTTTGAAAACTCAAGTTGAAGAATATAAAAGAATGGTGGAAGTCCTTGAAAATCAAATAAGTATCAAAAAGGAAGAGGCTATGAAACTTGAAACTGAAATCGCTATAGCAAAGGCTGAAAACTTGGAAAGTAGCCGAAAACTCAAAGCGCTCCAAGCAATTGAAGGGACAATGAAACTCAATGAAATTCTGAAAGTTCAAAAGCCCTTCCACAATAAATTTGGTATTGGATTTGAGATCGGAGAGTCCTCTAAAGCTGCACCTTCTTTGTTTATGAAACAAAGTGCCATACCTCTCAAGGCTACAAAGCTTCAAATTCAGCCTAGTATTGAGATGGTCAATAAGAAAAAGTTTGTGGAGTTTAACCAGCCACCTAAGAAAGGAAGAATGTTCAGATTCTATGGTTATTGCTATCATTGTAATAGATATGGACATAAAAGAGCTGATTGTAGATTCTATGTTAGAAACAGTCCATTAGTGACTAGGAACCCTTTCTCAATCCTAAACGGCCACAAAATTGAGTGCCATAAGTGTTATAATTATGGACACTTGGCTAGGGATTGTAGGTTGCCTATTGCTAACCAATTTCAGGTTGAAAAGAAACCCAAGTTAGTTAAGGCATGGAGGGCAAAGAAAAGGGAAGATAATTCCAAGGAATCTCTCATTGTGCAAACGGCATTCAATGCATAAAAGAAGGCAGCACCATGGGTCCTTGATAGTGGCTGTTCAAGCCATATGACAGGTGATAAGGAAAGATTCGTCAAATTACAGCACTATGAAGGCCGATCAGTGAAGTTTGGTAACAATGATGGTGCCAAAATCTGCGGAAAAGGTGTTGTTCAGCTAAAGGCAAACAAGATCAGATCAGACGAGGTCTTATATGTGTCTGGACTGAGACACAACTTGCTTAGTGTGAGCCAGATCTGTGACAAAGGCCACGAAGTTGTCTTCACTAAGAATGGGTTTGCTATCAAGAAGTGTAGCAATGGCAAAACAGTGGCTACTGGATCTAGGACTGCTGGAAATCTCTATACATTGTCAGATGGAACCGAAAAGACTTGCTTGATGAGTCGGACAGAGGAAAGTTGGTTGTGGCACAAACGCCTTGGGCATCTAAACTTTGATAACATGTCAAAGATTTGCAATTCAAAGGCTGTTAGAGGTATGTCTACAGTTGAAAAGCCTTCCAACCCCATTTGCGATGCTTGCCAAAAGGGAAAGCAAACGAGGGTAATGTTCAAGTCAAAGGAGCATCATTCAAAGAAACCTCTTGAACTAGTGCACACTGATCTCTGTGGACCGATGCGAACTCAAAGCACCAATGGAGATAAGTATTTTATGTTATGCATTGATGATTATACTCGTATGACATGGGTATTGTTTCTTAAGCATAAACATCAAGCACTTGATCGTTTTAAAGTGTTTAAAGCACAGGTTGAAAATATGCTTGGAAAAAGTATCAAGATTTTAAGGTCTGATCGAGGAGGTGAATTCACATCTGAAGAATTCACTAACTATTGTGAGCACCATGGCATTCAAAGACAATATTCAGCCCCTAGAACTCCACAGCAAAATGGAGTTGTGGAACAGAAAAATCGCACCGTGCAAGAGATGGCTCGCACAATGCTAACTGAGAGCAAGCTAGCTGACAAATACTGGAAGGAGGCAATCCATACGGCAGTATACATTCAGAATCGATGCTTGATCAGGCCACATGAAGACAAAACTCCTTATGAGCTATGGTTTGGGAGAAAAGCAACAGTCAAGCACTTCAGAGTCTTCGGTAGCAAGTGTTACATCAAGCGTCTTGAACAAAATCCGGGCAAATTTGAAGAAAGAGCTGATGAAGGTATATTTCTGGGTTACTCCTCCTCTCGTAAGGCTTACAGATGTCTTAACAAAAAGACCAGAAAAATCATAGAAAGTGCCGATGTTAGAATTGATGAAAACCGTGAATCAAAGAATGTAACTCATCATGACAGTCCAGTTTATGAGGACTCGAGTGAGATTGATGATGAAGTGGCTGAACCTAATGATTCTGAGAAATCAAAGGATGACTCAGAGGATGCTACACCTAGAAAGAAAAGCACTTGGGTAGAGCAACACCCTAAGGATCAAATCATTGGAGATCCTGAGGCTAGTGTTAAAACAAGACAAAGTGTAGTTCGCAATAACTCACTTGTGTCCACCATTGAACCCAAGACTGTGGCTGAAGCCAGTCTCGATAAAAGTTGGTTGAAAGCTATGCATGAGGAGTTGGAGCAAATTGAGAAAAACTCCACATGGGAACTAGTTTCTAGACCTACCGATAAGAATGTTATTGGTACTAAATGGGTCTTTCGGAATAAGCTGAATGAAGATGGTCAGGTCATACGAAACAAAGCAAGGTTGGTTTGTAAAGGCTATGCTCAAGTTGAAGGCATAGATTTTGAAGAGACCTTTGCACCGGTGGCTCGTCTGGAAGCCATTCGTATGTTTCTTGCATTGGCTGCATACAAAACCTTCAAGGTATTTCAGATGGATGTAAAGTCAGCCTTCTTGAATGGATTACTTGAAGAAGAGGTCTACATTGAGCAACCTGATGGTTTTCTCATTAGCAAAAATTCAGACCTAGTGTGCAAGTTGAAAAAGGCTCTTTATGGGCTGAAACAAGCGCCAAGGGCGTGGTATGCAAGGCTGGACCTCTATCTCCGCAATATCGGTTTTGGAAAAGGACTAGTTGATAGCAATCTTTATGTCAAAACAGAGTTGAGCAAACAGCTGGTTGTCATTGTTTATGTCGATGACATAATCTTTGGTGGCAATGATGAGGAAATGTGCAGGAATTTTGCTGAAGAGATGAAGAAAGAATTTGAGATGTCAATGCTTGGAGAACTAAAGTTCTTCCTTGGTTTACAAGTTCAGCAGCTGAAACATGGTATCTTCATATCACAGATGAAATACATCAAGGAAATGCTGAAGCGTTTTAACATGGAAGACAGCAAGCCAGTGAGCACACCAATGACAACGAACACAAAGCTAAGCAAAGATGATAAGGGTTCGTCCGTTGATCACACCACTTATCGTTCTATGATAGGAAGCTTGCTTTATTTGACTGCTACAAGACCGAATCTTCTGCAAGCAGTATGTATGGTGGCTCGATTTCAAGCATCACCAACTGAGACGCACCTTACAGCAGTAAAAAGGATATTTCGATATCTAAAAGGTACCATGGAGCTTGGTATTTGGTATCCTAAAGGCAAATCCTTCACTCTTGTTGCATACTCTGACGCCGATTGGGCTGGATGTATAGATGATCGCAAGAGTACAAGCGGTGGTGCATTCTATCTCGGTGAAAGGTTGGTGGCATGGCACAGTAAGAAACAAGATTCAATATCCCTTTCTACAGCGGAAGCGGAATATATTGCAGCGGCAACTTGTTGTACGCAAGTGTTATGGATGCGGCAAATGCTCTCTGATCTAGGAGTTCCAACAACAGATCCTACGCCGATCCTCTGTGACAACATAAGTGCAATTCACATCTCCAAGAATCCTGTTCAGCATTCTAGAATGAAGCATGTTGCAATCCGCTATCACTTTCTCAAGGAAAAGGTTGCAGACGGTGAGGTAAAGTTAGAATATGTTCCAACTACTGAGCAAGTTGCTGATTTCTTCACAAAACCTCTGCCAAAGGAAGTCTTCGAGTATCTCCGGAAAAAATTAGGAGTTACTCACTCTCCTAATCCTTAGGAGTTGTGCTTGAAAGGGGGAGCAATGTATTCCTTGAATATCCTATTCGCTCCTTGGTTGGTCCCTTTGGACTTGTTGTCAAAGGGGGAGAAAGTCATGCTAGGAGAAAGCTATGCTAGAAGAAGTTATGCTATGATAGCTTGGGGGAGATTGGTATCAAGAATGTGAATGTGAAGATCTTGATTCTGTTGGTTTATGGTTCTAAAGAAGCTTCATGAAGGTCAACTGGTTCAAAGTGTTCCAAGTGTTGAAGTTCCAAGTGTTGCCAACAATTCCAAAGGGGGAGATTGTTGGAATTTGAGATGCCTTGAGAAGTCTTATGAAGCATTGAAGTGTTTAGTATCTCAAGTATCATCTTGTGTTGGAATTATTGTCAACACAATGTCACAAGTGTGGTGTTGATAGAGCTTCAAAGAGAAAATAGAGCTGAAATAGAACAGTACAGGAAATCAGAATTTCATCTATCAACCGGTAGTTCTACCGGTAGAACAGGGGTAGAACAGGGGTAGAAAAGGGGTAGAAAAGGCTGACCCTGAGATTTCCATCTGTCAACCGCAAGTACTACCAGTAGAAAAGGCTGATATTCCAGCAGAATGTTTGGACATGAGAATCTCATCTGTTAAACCGGTAGTACTACCGGTAGAACACACGGGAAACCTGAGTTGCGCAGAAATAGAAGTTTTGCACGAAAATTCAGGAAACTTATGTATTTCGTTTGGGACTCTTTCTAAACGAATTCTAGCCTAATTTAAACACTCTTTAGGGTTACCAAAACCTATATAAAGGCTTGAATAGTTCGTTTTCAACAGCACAGAAGAGAAGAGAAGAGAAGAGAGAAGAAAAGAGAGGGTTTTGGAGAGAAGAAGGTGTTATTGCTGTGTGCTGTTGTGTTGCATGTTTCTACAGCAAGTGTGGACGAGAATGTGCTCATGAAGATGGTGATTCGTCCATAAGATAAGTGTCTCTCTTTTTATGCTTTAAATTTCAATTTGTAAGGGATTGAGAGAGAGAGATTGTAGAGGGGAAGGGCTGTAGAAAAGTTCTCTACTTTTATTCTGTAGAACATCAAGTTGGTGCTTGTTGTTAGGGGTTTGGTGATCCTATCTGTTGGTGCAGATAAATTGTAAAGGGAGTAGGTGCTTCCTAGATAGTCGGTGCTATCTGAAACTTAAGGGTTGGTGCTCTTTGTCGTTGGTGCGACTAAATAGATTCAGACCTGTTCCGGATCGGTGTTCGGACAGTCTTTGAACTGTGGACGTAGCCTTTTGGTGAACCACATTAAATATGGTGTCCTTGTGTGATTTGATTTGCTTTTGTTGTTAAACCGGACCTGTTTTTAAGGAATCACTGATTCACCCCCCCCCCCCTCTCAGTGATCGCGATATCTAACAGTACCGTCTTTAAGACAGAACTTTTCAGATTCTAGTATGGTGAATAAGAGTTATTCTATTACTTTTGGTACTAAAATTATCATAAAGAGGAACCGTACTTTTATATATTCTGACAAGGTAATCAATGGCTTTTATTTGTTAACTCCCACAGTGTATGAGATACATGACACTGATATTAATAATAGACCATCATTAAAGAGGAAGTCACCTTCATCTAATCCAACAAAACTTTGGCACCTAAGAGGCTAGGTCATATAAACCTAAATAGTATTGACAGACTAGGGGAAGATGGTATCTTGCCTTCATTGGTGGTAAAACCAATGCATGTCTACAAGTCTTGTCTGGAAGGCAAAATGACCAAAAGACCCTTATTCTTCTAAGGGCAGTAAGGCCAAAGATTTATTGGAGTTAGTGTATACTGATGTGTATGGACCCATAATATTAGATCAAGAGATTGATATGAGTACTTCATACCTTATGCACCGCAAGTCCGAGACTTTTGAATAGTTCAAAGAGTTTCGAGCGGAAATGTGAAAGCAATTAAGTAAAACTATAAATACTCTTCGATGAGATCGATGAGGAGACTATCTCTCTGCTAATTGTATGGGATACTTATCAAAGAGTGGGATTCAATCCCAGTTGTTTGCTCCTATTATGCCTCAACAGAACGGAGTAGGAGAAAGAAAGAACCAGACTCCTTTAGATATGTTAGGTCTATGTTGGTTTCTATGGATTACCTATATTTTGGGATATGTTTAGGAAACAACAATGTATATACTAAACCTCATTGCATCTAAGTCTATACCTAAGACTCCCCGGGAGTTATGGACCGGGCGAAAGCCTAGTCTACAATGTTTTAGGGTTGTCCAGCACACATGCTGAACGATAAGACAGATTAGTTGGAATCGAAGTCGGAAGTATACACATTTATAAAATATCCCAAAAGGAACTAAAGATTGGTTATTTTATAATCTCAGAAAGCAGAAAGTGCTTGTCAGCACCAATGCGGTCTTTTGGAGGAAGATTATATAATTAACCGGAAATCTTTAGAAATGGTTATCTTGGAAGAAATTCAAGAGCGATCAATTCCAAATACAAGAATAACCGAACTTTAAGAAAATCCGCCCATACCTGACCCAGTAGTTACACCAGTGCCTTGTTGTAGTGGGAGCATTGGCAGGACCCTTGACAAGTTCTCGATTTTGGGAGAGTCTTACGAGGTTATCCCGGAAGAACCGGAACAAGATCCCTGTAACTATGATGAAGCAGTTAATGACATAGTTTCGGACAGTTGGCTAAATGCTATGAAAGCTGAGGCTGAGTCTCTGTACTCCAAATCAGGTCTAGACACTTGTGGACTTGCCTGCCAATATTATACATATTGGGTGCAAGTAAGTCTATAAGAGAAATAGAGAACCAGTTGGAAGAGTTGAGACCTTTAAGGTCAGGCTTGTTGCGAAAGGATATACTCAGAAAGAAGATATCGATTATGAGGAAACCTTCTCGCCGGTAGCCATGCTCAAGTCCATCCGGATACTCTTCTCCATTGCGGTTCATCTCGGTTACGAGATTTAGCAAATGGATGTCAAGACGACATTTCACGATGGCCATCTTGATGAAGACATCTATATGAAACGTCCAGATGGTTTTAAAGCTGATAATTAAGAGCAAAGAGTTTGCAAGCTACAGAAGTCCATTTATGGATTCAAGCAGGTATCCTGGAATAGGAGCATCCATTTTGACCAGGAAATCAAATTGTTTGATTTTTTGTCTGAATACAGATGAGTGATGTGTGTACATGAAAAGTCAAGAAGGCAGGGTAGTTTTTCTGGTATTTTATGTCGACGACATCCTTCTCCTATGGAGTGATATAGGGATATCATCAACAGTAAAAGTTTAGTTAACTAAGACTTTTGCTATAAAGGACTTGGGAGAAGCTAGGTACATCCTAGGGATCAATTTCCATTAAAATTGGAAAAATAGGATGATAGGCTTATCTCATGATGTGTGCATAGATAACTTACTGGTACGTTTAGATATGCTTTGTACTAGACAGGATATATGTCATGCAATGGTCCTAGTCAATAGATATCAGTCAAACCCAGGTTCTTATCATTTAACTACTGAAAGATGTGTTCTCAAATACTTGAGTAGGACTAGAGATCACATGGTGATTTACATGCAATGATGAGTTGATTCCAGTCGGTTACATAAATACTAACTTCTAGTCAGATAAGGATTCCAGGAAATCAATTTCTAGGTATATGCTTATGCTGTAGCCGCTTGAGAAGCAACTGAGGAAGTCGATTGGCTCAAAAGATTCTTTATGGAACTTGGAGTGGTACTTTTGGCAGGACAGCCGCTCACAGTTTACTGTGATAACAACATTGTTGACACAAAAAAAAGTGTCACTTTGCCTCTTCAACATCAGGAAAACTACAAGAAGCTGCAGCCTACCATAAATAGGCAATGCTACTTCCAAAAGTAAAATCTTGTCATAATCAAACAAAAACTGCAAGATCCTTCAAGACAATCAAAAGAGGAGTACACAAGAAGTTTTGGGCCATTTCAAAATCATTTGGCCTAACTTCGCTTCTACGATAGCTAAACAGGAGCTCTCGGCGGCGACTGTTGGAAATAGGGTGGGCCTCTAGGATAGGTTTCAAAAACTTTTGACCCACTTGACGCAGGGATCAACTATCCATAAGGCTATAAAACCCAATCCAAGATCTATGTCCTCAATCTCAGTCATCATGATCAGTAAAACAATTTATCTAGAAGATAAAAACAGCAACATATAAGCAACAAATAAATCTACAACATGCATGGAAGTAGATTATACCTTTGGAGCTCGGTTGTGCTCTAATGGAGGAGTTGCGTCTTTCTTTGATGATGAAACGCTTTCACTAATCAAATAGGGATCTCCAAGACCTCTTGATCTTCAGATGGTGGGATCTCCAAGAGAAAACTACTAGGAACTCTAGGGAGGAACTAGAAGGAAAACTAGAAGAGGGAAGAGGAGAAGAGCTTGTGCAACACTTGCACTAAGGGGACTTGGGCGTGAATCCCTAGGTGGATTTATGCATGGGACGTCCAAGGCCCTCTTCTCCTCTTATTTATAGCTTTTGCAAGCCCAACTTACTAATTTCCATTAGAAGTCTTACTTCCAAAAATTAGTAACTATCTCTTCTTAATTAAAATAGAAGTCTTACTTCCATTAATTAATTAGTAACTTACCATATCATAATTAGAAGTCTTACTTCAAATATGATTAGTATCTTTCTAATTCCTATCTAATTAAAATAGAAGTCTCACTTCTACTAAAATTAGTAAGTCTACTATTACCACTATTAGAAGTCTCACTTCAAATAGAAATAGTAACTTTCCTTTTAGAGTTCTACTAGAATTAGATACTTTCTAATTATTGGGCTAGCGTGGGGACCACTAGGGATTCCTTAGAAAGCTGGCTCCAACTGGGACTCGCGACCGCACATCTCATGTGTAATCCGGGCCCACAGTTAGTTGCAAATAACTCCACTATATAAATGCAATTGAACTCCAGTCTTAGGAACATTACATAGAAGACCCTAAACTTCCACATTACCACAAGTAGACCCCTCTATCAATATCCATGGATCAATTGGACCTGTCTTCCAAACTTGATCCATATCTTATTATCCTTGAGCCCCAATTAATTATAATGATCATAGGTACCTTTCCAATTAACTCTTAATCGGAATGGGTGCGCACTTACCAATGATAAATCCATTAATTGGCAGAAGGGGATATTAGAGATAGATTCCTTCTTGACTATTGAATGTTCCCACAGATCTACTACCATGTACCCAAATCACCGAGGTGTTGACCTACAGTTGGCCTCACTCATTGGTGACTCAAAGCAAATGAATAGATAGAAACTTGAGTTCATTAATGTCTCAGGATTGAGAGCCTATTGCTAGGGAATTATGAGAGCAGACCTTAAAATAAAGACAGTGTTTATAAGGTGCTTCTCACGGTCCTTCAATACATCCAATGTACCAACACAATGATCCAGAATCTTCCATTCTGATGATCGAGACAAATCACACTATCTCATAGTGATCAAAGTGCTGCAACCTTGTCAGTATGAGATGTCCAGTCTCATCACTGGTTGTGAATATATTTTAAGTATAAGATTTGTCATACATGTCTCCCGTATGTGGATCTCATCCATACACATGTATTACATCTAATATACTTGTGGACCCCGGTTCATCTCATGAACCATCATGTCATTCGTATTGGTTATGTGCAAGTATATAATAAATCACCATTCATGAAAGGAAAGCATGAATATACTGATAAATAAAGAAATTAATCAATTTATTATATCATCTACTGGATTGAGTCCATAAAACTAACAGCGACAGCATCGAAGACACCAAATCTTCTATCAGAGCCTGTGGATGATCTCAAAATACATCCAAAAGGCTCCATGTCAAGTTCCAAGTCAAACGGACAACGTTTGACCCTACATCAACCCTCGAACAGCTAAATCAAGCCTCTCGGTGGCGAGAACCACCGAGGCCATCACTCATCAGACAGAGCACATGGTTGGCTTCAAGATGCTTACAAAGGGCTACATGTCAAGTTTCAAGTCATTTCGACAACATTTGACCATACTTTGACTCTCGGAAGCCAAATCAGGCCTCTCGGCGGTAAAGCTCCCTGGGACCATGGTTTCTAAAACAGAGCATGTGGATCATCTCAAAATGACTCCAATAGGTTTCTTGTCAAATTTCAAGTCAATCGGACATCGATTGACAGCACATCAAGGCGCGACATCTTCCTCGCGACAAAATCAAGTCTACCGGTGACAAGACCCATATGGCTTCAAAACTCAAATAAAAGCCCATGATTGGTCTTATTTATTGCTCAGGAGGCTTTATCTCAAATTTCAGGTCATTCCGACATCGTTGTCCCAGTTTCAGCTTCTGACGGAAAATCGGCAGCTCTACGCTACAAAGTCTTTGGCTTTCCCAGAAAATTGGAAAATTTGCACTCCAAAATGCAAGGATTCTCGTCATGTTTTCTACAGGAAAATCAGGCCAACAAAAATGCAAAAATGTCAAGAAAAATACATAAGAAAAAAGAATTAGAAAATACCTCAAAACGGCTGCGAAACGGGACCAAAAGGGGATAATTCCCCCAAAGGTCGCATCTCGCGACCCTGGCCCATGGTCGCCGGCGACCTTGTGCATGGTCGCCGGCGACCATAGAGCTCCGGATCGCCGAGTTCGCCCCGGAAAGGTCTGTTTTCCGTCGTTTTTCACGTTTCGAAGTTTCCAACTCCTGAGAGTTTCCAAAATCCATACTTTTGAGGCACCAAATCCTTCGGCACCCGTCAAAATCACGGGTCCGTCTTCAAGAGTATCAAAATCAACATTGACCGCCAACTGGTCAACCAAAAAAGTGTGCTTTCTACCCGATCGATCGAGAAGTCGACAAGACAGATGGCACCGACCTGCTGTTGGCAATCAATGCCTGAAGTTACATGGTCATCCAATGTCGATCTACATGAAGATCCATCGATGATCATCGCCGGAAGAATCCCAAAAGATGCGGCACAACTTGCGACTCTTCAACTGCTCGGCGACCACTTTAATGCGATTAATTGACTAGCTTTATTGCAATCATTAATTCATTTCTTTGGACGGTCCAATCAGAAGCAAGTTGTTGACACAAAAAAAGTCACTTTGCCTCTTCAAGATCCAAAATGCTGCATGAAGTCACAACTTGCCATAAATAGGCAATGCTACTTCCAAAAAATCAAATCTTGTCAGAATCAAAGAAAAACTACAAGATCCTTCAAGACAGCCAAAAGAGGAGTACACAAGAAGTTTCGGGCCATTTCAAAATCATTTGGCCTAACTTCGCTTCTCCGACAGCTGAAAGGAGCTCCCGGCGGAGAAAGCATCGGAGACACTAAATCTTCAATCAGAGCCTGTGGATGGTATCAAAATACACCCAAAAGGCTCCACGTCAAGTTCCAAGTCAAACCGACAACGTTTGACCCTACATCAACCCTCGAACAGCTAAATCAAGCCTCTCGGCGGTGAGAACCATTGAGGCCATCACTCATCAGAAAGAGCACATGGACGGCTTCAAAATGCTTACAAAGGGCTACACGTCAAATTTCAGGTCATTTCAACAACATTTGACCATACTTTGACGCTCGGAAGCCAAATCAGGCCTCTCGGCGGCAAAGCTCCCTGGGACCGTGGTTTCCAAGACAAAGCCTATGGATCATCTTAAAATGACTCCAATAGGTTCCCTATCAAATTTCAAGTAAATCGGACATCGGTTGACCGCACATCAAGCCGAGACATCTTCATCGCGACAAAAACAAGTCTACTGGCGATAGGACTCCAAATGGCTTCAAAACTCAAACAAAAGCCTATGGTTGGTCTTATTTATTGCTCAGGAGGCTTCACCCCAAATTTCAGGTCATTCCGACATCGTTTGTCCCAGTTTTAGCTTCTAACGGAAAATCGGCAGCTCTGCGCGACAAAGTTTTCGGTTTTCCCGGAAAATTGGAAAATTTGCACTCCAAAATGCAAGGATTCTTGTCAAGTTTTCTATAGGGAAACCAGGCCAATAAATGATAAATGTCAAGAAAAAATACAGAAGAAAAAAGAATCGAAAAACATAAAAAACGGCCGCAAAACGGGACAAAAGGGTGGAAAAACCCCCCAGGGTCGCCGGCGACCATGGAGCCCGGATTCGCTGGGTTCGCCCCAGAAGGCCTGTTTTTCGTCGTTTTTCGTGATTCGAAGCTTCCAACTCCGGGGATTTTCCGAAATTCATACTTTTGAGGTGCCAAATCCTTTGACATTCGTCAAAATCACGGGTCAATTATCAAGAGTATCAAAATCAACATTGATCGCCAACCGGTCAACCAAAAAAAGTGTGCTTTCTACCCGACCGATCGAGAAATCGACAGGACAGATGGCACCGACCCGCTGTTGGCAACCAATACCTGAAGTTACATGGTCATCCGATGTCGATCTACATGAAGATCCATCGATGATCATCGCCAGAAGAATCCCAAAAGACGCGGCACGGCCCGCCACTCTTCAACTGCTTGGCGACCACTTAATGCGATTAATTGACTAGCTTTATTGCAGTCATTAATTCATTTCTTTGGACGGCCCAATCAGAAGCAAGCATCTGGGAGTTACAAGTCAATTAATTCATGGCATTTAACCCATGAAACTCCTCCCATCATGGCGATTAAAGGCGAGTAAATGTCCTCAATCTCCTCCGGCCAATCAGAAGCCAAGAAAAAGGAGTTACAAAATAAAGGAATTAAATCTTGTAACTCCTCCCATTATGCGGCTTAATGACAATAAAAGCCCATAAACTCTCCTAAATGGCTACCAAGAGCCTATAAATAGGAGACAATCCCAAGCATTCCAGATAGACTTCGGACAATCCGGAAATCCAGACAAAAAAAGGGCATCAGAAATCTAAGAGAAAGAAAGAGAGAAAACTCTGCTGAAGTTCTGCACAGGCCACCGCTGCAAGGTGACAAAAGTCCCTTGGGGGGGTACCCACCCCCCCCCCCCCCCCCCAAGGTCCTTGCCTTCTCCTTCTGCCTCCAAGGGAAAAGCCACGTCTACTTAGCTTTTTATTGGACATAGGACCTCCTCTTGGTCTTTGTCCTCTAAAAATCTGAGGTTATAGCTAAGCCAAGCGAATCAAGAGCATCCTCTGTTCTCATCTGCATGGATGATGGCGAAGTCCACATATGGCTTGTGACCGTTAATTTGAACGAGTCCCCCACAATCTCCTGAGAAGTTAGATCCTCATTTTCTTGCTTTTCATTGTAGTTTGTATTTTTCCAAAAGAGACAAAAATCACAACTCTCGTCTTTCATTATTGATAAGAATTGTAAATCGGCTATAAACGCCAAAAATTGGCTATAAACACCAAAATCAGCTATAAATGCCAAAAAAATCGCCTTTCATGGCAAACCAAGAAAAATGTCTCTTTTTTTAAATATATGTGTAATGGAAAACTTGATAGAAGTTGATTTCCTTTTTACTTGCGAAGGTCGATCTCCGGATCACCACTTGTAATTCCAAGTAAAATAGAAAATCTGGCACACCCACACAAAAAAATGTTAATGCCCGCCTTCTGCCCCCCGGTTACGAAAGGGTCGGATCCAACGGACTCCCACTTCCGCCAACCTCGATAGCACCGGACAAAGAACGTGCGGTCCATCAAGCTGGCTCCACCCGGTGGGACACGTTCATTTGAGAACACGATGTTAGAAATGAAATATTTGCATATCATATCTTTTGCTCTATGCTTATACTTCTTTTCTCGATTCCTTGACTACTTTCTAATTGGTGGCCTATGTTGGATTTCGCATCTAAAAAAAATGAAATGAGATTTTTGGGAAATTTCTAATTCTTCGAATTTATTTCCACTCTTTCTCTTTTCAAAAAAAAAATTAGATTTTTCATTTTGGATTCAAAATTGAGAAACCTTGATCCTCTCCTATCGTTCATCATGCTTGCAGAAATGTTGAGCCTGTTCGACTAAGGTTTTGGGCCATCGTTTCTCTTCGATGAGTCTATTTGAGATCTAAACAAAAAAAAACAAAAAATAAAAAAGACATAGACCACTAAGGTTAAACCAACTGCATTCTTTGATCACGGTTGATTCAAGAAAAGCCTTGTCCAGAGTGTGGAGACAGCTTGACTGTTCTAGGCAAGGGTCCTCCAAACGGGTTCATTAAGTAATCCTACCCTTACCTGGGGGCAATTCTATTAATCGAGATTTCATAAGATCGGGTTAGGAGGCCTATGTGTACTCTCTCATCTTTTAAATAAAAATTTTTCAAAATAATTTTTTTTAAAAGAGAAAAACTTTAAAATAATAAAAAAAATAAAAAAATAAAAAAATAAAAAAAAAGAATTTAAAAAAAATCTGTAAAAAATTAATAAATAAAAAAATTTTCAAAAAAAAATCTTCAAAAAAAAAAAAAACTTCTGTCATTTTTGGGTTCGGATTGGAGAAATTTTGGTCTCCTCCTTTCTGAGCACTGGCACTAGCGGAAATCATTGAGCCCGTGTTCAGATTGGAATGCCTTTTGCTCTCTTTGATGAACCCGATCTTGGCCTTTAAAAAAAAAACTTGTCATTTTTGGATTCAAATCCGATAAATTATGGTTCATTCTTTTCTGGGTACGGGCGCTCGCGGAAATCGCTGAGACCGTATTTGGATCGGAATACCATCTGCTCTTTTTGATGAATCCAATATTGACCTTTCAAAACAGAGAATCTCATCTCATGGATGCGGTCTCCAAACATTTGTGTCTAGCGGTACTAGTACGCCCTTTCAGGGTCTACTGTATTCGCGACCGACACATTTGTAACTCAACCTTATATTCTTCTTACCTCGAGCAAGCCTTGCTTCTCGATAAGTCGAATTTAGGTTCACAATTGTTTCTAACAGTCATTGGAACGCTCATTCTGGGCTCATCATACTTGCGATCAGAACAATTGTACCCACTATGGCTTTTTGCCTTCTTCATATTGCTTGGCTCATCTCCCTCGAGCGATTTGAAAATACAAAACCATAGAACTTCCCATTATGATCATTATATTCTTGTGATTACTAATGGATGTGGTCTTCTTTCAGAAATTTTTCGAAAAACTAACAATGGCAGCATCGCTAACCATTACTTTCGATGAGAACAAGCACTAGCTCATGCTTCAATAGAAGCAAACCACGCGCACCTGCAAGCGCCCCATCAGCTGCCGAAGCGTCAACTCCCTCGGCAACTCTCTGAACTCCGGGTCAACCTCGACTCCCCGGACTATCGTCTTTGGGACGCTGGGACCATTCCCACTTCCCGATGAACAAACTACTCTTTCCAAGAAGCAGAAGGTCGCCTCTCAACGTGTCGCTACCGTGACACCAAAGGCGAGCACCAGAAGGCCCGAAGCCCGTGGCACCCCCACGAAGCCTCGACCTGCAAACGACCAGGTCTATCCTAAGACTTGGTCCCCAAAACCTTCACCAAAACAAAGAAGGTCGCAAACATCCACTAAGCCAGCATATTTGGCCCCACTCAAGGAGAACCAATTCTACCCTCTTGCCTACATGAAAGAGGAGAGACCCATCTCCAACTTGACTCCCAAGTCAACCCAGCATGAGCCGGCTTGTTCTTACAAGCACAAAATCAAGTCATGCATCACAAGGCCTCTGCAAGAACCTGCTAAGGCGTACAATCCTTCGGTTCAACCCTTCATATCTACAGGGGCCAAACTCAAAAAATTCAAAGCTTCGCTGCAACAGGCGAAGGACCGGGTCCGCATCCTGTCCTTGCCCAGCTACAAAGAAGACAGGCTCGGCTGCTGCGCCCGAGGGAGCACATCCTTCATTGTCAAAGCCCAACCAGAGCTGACCGAAGCTCAAATTGCTCGTCGTATACACCGCCGCGCGTCGTATCAACAAAAGAGACTAGAGAAGCAAAGGTGCCAGCCTCCTACGCTTCAAGTCTCTCACAAATGGGTCGAAAAAGAAAGACCCAACCAAGTTGCTGCTGTCATATGGTTGGAAAAACCAGAAGATCCCAAAAGTCAGCAACAAAAATCCATGTCCGATGTCCGGTGACCCGCAGCGTCTCCAGGACAAGAAGTCACTCAGAAGAATCCCCTGCTCCTTCAAGCAAAGGACGGTAGAGTGATCCTTCCTCAAGCTCTTCATAAAAAAGAATGAGCCCCTACTCAGTCACCAAGACAGTTTCTTTATTCGAATCCCGAGGGATGAATGTCCTGGCTACAAATTCTGAGCCACCACCTCGCAATCCACCTCAAGATGATGCGCTCACACGCATCCAGCAGTTAGAACAAGGCCAACAGAGGATTGAGACTGATGGAAAACCTTCTCCTCGCCTTCCAAAATTAGGCGAACAATGAACCTCCTCCGAATCTTCAAGATAACAAGGAAAACGGAGAAGAAAATGAGTCACGCGCTCTTACCAAAAAGGACGTAGACCGTATCCTCGCAAAAGCAAAAGAAGAGGATATACTCAAGGAGCATGGGATCAAGCCACCATATCCCTTATGGATGGACTTGGTCCCATTCCCTATAAAATTCAAACATCCTACTCTCCAAACATATACGGGGAAAGGATCAGCCAGACAGCACGTCATCCACTTCAAGATCTTGACGGGAGCTATTGCGGATCAAGATGCACTCAAGATCCGCCTCTTTGCAAGTACCCTAAAAGGTACGGCCTTCGACTGGTACTCCACTCTGCCGGAGGACTCCATCCAAAATTGGGCCATGCTAGAGACAGGCTTCCTGACTCACTTCAAAGGTGAGGATCGTCCCGCTACTATGGCTCAGCTGTGCAGCCTAAAACAGGGGGAGAATGAGTCAACATATGACTTCATTCATAAGTGGAAAGCAATGGTATACAAATGCTCTGATGTATTGCCACTAGCGTCGCTAGTCGACATCTACCGAAACAACATGAGAGCTAGAATCCGCTCCATGATCATCAGCAACAAATCAAAGAACCTGGGAGAACTCCTGGAAGCTTCCATGGAAGCTAAAACGGTGATTAAAGACCTCAACAGTCAGAAATCATCAAGAAAAGAGCCAACCGCCATTGGAACCTCAAAACCAAAGAAAAAAGAGGTCCTCAATGTGCAGACCAAGTCAGCTCCTCAGCCACCAAAGAAAGCTGAAAACAAAGCTACTAGTAAGAGACCTGAACCCTCAGATGCCTTCAAAGAGCGAGTAGAAAAGAAATACCCGTTCGATGAAGATGTTGATGAAATCTTCGGGGCTCTCGTGGCAAACGGCAAGCTCACTTTGCCTGAACCCAAAAGACCGGGTGATGTTGGCAAAACCAACGATCCTCGGTACTGTCCATACCACCAGATGATCTCGCATCCTCTCAATCAATGCTTCGTTGTGAGGGAGAAAATAAACGAGATGTGGAAAAACGGAGTCATCACCTTTGACAAAAACTATGGGTCTGCCTCTGTCAACATGGTGTCATGTGGACAAACATCAAAATCACCGAAGAAGAAGATCACTACTTCCTTCAAGGTGATAAACTCAATCCAAGCGTCCGAAGAACTGGTTCCTTACCCGACACCAGACGGACAACCCATATGGGTACATCCCGATCTCCTGGAAGATGAAAATTGGGAGGTCGTGAAAACAAAGCCTACAGCTCAACAGCAAAGGCAGGCTAGGAAACATCTCCTCAAGCTCAAACGGCAAGAGAAGACCCAGCCAAAACAAGAAGTCCAAGAAAAGGCAGAGGCTTCCTCTACCGCTTCACTGGAGGCAACAAAAACGTCCCTTCCAAAGACTTCAAAGGGGGTAAGAAAACTCACTCTCAGTGATTTCATGCCACCTCAATTCAAAGAAGCCACACAGGGGGCATCATACTCTTGCAATTCGGTAGTTGGATTCTGTTGGGATTGGTGTATGCCCTAAAGCCCACTAGTTGCATTCTCATCGTTTGTTACTGGATATTTACTGGTTATTTAATTGAAAGACTCTTTTATGCTTAAACATGTATATATGTATGGTTGTGTAAGGCCCATTGTTTCTAGTAAATGAATTAGGTGTGTAGTGTCTACACACAGATAGGTCTTATTCATGGACAACTGGAAACATCATATTTGTTCATAACTGAAAGATGGAGCTGGGCACTTCATCTTGGTAGAAGTTATAATGAGATACTCTCCTATATAGGGTGACATACCTAAGTCATGGGAGGCCTTTCCTGGATCTATCTCATTAGTGCATGTGTCATGCATTGAACAGGACCGTTGTAGGTGTGATCTCTAAAATAGTACTATCACAGAAAAGAGATCAAGTCACCTCATGCTACTAAGTAACCGGTGCTCTTAATCTTGAGCATTTGTGGATGAACTGACGAAGTCAAGTTCTTGTGCTTTAATTCACTATGGGTGAGATTCTATTCATGGGTCAACAGCTCTGTGTTTTGGGTACTCGGACTTGATCAGTTGGGACGTGCAGATGCAATATAGAATCTATGCCATCTGATGATGGAATAATCGTCCCCTTAGAATTATCCGATTAATCATCAAAATCTAAGATCTTAGTATATGGATGTTCCATATGAATATTGAACTTGTGGGTCGCTCCCTGGATCAAGAGAATGATATTCGAATGATGATTATGTTTAAGGATATGAAGTTCTAAGGTTTAGATGTAATCGGGAAGGTTGATAGTACATATGATAACCTGACTCGATTATGGATGTTACATAGAGGGGCATTCAGGTCATTACACTTAGTAGGTCGAAGACAACCGTCATCTTATGACGAGCTTATTATAATATATATATATTTGTCCTTGGAGTTCAACCATAACTCTTTAGTGGAATGAGTTAAGGTTAAAATGATCTTTATGTTGCTATGGGTTTAGCATGGACATTTTGGTCATTTTGGGAGCCAATGGCAAATATGTCTTTTGGTCCCTTCTCTAGTCACTTACCAAGATTGGCATGGTTTCCTAAGATGTTTATATAACATAAGGATGAATTATTTTAGTGGAAAAATAATTTTGAGTTTAAATTCAAATAGGCCTTTGATGGCATACATGAATTTAACTCTAGATAAATTGTATGTGGGCCATGGTGTGCATTGATATGTGGGATGTCCATAATAGGATTTCCATGGGTAAGGTTTCCAACTTTGAGTAGGACTCTACTTGGAAAGTTGGACTCCTCTTTGGATTAGTATTCCTATGAGTTAGTTTCCTTTTAGGATTAGGAACTTAAAATTAGTAAGTGTTCTACAACTAGTATTACTAATTGTATGGAAAGTTCCTTTTGGTTTCCTTTTCTAATTAGAGTGTTTCTTAAAGGAAAGAAGTCTTTCCTTTTTGGACATAAATTAGAATAAGGAGAGATAACTAAATAGGAAAGGCTTCCCATAATTTCTATAAAAGGAGAACCATCCCCTTTGGACGTCCATAACAAGGAAGCTAAGAAGAGTGCTACACGTCCAACACCTTTTATGCACAAGGAGAGCCCCACACGTCCAGCCCTTGAGTTCCTTTCTTCTTCCTTGAAGAAAGTTGTAGGTCTGAGATTTTTCATGAGAAAAATAGTTCTTGTTTCCTAGATTAAGATCCCACCATCTTAGCCAATCAGATTTGGAAGTGAGATAGAGGAGAAGATCAAAGGCAATACTAGTGCAAGAAAATTCCAGCAACTTGTTTGCAAATTGCAAGTCTGAGTTCGCGCCTTTGGATCTATTTTTTCAGAGATTTGAAGTCTACAAATCTTCGAGGTAATAGTCTTCTATCATCTCTATTAATTAGACACATGTTGGTCATGATTTAATGGAGTTTCTATGCGATTCTTTATGGCTGATTTCCGCTGCATAGTGCAGAAATCAGATTTTTTAAAATCTGTCATGCTTTGCATCAGCCATAGTAGTCTCTTTATGAGAAGTTTCAGATCTGAATCGCAATTTCTTTCAGGATTCTCCATTGATGGATACGAGTCCAGCGACACCGATGATGGATTCGAATCCAACTACACCGACGAGTGGGAGGGGTCCCTTGAAACGGGAGAATATCTCTCCGATGAAGAATGGGTTCCTGAGACTCATCTTATGCCGGTAATCTGGTATAACCCCCTACAGCCGCAAGGATCTTGGTCTGATGATGAAGAATATCAAGAGGCTGTACAAGAAAATGCTGCTGACCTGGCACCCATCATTGCTCCAGTGGAAATCAACTCTGTTGAGCCACAAAGAGCTGATGAAGAAGAAGGTTTGGCTCCCATGCCTGATCTTGAAGAATATGCAAGGATCTTGCAGCGTCTCACTCTAGAACAAGAGCAAGACAGCGTCAACGAGCTTCCTCGCGATCCAGAGCCTGAAGTCCTTGAAGACCATCAGGTATATCCTCCTTTAACTCCTGAAAATGGAGAAAATTACTGGATAGACGATCCTCTTACATCCGAGGATGAGTCTGACTCCGATCAGGCAACATCTCCTGTTAGAGCTTCCTGTAATGTGATAATTTGGTATTATAGCTCTTCCAAAGCATCGTCTGACGAGATCACTTACAGTCCGACGACGCCTAGCAATGTATCCTCTGGAGGCCACCTCATCTCACGTGACTTTCATTGAGATGACACCCTATCAGGTTTCTTCTCCTGAGACTGTGACTTCAAAGCTCACACCCTTCCTGACTGAAGAATCCCCAGCTATTGATGCTTGGGACGATGAATTGGTCAACGAAGAAGAAAGGTTGCTGGATGTTGTTCAGGACTTGTTCCCGAAAAATGCTCAGTGCAACACAATCACTGAGGATGGCAACTCTGCTGCATATACATCCTCATCAAATGAAAAAAGACAACTGATCTCGGGAGTTGGCATCCTCTTTGTTAGCCCCGAAAAATACATGATTCCACACGCTTTCTCGCTACTGGAACCATGCAGCTGAATATCAAGCTCTGATCCTAGGATTGGAACTCGTCATCGAATCCGGTATCACCATGCTGGAAATCTTTGGAGACTCTCAACTGATCATTAACCATATGAATCAGAAATTTGAAGTCAGGAAGCCTGATCTGCAGCCTTACTACAACAAGGCACAATCGCTTCTGCAAAAGTTTGACATCTGTCACATCACCCACATTCGTAGAGGTGAAAACATACATGCAGATGCCCTGGCTGGATTTGTCGCATCTATGGCAATCCAAGAAGGGGAAAACATGCAAATCACAGTGTGCGAAAGAAGAATCCTTCCTCCTCTTAACACACACCAAGCAGTTGTTGAATGCCACCGAGTGGTCGGAAGTCGGATTTCTATCCTTCAACCTTCAATCGGCAACTGGAGGGATCCGTTCATTAATTACACTATGTTCGGAATCCTACCTGAAGATCCAAAAGAATGGGTAAGCATCCAAAGGCGAACCCCAAGCTTTCATTTGGATATTCCTTCAAAAATCCTTTATAGGAAATCCTTCAACGGAGTACTTCTATGCTGCTTATTACAATAAGAGGCTGAAGAAACACTCAAAGAAGTTCATGCTGGTCTTTGCGGAGCTCATCAGGGTGGTCCCAAGCTCTATGATTAGTTAAAAAGGTTAGGTTATTACTGGCCTACCATGGTAGCTGACGCAATGCAATTTGCTAAGCGCTGCCAACAATGCCAAGTTCATGGAGATTACATTCAAATGCCTCCAGAATGGCTACATCCTACAGCGATCTCATGGCCTTTCGAAGCCTGGGGTATGGACATCATAGGTCCTATTTCTCCCCTTCAAGCAAAGGTCATCGCTTCATCTTCGCCGCTACTGATTATTTCTCCAAGTGGTCAGAAGCATTTGCGCTTAGCGAAAAGAAGACCTCATCAGTCCTTCAGTTCTTGTGCACCAACATTATTTGCCATTTCGGCATATCCAAAAGATTCGTCCATGATAACAGACCACAATTCCGGGATCATCGATTCTACAGGTTCTGCTACAAATACAAAATCCAAAGCTGTCATTCAACTCCATACAATCCGGCAGCAAACGGATTAGCAGAAGCCTTCAATAAGACACTCTGCAAAATCCTCAAAAAAAATGGTCTCTAGTCAAAAAATAGACTGGAGCGACAAACTGTCGAAGCATTGTGGGCCTATTGAACCACCGTTCGAGGACCAACCCATGGCACACCATTCTCCTTGGTCTATGGATGCGAAGCTGTCGTACCCTTGGAAGTACAAATTCCTTCCTTGAGGGTATCCTTGCAAAATGACATGACTCAAGAAAGCAATGTCAAATCGCGACTCCATGAGCTAGACAATCTCGATGAGAGACGACTCGAAGCTCGACAAAGCATTGAGCTTTACCAAGTACGCATGGCAGGATCTTTCGACAAAAAGGTCAGGCAACGCGCCTACAAAAAGGGTGACTTGGTTCTTGCGGTAAAAAGACCAATGGTCTTCGCTCACAAGTCCAAAGGCAAGTTTGAGCAAAATGGGAGGGACCCTACGTCATCGACAAGGTTCCAACGGCGCATACGCACTCCTAAACATGGAGGGTGACAGATGTATGATGCCAATCAACAGCAAGTTCTTAAAGCGGTACTACCCTTGAGGACTTACCCAACTGGGTAAGAGCAATGCCTGTACGGCCAAAATCTATTTCCAGGTACTCACTCGTCAAACCCACTCTTTTTAGAATTTTTCATATCAAATGTTGAAATTTCTACAAATTCAAACAATGCTTACTTTCATCGCACTACATCAAAAACGGGAAATTGGAACGGATTACCGTTCCTAATCCGTGTGTTCCTAATCCGTTCATCTTTTCCAATTTTCTATTTTTGGAATGGATTAACGGTTTAGGAACGGTTTAGGAACGGATGAATGGATTAGGAACACACGAATTAGGAATGGTAATCCGTTCCAATTTTCCATTTTTGGTTGTACTGTCATTTCATTGTTTAAAAATTCCAAGTTTAGGAGCCTCTCCCTAACTTGACTAAAATTTTCGATCCTTGAACCAAAATTCATGGTTTGAAATAAAATTTGGATTCAGGATTCCCACCCTAGTCCACCCTACCTTTTACTGCCTAAATGGTTTTAGGTCAAAACTTATGACCCTCGTGTCTTTAAACAAAACCAAACCAAACCAAACCAAGCCTTTTTCCCACTAGGTGGGGTCGGCTAAAAAGAAATTTCATTAGGTCTCAAATCCATAAAAAAATCTGACTGAGTATTGTGCTGGCTGTCGGCTACCTAACGCACAACCCTCCTCCTTTGTCCGGGCTTGGGACCGGCTATGTCAAGGATACCCCAACATAAGCGGGTGTCTTTAAACAAAAAAAAATGGTTTTCCAAAAATCGCGGGGAAGCGACAATTAGTCGGTACTCGCACAAATCAGAAGAATGCGAACCACGTTCGACATTTCCAAAATGACATTTCATCGATACTTGTAAAATATAATAAAAAAAACTGTGGAGACGCAACATTTTAGTTGATATCCACAACCCAAATTTCAAAGGTTCGAAAAAACCAGGAAACCGTGGAGACGCAACATTTCAGTTGATATCCACAACCCAAATTTCAAAGGTTCGAGAAAAACCAAGAAATCGTGGAGATGCAACATTGCAGTTGATATCCACAACCCAAAGGTTCGAGGAAAATCGCAAATTTCAAAAATCATGGGGAAACGACATTAAGTCAATGCCCGCAAAATCAAAATTTTTGAAAAAAAGCAAGGAAGCGACATTCCATCGATACTTGCACCCAAATCCACAAGGATGTGACATTCCATCGATACTCGCAACCGAATGAGTAAGGATGCGACATTCCATCGATACTTGCAAGACCATTCAGCAGGGAGGCGACTTTTAGTCGATACTTGCATTTTTTGAAAACCAAACTGGCTATAAATGCCAGCAAAACAGGCTATAAATGCCACAAACCGGCTACCAATGCCACAAAACAAACCGGCTATCAATGCCACAAAACAAAACCGGCTATCAATGCCACAAACCAAAAACTTGGCTTTCAAAAAAACCCGGCTATTAATGCCACAAACTCGGCTATCAATGCCACAAAACTGGCTATCAATGCCAAAATCGGCTTCCATGCCACAAACAAAATCTGGCTCCCATGCCAAAACAATCATTTGACAAAAGATTTTCACAAAATGACAAACTTTTGATCAAATCCCATTTAGCAATTGCTTTCATCACAAAAAGATTTAAGTGAGCATAGGGAAAACCAAAAAGAAAAAGCATCCCATTTAGCAATGCTTTCATCACAAAACGATTTAAGTGAGCATAGGGAAAACAAAAAAAGCATCACATTTAGCAATTACTTTCATCACAAAAGGATTTAAGTGAGTGTAGGGAAAACAAAAAAAAAGTACCAAAAAATACATGCGGTACCAAAAAAGAAAGTGTTTACAAAGCACTACAAAAAAAAAGAGAGTACGAAAAAAATACATGTGGTACCAAAAAAAAAGGAAGAAGGATAGTTTCTGCTACAAAAATCAGGAGCTTAACCAAAAATGGTTTCCAGCCAAAATTTCAGCTCCTCAAGCAAACTTTTGGCCTCAGCCGTCAGAGTTTCCAGGGCACGCTTCTTCAAGAACTTGCCATGAGATGCTGGGGTAGGCTGTAACCCTTTTTTCACACCGGAAAGCTTATCCCGAGCAGTTTGCCATTGTTTGTCCTCTTGAAACTTCATTTCAAGAACTCAATCGGCATCTACAGCCCGGCGAATCAAAGCACTCTCCCTGTCGCGAGCCTCTGTTATAGCAACCCACTTGGCAGCGACTTGTGCCTTCACATGCTCAAGACATTTCCTGGCCTCATCGACCTCCCTCTCAAGGATGTTAAGGTCATGTGTCAACCCAATGATGGCTAGCTCTTCTAAGTTCTTCTCTCAGACTAGCTGCTTCCTGCTTTGTGTAGCCTCATTCAGGTCAGACTTAGCCTTATCAGTAGGGTCCAGGAACATCTCCTTGAAGAACTGGTCGTCAGCAAAACCCATGGTCTCAAACCACTTGTCATTCAGTGCAATGATCCTATCAACGATCGCCCTGGCACCTGTGACATCCAGACCAGCCTCTTCGGTATCACCGAGAATCTCCTGCACATGTTGGATCATGCCAAATCCGGCATCCAAGTGTCCAGCAAGGAGAGTCTCAATCCAAGAGCTCAGAACCCGCACCACCAACTTCTTCGCAAAAAGAAGAGATGGCCCAGCTGAAGATTCGCCCCGCTCCGTCGGTCGGCTGCTCATGTCATGCCCCATTGGAAGAGGAACAAAAGAACTCTTTCCAGTCGGAGCTGCTGGGGAAGAAATCTTAGCATGAGGTACCTCCTCCACCGTGTTAGAAATGGTTGCAGGAGTCTCTACCTCCGGATCAACCTCTAGCATCTCTTGCTCTGGTTCTGAAAGAAGCGACAAACTCTCCTCTGTCACTTCAAAACCTGCCAAAGAAACACAAAAAAGTATGAATATGATCCTGTTTGAAAATCATTATCAGGGTTATTACTACAAAATACCTTCTTTGACGACTGGTGGAACACTCTCTTCCTCCATGAACTCATCGGAAGCATTGTCAACATTTGCGTCCATCGATGGTTTCAAAGTCATCGGAATCTTGTGGCAAGTGAGCTGATAAGAAAAATGTTAGCAAACCAAGTCACAGACAAAAAAAAAAGAAAGCAAAAGAAGTTATGCCAATTGGAGATTCTGGAACTACTCCAGAATCCCTAGGTTCTTCTTCTGGTGCTGCAACAGGATCCGTCACCGCCTCATCGGCAGGAACCTCAGGCATCGCCAAGTCTTCCTCTGCTAAAAAAAAAAGGGGCAGCAGGGGGAGAAAGCAAATCAGAATATGGAAAAATCACATGAAAAGAAATGGAAAGAGAAAGAGGAAGAATCATACCTTCACCGACGGTCTCTTCTTCTCTGCTTCTCTTTTCTGGAGGCTCGTCAGCATTCCCTGGCACCTCCTCATTGATAGTAAGAAGGACTTCTATGTCAGGAGAGTTCTCATGTTGCCCCTTGCTGCGATGATGACACCTCTTCCTCTTACTTCTGCGGGCTCGCTTCTGAGAGGAACCTGCCCCACTGCCAGAGTCAGGTTTCCCACTAGACTCCTCACTGGATGGTCTACTTTTGCCAGTAGACTCCACGGAAGCATGCCTCTATGCCGCTTGCATCCAAGCATCAAGCTCAGCTTCCTCTTGTTCTAGCTGCTCTAAAGCCTCATCAGGTATTTCTCGAACAGCTTCAGAACCAATGACGCCCTGGTCACCGAGAAAGCCTATCTTGTGCTTCTCTCCAGAAAGGAAGGCCCAAACTTCCTCTCGCCGGACGCCATCCAACTTTCCAAGGCCTTTTCCAGATGACAGCTTCACATCAAGCTCCTTCTTGGAAAGCCCTCGATATGCCGAAAAGCTCTCTGCGAACCACTTCGTGAAGCCGACAGTCCGGGAAGTCGACAACACAGGATAAGAAATCATGGCAGTAGTGTCTTCAGCACTATAGAAAGTCCATGCGTTTCTCCCATCCTGTGAACCTCCAAAGTGTTTCACCATGCTTGAAGGCGCTCCAACAGCGCCTTGAGAAAAGCCTAACTGCAGAGCAAAGCGAGAAGGTACATACGGCCGGATGTCAACGAAAAGATGTTTGTGGTACACCATCGTGCCGACATGTATGTTGAAAAGCCACTCCTTCTTTGCATTTGTCAAGGAGTAATGCCTTCCCGACCCCGCCCTGGTAGAGTCGTGGGAGGCACCAAAATCAAAAGCCTTTTTCCGCAACTCCGGAGAAAGCTTCACTGAAGACTGCCCCATCTCGACGTCCCTAAACCGTCGGATACTCATGCGGGCAAACAAAAGTGATTTGGACACGGCTTTGCCCTTAGCCAGTCGAATCATGAGAGGATCATCATCTTGTGCAGCACCCAGCCGGTGGAAGCCACGACAGTGGTATACAAACCACAAATAAAAGATATGGACTGAAAATACCTTATTCATAGGGAGACCAAGCCGAACCAAAAAAGTAGCGGCCTGCAGTTCGGTACATAAGTAAGAGTAAAGAGCTGGCACCAAAGCAAGCCGCTCTCCAAATGCCATCTGACAAGTCGGAAAAATACAATGCAGCCTGATGTGCATTCCATCTCCTCCAGCAAAAACAGCCTCACCTAACCAATAAGTGAGGTAAACAGCGAGATCTCTCCGCAGTGCAATGTCAGGACATATGGCGTTTGTACTCATAAAGATATTTCTCGACTCTTCTTGCATAGCCAAAATCTTCTTCGAATCCGGATCCTTAGCCCTGTCTTCCCAGGTCATGCTATCAGAAGGCTCCCCACTTTCAAAGAAGTTGGGAGATGAAGAGCTAAAACTATTCCAACTGCTGGATCTTACTTTTGAGCCCTCCTTCTCCTTCAAAAAAATCATAGAAGGCGACGAGCTGAAAGTACAAAAGCCTGAATTCCTCTGACTGCTCCTCAAGGACGCTGTCGATCGGCATAAACTCCTCATAAAGTCTGCCAAGGATGGGCAATCCAGTAATGGCGCTCAGCTCCTTCAAAGAGAAACCAATCTCACCATTCGTCACAACGAAGGTATTGGTTTGTGGAAGGAATGACTCCAACATAGCCATGAAGGCCTCATTGGAAAAGATCACGGTCTCCCTAAAGGCGCGGACCGCATAAAAAATCCCGGCTTCCTTCAAAACGGCGCCACCAATCAGCAGGACGCGATCAGTCCACGACTTGCACTCGGAGTCAGCACTGAAACGGCCACGAAGTCGAAAGGCTTCACCCAACTGCTGCCGTCACCGCCGAAAATTCCAAGGCCCACCGGTCCCAAATCAACCAACGGATAATCAGAGCCCTCATAGCCGCTGGCTGGCATCAATATGTCCATGTCAGCAGGCACCTTCTCAGCATATCCAGGAGAACCGCCAACAAAAACCCCTGTCTTAATTACATTTGTCCTTCTCACCCAGCTTGGAGGATCTTCTCTCTTACAGCACGTGGGGGCAAGGCTCATGATCGAGACGGTGCGATCAAATGTCGACCGGGTAGCAACAGTCTTCTTCTCACTATCAGCTGTGAAAGAGAACTGAAAGCATCTCCTCTGGTATGTCATGTCATTAGGGACTGCATCACCAAAGAAGAAGGTAGGCTTGGGCAAAACCCTCTGATCGTCTATCATCCATGGACGACTGCTTACCATGATCTTATAAAATCCCTCTCCCTTGAGAGCGATCAGTCGCTGCCTCATCTCACTCTGTTGAGGGAGTCGCACTCTTCCAGGTTTCTCTCAACATATTGGACCTTCTCCCAGCCTGCTGAACGGCCGGATTAGAAGATCTAGCAGATCGACGAGGTATGCTTGTAACAGGCTCTTTACCCTTGTTCGTTCTGGAGGAACCACCTGCAAAGGTTGGAAAAGAAAAAGATCAAGCATCAAAATGACAAAATTTCGCTAAAAAAAATCTGGCGAAATTTTGACATGACTCCGGGACAATTCCGAAGAAAAATGAAATATCCAGAAAGAAATAGAAAGCATAAAGATGGGCTCAACATTACTGCGAGCTCCGAAACTCTAAACTTTTGAAACCTCAAAGTCTCTGCAAAATCAGGAAGGGCTCAACATCGTTGCGAGCTCCAAATTCCCAAATTTACAAAAACTTTCAGGTATGCTATCACATCATGCTACAATTCAATTTACAAAAAAAATACATGCATGAACATCTTGGTTTGCCAAAAAATGCATTATCATGATGAGAGAAAAAAAAAGAGAAGAAAAAAAAAGAAACTTCCTCAAAAAAAAAGGGAGAAAGAAAAGAAACAAAAAAAAGGAGTTGGCCCACAGGCCATACGGATCTGGCCGTACGGCCCACAAAGAGAAAAAAAAACGTGCAAAAAAAAAGCACGAGAAAAAAAAAACGCGTAAAAACAAAGGGAAAGCTCGTGAAAAAAAAGAGAGAAAAGAAAAGAAAGAAACAAAAAAAAAGAACTTTTTTTATCATCATATTTCCTACAATGGAGTTTTCTTGAAAAAGGAAACTTACTTGAAGCCATTGATGGAGAAGAAGAAGATAGTCTTGAAGATCTTGAAGAAGAAGAACTCTTGGTCTTGAAGCCCTCTTGGGATTGTTACAAAAGAAAGCAATAAGAGCAAGAGATCCAACCTCCTCCTTGCTTTTATAGAAGAGAGCAAATCAAAGAAGGAAAGAAGAAAGAGGTAAGTGTTACTAATTAGTAACCTTACCAAAAGAAAGAAATTAGAAAGATTCTTTCCCAAAAGAAAGATATCTTGAGGGATTCTCTCCCAAAAAGAAATCAATGAGAGATTTTCTCCCAAAAGATAGGAGATTTAAGATATTCTCTCCCAAAGAAAGATATCTTGAGATATTCTCTTCCAAAATAAAGGGAACATGAGAGATTCTCTCCAAGTAAAGATATTCTTAGATATTCTCTATCCAAAGGAGATATTTTTAGATATTCTTTATAAAAATGACACCATATGAGATCTAAGCTATTTCAAAAGCTTAAGGTCCCATGGGTTAGCCCATATGAGCCAGGTTTGACCACCTAGGCACTTAAAAAAAATTATTTGGGCTTTTAGTCAAAGAGAAATCCCTCTTACCAAGAGCATATAAAAATGGTTCCATTCCTCTTTTGAGTTGATTAGACCATACAAAAAAGAATTCCAAGCCCTATGAGCTTCCAAAAATCAAACCATCCAGCCTCATCTACTAAATTGTGCTAAAATCTTGAAATTGACATTCCACAAAAATCCAAACCAAATCCTGGTCCCCTAACTTGCCACATACAGCTTGTTAGGTCACAAGACCAAAACCAAAAATCAAAACCTGATCCCCTAACTTGCCACATACAGCCTGTTAGGAAACAAGATTAAAACCAAAATTGACCCCCCAACATTCCACATACAGCTTGTTGGGTCACACGGTCAAAACCAAATCCGACCTCCTAACCTGCCACATACAGCTTGTTAGGTCACAAGGTCAAAACCCAAATCCACATCGCTGATGTTATCTTCAAAACTTTGCCTCCAGATGGTACATGATCTCTTTCATTACCATAAAATTCCCCTGGAAGCTTAAAAGGCTACAAATACCAAAAGAAAGACTGCTCAAAGACTCTTGGTCAAGTCACAAGCTCTCCTTCAAAATTCTTTTCGAGGCACATCGACTACAAAAGTTAAGCAACTCGTCGCTGCACCTTGAGGGGGCATTTGTTGACACCAAAAATGTCACTTTGCCTCTTCAAGATCCAAAAAGCTACATGAAGTCGCAGCCTGCCATAAATAGGCAATGCTACTTTCAAAAATCAAATCTTATCAGAATCAAACAAAAACTGCAAGATTCTTCAAGACAGCCAGAAGAGGAGTACACAAGAAGTATCGGGCCATTTCAAAATCATTTGGCCTAACTTCGCTTCTCCGACAGTAGAAAAGGAGCTCCCGGCGGCAAAAGCATCGGAGACACCAAATCTTCGATCAGAGCCTACGGATGGTATCAAAATACATCTAAAAGGCTCCACGTCAAGTTCCAAGTCAAACCGACAACATTTGACCCTACATCAACCCTCGAACAGCTAAATCAAGCCTCTTGGAGGCGAGAACCACCGAGGCCATCACTCATCAGAAAGAGCACATGCACGGCTTCAAAATGCTTACAAAGGGCTACACGTCAAATTTCAGGTCATTTCGACAACATTTGACCATACTTTGACGCTCGGAAGCCAAATCGGGCCTCCCAGCGGTGAAGCTCCCCGGGACCATGGTTTCCAAGACAGAGCCTATGGATCACTTAAAATGACTCCAATAGGTTCCCTGTCAAATTTCAAGTCAATCGGACATTGGTTGACCGCACATCAAGCCGCGACATCTTCATCGTGACAAAAACAAGTTTACTGGCGATAGGACTCTAAACGGCTTCAAAACTCAAACAAAAGCCTATGGTTGGTCTTATTTATTTCTCAGGAGGCTTCACCCCAAATTTCAGGTCATTCCGACATCGTTTGACCCAGTTTCAGCTTCTGAAGGAAAATCGGCAGCTCTGTGCGACAAAGTCTTCGGTTTTCCTGGAAAATTGGAAACTTTGCACTCCAAATGCAAGGATTGTTGTCAAGTCTTCTACAGGGAAATCAGGCCAATAAATGATAAAAAATATCAAGAAAAAATACATAATAAAAAAGAATCGAAAAACATCAAAAACGGCCGCAAAACGGGACAAAAGGGGGGAAAAGTCGCCGGCGACCATGGAGCCCGGATTCGCCGGGTTTGCCCCGAAAGGTCCGTTTTTCATCGTTTTTCACGATTCGAAGCTTCCAACTCCTGGGATTTTCTAAAATTCATACTTTTGAGGTGCCAAGTCCTTTGACATCCATCAAAATCACGGGGTCAATCATCAAGAGTATCAAAATCGACATTGATCGCCAACCGGTCAACCAAAAAAAGTGTGCTTTCTACCCGACCGATCGAGAAATCGACAGGATAGATGTCACCGACCCGCTGTTGGCAACCAATAACTGAAGTTACATGGTCATCCGATGTCGATCTACATGAAGATCCATCGATGATCATCGCCAGAAGAATCCCAAAAGACGTGGCACAGCCCGCGACTCTTCAACTGCTCGGCGACCACTTAATGCGATTAATTGACTAGCTTTATTACAGTCATTAATTCATTTCTTTGGACGGCCCCAATCAGAAGCAAGCATCCGGGAGTTACAAGTCAATTGATTCATGGCATTTAACCCATGAAACTCCTCCCATCATGGTGATTAAAGGCGATTAAATACCCACAATCTCCTCCGGCCAATCAGAAGCCAAGAAAAAGGAGTTACAAAATAAAGGAATTAAATCTTGTAACTCCTCCCATTATGCGGCTTAATGATAATAAAAGCCCATAAACTCTCCTAAATGGCTACCAAGAGCCTATAAATAGGAGACAATCCCAAGCATTCCAGATAGACTTCGGATAATCCGGAAATCCAGACAAAAAAAAGGGCATCAGAAATCTAAGAGAAATAAAGAGAGAAAACTCTGTTGAAGTTCTGCACCGGCCACCGCTACAAGGTGACAAAAGTCCCTTGGGGGGGGGTACCCCCCCCCCCCCCCCCAAGATCCTTGCCTTCTCATTCTGCCTCCAAGGGCTTAGACGTGGCTTTTTAGCCCATCTACTTAGCTTTTTATTGGACATAAGATCTCCTCTAGGTCTTTGTCCTCTAAAAATCTGAGGTTATAGCCAAGCCAAGCGAATCAAGAGCATCCTCTGTTCTCATCTGCATGGATGATGGCGAAGTCCACATATGGCTTGCGGCCGTCAATCTGAACGAGTCCCCCACAATCTTCTGAGAAGTTAGATCCTCCTTTTCTTGCTTTTCATTGTAGTTTGTATTTTTCCAAAAGAGACAAAAATCACAACTCTTGTCTTTCATTATTGATAAGAATTGTAAATCGGCTATAAACGCCAAAAATCGGTTATAAATGCCAAAATCGGCTATAAATGCCAAAAAAAATATCCTTTCACGGCAAACCAAGAAAAATACCTCTTTTCTTAAATATATGTACAATGGAAAACTTGAAAGAAGTTGATTTCCTTTTTACTTGCGAAGGTCGATCTCCGGATCACCACTTGTAATTCCAAGTAAAATAGAAAATCTCTCACACCCACACAAAAAAATGTTGATGCACGCCTTTGCCCCCCGGTTACGAAAGGGTCGGATCAAACGGAATTCTACGTCCGCCGACCCTCGGTAGAACCGAGTGGAAGCACTGTCCATCACAAGCATTTGGGACTTACAAGTCAATTGATTCATGGTATTTAAGCCATGAAACTCCTCCCATCATGGTGATTAAAGGCGATTAAATGCCTCAATCTCCACCAGCCAATCAGAAGCCAAGAAAAAGGAGTTACAAAATAAAGAAATAAATCTTGTAACTTCTCCCTTTATGTAGCTTTATGACAATTAAGGCTCATAAATCCTCCTAAATGGCTACCTAAAAGCCTATAAATAGGAGAGCATTCCAAGAAGAAAGTACACACAGATCCCAGATCAGAAAAAAATGTTAGGATTTTGTTTATTGCAATTTGATGGATGCATTAGCATTTTATTCATCTCATGAATTTTCACACATGCATTGATTTAGAAATTCTTGAAATCTTGATTTACACATGCATTGTTTTAAATCTTGTAAATCATATGTTTCATGCATGTTTTGGTTTTCATCTTGGATGCATTTTATATTGAAAAGATTTTTTATAAATCAAGCAAGCCATTAGTTTTTAAAGTTTCAAATTATGTTTGGATTTTTATGTTTCATGATTTTTTAAAATACTTAGAATGATTTAAAATCATGTTTCCATGCTTGATTTAATGGCCCAAAGATCCCACAAAGAAATCTCTTTAAATATGCAAAAAATGGGAATTTTGGTCCTTGGGCTCGGGTCGACCCACAGTGTGGTCGGTCGACCGACCCCATGCTTTCGGTCGACCGACCACACTGTGGGTCGACCAAAAAAGTAGCCGTTGGGGCTTTCTTCAAACGGTCAGTTTTATGACCGTTAAAGGTAGGTCGACCGAAGACACGCCTGTAGTCACTTTTTGACTATAAATATGAGTTCATTCCCATTGAAAAAAGGTTGAACATTTTGGAGCTTCTAAGCACTCTTTAAGGAGTTTGGAGAGAAGAAAAAGGGGATGAACTAAGAGAGATTAAGGGGTCATCAGTAAAGCTAAAGCTTGAATCATTAAGTTAAATCATCAAGTAAGCTTTACTTTTATTAATCATATGTTTTATGCTTTGACTAAATTATTGGTAAATGATTTTTAGCATATAAACTATGATGTGTTAAATCCATTACCTTCTTTCAATCTTTGTTTCAGATTGTGATGGATTTCTCACTTTGATTCAAATCAAGTCTTGTGTTAAAACTTTATAAATCATGTTTAGTTAAAACCTTTTATTTGTTTTATAAATATGTTTCATTAACTTGTTTGAATCATCTTTGTTGTTTTCATTCATTTGAATCTTAAGTTAAACCTTTGTTTTTGAAAACAACATAGCATAGCACATGCATCACTTGATTAGGCTTAAACATTTACATTCAACTTGTGATCTTTTGATTTTCATATCATTAACAAGTTTGTAGTTGTTGAAGTGATTTGCATATAACTTCAATCAAATCTTTTTATGTGCATTAAACTTTTGAATTGCTTTAAGCATATGTTTTGATTGAGCTTTAATTTTAAACTTGATTGAAGTTTTCACACACACACACACCTCATAAGCATTCATCTTTGTAATTCTTAGTGTGTTTGTGTGAGTTGTTTTACAATTTCATATTCGCCTATTTAGAGGCAATTTTTATTAAGCTTAATTGTAATCTCTTAAAGTGTTTTGTGAAGACACTTTCTTTGAGAGAAATCTTTTATTGTAAAGGTTATTGCTTAGCCTAAGAAAAGCATTGTGTAAAGGTTATTGCTTAGCCTATAAAAGCACATCGTAAGGTTATTGCTTAGCCTAGAAAAGCATAGTTATAGAGGTTATTACTTAGCCTTTTGAAAAGCATAATAGTGGAAATCTGGTGGGGTGTTGAGTCACAAGCCGGTAGTGGATGTAGGCATTGAGGCTGAACCACTATAAATCTTAGTGTAGTGGTGATTGCTTTTGTGGTGATTGTTTTGTTTAGCTTCCGTATTATGTATGTTAATCATCACATGTGACTAGTTGATTCTAAAGAAGTTAAAATTGGTCATAATCTCCATTAAGTGCAGCTCACCCTATTCACCCTCCCTTTAGGGTTAGGATCCCGGACTTTCAAAAAACACACACAGATCCCAGATAAAAAAAAGCACATAAAATCCAGAGAAATAAAAAGAGAAAACTCTGCTAAAGTTCTGCACCGACCACCACTACAAGGTGACAAAAATCCCTTAGGGGGTAACCCACCCCCCACCCCAAGGTCCTTGCCATCTCCTTCTACCTCCAATGGCTTAGACATGGCTTTTCAGCCCGTCTACTTAGGTTTTTATTGGGCATAGGACCTCCTCTTAGTCTTTGTCCTCTAAAAATATGAGGTTATAGCCAAGCCAAGCGAATCAAGAGCATCCTCTGTTCTCATCTGCATGGATGATGGCGAAGTCCATACATAGCTTGCGACCGTCAATCTGAACGAGTCCCCCACAATCTCCTGAGAAGTTAGATCCTCCTTTTTCTTGCTTTTCATTGTAGTCTGTATTTTTCTAAAAGAGACAAAATTCACAACTCTTGTCTTTCATTATTGATAAGAATTGTAAATCGGCTATAAATGCCAAAATCAGCTATAAACGCCAAAATCAGCTATAAATGCTAAAACATCGCCTTTCACGACAAATAAAAAAAACTTCTTTTTTCTTAAATATATGTGCAATGGAAAACTTGAAAGAAGTTGATTTCCTTTTTCCTTGCAAAGGTTGATCTCCGGATCACCATTTGCAATTCCAAGTAAAATACAAAATCTGGCACACCCACACACAAAAAAAATGTTGATGCACGCTTTTGCCTCCCTGGCGCGAAAGGGTCAGATCAAACGGACTCCCACGTCCGCCGACCTTTGTAGCACTAAGCAGAAGCGCAGTCCATCAATCTGGCACACCTGGTGGGACTTGTTCATTTGAGAACACGATGCTTGGAAATGAAGTATTTACATACCATATTTTTACTCTATGCTTATATTTCTTTTCTGGATTCCTTGGCTAGTTTCTAGTTGGTGGCCTAAGTTGGATTTCGCATCTAAAAAAATGAAATGGGACTTTTTGGAAATTTCTAATTCCTCGAATTTATTTTCACTCTTTCTCTTTTCAAAAAAATTAAAAAAATCAGATTTCCCAGTTTGGACTCAATATTGAGAAACTTTGATCCTCTCCTATCGTTCATCGTGCTTGCGGAGATGTTGAGCCTGTTCGAATAAGGATTTGGGCCATCGTTTCTCTTCGATGAGTTCATTAGAGATCTTAAAAAAAATCAAAAAAATCAGATTTCTCAGTTTGGATTCAAAATTGAGAAACTTTGATCCTCTCCTATCGTTCATCGTGCTTGCAGAAATGTTGAGCCTGTTCGAATAAGGATTTGGGCCATCGTTTCTCTTCGATGAGTTCATTAGAGATCTTAAAAAAAATCGAAAAAAAAATCAGATTTCTCAGTTTGGATTCAAAATTGAGAAACTTTGATCCTCTCCTATCGTTCATCGTGCTTGCAGAAATGTTGAGCCTGTTCGAATAAGGATTTGGGTCATCGTTTCTCTTCATTGAGTTCATTAGAGATCTTAAATATATATATATAATTTCAAAAAAATCAAATTTCTCATTTTGGACTCAAAATTGAGAAACTTTGATCCTTTCCCTTCTGGGCACCGGTGCTTGCGGAAATCGTTGAGCCCGCATTCGGATCAAGGATTGTGCCATCGTTTCTCTTCGATGAGTCTATTTGGGATAAAAAAAAGACATAAACCACTAATGTTAAACCAATTGCGTTCTTTGATCACGATTGATTCAAGAAAAGCCTTGTCCAGAGTGTGGAGACAGCTTGACAGTTCTAAGCAAGCATCCACCAAACGGGTTCATTAAGTAATCCTACCCTTACCTGGGGGCAATTCTATCAATTGAGATTTCATAAGACCGGGTTAGGAGGCCTATGTGTACTCTCTCGTCTTTTAAATAAAAAAAATTCTTTAAAATAAAAAAAATCAAAATAAAAATTTTAAAATAAAAAATAAAAAAAAAATTTACAAAATAAAAAAAATTTAAATAAGAAAAATAAAAAAATTAAAAAATAATAAAACATTTTAAAAAAAATCTTAAAAAAATCTTAAAAAAATATTTAAAAAAATCTTCAAAAAAAAAAAACTTCCTTCATTTTGGGTTCAGATCTGAGAAATTTCGGTCTCTTCCCTTTTGAGCACTGGCGCTCGTGGAAATCGTTGAGCCCGTGTTCAGATTGGAAAAAGCCTTTTGCTCTCTTTGATGAACCCGATCTTGGCCTTTCAAAAAAAATCTTGTCATTTTTGGGTTCAGATCTGAGAAATTTTGGTCTCTTCCTTTCTAGACACTGGCGCTCGTTGAAATCGTTGAGCCCGTGTTTAGATTGGAATACCATCTGCTCTCTTTGATGAGTCCAATCTTGACCTTTCAAAACAGAGAATCCCATCTCATGGATGCGGTCTCCAAACATTTGTACCTAGCAATATTGGTACGCCCTTTCAGGGTCTACTGTATTTGCAACTGGCACATTTGTAACTCCAACCTTATATTCTTCTTACCTCGAGCAAGCTCTGCTTCTCGATAAGTCGAATTTAGGTTCATAATTGCTTCTAGCAATCACTGGGACGCTCTTTCTGGGCTCACCATACTTGCGATCAGAACAATTGTACCATCTATGACTTTTTGCCTTCTTCATGTCGCTCGGGTCATGCCCCTCTAGCTATTTAAAAAGACAAAACCATAGAATATCCCATTTATGATCATTATATTCTTGTGATTACTAATGGATGTGGTCTTGTTTCAGAAATCTTCAAAGCTTCCTTGACCATTACTTTTGATGAGAACAAGCACCAACTCATGCTTTAACAGAATCAAACCAGGGGCACTTACAAACCCCCTATCAGCTGCCAAAGCATCAACTCCCTCGGCAACTCTCTGATCTCCGGGTCGACCTCGACCCCCCGGACTATCGTCTTTGGGATGCTGGGCCATTCCCTCTTCCCGAAGAACAAACTACTCCTTCCAAGAAACAGAAGGTCGCCTCTCAACGTGTCACTACCATGACACCAAAGGCGAGCGCCAAAAAGCCCGAAGCCCGCGGCACCCCCATGAAGCCTCGACCTGCAAACAACCAGGTCTATCCCAAACTTGGTCCCCAAGACCTTCCCCAAAACAAAGAAGGTCCCAAACATCCACCAAGCCAGCATACCTGTCCCCACTCAAGGAGAACCAGTTCTACCCTCTTGCCTACATAAAAGAGGAGAGACTCATCTCCAACCTAACTCCTAAGTCAACCCAACATGAATCGGCTTCTTCCTACAAGCCCAAAATCAAGTCTTGCATCACAAGGCCTCTGCAAGCACCTGCCAAGGCCTACAATCCTTCGGTTCGACCCTTCATATCTACAGGGGCCGAACTCAAAAAATTCAAAAATCCAAACCTTCGCTGCAACAGGCGAAGGACCGGGTTCGCATCCTGTCCTTGCCTAGCTACAAAGAAGACAGGCTTGGATGCTGCACCCGAGGGAGCACATCCTTCATTGTCAAAGCCCAGCCAGAGCTGACCGAAGCTTAAATTGCTCGTCGTATACGCCGTCGCGCGTCGTATCGATAAAAAAGACTAGAGAAGCAAAGGACCCAACCTCCTACACTTCAAGTCTCTCACAAATGGGTCGAAAAAATAAAGACCTGACAAAGTTGTTGCTGTCCATATGGTTGGAAAAACCAGAAAAACGCCAAAAGTCAGCAACAAAATTCCATGTCCGACGTCCGGTGACCCGCAGCGTCTCCAGGACAAGAAGACAGTCAGAAGAATCCCCTGCTCCTTCAAGCCAAGGATGGCAGAGTGATTATTCCTCAAGCTCTTCATTAAAAAGAATGAGCCCCGGCTCAGTCACCAGGACAATTTCTTCGTTCGAATCTCGAGGGATGAACGTGTTGGCCATAAATTCTGAGCCACCACCTCGCAATCCACCTCAAAATGATGCACTCACATGCATCCAGCAATTGGAACAAGGCCAGCAGAGGATTGAAACTCTGATGGAAAACCTTCTCCTCGCCTTCCAAAATCTGGCGAACAATGAACCTCCTTCGAATCATCAAGATGGTGAGGTAAATGGAAAAGAAAATGAGCCACGCGCCCTCACCAAAAAGGACATAGACAGTATCCTCGCAAAAGCTAAAGAAGAGGATATACTCAAAGAGAATGGGATCAAGCCACCATATCCCTTATGGATGGACTTGGTCCCATTCCCTATAAAATTCAAGCATCCTACTCTCCAAACATATGCGGGGAAATGATCTGCCAGACAGCACGTCATCTACTTCAAGATCTTGACGGGAGCTATCGCAGATCAAGATGCACTCAAGATCCGCCTCTTTGCAAGTACCCTAAAAGGTACGGCCTTTGATTGGTACTCCACTTTGCCGGAGGACTTCATCCAAAACTGGGCCATGCTAGAGACACGCTTCCTGACTCACTTCAAAGGTGAGGATCATCCCGCTACTATGGCTCAGCTTTGTAGCATAAAATAGGGGGAGAATGAGTCAACATACGACTTCATGCACAAGTGGAAAGCAATGGCATACAAATGCTCCGATGTACTGCCACAAGCGTCGCTAGTCGACATCTGCCGAAACAACATGAGAGCTAGAATTCGCTCTATAATCATCGGCAATAAATCAAAGAACCTGGGAGAACTCCTAGAAGCTTCCATGGAAGCTGAAACGGTGATTAAAGACCTCAACAGTCAGAAATCATCAAGGAAACTGCAACCTCTAAACCAAAGAAAAAAGGAGGTCCTCAATGTGCAAACCAAGTCAACTCCCCAGCCACCAAAGAAAGCTGAAAACAAAGCTGCAGGTAAAAGACCTGAACTCTCTGATGCCTTCAAAGAGCGAGTAGAAAAGAAATACCCGATCGATGAAGATGTTGATGAAATTTTCGGGGCTCTCATGGCAAATGGCAAGCTCACCTTGCCTGAACCCAAAAGATTGGGAGATGTTGGCAAAACCAACGATCCTCGGTACTATCCTTACCACCAAATGATCTCACATCCTCTCAATCAATACTTCGTTGTGAGAGAGAAAATAAACGAGTTGTGGAAAAAATGGAGTCATCACCTCTGACAAAAACTATGGGTCTACCTCTGTCAACATGGTGTCATGAGGACAAACATCAAAATCACCGAAGAAGAAGATCACTACTTCCTTCAAGGTGATAAACATAATCCAAGCATCCGAAGAACTGGTTCCTTACTCGACACCAGACTGACAACCCATATGGGTACATCAAGATCTCCTGGAAGATGAAAATTAGAAGATCGTGAAAACAAAGCCGACAGCTCTACAGTGAAGGCTGGCTAGGAAACATCTCCTCAAGCTCAAACGGTAAGAGAAGACCAAGCCAAAATAAGAAGTCTAAGAAAAGGCAGAGGCCTCCTCCATCGCTTCACTGGGGGAAATAGAAACATCCCTTCCAGAGACTTCAAAGGGTGTAAGAAAATTCACTCTCAGTGATTTCATGCCACCTCAATTCAAAGAAAAAGCCACACAGGGGGCATCATACTATTGCAATTCGGTAGTTGGATTCTCCATTGATGGATACGAGTCCAGTGACACCGATGATGGATTCGAATCCAACAACACCGACGGGTGGGAGGAATCCCTTGAAATAGGAGAATATCTCTCTGATGAAGAATGGATTCCTAAAAATCACTTTATGCCAGTTTTCTGGTATAACCCCCTACAACCACAAGGATCCTCCTGGTCTGATGATGAAGAAGACCAAGAGGCTATACAAGAAAATGTTACTGACCCAGCACCCGTCATTGGTCCAATGGAAATCAACTATGTTGAGCCACAAAGAGTAAACGAAGAAGAAGATTTGGCTCCCATGCCTGATCTTGAAGAATATGCGAGGATCTTGCAGCGTCTTGCCCTAGAACAAGAGCAAGACCGCGTCAACGAGCCTCCTCGCAATCCAGAGCCGGAAGTCCCTGAAGACCATCAGGTTTCTTCTCCTGAGACCGTGACTTCAGAACTCACACTCTTCCCGACTAATCATCATGAAGAATCCCCAGCTATTGATGCTTGGGACGATGAATTGGTCAACGAAGAAGAAAGGTTGTTGGATACTGTTCAGGACTTGCTCCCGAAAAATGCTCCGTGCAACACAATCACTGAGGGTGGCAATTCTGCTGCAGATACATCCTCAGTAAATGAAAAACGACAGCCTCTTGACCTTGAAGACAATCTTCCAAATGAAGGCCCTTCTCAAGAAGCTCTCGAAGTTAGAGAGGCACCCGCTCTGACCGGGACTACCACAAAAATTACAACCAATCTTCCTTTACTTATGTCAATCCTTCGGGAAAAGATGTTGTAAGCACCCCTAGTGGCAACAATGATGAACATGCAGGCCCCAAGGAGGCTTTCAAGTATGACTTGATTGAACATTTCAAGCACATACCTACACGTCTGCACATTCTAGACTTATTGTGAATGTCTCCGCGCACTCGTGATAATCTCATTTCAGAATTATAAAAGCTGAATGAGGATGTCGACAAACATGCCCCGCAAGTCCTCCAAATAGAAATGCACTACCGGGTCAAAAACTCAGAAACTTCCTCTATGAGAAAAAAGAAGAAAATTGAGGGATCATGCATCGAATTACTCTCGGTTCAAAAAGCAGCAAGTGCAACCATTGCCTTCACTAAGGAAGACCTCCTACTTGCCTAAACAAGGAACAACCGGCCCCTGTACTTCATAGGGTACATCAAGGAAATGCATATGCACAGAGTTCAGATCGACCTAGGTTCTGCACTCAACCTCATCTCCACATAGGCTCTCGAAGAGTTGGGCATCCCACCCAGCAAGCTGAGCCACACATCTATATCTATCTTTGGATCCGATGGGAGTACTCAAAGGCCTATCGGCAAAATCATGTTCAAATTGCAAATCGGTGATCATATCTCTGAAGTCACTGCGTATGCAATAAAAAACCCCTTCATGCTACAACATCCTTCTCGGACGGCCCTGGATCCACTAGAATGGTGTTGTCCCTTCAACTCTACATCAATGCATCAAATTAATCGGCGACGACGGCATGATACATGGAGTCTTTACGGACCAAAAATCCTTCAAAGGTAAAGAAGTCCACTTTGCAGACTCCCAGATGTATGAAGGTGAAAAAGAAGAAGAGGACACAGCATCCTTTGCCGAAAATCTCCAGAAAGATAAAGGCAAGGCTCCTCAACAATCACTGGAAGAAAACAAACCATCCGGTAAATCCGAAGAGAGCATTCAAACTCCCTTCGTCATCTCCCTCAAGACTTCAAAGCCTTTGGTCATCACGACTAAAGTGAAGAATGCAAAGCAAAAGTCTGGGGGCAGATCTGTTGTCTCTTTCATGTCTATCATGTAAGACACGGATTCGGATTCATATCCAGAAGACAATGCATCGCCAAGCCAAGCTGACACTCAACAAGTTCAGCCTACTCTTACTCCAATGGAGACACCTGCTGGTGTAGAAGATCCTACATCCGCTTCCTTCGTTGTTCCAGCAACTTTAGTAAAGGAAAAAACCGATCTTCTTCCATAGATCGGATGCTTCTTCATCAAACTCCATGCTTGAACCTTTCCAAAACGAAGGTATGCCTAACTATCCTTATATAGTCCTGTGACACGAGCTATTATGAAGAAAATGGGCTATGATGCTCAAAACCCAGTCAGTTTGGGAGAAGGTCGTAGTATTCTCACGCCATTGGGGCCCGCCTTGACCAAAAGCCAGCTGGAAGATTGGAGACTCTACGGCCATGTAGAAAAGTCTTCACACGGGTTAGGGTATGATCCCGACACTCCTCTGAGATAGTTGACACAAAAGCTTAAAAGTCGACTTACCAACCAAGCCTCAACATCTCGTATCCATGAAGACATCGATCTCCCTGGATATCTCTTCGATGAGTCACCTAACAAAGATCTAGGAAGCTCATCCAATTGGTACGATTTCTCTGACGATGAAGATGAATTGTCCGATGGCACAGACGTGTGGTCTTCTGACCCAGAGAGCCCTCGTCTCCAAAAGAAGTATCTTACTTCGACCCGGTTTCAACAGGCGATTGGGACCATCTCATAGCAAACCTTAAAAAGATTACCAATCAAGAAGACCCATGGAAAGGAACAAAGCCTTGGTCTGAAAATGCCCTTGAAACCCCTTAAGGTTTTGTTGAGTTGGAAGCCTCCGAAAATATTGTGGAGGAACCACCTACGAACCTTTCAACAGAAGGTCCTGCATCCTACAACGATCTCATGGCCTTTTAAAGCCTGGGGTATGGACATCATAGGTCCTATTTCTCCCCGTTCAAGCAAAGGTCATCGCTTCGTCTTCGCCGCTACGGATTATATATCCAAGTGATCGGAAGCATTTGCGCTGAACGAAATGAAGACCTCATCAATCCTTCTGTTCCTACGCACCAACATTGTTTGTCGTTTCGGCATACCCAAAAGATTCGTCCATGATAACGGGCAACAATTCCGGGATCATCGATTCTATAGGTTCTGCGACAAATACAAAATCCAAAGCTGTCCTTCGACTCCATAGAATCCGACAGCAAATGGATTAGCAGAAGCCTTCAACAAGACACTCTGCAAAACCCTCAAAAAATTGGTCTCTAGTCACAAAAGAGACTGGAGGGACAAACTGTCTGAAGCTTTGTGGGCCTATCGAACCACCGTTCGAGGACCAACCCATAGCACACCATTCTCCTTGGTCTATGGATGTGAAGCTATCGTACCCTTGGAAGTACAAATTCCTTCCTTGAGGGTATCTTTGCAAAATGACATGACTCAAGAAAGCAATGTCAAATTGCGACTCCATGAGCTGGATAATCTCGATGAGAGATGGCTCAAAGCTCAACAAAGCATTGAACTTTACTAAGTACACATGGCAATATTTTTCGACAAGAAGGTCAGGCAATGCACCTACAAAAAGGATGACTTGGTTCTTGCGGTAAAAAGACCAATTGTCTTCGCTCACAAGTCCAAAGGCAAGTTTGAACAAAAATGGGAGGGACCCTACGTCATCGACAAGGTTTTCTCCAACGGCGCATACGCACTCCTAAACGTGGAGGGTGATAGATGTATGCTGCCCATCAACGGCAAGTTCTTAAAGCGGTACTACCCTTGAGGACTTACCCAACTGAGTAAGAGCAATGCCTGTATGGCCAAAACCTATTTCCATGTACTATCTCGTCAAACCCACTCTTTTTAGAATTTTCATATCAAATGTTGAAATTTCTAGAAATTCAAACAATGCTTACTTTCATCGTTTCATTGTTTAAAAATTCCAAGTTTAGGAGCCTCTCCCTAACTTGACTAAAATTTTCGATCCTTGAACCCAAAATTCATGGTTTGAAATAAAATTCGGATTCAGGGATTTCCACCCTAGTCCACCCTACCTTTTACTGCCAAAAAGGTTTTAGATCAAAACTTACGACCCTTGTGTCTTTAAACAAAAAAAAAATGTTTTTTTCAAAAAACCGCAAGGAAGCGACCCTTAGTCGATACTCGCACAAATTGGAAGAATGCGAACCACATTCAACACTTCCAAAATCGCAGGGAAGCGACATTTCGTCGATACTTGCAAAATAAAAAAAAAATTTGTTGACATTTCGTCGACATTTCAGTTGATATCCACAACCCGGATTTCAAAGGTTCAAACAAACCTAAAATTGTGTAGACGCAACATTTCAGTTGATATCCACAATCGAAATTTCAAAGGTTTGAAAAAACCAAGAAATCACTGAGATGCAACATTTCAATTGATATCCACAACCCAAAGGTTCGAGAAAACCGCAAATTTCAAAAATCGTGGGGAAACGACATCAAGTCAATACCCGCAAAACCAAAATTTTTGAAAAGCAAGGATGCGACATTCCATCGATACTTGCACCCAAATCCGTGAGGATGCGACATTCCATCGATACTCGCAACCGAATGAGCAAGGATGCGACATTCCATCGATACTTGTAAGACCATTCAGCAGGGAGGCGACTTTTAGTCGATACTTGTATTTTTGAAAACCAAAATCGGCAATAAATGCCACCAAAACAGGCTATAAATGCCACCCAAATCGGCTATAAATGCCACCAAAACAGGCTATAAATGCCACCAAACCGGCTATCGATGCCACAAAACAAAACGGCTATCAATGCCACAAACCAAAACTTGGCTTTCAAAAAAAAAAAAAACCGGCTATCAATGCCATAAAAATTGGCTCTCATGCAATAAATCGACTTTCAAGCCACAAACAAAATCTTGCTCCCATGCCAAAACAATCATTTGACAAAAGATTTTCACAAAATGACAAACTTTTGATAAAATCCCATTTAGCAATTGCTTTCATCACAAAAAGATTTAAGTGAGCGTAGGGAAAACAAAAAAAAGGAGTACCAAAAATACATGTGGTACAAAAAGAAAAAAGAAAGAAAGTGTTTATAAGCACTACACAAAAAAAAAGTACCAAAAAAAATACATATGGTACCAAAAAAAAAAGAAGGATAGTTTCTGCTACAAAAAATCAGGAGCTCAGCCAAAAATAGTCTCTAGCCAAAGTTTCAGCTCCTCAAGCAAACTCTTGGCCTTAGCCTTCATAGTTTCCAAGGCATGCTTCTTCAGGAACTTGCCATGAGATGCTGGAGAAGGCTGTAACCCTTCTTTTATACCAGGAAGCTTATCCCGAGCAGTTTGTCATTGTTCGTCTTCTTGAATCTTCCTTTCGAGAACTCGATCGGCATCTGCAACCCGGCGAATCAGAGCACTCTCCCTGTCACGAGCCTCTGTTATAGCAGCCCACTTGGCAGCGACTTGTGCCTTCAAATGCTCAAGACGTTTCCTGGCCTCATCGACCTCCCTATCAAGGATGTTAAGGTCGTGCCTCAGTCCGATGAGGGCTAGCTCTTCTAAGTTCTTCTCTCGGACTACCTACTTCCTGCTCCGTGTAGCCTCATTCAGGTCAGATTTAGCCTTGTTAGCAGGATCCAAGAAAATCTCCTTGAATAACTGGTCATCAGGGAAGTCCATGGTCTCATACCACTTGTCACCCAGTGCAATGATCCTATCAACAATCATCCTAGCACCTGTGATGTCCAAACCAACTTCTTCGACATCAGTGAGAATCTCTTGCACATGCTGGATCATACCAAATTCGGCATCCAAGTGTCCAAAAAGGAAAGTCTCGATCCAAGAACTCAAAACCCGCGCCAACACCTTCTTCGCAAATAGAAGAGATGGCCCAGATGAAGATTCGCCCCGCTCTGTCGGTCGGCTGCTCATGTCATGACCCATTGGAAGAGTAACAAAAGAACTCTTTCCAGTTGGAGCCGCTGGGGAAGGAATCTCAGCACGAGATATCTCCTCAACCATGTCAAAACTGGTTCTAGGAGTCTCTACCTCCAGATCAACCTCTGGCATCCCTTGCTCTGGTTCTGATGCTCGGTTCTGAAGGAAGCGATGGACTCTTTTCTGTCACTTCAAGACCTGCCAATGAAACACAAAAAGGTATGAATATGATCCTATTTAAAAATCATTATCAGGGTTATTACTATAATGTACCTTCTTTGACGACTGGCGGAACACTCTCTTCCTCCATGAACTCATCGGAAGCATCATCAACATTTGCGTCCATTGATGGTTCAAAGTCATCAGAATCCTGTGGCAAATTAGCTAACATAAAAAAAATGTTAACAAATCAAGTCACAAACACAAAAAAAAAAAGCAGTAGGAGTTATACCAATTGGAGATTCTAGATTCACTCTAGAGTCCCTCGGTTCTTCTTCAGGTGCCACAGCTGGATCCATCACCGCCTCATTCATCGGAACCTCAGGCATCGCCAAGTCTTCCTCTTCTAAAAAAAAGAAGAAGAAAAGCAGAAGTAGAAAGTAAATCAGAACATGGAAAATTCCGTGAAAAGAAATGGGAAGAGAAAGAGGAAGAATCATACCTTCATCGATTATCTCTTCTTTTCGGCTTCTCTTTTCTGGAGGCTCGTCAGCATTCTCTGGCACCTCCTCATTAACAATAAAAGGAACTTCCATATCAGAAGAGTCTTCGTGTTACCCCTTGCTGCGATGCTGACTCCTTTTTCTCTTGCTTCTACAGGCTCGCTTCCTAGAAGAACCTGCCCCACTGTCATAGTCAGGTTTCCCACTTGACTCCTCACTGGATGGTCTACCCTTGTCAGTAGACTCCACGGAAGCTCGCCTCTGTGCCGCTTGCATCCAAGCATCAAGCTCAGTTTCCTCCTATTCTAGCTGCTCTAAGGCCTCGTCAGGTACTTCCCGAACAACTTCAGAACCAATGATGCCCTGGTCACCGAGAAAGCCTATCTTGTGCTTCTCTCCAGAAAGGAAGGCCCAAACTTCCTCTCGCCGGATGCCATCCGACTATCCAAGGCCTTTTCCAGACGACAGATTCACATCAAGCTCTTTCTTGGAAAGGCCCCGATATGCCAAAAAGCTCTCCGCGAACCACTTCGCGAAGCCAGCAGTCCGGAAAGTCAACAACACTGGATAAGAAATCATGGCAGTAGTGTCTTCAGCACTATAGAAAGCCCATGCGTTTCTCCCGTCCTGTAAACCTGCAGTTTAGAAAGCCTGCAGTTCGGTACACAAGTAGGAGTAAAGAGCTGGCATCAAAGTAAGCCGCTCCCCAAACGCCATCTGACAAGCTGGAAAAATACAATGCGGCCTGATATGAATTCCATATCCTCTAGCAAAAATAGCCTCACCTAGCTAATAAATGAGGTAAACAGCAAGATCTCTCCGCAGCGTAATGTCAGAACAAATGGCATCTGTACTTGCGAAGAAACCCCTCAACTCTTCTTGCATGGCCGAAATCTTCTTCGAACCTGGATCCTAAGCCCTAGCTTCCCGGGTCATGCTATCAGAAGATTCCCTACTGTCAAGAAAGTTGGGGAACGAAGAGCTGGAACTCTTCCAACTACTGGATCTGATTTTTAAGCCCTCATTCTCCTTTAAAAAATCATAAAAGGTTACAAGTTGAAAGTACAGGAGCCTGAACTCCTCTGACTGCTCCTCAAGGACGCTGTCGATCGGCATGAACTCTTCATAGAGTTTGCCAAGGATGGGCAATCCAGTAATGGCACTCAACTCCTTCAAAGAAAAACCAATCTCACCATTTGTGGCAGCGAAGGTATTGGTTTGTGGAAGGAATGACTCCAGCATAGCCATGAAGGCCTCGTCGGAAAAAATCAAGGCCTCCCTAAAGGCGCAGGCCGCATCGAAAATCCCGGCTTCCTTCAAAACGGCGCCACCAATCAGCAGGACACGATCAGTCCATGACTTCCACTCGGAGTCAGCACTGAAACGGCCACGAAGTTGAAAAGTCTTCACCCAATTGCTGCCATCACCGCTGAAAATACCAAGGCCCACCGGTCCCAAATTGACCAACGGATAATCAGAGCCGTGGTAGCCACTGGCCAGCATTAACATGTCCATGTCGGCAGGCGATTTCTCTGTATATCCAGGGGGACTGCCAACAAAACGCCCGGTCTTGATCACGTTACTCCTCTTCACCCAGCTTGGAGGATCTTCCCTCTTAGAGCACATGGGAGAAAGGCTCATGATCGAGATAGTATGATCAAACGTCGACCGGGTAACAACGGTTCTCTTCTCACCATCAGCTGTGTAAGAGAACTGAAAACATCTCCTCTGGTATGTCACGTCGTCAGGGACTGCATCACCAAAGAAGAAGGTAGGCTTGGGCAAAACCCTCTGATCGTCCATCACCCAAGGACGGTTGCTTACCATGATCTTATAAAATTCTTTATTATTGAGAGCAATCAGTCGCTGCCTCATCTCATCTCTGTTGAGGGAGTCGCACTCTTCAAGATTTCTCTCAACATACTGGACCTTCTCCCAGGCCTGCTGAACGGCCGGATTGGAAGATCTAGCAGATCGACGAGGTATGCTTGTAGCAGGCTCTTTACCCTTGTTCGTTCTGGAGGAACCACTTGCAAAGGATGGAAAATAAAAAGATCATCATCAAAATGACTGAATTCCGCTAAAAAAACTAGCGAAATTTTGGCATGATTCCAGGATAATTCCGAAGAAAAAAGGAAATATCCCGAAAGAAATAGAAAGCTTGAAGAAGGGCTCAACATCGCTGCGAGCTCCGAAACTCCAAACTTTCAAACCTCAAAGTCTCCGCAAAATCAGGAAGGGCTCAACAACACTGCGAGCTCCAAAATTCACAAATTTGCAAAAACTTTCAGGTATGCTATCACATCATGCTACCAATTCAATTTACAAAAAATGCATGCATGAATATCTTGGTTTGCCAAAAAAAATGGATTATCATGATGAGAAAAAAGAAGAAAAAGAATCTTTCTAAAAAAACAGGTGAGAGAGAAAAAAGGGGGGGGGGGAAGAAAGATAAAAAAAAAGGATCAGCAAAAAAAAGAACAAAAAATCGGACTGGCCCACAGGCCACGTGGCCGTACGGCCAGCTCCGTATGGATATGTCCGTACGGCCCACAAAAAAAACAACAAAAAAAATGTGCAAAAAAAAGAAAAAAAAATGCATGAGAAAAAAAAACACATGTAAAAAAAAAGAAGGAAACACGTGAAAAAGAAAAGAAAAAGAAGAAAAGAAAGAAACAAAAAAAAAAAAACAAACACTTTCTTTTTTTTTTACCATCCTACTTTCTACAATGGAGTTTGTGTGGGGAGATTTCCGGAACTCCAAGTTTACGCTAATCACAGCCATCAGATGAGACTAAGCACTCTCACGTGCCATCCGCGTGCCATCCACGTGGCACCAAACTCACCCCGGCTACCAGGACAGAGGCCTCAGCCGAAGTCAAGCAGCTCCGGGCCGCTAGCGCCGAGCTCGGCTGCCCCATGTGCCCATCTCGGCTGAGAGCTCCACCTCGGCTGAAGGAGCCGGGACGGAAGCCGAAGCAGGAAAGAGCCTCCACTCGCGCCCCTCATCCCCCACGTCATCAGGCACGTGGAGGAACGAGGGCGCGAGCCAGTGAGACAGATGCGACATCCAGCCGTCCACAATCTTCGCCAGATCCCTGACAGGGCGGCATCCAGCGGCTGAAGCCACATCAGGGCAAGGCCCGAGGGCGGATCCGATGGTACCCCAACCGTCAAAGGCGCCCAACACAATCTGGCCCAACAAGACGCGCATTTAATGCGATGTGGGCTGATCCGACTGGCATTAAATGCAGAGTGGGCTGGATTGGACCGCATTTATTACTTTGTGGGCTGATCATGACTTCCCAGTCGAATCATGGGACCAACACCAAGATATCCTCCAAAGATACGACCCAAGCCTCTATAAATAGAGCTTCATACCACATGCAAGGTACGCACAATTCAACCCACAGAGCTGTTACTCCGCCTCTCTTCTTCCTCTTTTTCCATTGTTCCAGTTCACTCACTGACTTTGGCATCGGAGAGCCTTGCGCCGCCCAGGCCAGGGTCCTCTGACCGTTTGCTCTTCTCTTTCAGGCTTTCGGACGGTACCTAGTCATCACCACTTTGGATAAGTCCTCAAAGGCTCCCCAGTTATTGTGGGTCATTATTTTCTGCACCTACAATTGGCGCCATCTGTGGGGAAGTAATATCCCAACCTTCCCAACCTTCTCAACCTCAATCTCCCAGAAGTCATGCCTCCGAAAGCTAAGAAGGGCGGAGAATCTTCGAGAGCAGTGCTCGAGCAGCTAGCACTGTCGACGGACGTCCCTCCTCAGGGGCGGTCCCGAACGGTGCATGGCACGTCTGCAGGCGAGGGCCGCTTAGGCTCGTAGCTTTACGTCGAGGTCCCCCTCCAAGAAGGACTCGAGGCCTCATTCTCAGCAGACGAAGTTACGCCACCCCGACGCGACGAGCGTCGGCATGAGCGTCCTCGCAAAGATAAAGCCGTTGCCGTAGAAGAAACACGTTGAGTTCAACCTCCTGCCGCTGGAGGAGATGTCGCAGCTCAAAATGCTCTCCTCCAGAAGCAGGAGCGGTTAATCCGCGAGCTCCAGCAGCAGCTGAGAGCAGCGCAAACTGCCTCGTTGAGGCAGGTCTCTGATCCTCAGGGAAAGAAGAGGGACGCCCCCAGCAGGGCAGCCCAGCCTCCTCGTGAGGATCTGAGAAAACCATCTGGACCGCAATCGAAGCCAGATCCATGACGAAGGCTCGAGCAACAGCCGAAGTCATCGTTGCCGCGATGGCCGAACCCATAGCCATCACAGCCCGAACCACTCTAAGCGAAAGTCAAGAGCCCAGACTCCAAAAAAGGACGACGAGCAGGAGCGATTTGACAAACGCGTCAGGTTGGCTCTTCAGCGCAACCTGGATGTGCGGGACCAGAAGCAGATCTGTGGCCACACTGATCTAGGGGCCTCGCCCTTCACAAGGGACATCGAGCGCACCCCCTTGCCCAAAAGGTTCTCCGTCCCGCAGTTCGTCCCCAAAGACGGACTGTCCGATCCATCCGCTCACCTCCGTCACTTCTCCCAGAAGATGTCCATCTGGGGAAATGAGGGCCACCTCAACTGCAAGATCTTCTCCTCCAGTTTGGGTGACCTCCCTCTGAAGTGGTTCTGCGCCCTCCCAGAGAAGTCGATTTCGAGTTGGAAGGAGCTCCAGCTCTCCTTTCTGAAGAAGTTCCAAGCTTACAGCGCCGTCCCCAAGAAAGAAGGGGACCTTCTCGCCCTGAGGATGAAGCAGGGCGAGAGCCTCGCCAAGTTCGCCCGACGATTCTCGGCGGTTTATAGCCAGATCGAGGGCACTAGGGAAGAGATAGCAATCTTCGCCTTCCAGCGTGCCCTGATCCCCGGCCACGACCTCCGGAAGGACTTGGTTAGAGACCCCCCAGAGTCCATGCCAGTGCTAATGTCCCGGATAAACCGCTTTGTCGCCCGGGAGGAAGATGAAATCCAGGCCCGGGAAGAGGATGAAAGACCGGAGCCCGAGCACAAGAGCAGCCAGCCTCGGCAGAGAGGCGGGAGGTCCTTTCAGAGGCAGGAGCCCAAGCAGGCCTGGGCCGTCAGTTCGGCGAAGCCTGCGTCGTCCCGGTCAGGGGGCACCTGGAGGCCCAGACCTCCCACCAGCGCCGGTCAGAGCGTCAACGTCGTCTTCAAGGAGCCGATATACCGTATCCTGAGCAAGATAAAGACCAAGCTGTTCTTCAAGTGGCCTCCGCCCTTGAGGAATGAGCCCACCTCCGGCAGCTGAAGCAAGCTCTACTGCTCCTACCACAAAGGTAACGGGCACAAGACCGAGGACTGCAAGTCTCTGAAGTGGTACCTGGAAAAGCTAGCCAGCGAAGGCCACATTCCAGAGTTCGTCAAGGCAGAAGATACCGGCGGCAGCGAGGACCGAGTTCACCAGAGCGCGGCTCGGGAGCCAGACAGGGAGGATTCCGAGAAGATCATTAACGTGATCCATCTGGCGTCCTCAGTCCCCTCTCCCTCGTCTCATGGAGGCTCGCGGACCCGCGCCGAGGCCAGGCGAGCGTCGCATGGGAAGGAGGTGATGAAAGCCGAGCTCGCACCGTCATCCAAGAGAGCCCGCCGCGACCGACCCGCTATCTCGTTCTCGGATAAGGATCTATAGGGAATCCAGCTCCCTCACAACGACCCCCTGCTCCTCACAATGAAGCTAAGAGACTTCACCATGAAGAGGATCCTCGTCGACTTCGGCAGCTCCTCCGAGGTCCTCTACTACGATTGCTTCAAAAAAATGAACCTCTCGGAAGCAGACCTCACGGAAGTCCGTGCGCCCTTGCTAGGGCTGTCCGCCACGCCAGTCTATCCCAAGGGTAGGATCACCTTGGAAACCCGAGTCGGCGGAGCCTCCGTGTTGGCCGACTTCCTGGTCGTGGACGCCCTTTCTCCCTACAACGTCATCTTGGGCAGAACGTGGCTCCACAAGTTGGAAGCAGTTCCTTCTTCCCTCCACCAGAAGCTGAAGTTCGTCCTCGAGAACAAGGAGGACAAAATGGAAGTGGTCACGGTAGAGGGAGATCAGCAGCAGGCCAGGCAGTGCATGCTGGCCGCGGGTCCCAGCAGTGAAAGAGCCAGAGCGCGTCAACCTCGCCGAATTCGAGAAAGGCCTAGATGAAATCGGCCGAGATCCCGAGAAGAAAAGCATTGAGGACCTAGCCGAGGTCAGGCTGAACTCGGCAGACTGGGTTCTTCCTGATCGGCACCCAGCTACCAGACGAGGAGAGAGACGAACTCTCAAGGCTCCTGATGCAGAACGTCGATGTCTTTGCTTGGAGCCCGAGTGAAATGCCTGGGGTCGACCCCGAGGTCATGTGCCACAAGCTAAATGTGGACCCCAACCACAAACCAGTAGTGTAGAGGGCCCGAAGGACAGGGCTGCAGCAGACAGACGCGGTCGTCGAAGAGGTCGACAACCTGCTGAAGGCAGGAGCCATCCGGGAAGTCCAGTACCCTGTCTGGCTGGCCAACACGGTGGTGGTAAAAAATAAAACTGGTAAATGGAGGGTGTGTGTAGACTTCACAGACTTGAACAGGGCCTGCCCTAAAGACAGTTTCCCCCCTTCCAAAGATTGACCAACTGATCGACGCCACCGCTGGTCACGACCGAATGAGCTTCCTCGACGCCTAAAGAGGCTACCACCAAATTCCACTTTACGAGCCTGACGAGGAGAAAACGTCATTCATAACCCCCCGCGGCACTTACTGCTACAAGGTGATGCCCTTCGGGCTGAAGAACGCGGGGGTGACTTATCAGCGCCTCGTGACGAAGATGTTCCAGGCTCAGCTCGGCCGAACGGTAGAGGTGTACATCGACGACATGGTTGTCAAATCAGTGTGCTCCAGCGACCACCTGGCGGATCTTGGCCAAGTCTTCGACATCCTTCGCACGTACAAGCTCAAGCTGAACGCTTCCAAGTGCGCCTTCGGCGTAGCCTCTGGCAAGTTCCTCGGCAGCTTGGTAACACGGAGGGGGATAGAGGCTAATCCAGACCAGATCACCGCGATCCAGGGCATTCAGAGCCCCTCTACCACGAAAGAAGTCCAGAAGCTCACGGGAATGGCTGCAGCACTCAATCGCTTCATCAGCCGGTCATCAGATAAGTGCAGGCCTTTCTTTCAGCTTCTAAAGAAAATTTTAAAATTCCAGTGGACCCCTGAGTGCGACCAGGCATTGGCCGCGCTCAAAACCTATTTGATGTCACCACCCTTACTCTCCACCCCAACTCTGGGGGAGGTTTTGTATTTATATCTTGCGGTCTCGAATCACGCAGTAAGCTCCGTCCTCATCAGGGAGGACGAGGGAATTCAGAAACCAATTTATTATACGAGCAAGACCCTGCTCGATGCCGAGACTAAGTACCTTTTATTGGAGAAGCTTGCGTTGGCTCTCGTCAGTGCCTCCCGCAAGCTCTCCCATTATTTCCAATCCCACACCATTGTGGTGATCACGGAGCATCCACTCCGTTCAATATTCAAGAAGGCTGACTTTTCAGGGCGAATATCAAAATGGGTAGTAGAGCTAGGGCAGTATGATATACAGTACCGTCTCCGAACTGCGATCAAAGCCCAGATTCTGGCAGACTTCATCGTTGAGTTCGTCTCGCCCAACTCGGCTCCGACCCAGCCCGGCACGGCACTAGGGGGCACAGGGCATGAGCCATAAGTGACTGAGGTCGAACAGTCTCCCGCCCAGGCATGGAAGATCTTTGTCGACGGATCGTCCACCTCCAAGAGAGCTGGCGCCGGCATAGTCCTCCAATCGCCAGAGGGTCTGGTCATAGAGCGGGCTTTCACCCTGGACTTCAAAGCAACAAATAATGAGGCAGAGTATGAAGCACTGATAGCATGGTTGAACAGCGCCCAAATCCTCGGAGCCCAGCACCTGGTGATCTTCAGCGATTCTCAACAGGTAACTAGCCAGCTCGCTGGAGACTACCAGGCCAGGGACGACAGGATGGCGGCCTACTTAGCCCTTGCGAAAAAACTGCTGTCTCATTTCCAGAAAGCCGAGGTCAGGCAAATATCCCAAGATACCAACACGCACGCAGATGCGCTTGCAAACCTGGCCTCTGCCGTCGAAGCAGGGAAGAAAAGGACCGTCGAGGTTGGGTCAATATCAAGGTCAAGCTTAGAACTCCATTCATCTCGCCTACTTGAAGGACGATCGGCTCCCTGAAGACAAGACTGAAGCCCACCGGATCAGACTCAAGGCAGCTCGATTCTGGCTCTCTCCCGAAGGCAAACTCTATAGGAAATCCTTCACAGGTCCATACCTCCAATGCGTCCACCCGAGCAAGGTGGATGACTTCCTGTATGAGATCCACGAAGGAATATGTGGCAGTCACATAGGAGGTCGATCACTGGCCTACAGAGCAATAAGCCAGGGTTACTGGTGGCCCTACATGCAGAAGGACGCGCAGGTGTACGCCAGGAAATGCGAGAAGTGCCAGAAGTTCTCCCACTCTCTCCATCAGCCAGCGCAAGATCTGAGTCCCCTCTCTAGTCCATGGCCCTTCGCTCAATGGGGCCTGGACATTATGGGGCCTCTTCACCGAGCTCCAGGGAACAAGAGATGGCTGATAGTCGCTACAGACTACTTCACAAAATGGATAGAAGCTGAACCGTTGTCCTCAATCACGGACAGGGACTCCAGGAACTTCGTTTGGAAAAACATCCTAACAAGGTTCGGCATCCCCAGGACCCTGATTTCGGACAACGGGACTCAGTTCGACTCCAAGTCCTTCAGAGACTTCTGCCAAGAACACGGTATCAGAAACCATTACTCCACTCCGGCATATCCACAGAGTAATGGCCAGGCCGAAATCTCTAACAAAGTGATCTTGGACGGCCTGAAGAAGCGACTGGACAAGGCAAAGGGAAGATGGACAGAGGAGCTTCCGAGCGTGCTATGGGCATACAGAACAACTCCAAGGAGGTCCACCTCGGCGACACCTTTCTCTCCGGCCTACGGGATGGAGGCGGTCATTCCTTTAGAAACCGGCCTTCCCACCCTGAGGACAGAGCTGGTCGACCAAGGCCGAAATGAGACGAACTTGGCAATGGAGTTGGAGCTGGCAGACGAACGCCGAGAAGCAGCAGCCCTGCGTTTGACCGACTATCAGCAGTGGTTAGCCAGGGCATACAATCAAAATGTCAGAGAAAGAAGATTCTCCGTGGGAGAGCTGGTTCTAAAGAAGACCCTGCCAGCTGACAAAGAACCAAACGAAGGGAAGCTGGCTCCGAACTGGCATGGCCCGTTCAGGGTGGTCTCACTGGCAGGGAAATCAGCCTACAAGCTCGAAGACATAGAGGGCAAGCCACTGCCGAGACCGTGGAATGCATCCCACTTAAAGAAATTCTATTTTTAAAGATGTAATGAATCCCGGAATCAATGAAAGCAGCTTTCGCCCTGTCATCAATCTATCATCTCTCTTTGACTGACTCCGGCAGCTCTGGGTCTACCGCCCTGGAAAAGGCCTCGAGTTCGAACACTCGGCCGATTCCTAAAGTCCGGGTTTTACCCCACTCAAGGATCCACCGCCTTGGAAAAGGCCTCGAGTTCGAACACTCGGCCGATTCCTAAAGTCCGGGTTTTACCCCACTCAAGGGTCCACCGCCCTGGAAAAGGCCTCGAGTTCGAACACTCGGCCGATTCCTAAAGTCCGGGTTTTACCCCACTCAAGGGTCCACCGCCCTGGAAAAGGCCTCGAGTTCGAACACTCGGCCGATTCCTAAAGTCCGGGTTTTACCCCACTCAAGGGTCCACCGCCCTGGAAAAGGCCTCGAGTTCGAACACTCGGCCGCTTCCTAAAGTCCGGGTTTTACCCCACTCAAGGGTCTACCGCCCTGGAAAAGGCCCCGAGTTCGAACACTCGGCCGATTCCTAAAGTCCTGGTTTTACCCCATTCAAGGGTCCACCGCCGTGGAAAAGACCTCGAGTTCGAACACTCGGTCGTTTCCTAAAGTCCGGGTTTACACACCCCTCAAAGACCGTTGCCGAACTCATGCTCACATAGCCGAGACCAGCAGGATTATGGATCCACTTTGGCGCAAGGCAGTTCGTCTCGGCCAAAGCTAGCCATTTCGGCCAAGGTCAGTTTTTAAGAAAGAAAGAGTTGTGCAAGCACTGAAGCACAAAAAAGCAGCACAAAAACGCAAGTGTTACAAGACAGTGCGAAAGAAGTAAAAAAGAATGCAAAAGCACTATACACAGTCTGAGTGATCACAAAACTCTTCCTTTTTATTCATTACAATTGCTCCATTACAAAGGTTACAGAAAAGAAAACAAAATACAGAAAGGAGGATCGCAGTCCTCTAAAAACAGAAAATAAAGTGAAAGCTGGGAGACTCTGATCTTCACCGACTCTTCAGGCTGCAAGCTCGAAGACGCCGGATCGTTGCCTGGAGGTTCTGAGGGATCCTGAATTTCAGCGAGCTCTACAATACACTTTGGTTGGTCAGACCAAAGCACTGCAGAGCCCCTCCAGTTCGGAGGCCCTGGACCTCGCTGAGCTCTTCAACACCCTCTAGTCAGTGAGACCAAAGTTTGAAGAACCCCCAGGTCCAGCGGGGCCTCAATCCCACCCTTAACTCGGCGATCCTGACACGGCGCAGGGGGCTCACGGGGAGCGCGATGTCACCCAGGACCCTGCAGGATCGCCAGACGCAGAGGGCGCCACCATCCCACAGTTACAGAAGACTCCCCTGCAACCGGACCAGGGACGGTTGGCCGTGAACCCGCGTTCGACTCTCTCTACCTCGAGGGTCACGCGTCACAGTAAAGGCATTCAATACCATTCAATATCACATCCAGAAGCGAAGGAGAGAAAAATGCACAAGTAAAGAAGCCCGTCTTTTATTAATAGCAAAGAGTATTACAGGGCTGAAAAAGAAAAACAATACATATAAAAGGCCAAAGGTAAAAAGAAGCAAGGCTACTGTGGCTTCGGCGACTCCACCAGGTCGATCACCGTATCTGTTGAACCAGCAGCGTCGGCCACGACCGTGACCTTGATTGGAGCATCGCCGGCAGAAGGGGCCTTGACCGGTACCTCACCCGAAGCGTAGGCAGAAGAGGCTTCGCCTTGGGGCGCGGCCGAAGCATCGCTCGGGGCCGGGGCAACTGGAGCGGCGTCTGGAGCAGGAACGACTGCAGGAGCTTCGACTGGGGTACTTTCAGCTGCAGGAGCGGGGCTCGGCTCAGGAGCCGAGTCCGAATACTTCGGCAAGTCCCGGTAGACGGGGTGGTCTTCAGGAACCCCCACACGCCTCAGTGCGGCCAAGCATCCTTCCTCAAACAGAATGGAGGTGATCTCCTCCACCTGCTTCTCATATAGCTCCGTGGCATGGTCCACCCCATTCTGGAAAGCGGATTGGGCCTCGGACAGAAGAGAGGCCTTCTCCTTCTCCAGCTCGGCATTCGCTGTCTTCAACTTCTCTCTTTCAGCGTGCCCGGCCAGCACCTCCCCGCGCAACCTCGTCCCCTCGGCCGCCGATTCAGACTTCGATCTAGCCAGCTCCAACTCTAGCTCGGCGGTCCTCTTGTTCTTCGCCCAGATCTCGCCTTTCAGGTGATTAGCTCTCGACGTGAGTTCGGTGACATCAGCCAGAGCCGAAGCCAGCCGAGCAGTCTCCTCAGCACTGGCCCTCTTCAGCCCCTCCATTCCCTTCCTTAGCTCTTCTAGCTCCTTCTTCTGCTTCTCCCTCTCAGACTCCAGTTGAGTGACCCTCGCGGTGTTCCTGTCACTCCTCCCCACCACGGTCAGGAGCCTTTGCACGTTCTGCAAAAGGAAAAAGTGAGTCAAACAGGAGCAGTCGAGCTAAACCACTTAAAGAAGAGCGCTGAAAACACTTACCAGAAGGTTAGCCTGGATCGCTGAGACCATCAGGCTCTCGTTGTCGAATCTCTCGTGCGTCTCCATGTCTCGCAACAGAGCGCAGACCTTGGCGAGAGCTCCGATGACGTCGGCGTTCCCCATCAGCCGGTCCTCGACGTTCAGAGGCTTACCGGGTTGCGTCTCCATCCTCGGTCTCCATGGCGCTGGGGCAGTTCGAGGTCCCGAAGCCGATCCAGAACCTTGCCCTACCGAGATGGTGAGCTCGCGGGTCGCCCCGCCGGTCGACTTGCTGGCCGGCGCACTCTTCTCAGTTGGAGCCTTGACTCCGGGGGCCCGCGCCGGAGTTTTACCCTTCGGAGGCTGTTCAGCCCCCGAGTCCTTCCCCCCCCCCGCCTTGGATTTCTTCTTGGGCGGGGACCCCTCCTCGCTCGGAGCGGGGGCAGGAGCAGAAGTAGCGCCAGCACCCCCCGAGCCCGAAGCTGCGCGGGTACTGGCAGATGATGGCGTCGCAAAGGAGGAAGACCCCCGCCTGAACTTGGCCGCCAGGTCCTTAACAACTGGCTCCCTTGAGCTTCCCTCCATGCCTTCTTCTCGATCGGAAGAATAAGCGTCTACTATCTGCGTCAGGTTCGGTGGCTCCGAACTAGAGGTGGATGCCTCGGCGCCAGACGCAGCTCGGCTCGCAGCAGGGTCAGTCAAAGGGATCCCGGCAGGCACGGCAACGGAGACGGTGGGACGATCAGGGTGCGCCTCGTCCACCTCGGCTACTCTCCTGTAGTGGCCACGGTACCTCGGCGTATACCCGAGCAGCTTCCAAGCCGACCTGGTCTCGTGCCCCTTGTATCTCTCTACCTTATTGATGCCGTCAACGTTCCTCCTCCAGCCTTCACTCGCAGCTCGGCGTCGCCTCGCGCCTGCCTCTGCATAACAGACAATAAGAGTGTCAGCTCGGGCATCATCGAGATCAAGCAAAGCGAGTAAGAAAAAAGAAGCGGTGTTTACTTGGGACAGTCCCGGGGCGACGTGGGACCATCAGCCTCCTGCTCTCGCCAGCGCTGAACTCCCAGTCCCCCGACACAAAGAAGAAAGTTTCCTCGGCATTCTTACTCGAATCCTCCAAGGCCAGGACGAAGCCTCTTCGCTGCGGCTTCACCCGGAGATAGTATTTCCCTTCCCCAGCCTTGCAGATGTCGTAGGTATCCTCGATATCGTGGACACCCAGGTCGGTCCCCAAAATCTCATTCAGCTTCGCCGTGCCCATGATGACCTTATAGCCATTGGGCATCAGCTGGCACGGGGTAATGGACCAGGTACTAAGGCAGGCCCTAAGCAAGGGGTACAGAGGAAATCTGACCCCGCCCTCGATCACGGAGATCAGAGAGAACGGCATCCAGCCGCAGGACCAGCGCATTGTGGCATAACCGACGGAGTCCGCCGGCTTGAGGAGGACTCCCTCTGGAATATTGAAAGCGGCCCTAAATCTGGCTATGCCCTCTTCAGTATCTAAATCAAACCTAGGGGTGCCCATGTCTAAGAAGGGTGACAGCAAAGTTAAACCCTAGAAGTCGCGAAACCCCAAGAAAAAACTAGACAGAGGCACGAAGCAACTTACAGAGACAAAGGGGCGACTCAAGAACAGATCCAGGCACGTCCTATGGTCGTCCTCGCTAGAGAGATCTCGAGCAGCAGAGCAGAAATCAAAGATGAAGGCGAAGGCGAAAAGAAACCAGAAACAAGAAAGGAAGAAGACGACCCTATTTATGGAAAGGGAACCCTCGGCGCGCGCTACTTTCGAAATTCGAAAGGACGGATTTCGCGATCCGCGCCCGTTCCATCAATAAGACAGCGCAATCAGTGAAGAGGCTACGCGTGTAGCCGTCGACTCACTTCCCAGGATGGACAGGGCAGAGCATTTATTGCTCCAGAAAAGTTGAAACGACACCAGGCAATGATCGCCGCATCCCCAGACGGATTTTTCTAGCTTTCGACCACTAAAGGCTAGGACGCTTAAGAGGTCAAAAGCTAGGGGGCAATTGTGTGGGGAGATTTCCGGAACTCCAGGATTACGCTAATCACAGCCATCAGATGAGACTAAGCACTCTCACGTGCCATCCGCGTGCCATCCACGTGGCACCAAACTCACCCCGGCTACCAGGACAGAGGCCTCAGCCGAAGTCAAGCGGCTCCGGGCCGCTAGCGCCGAGCTCGGCTGCCCCATGTGCCCATCTCGACTGAGAGCTCCACCTCGGCTGAATGAGCCGGGACGGAAGCCGAAGCAGGAAAGAGCCTCCACTCGCGCCCCTCATCCCCCACGTCATCAGGCACGTGGAGGAACGAGGGCGTGAGCCAGTGAGACAGATGCGACATCCAGCCGTCCACAATCTTCACCAGATCCCTGACAGGGCGGCATCCAGCGGCTGAAGCCACATCAGGGCAAGGCCCGAGGGCGGATCCGATGGTACCCCAACCGTCAAAGGCGCCCAACACAATCTAGCCCAACAAGACGCGCATCTAATGCGACGTGGGCTGATCCGACTGGCATTAAATACAGAGTGGGCTGGATTGGACCGCATTTATTACTTTGTGGGCTGATCATGACTTCCCAGTCGAATCATGGGACCCACACCAAGATATCCTCCAAAGATACAACCCAAGCCTCTATAAATAGAGCTTCATACCACATGCAAGGTACGCACAATTCAACCCACAGAGCTGTTACTCCGCCTCTCTTCTTCCTCTCCTTCCATTGTTCCAGCTCACTCACTGACTTTGGCATCGGAGAGCCTTGCGCCGCCCAGGCCAGGGTCCTCTGACCGTTTGCTCTTCTCTTTCAGGCTTTCGGACGGTACCTAGTCATCACCACTTTGGATAAGTCCTCAAAGGCTCCCCAGTTATTGTGGGTCATTATTTTCTGCACCTACAGAGTTTTCTTGAAAAAGAGAACTTACTTGAAGCCATTGATGGAGAAGAGGAAGAAAACCTTAAAGATCCTTGAAGAAGAAAAACTCTTGATCTTGAAGTACTCTTGAGATTTTTGCAAAAGAAAGCAATAAAAGCAAGAAATACAACCTCCCTCTGCTTTTATAGAAGAGAGCAAACCAAAGAAAGAAACAAGAAAAGAGGTAAGCGTTACTAATTAGTAACCTTACCAAAAGAAATGAATTAGAAAGATTCTTTCCCAAAAGAAAGATATATTGAGGAATTCTCTCCCCAAAAGAAAGCAATGAGAGGTTTTCTCCCAAAAGATAGGAGATTTGAGATATTCTCTCCCAAAATAAAGGGAACATGAGAGATTCTCTCCGAGTAAGGATATTCTTAGATATTCTCTATCCAAATGAGATATTTTTAGATATTCTTTACAACAATGAAACCATATGAAATCTAAGCCATCTTCAAAAGCATAAGGTCCCATGGGTTAGCCCATATGAGCCAGGTTTGACCACCTAGGCACTTAAAAAAAAAGGGGCTTTTAGTCAAAGAGTAATCCCTCTGACCAACAAAAATGGTTCCATGCCTCTTTTGAGTTGATTGGACAATATAAAAAAGAATTCCAAGCCCCACGAGCTTCCAAAAATCAAACCATCCAGCCTCATATACCAAATTGAGCCAAAATCTTGAAATTGACACTCTATAAAAATCCAAACCAAATCCTGGTCCCCTAACTTGCCACATACAGCCTGTTAGGTCACAAGATCAAAACCAAAATTGACCCCCCAACATTCCACATACAGTTTGTTGGGTCGCACAGTCAAAATCAAACCCGACCCCCTAACCTGCCACATACAGTTTGTTAGGTCACAAGGTCAAAAACAAAACCCAAATCCGCATCCCTGATGTCATTTTCAAAACTTTGCCTCGAGATGGTATGTGATTCCTTTCACTACCATAAAATTCCCCTGGAAGTTCAAAAGGAGACAATACCAAAAGAAAGACTGCTCAAATACTCTTGGTCAAGTCACAAGCTCTCCTTCAAAAATCTCTTCGAGGTACATCGACTACAATAGTTAAGCAACTCATCACTGTACCTTGAGGGGCAATTTGTTGACACAAAAAAAAATGTGTCACTTTGCCTCTTCAACATCAAGAAAACTACAAGAAGCTACAGCCTACCATAAATAGGCAATGTTACTTCCAAAAGCCAAATCTTATCATAATCAAACAAAAACTGCAAGATCCTTCAAGACAGTCAAAAGAGGAGCACATAAGAAGTTTCGGGTCATTTCAAAATCATTTGGCCTAACTTCGCTTCTCCGATAGCTGAACAGGAGCTCTCGGCGGCGATAGCATCGAAGACACCAAATCTTTGATTAGAGCCTGTGGATGATCTCAAAATACATCCAAAAGGCTCCACGTCAAGTTCCAAGTCAAACCGATAACGTTTGACCCTACATCAACCCTCGAATAGCTAAATCAAGCCTCATGGTGGAGAGAACCACTGAGGCCATCACTCATCAGACAGCACATGGATGGCTTCAAGATTCTTACAAAGTGTTACACGTCAAGTTTCAGGTCATTTAGATAACATTTGACCATACTTTGACTCTCGGAAGCCAAATCAGGCCTCTCGGTGGTAAAGCTCCCCGGGACCATGGTTTCTCAAAATGACTCCAATAGGTTTCCTGTCAAATTTCAAGTCAATCGGACACTGATTGACCGCACATCAAGGCGCGACATCTTCCTCGCGACAAAATCAAGTCTACTGGCGACAGGATCCGTATGGCTTGAAAACTCAAATAAAAGCCCATGGTTGATCTTATTTATTGCTTAGGAGACTTCACCTCAAATTTCAGGTCATTCTGACATCGTTTGACCCAGTTTCAGCTTCTGACGAAAAATCGACAGCTTCTGGATTTTTTGTGCTTTTTTTTTATCTGGGATTTATGTGTGTTTTTTTTTATCCATAGAAAGAAAGAGAGGAAACTCTGCTGAAGTTTTGCACCGGCCACCACTACAAGGTGACAAAAGTCCCTTGCGGGGGTACCCCCCCCCCCCCAAGGTCCTTGCCATCTCCTTCTACCTCCAATGGCTTAGACATGGCTTTTCAGCCCGTCTACTTAGGTTTTTATTAGGCATAAGACCTCCTCTTGGTCTTTGTCCTCTAAAAATCTGAGGTTATAGCCAAGCCAAGCGAATCAAGAGCATCCTCTGTTCTCATCTTCATGGATGATGGCACAATCCATACATGGCTTGCGACCGTCAATCTGAACGAGTCACCCACTATCTCGTGAGAAGCTAGATCCTCCTTTTCTTGTTTTTCATTGTAGTTTATATTTTTCTAAAAGAGACAAAAATCACAACTCTTGTCTTCATTATTGATAAGAATTGTAAATCGGCTATAAATGCCAAAATCGGCTATAAACGCCAAAACATCGCCTTTCACGGCAAATCAAAGAAAAATGTCTCTTTTCTTAAATATATGTGCAATGGAAAACTTGAAAGAAGTTGATTTCCGGATCACCATTTGCAATTCCAAGTAAAATAGAAAATCTGGCACACCCACACATAAAAAAAATGTTGATGCACGCCTTTGCCCCCGGGCGCGAAAGGGTCGGATCAAATGGACTCCCACGTCTGCCGACCTCGGTAGCACCGAGCAAAAGCGCGGTCCATCAAACATGGTAGTCGCTAAGTCCAAGGAACCCTTGAGCCAAAAAGCATGTACAGAGGAAGTTATACATGGTCAAACAGATTGTGCAGATAGGTGATGTTACGATCATCAAGATAGCCTCTGTAGACAATCTGGGAAATCCCTTTTACTAAGCCTTTGGCTACCAAAGTCTTTGAGCAGTATGTAGATGGGATGGGCATGAGATGCAACACTAACTGGCATTGAGCCCAAGTGGGAGATTGTTAGTTTTATGGGCTCAATCCAGTAGATGATATAATAAATTGATTAATTTCTTTATTTATCAGTATATTCATCCTTTTTTTCATGAGATGAATGGTGATTTATTATATACTTGCACATAACAAATACGAATGACATGATGGTTCATGAGATGAACCGGGGTCTGTTGGATACCGCGATCACTGAGAGGGGGGGTGAATCAGTGATTTCTAAAAACAGGTCCAATTCAACAAAAAACAAGTCAAATCACACAATGACACCAGATTTAACGTGGTTCACCGAAAGGCTACGTCCACGGTTCAAAGACTGTCCGAACACCAATCCGGGACAGATCTGAATCTTATTTAGTCGCACCAACGACAAAGAGCACCAACCCTTAGTTTCAGATAGCACCAACTATCTAGGAAGCACCGACTCCCTTTACAATTTATCTGCACCCACAGATAGGATCACCAAACCCTAAACACCAAGCACCAACTTGATGTATAAACAGAATAGAATATTAACTCTGTCTACAGCCCTTCCCCTCTACAATTCTCTCTCTCTCAATCCCTTACAAATTGAAAATTAAAGCATAAACAGAGAGACACTTAACTCATGGACGAATCACCATCTTCTAGAGCATAATCTCGTCCACAATTGCTGTAGAAAACGTCTGATAATGCAGCAACACAGCAACACAGCACCATCACTCTTCTTCTCTCCAAAACTCTCTCTATAACTCTCTAAAACTCTTCTCTTCTGGTGTATCTTTAGAACGACCCATACATGCCTTTATATAGGTTTTGATAACCCTTAATTGTATTTAAAACGGGCTACAATTCGTTTAGAAAGAGTCCCAAACAAATTAGATAAGAGTGCTGAATTTTCGTGCAAAAACTTCTAATTCTGCGCAACTCTGGTTCCCGTGCTCGGTCGACATCATGCCTTGCTCGGTCGACCGAAGACACTGACTGGAAACAGACAACTTTCGAGCTCGGTCGACATCCTGGGGTCGCGGTCGACCGAAGACACACTGTGTCACGAAAATAACTGAGAGGTGCCTGAAACTATTTTCTGCAGGTTTCTTCTTGCTCGGTCGACCGAATGAAGAGCCCGGTCGACCGCGTGCTCTGCTTTAGGAATTCTGAATTCCTGACTGTTTCAATTCTGTTTCTTCTTTTCAGCTCTATCAACACTAGCCTATTAACATCATGTTTGTGACAATGTGTTGACAAGAATTCCAACTCAAATCAATACTTGAGATACTGATTCTTCAAATTCTTCAAAAGACTTTCAAGTCATCTCAAATTCCAACAATCTCCCCCTTTGGAATTGTTGGCAACACTATTGGAACTTCAACACTTTCAACTCCAGCTTGCAGCTCTTCCAAGTTCTTTTCAACACTTACTTGGAACCATTTCTGAAATTCTGAAATAACAACCGTGCATTTTCAACAATCTCCCCCTAGCTTTCATAGCCTAACATCTCTCCTTGCTATCATAGCATGACATCTCTCCCCCTTTGACAACAAGTCCAAAGGGACCAAACCGAGGAGCGAATAGGATATTCAATGAATGCATTGCTCCCCCTTTCAAGCACAACTCCTACGGTTTAGGAGAGTGAGTAACTCCTAACTTTTTCCGGAGATACTCGAAGACTTCCTTTGGCAGAGGTTTCGTGAAAATATCAGCCACTTGCTCAGTTGTTGGAACATATTCCAACTTGACCTCTCCATCAGCAACTTTATCTTTAAGAAAATGATAACGAATTGCTACATGCTTTGTTCGAGAGTGCTGAACAGGATTCTTAGATATATGAATTGCACTAGTGTTGTCACATAGGATCGGAGTAGGATCCGTTGTAGGAACTCCTAGATCAGAGAGCATTTGCCGCATCCATAACACTTGCGTACAACAAGTTGCCGCTGCAATATATTCCGCTTCCGCTGTCGAAAGGGATACTGAGTCTTGCTTCTTACTATGCCAAGCAACTAATCTTTCTCCAAGATAAAATGCACCGCCGCTAGTACTCTTGCAATCATCTACGCATCCAGCCCAATCGGCATCAGAATATGCAACTAGAGTGAAGGATTTGCCTTTGGGATACCAGATACCAAGCTCCATAGTACCTTTCAGATATCGAAAGATTCGTTTCACTGCTGTAAGGTGCGTTTCAGTTGGTGCTGCTTGAAAACGTGCAACCATACATACTGCTTGTAGAAGATCTGGTCTTGTAGCAGTTAAGTAGAGCAAGCTTCCTATCATAGAGCGATAGGTGGTATGATCAACGGACGAGGCCTTATCATCTTTGCTAAGCTTCGTGTTCGTTGACATTGGTGTGCTCACTGGCTTGCTGTCTTCCATGTTAAATCGCTTCAGCATTTCCTTGATGTATTTCATCTGTGATATGAAGATGCCATGTTTCAGCTGCTGAACTTGTAAACCAAGAAAGAACTTTAGTTCTCCAAGCATTGACATCTCAAATTCTTTCTTCATCTCTTCTGCAAAATTCCTGCACATCTCCTCATCATTGCCACCAAAGATTATGTCATCAACATAAACAATGACAACCAGCTGTTTGCTTAACTCAGTTTTGACATACAGATTGCTATCAACCATTCCTTTTCCAAAACCGATCTTGCGGAGATAGAGATCCAGCCTTGCATACCATGCCCTTGGCGCTTGTTTCAATCCATAAAGAGCCTTTTTCAACTTGCACACTAGATCTGAATTTTTGCTGATGAGAAAACCATCAGGTTGCTCAATATAGACCTCTTCTTCAAGTAAACCATTCAAGAAAGCTGACTTTACGTCCATCTGAAATACCTTGAAGGTTTTGTATGCTGCCAATGCTAGAAACATACGAATAGCTTCCAAACGAGCCACAGGTGCAAAGGTCTCTTCAAAATCTATGCCTTCAACTTGAGCATAGCCTTTACAAACCAACCTTGCTTTGTTTCTAATGACTTGACCATCTTCATTCAGCTTATTCCGAAAGACCCATTTAGTACCAATAACATTCTTATCAGTAGGTCTAGGAACAAGTTCCCATGTGGAGTTCTTCTCAATTTGCTCCAACTCCTCATGCATAGATTTCAACCAACTTTCATCGAGACTGGTTTCAGCCACAGTCTTGGGTTCAATGGTGGACACAAGTGAGTAATTGCTAACTACACTTTGTCTAGTTTGAACGCCTGCCTTAGGATCTCCAATGATTTGATCCTTAGGGTGTTGCTCTACCCAAGTGCTGTGCTTCTTAGGTGAAGTATCTTCTGAGTCATCCTTTGATTTCTCAGAATCATTAGTTTCAGCCATCTCATCATCAATCTCACTCGAGTCCTCATAAACTGGACTGTCATTATGAGTTGCATTCTTTGGTTCAATATTCTCATCTATTCTCACATCAGCACTTTCTATGATTTTTCTGGTTCTTTTGTTAAGACACCTATATGCCTTGCTAGTAGAGGAGTAACCCAGAAATATACCTTCGTCAGCTCTTTCTTCAAATTTGCCGGGATTTTGTTCGAGCCGCTTGATGTAACACTTGCTGCCGAAGACTTTGAAGTGCTTGACTGTTGCTTTTCGCCCAAACCATAGCTCATAGGGAGTTTTGACTTCATGTGGCCTGATCAAGCATCGGTTTTGAATGTATACAGCCGTATGAATTGCCTCTTTCCAATACTTGTCAGCCATCTTGCTTTCACTTAGCATCGTACGAGCCATCTCTTGTACGGTGCGATTCTTCCGTTCCACAACTCCATTTTGCTGTGGAGTTCTAGGGGCTGAGTACTGTCTTTGAATGCCATGATGTTCACAATATTTAGTGAACTCTTCAGATGTGAACTCGCCTCCACGATCAGACCTTAAAATCTTGATGCGTTTTTTCAATTGATTTTCAACCTGTGCTTTAAACACTTTAAAACGATCAAGTGCTTGATGCTTATGCTTAAGAAACAATACCCATGTCATACGAGTATAATCATCAATGCATAACATGAAATACTTATCTCCATTGGTGCTTTGAGTTCGCATCGGTCCACAGAGATCAGTGTGCACTAGCTCAAGAGGTTTCTTGGAATGATGCTCCTTTGACTTGAACATAACCCTCGTTTGCTTTCCCTTTTGGCAAGAGTCGCAAATGGGATTGGAAGGCTTTTCAACTTTAGACATGCCTCTTACAGCCTTTGAATTGCAAATCTTTGACATGTTATCAAAGCTTAGATGCCCAAGGCGTTTGTGCCACAACCAACTTTCCTCTGTCCGACTCATCAAGCAGGTCTTTTCAGCTCCATCTGACAATGTATAGAGATTTCCAGCAGTTCTTGATCCAGTTGCCACTGTTTTGCCGTTGCTACTCTTCTTGATGGCAAACCCATTCTTTGTGAAGATAACTTCGTGACCCTTGTCACAGATCTGGCTCACACTAAGCAGGTTGTGTCTCAATCCAGACACATATAAGACTTCTTCAGATCTGATCTTGTTTGCCATAAGCTGAATAACACCTTTTCCGCAGATTTTGGCACCATCATTGTTGCCAAACTTCACTGAACCGCCTTCATAGTGCTGTAATTTGATGAATTTCTCTTTATCACTAGTCATATGGCTTGAACAACCACTATCAAGGACCCATGGTGCTGCCTTCTTTTGTGCATTGAATGCCATTTGCACAATGAGAGATTCTTTGGGACTTTCTGCACTTTGCTTTGCTCTCCAAACCTTGACTAACTTGGGTTTCTTTTCAACCTGAAATTTGTTAGCAATATGCAACCTACAATCCCTAGCCAAGTGTCCATAAATATGACACATATAGCACTCAATTTTGTGGCTACTTAGGATTGAAAAAGGATTCCTAGTCACAAGTGGGCTGTTTCTTACATAGAATTTGCAATCAGCTCTTTTATGTCCAAACATATTACAATGAAAGCAATAACCATAGAATTTGTATCTTCTTTGTGACTGGTTAATCTTCATTACCTTTCTAACAGGAATGGACTCCTTTCTAGATTGAGTGGGCTTCATAGAGTTAGAAGGTGCAGTGACTTGCTTCACAAGCTCTTTCTTTTTAGGAGGTGCAATCTTAGAGGATTCACCTTTCTCAAATCCTAGACCAAATCTGAAGTGGGCAGGTCTTTGAACTTTCAGTAGTTCATTGAGTTTCATAGTCCCTTCAATCGCTTGGAGCGCTTTGAGTTTTTTGCTATTTTCCAAATTTTCAGCCTTTGCTCTAGCGATCTCAGTTTCAAGTTTCATAGCCTCTTCCTTTTTGATACTTATTTGGTTTTCAAGGACTTCTACCATTCTTTTATATTCTTCTACTTGAGTTTTCAAAGCAATAATAGAACTTTCAGATTCATGGAGAAGTTTCAGATTTTTCTTACTTGATTTGCGTTCCATGCTAAGCTCCTCAAGTGCGGCTATGAGTTCCTCTTCAAGATTGACTTCAGCCTCCTCATCCTCTTCCGGATCTAGCTCTTCTTCTTCTTCAACAGTGACCATGAAGAGAGCTTCGGTTGATTCATCATCGTCTGAAGTTTCAGACGTGCTGTCATCTTGTTGACATAGAAAGTTTTTAGCTTTGCCCCTTTTTCTGAAATTTCTCTTTCCTTTACTCTTTTCAGCATAAGAGTCATTATCATTGTCTTCTTTTAGCGGACACTTCGCAGCAAAGTGACCAATACCTCCACAATTGAAGCATTTAAAGGGTAGCTTCCCTTTGTACTTGCCATTGCTTCCTTTCTTCAATTTTCTAACAAATTGAGCCTCAAGCTCATCATCATCAGAATCAACATCATGACCAGCAGTCTCTTTTGCCTTTTTCTGAACTTTGAAGGCCGCTTCTTTATCAGATGAAGACGTCTTTCCTATGCGCATCTCATAGGCAGTTAGAGAACCATGTAATTCATCCATGGAAAATGCATTCAGATCTTTGGCTTCTTCAATGGCTGAGACTTTTGAATCAAACCGGGGAAGAAGAGATCTTAGAACCTTTTTGACGATGACCGGCTCTTTAATCTCCTCCCCTAGTCCACGAATGTCATTCGTAACTTCATTCACTCGTTGCATATACGAGTCAACATTCTCGCTTTCCTCCATGCGAAGAGACTCGAATTGAGAGCGATGAGTTTGCAATTTGGCTTCTTTAATCTTCTCATCACCTTCATGTATGCTTTGCAACTTGTCCCAAATTTCCTTCGCTGTTTTGCATGCAATTACTTTGACAAGCTCGCTGTCCACAAGGCCACTAAAGAGTGCATTCTGCGCCTTGGAGTCGTTGTCTGCCAACTTCTTCGATGCTGTATCATTGGGTACGGTGGCAGCATTGTAACCGGCTCTGACAGCCTCCCAAACATCATAGCCAAGAGATTTGATGAAGGCTTGCATCCTAATCTTCCAAAAGGAGTAATTAGAACCATCAAACAGAGGTGCTTTCATATTCCCTGTATTGACTGCCATGTGATTTGACAAGAGATCACCCTTAGCGTATTAAACTGATCAAGGGAACCTCGCTCTGATGCCAATTGTTGGATACCGCGATCACTGAGAGGGGGGGGGTGAATCAGTGATTTCTAAAAACAGGTCCAATTCAACAAAAAACAAGTCAAATCACACAATGACACCAGATTTAACGTGGTTCACCGAAAGGCTACGTCCACGGTTCAAAGACTGTCCGAACACCAATCCGGGACAGATCTGAATCTTATTTAGTCGCACCAACGACAAAGAGCACCAACCCTTAGTTTCAGATAGCACCAACTATCTAGGAAGCACCGACTCCCTTTATAATTTATCTGCACCCACAGATAGGATCACCAAACCCTAAACACCAAGCACCAACTTGATGTATAAACAGAATAGAATATTAACTCTGTCTACAGCCCTTCCCCTCTACAATTCTCTCTCTCTCAATCCCTTACAAATTGAAAATTAAAGCATAAACGAGAGAGACACTTAACTCATGGACGAATCACCATCTTCTAGAGCATAATCTCGTCCACAATTGCTGTAGAAAACGTCTGATAATGCAGCAACACAGCAACACAGCACCAGCACTCTTCTTCTCTCCAAAACTCTCTCTATAACTCTCTAAAACTCTTCTCTTCTGGTGTATCTTTAGAACGACCCATACATGCCTTTATATAGGTTTTGATAACCCTTAATTGTATTTAAAACGGGCTACAATTCGTTTAGAAAGAGTCCCAAACAAATTAGATAAGAGTGCTGAATTTTCGTGCAAAAACTTCTAATTCTGCGCAACTCTGGTTCCCGTGCTCGGTCGACATCATGCCTTGCTCGGTCGACCGAAGACACTGACTGGAAACAGACAACTTTCGAGCTCGGTCGACATCCTGGGGTCGCGGTCGACCGAAGACACACTGTGTCACGAAAATAACTGAGAGGTGCCTGAAACTATTTTCTGCAGGTTTCTTCTTGCTCGGTCGACCGAATGAAGAGCCCGGTCGACCGCGTGCTCTGCTTCAGGAATTCTGAATTCCTGACTGTTTCAATTCTGTTTCTTCTTTTCAGCTCTATCAACACTAGCCTATTAACATCATGTTTGTGACAATGTGTTGACAAGAATTCCAACTCAAATCAATACTTGAGATACTGATTCTTCAAATTCTTCAAAAGACTTTCAAGTCATCTCAAATTCAACAGGGTCCATAAGTATACTAGATGTAATACATGTGTATGGATGAGATCCACATACGGGAGACATGCATAGCAAATCTTATACTTGAATATCTTTAGAACCAGTGCTGAGACTGGACATCTCATCTGACAAGGTTATAGTACTTTGATCACTATGAGATAGTGTGATTTGTCTCAATCATCAGAATGAAGATTCTGATCATAGTGCTGGTACATTGGATGTATTGAAGGACCATGATTAGCACCTTATGAACACTGTCTTTACTTTAAGGTCTGCTCTCATAATTCCCTAACAGTAAGATCTCAATCCTGAGACATTAATGAACTCAAGTTTCTATCTATTCATTTGCTTTGAGTCACCAATGAGTGAGGCCAACTGTAGGTCAACACCTCGGTGATTTGGGCACTTAATAGTAGAGCTGTGGGAACATTCAATGGTCAAGATGGAATCTATCTTTAATATCCCCTTGTGCCAATTAATGGATTTATCATTGGTAAGTGTACGCCCTTTCTGATTAAGAGTTAATTGGAAAGGCACCTATGATCATTATAATTAATTGGGGCTCAAGGATAATAAGATATGGATCTAAGTTTGGAAGACAGGCCTAATTGATCCATCGATATTGATGGAGGGGCCTACTTGTGGTAATGTGGAAGTTTAGGGTCTTCTATGTAATATTCCTAAGACTGGAGTTCAATTGCATTTATATAGTGGAGTTATTTGCAATTAACTGTGGGCCCAGATTGCACATGAGATGTGGGGTCGCGAGTCCCAGTTGGAGCCAGCTATCTAAGGAATCCCTAGTGGTCCCCACACTAGCCCAAGTTATTAGAAAAATACTAATTCTAGTTGAATTCTAAAATGAAAGTTACTATTTTTATTTGAAGTGAGACTTCTAATAGTGGTAATAGTAAACTTACTAATTTTAGTAGAAGTGAGACTTCTATTTTAATTAAATAGGAATTAGAAAGTTACCAATCATCATTGAAGTAAGACTTCTAATTATGATTTAATAAGTTGCCAATTCTTAATTGAAGTGAGACTTCTATTTTAATTGGTAAAGAAGAGAAACTTATTATTTCTTATGGAAGTAAGACTTCTAATAGAAATTAGTAAGTGTGGCTTGCAAAAGCTATAAAAGGAGAAGAGAAGGTGTTGCACGCCTAATGCAATAATCCCATAGGGATTCACGCCCAGGGGTTTTGAGGTCCAAGAGTTGGGCGTCCCACACCTTTGTGCAAGGGTTGCACATGGTCTTTCTCGTTTCCCTCTTCTAGTTTTTTTTTCTAGTTTCTCCTTTGAGTTCCTAGTAGTTTTCTCTTGGAGATCCCACCATCTTCTTGAGAAAAAGATAATCTGATACTGGTCATAGCGTGGAAGATCAAAAGGTCTTGGAGATCCTGATTTGATTAGTGAAAGCATTTCATCATCAAAGAAAGACGCAACTTCTCCATTTGAGCACAACCGAGCTCCAAAGGTATAACCTACTTCCTTGTATGTTGTAGATTTTATTGTGGCTTGTTTGTTGTTGTACTATCTTCTTGATAGGTTTATTTACTGATCATGATGGCTGAGATTGAGGATATGCATCCTGGATTGGGTTTCTAGCCTTCTGAATAGTCTGATCCCTACATCAAGTGGGTCAAAAGTTTTTGAAACCTATTCTAGAGGCCCACCTATTTCCAACACATGACTGGCTGGTACTTTTATAGGAGCCAGTGTAATCATTTTGGGCAAGATCAGGCACGGTTACCGAGATGCTGTATGCCGAGTTCGGGACATGACTGGCTGGTACTTTTACCGGAGCCAGTGTAATCTTTTTTGGCAGCGATCTGGTACTGTTACCGAGATGTTGTATGCCGAGATCGGGACATGACTGGCTGGTACTTTTACCAGAGCCAGTGTAATCTTTTTGGGCGAGCTCGAGAGGGTCCTTGTTGACGCGCTGAAGAGTGCCGAGTCATGCCTAACCGTAGCTGTGATGGCCTCGCGCGCTACTGCCGAACTGGAGAGGGCCGCTACTGCCACGCTGGAGAGTGCCGAGTCATGCCTAGCCAAAGCTATGATGGCCTCACACACTGTTGTCGAGCTGGAACATGGTACTGCTGCAAGCTGGAGAGGGCTGCTACTGTCGCGCTGGAGAGTGCCGAGTCATGCCTAGCAGTAGCTGTGATGGACTCGCGCACTACTACCGAGCTAGAGCATGGCACTACTGCCAAGCTGTAAGACCCCGACCCCCAATCCTCGTGTTTAGTGTTGTCTTAGTTGTGGATTAGCTTTTTGAGTGAGATTAGAGTTGGTTTGACTTCGTTTGTGGTTTTGGTTAGATTTTTCATAGCTTTGGAGATTTTTCTAGAGCCGTTGACTTTGGTTTGACCCGACCCAAGTGATTCGTGTTTTCGTAAGCGTTTATTCTCGATTTTGAAAATTTCTAATTTTTATTCCTTTTGACTCATTTTATTGATTTTAACAACTTTCATGTTTTAATTGTTTGGATTTGAGGCTCAGAAAATGCGTTTTTTCGAGGAAAAAGGGCAAAAATGACTTTTTACACTAAATATGTACTTGAATTTCAAAAATTTCAGAAATTGGGGAAAATATACCTTTTGGAAACTAGATATTTCAACGATCGATTTTGTCTTCTTCGTCGATCTCGTCCGAGGCCCGCAAGACCATGATTTAGCCATTTTAAGTTTCAACTGTAATGGGCCCCATTTTCAAGCTACTTAAGTCATCTCCTTCCTCTCTCTCTTCCATTATTCATTTTTCCTGTAACTTCTTTACCTAGAGCTGGAGGAGAAACCCATTTTTCTCTCATCTTCTTCCTCATGAATGATCTAGCTAGAGAGCTCCGTTTTCAAATCTAAGACTACCATTTTCTTCCTCTCATCTCAAGCTTTTGATTGCTACCATTTTCTTGGAAATTCCAGCTGATCTTCTACTCCATCTTCCTCCTTGTTTCTTGTTTGGGTATTTCCAGGTAAGAGCTTGAACCCATCTCTTTCATGGAGCTCATTTAGCTCATTAAGAACCCTTTTCCCTAACTTTCAAACCCATTTTCGAAATGGGGGTTTTTGGTGACCAAAATAGTGATTTTGAGTGTTCTCTTTTGGGGCTTTTGTGTAGATTTCGTGGATCTTCTCTTGGGTTGGATTTTATCATAGATTTGATTAGCATTTGGGCCAAGGCAAGTGATCTCTTTAGCTTTTCCTTGTACATGTTAAGTATGGAAACTATTTTGATTTCAAGTATGTGATTCCATTCGCTAATCTTACTTTGTTTGGATTTTAACATGATTGATTGGTTTGAAATCCACTTTTAATCTTGCATGCATATGTTTCTAATATGGTTTGAAAACCCTTCTTCTAGATCAAGTTTAAATTATGTTTTCGCCTAATTTTATGTGGTTTGAAAGGCTTGATTTATGGTTATTAATGATTTGGAAAAATGGAGGTGTTTGGAATGTGATTGATAAAGGAAATGTTTAGTTTATCCCTTGGAAAGCATGGTGGCTTAGGGAGTGCAGGTGGTTCAGAAATAAGAATGAAGAAGGGAAGAAAAATGTGAAAATCTGACTTGGGATGCACTATCCTGCACTGTCGGTCAAGTGTCGGTCAGCTGTCGGTTGACCGAACTGCCAAGTTCGGTTAACCGACAGCCAACCGAAACCCTGTCGGTTTGATTTCCAGAGAGCTGCACTAGCGTCTGGACTTTTTGGGCAGATGGCGGCTAACCAAACCCTGATTGTCGCTATCCGATAGCCAACCGAGTCCCTTGTCGGTCGCTTTTCCCGCCAGCTGCAAATTCGGGCCTGAGACCTGTCGGTCAACCTTCGGTTAGGTGTCGGTTAGCCGATACCCCACTTCGGCTTGCCGACAGGTGACCGAGGAGCTGACCGAATTTGAATAATGGACTTCTTTTGAAGGATTTTTGTGGGAATGAAAACTTGAATATGTTGAGAGACTTCTACTTGAGGGTTGTGCATTTAAATTTTAAAATGTCCTAATTTCGGAGGCACCAATCCCATTTCTATTTCTTGACATTAAGTTTCAAATACACATAGATCAATGGAAGTCTTTAAAACAAGCCTGATAAACCTTGTTTTTCAAACTTTAGTCTTGTTATTTAGAAGATCATCGTGTATTAATTTGGATTTCAGTACAAGATTATTTAAGAAATTGTTTCAAGAATTGTCATCGAATTCTCGCCTTGAATATTCAAGTATAAGTTGTTTGAAGATTTGTTTCAAGAAAAATAGTCGTGCTCTCGCTTTAAAATTTCAAATATAAGTTTATCCGAAGATTTGTTTTTAAGAATAAACAAGTGATTGGGAAATATAAGAACTCGGCCGGGCGGCACCCTTAACCATGGGGCGAAGCGTGTTAACCACGGGCTTCAAAAGGCTAGTCTCCATAAGTGATTTGAGAAATATAAGAACTCGGCCAGGCGGTACCCTTAACCATGGGGCGAAGCGTGTCAACCACGGCCTTCAAACGGCGAGTCTCCACTAGTGATTTGTCTTGCAAATATATTTTTGTCTCGTGCATTCATGAATTTAAGTGAATACCACTGAGCTTGGACTGCCCCTCCAGTCTGATCCACTAGTTGGGGGGTCCTTCAACGTAAGGACTATCTGCAGATTAGTCGTGTAATCTATACACATCTTTGCTTTGTCCCGGTTCCGCTGCCGGTTTCCCTCCCACCTTGTGTGGCTTGGGCCTTTGCTTTGTTTAGTTCATCTTTGCTTTGTTTTTGCTTGCTCTCATCTTCATGTATGAAGGAGAAAGGATTGAGCTCAATGTGGATTTACTATTCATGATATTATATGTATTCATGTTAGTTTCGTTTCGTATATTGCCCATGGACTTTTGTTTTCTTGATAAGTATTTTGTTCACGATTGTTTTAGACCTTGTAAATCTATTTCAAGTTCAGTAAAATGTTTTAAATATTGTATCTTTTAAACTTTCATTTTATTATGATCTTACCTGAATTGATCAACTGCCAGACCGTCGTGTCTGATATTCTACATTTTGGTGCTCTAGGTAGCAGGTCCTCGTCGTGAGCTAGTTCGTGTGCAGTTGGCTTTTGAGCCACGAGTTTTGCAGACTTGTTGTGTCAGCGATGTCATGTAGACGTCATGCTGGACTCCAGAGTTACGTTTCACCCCTGGGTAGCACTTGTTCTTAGTTTGATATTTTGTAGGGCTTTTATTAGCATTTTCTTGGGACTGTAATTAATGCACTTGTTAAATTTGTAACTAGAACATGTTAGGGTAATGATAAGTCTGTTACTGTCAGCTCTATTTATTTTAATATTATGATTTGTTCTAGTCTGAGTTTGAATATTGCTATGACAGCTTTACGCTGGTAGGTTAAGTGCGACGTGGAATCCAATAGCCACGGACTTCGGGCCACAACGCCTTGTAAGCTTCCACGAAATATTTTGATGTGTTTGGGAATTTTGCCTTACTCGCACACGCGAATCCTGGGGAGAAATACAAAAATTTTAGTTAACCCCAAATCACGCTCCCCGAGATCGGATCACTGCAAGATCTCGATTTTGGGACGTGACACAAGCTGGTTTTAGTTTGAGTCTGATTGCTCTTCTTTGGTGATGCTCTCGCCGAGGTTACGGTGGAGGAGCGTGCCATCGAGGCCGACGGTAGAGGATCGTGCCATCAAAGCCGACGGTAGAGGACCGTGCCGCCGAGCTGGAGAGGACACTGCTGTTGATGTTGGCATGGACTCCTCGCAACCCCCGGGGGTGGAGGCCGAGACCGCTACTAGGCTCATGGATGTTTTGTTTCGATCAGCTTCATTCTCGCCAGATGACTTGTTGTCCTTCTTGGAGGCTCTATCTTCCTGCCGGAGGGCAGGGCTTTGATGGTGGAAGATCACTTTGCCCGGAATGCTCCAGTCGAAGGTTATATCACCGGGAAGGTGCTGTGACCCCCCTTGAAGATAAACCTGACCGAGTCTCAGGCTCTCCAACGCAGTTGTCGCTGGTCCTTAGATGATTCTTCGCCCTTTTTTTGGTTTTTGGAGGCATAGTGTTTGAGAAGATGACTTTTTGATCATTTTCCCACAAACGGTGCCAATTGTAAGTGCACAAAATTCATAGACCCGGGGGGTGAAGACGAGGCTCTCTTGAAGAGGATGAAGCTCTTTAAACATGGTAGGGTGCCTTTGAACCTGAAAAAGGGAGAAGAAGAAAGACCGTGAAAGACTCTGGCTTGGGCAGTGCAGGGCTCTTCAATGACTAAGTTAGTTGCAGTTGCAGGACTAAGCAGAGGTAGGAGATGAAATTTGGGGGAGGAGATAGCATACCAGCGTATGGTTTTTGCCATGCTTTGCTCTGAACCTGTTCCTGTGTTTATATAGAGAGAGAGAGAGGTTGCAGGGAGGTGGCTCTGTCAAGGAGCTGTCCCATCGTAGCACACTCTTCTTTAATATCAGTCCCATCGTAGCCCATCCTATCCCATCGGGCCTTATCACGGCGCATTAGGAGTCGTGGATGCCGTTTTGTCAGGGACTATGGGCAATGCCCTTGTCTTGTCACACGTTTTGTAACGTGGCTGAGTCTTCATAGAGGTACAGCTGTCAGTGCTCAGTACTTTTACCAAGATGAGGCTCGTGGCCGAGATGGAGCGTCTGGCCGAGGTGAGGACCTGGCAGAGATGGAGGGTCTGACCGAGGTGAGGACCTGGCAGAGGTGAAGGGCCTGGAAGAGATGGAGGGTCTGGCCGAGGTGAAGGGCCTGGCACTACTGCCTAGCTGGTGATCTCGGTTAGCACTGTTGCCGAGGTGCCGAATATAGCAAAAATGGTAAAAAGTCCTTTTTCGGGGTCAAAACGATGGAATTTGGCCTAAAAACGAGAAGTCCATTTATATAAATGGATTTTGAAGATCTCATCGTTTCCCCTTCCAGAATGGGGTTCCGTTCGCGATTGTGACTCTGGGCCCCTCATTTTGCCTAGTACTGTTTGGGCGCTGCACGGTGATTTCGGTGTCTGGAAAATCCCCCACACAATAAGATTTCATTTAAAGAAAAAAAAGCAATAAACAGTCCAAATCTTTTTAATGCAGACAAACAAATATATCACAAGACACTAAGAAACATCACAAAAATCAAATCAAGAAACATCACAAAAATCAAATCACACATTTGGGTCAATAGAATTCAACCCAGAAACACAAGAATTACAAATTAAAAAGAACAACATTAACTAGAAACTAGCATATATGCTTATTTGGATTGAAACTAGCAAGTGTGTGATTAAGACAAGTGCTAATTCTTGATGGGGATTCAATCCAATGCTTGAATTTTGGCACGGAGCAGCTCTGAACCACCATGCCCATTTTGTTCACCATAATCTCACACACTGACTCTCGTCTTCAAAATAACAAGGAAAATAGGGAAAGGCCGCCAAAGTCTCATCCTTACTTTGAAGATTAAGAAAGAAAATAAAGAAGAATCTCTCCATTTCCACCAACTCTAGAAACCCAATCAAGCAATCAGATCACATGCATGTTAGAATTTTTCTATGATGCCAAGATCTCATTGGATACAAACAAATAAAACTAAACACTTAATGTAATTAAGATTATACCTGATTCCATGGCTGGGGCTAAACTAAGGAGGGATTTACAACTTCCTTGAACCCTTTTCTTATCTCTCTCGCAAATTGATGGAAGCTAAGAAAATTAACCGTATGCAAGGAAGTAACCCAAGAGATTCTTTTATAGAGAGAGGATCCTCCCATCAAGGTAAGCAATCTAAAATCTCTCCAATCATATCTCCCTAATTGAGGAACTTATAAAGGCAAGATTTTAAATCCTTTGACCATGGGGAAAATATCCTTTATTGGATGTTCTAGAAGGAAGTGAGCCCATGTGGTCAGGTGGACCACACTCCCTTATTCCAACATTCTCCCACTTGGTCCAATGACCACAAAAAATAAAATAATTATATATATATTTGAGAAAAAAAATTAAAAAATAAGACTCTGACTGGTGCGCACCATTTTTCAAAACACTTGCCATGTAAACTTTTAAGCTCAATCTTTAACCACTGATTAAGTAAGCCTGTTGATGAGAACTATGGCAGTTACACGTCTTAAATGACATGGTCCCTTCCATAATTGCTGCATCTCCATATTCACTTAACCTAGTCTTTAATTACGGTAAAATAGGATACATTTCATGACAATCCTATTTAATGGGTTCATTAATGTCATTCACCTTACTATTCTCACTTTACAAATCTTTAAACACATGTGAACAAAAATAAAGCAAGAATATACGAAATCACAAAACTATAATGTATACAATCAAGATGTGTCTTTACAAGTTCTAATAGGACAATTCATTCAAGCCCATATTTATGACATGCTCTTGAAAAGGCTTTTGCGCCAGTGCCTTCGTTAAAGGATCTGCCAACATCATGCTTGTTGGAGTTCCAATTATAGACACCAACTAATTTCGTACATTTTCTTTTAACACAAGGTATTTAACTTCCAAAAATTTAGATTTGCTTGCAACCTTGTCATTATATGTAAATCTTCTAGCTGCATCGTTGTCACAATAAATCTTTAATGGTTTGGAGATTGTATCCATAATGTGCAATCCTGAAATAAAATCACGCATCCATAGAGCGTGACCTGTAGCTTCAAAGCATGCTAGATATTCTGCATCGAATGTGGATGGGATAACTAGGGTTTGTTTTGCACTTCTCCATGAAACTGCCCCATTAGCTAATAGAAAAATATATCCTGAAGTCGACTTTCTAGAATCGAGGCATCCTGCGAAGTCTGCGTCCGAATATCCGATCACTTCTAAGCAATCAGATCGCATGTAAGAGAGCATATAATTCCTAGTCCCACTTAGATATCTCAAAACCTTCTTAACTCCCACCCAATGGGGCATACTTGGATCACTTTGATATCTACTTAACATGCCAACTGCAAGGCTTATATCGGGTCTAGTGCATGTTTGTTATACATTAGACTACCGATTACGACGGCATATGGAAATTTATCCATTTCTATTCTTTCGATCTCATTTCTTGGACACTAAGCCTTGCAAAACTTATCACCTTTGATCATAGGTGTATTTTGAGCTTTACATTCTTCCATACGAAATCTTTTCAAAACAGTTTTGATGTAGGCTTCTTGTGATAACTCAAGTAATCCTCGAGATCTATCACGATAAATCTTTATTCCTATTATGAAGGTTGCTTCACCCATATCTTTCATATCAAAATTGTCCATTAGATACTCCTTGGTTTCATGAATCATACCAAAGCTATTGCTAGCCAGTAAAATGTCGTCAACATAAAACACCAAGATAATAAACTTGCTCCCACTAATCTTGATATAGATGCAATGATCAACCACATTTTTGGTGAATTCGAATGCAGTAATAACACAATTGAATTTAAGGTGCCATTGTCAGGAAGCTTGTTTAAGGCCAAAAATCGACTTCTTTAATGTACAGACTAATTTCTTTTCACTCTGTTTTACAAATCCTTCTGGTTGTACCATGTACACCTCTTCTTCGAGATTTCCATTTAAAAATGTTGTTTTGACATCCATTTGATGTAACTCAAGATTAAAGTGAGCTACTAGAGCCATAATTATCCTGAATGAATCATTTTTAGACACCAGATAATAAGTTTCATTGTAATCAATCTCTTCTCTCTGAGTTAAACATTTGGCCACGAGTCTGGCTTTGAAACGTTCAACATTTCCCTTTGAATCCCTTTTGGTCTTAAAGGCCCACTTACAACCAACAGTCTTGGAATTCTTAGGTAGTTCAACGATGTCCCAAACATCATTAGTGGCCATTGACTCTAGCTTATATTTCATTGCATCTAACCATTTATCAAAATTCTGACATTCTATAGCTTCTTCAAATGTCCTAGGATCATCTTTTATCCCAATATCGGCCTCTTCTAAGTAAACAACATAATCATTCGAGATAACAGGTCTTCTCGTGCGAGTTGACCTCCTTAAAATTTCAGAATCTGGATCATTATTTTGTTCTGGAAGTGGTTCAATAATGGGTAATTGGGTTTCATGTGCTTCTTGTTCATTTTGTGGTTGTTGTTCTTCTTAATTCTCGTTCATCACGATACCAAGTGGGACATCAAACTCACTCCTTTTATTAGGTAGATCAACATCTACCCTAATTTCTTTGTAGGTTATATTTCTATTTTGACCACTCCCACTATTCAAATGATCCTCCAAAAATTTGGTATTTCCCAATTCAACGATTCTAGTTGTATGGTTAGGAACGAAAAATCTATACCATTTGGACCTATCCGGATATCCAATAAAATATCCGTTAATTGTTTTAGGGACCAATTCTCATTCATGCGGGTTGAAGATTCTTACTTCAGATGGACATCCCCAGACTCGAAAATTATTTAAACTGGGTTTCCTATTAGTCCATAACTCAAAAGGGGTTTTTGAAACCGCCTTTGTAGGTGTCACGCCCCCGGACCGAGGACCCGTTAAACAAGACCTTAGTCCGGGGTCGTGGCGCGACGGGCCGGAAAATTCCGCCCGCACACGCTAGTTCCCCACAGGTTTCCGCGGTAAGGATCCTCGAGATCCGATCCAACAGTGATTATTAGGAATCACATTCATACAACTAAATTACGCGGAAGCATTGTAGCAAACATGAAAGTCCATATCATATGAGTATAATGAGAACGCACAAGACTAGCATCAAAAAGGAGAAACATTCTATAGATAGGCCCCAAAGTTAGTTTCAAGTTTAATACAAAAGTAAAGTTAGCCAATAATTACAATTTTTCCCAAACAGAATAAGCCAACAATGGCTACAACAAAATCCCAAAAAGAATAGTATCTATTCCAAAATGTGACCGAAGCTCCCAAAAACAATCCGACGTCTAAACGACATCATCAGGCTGCTACTCGCCTTCCACAAGAACTATAGGTTCCGCCTCGAAGTGCGCCTCAACAGCGAGGGGCTCGACATCTGGCACCAAGCAAAAAGGGTCAGACAAGACGGTCTGGCAAGCAAATATAACATATAATAGGATGAAGAAAAGAGTAAAACATTAATTGAACAAGAGCTACGATTAAAATCCTAAATAACAGAAATGACAAGATAAAAGATAGACATCTTAAAATATTAATGAATTCCAATGCTATGATAAGTGAAGTAAACAAGAACCATAAGATAAAACGTTAAACGTATAAAACATTGGCAAACCACGTATAATTAAATTCTCCTGTTATCGAAGTAACGGGAGCAGACAGAACCGTAGCCACTACTCGTGGGACCGGAACGAACATAGTCGTTATCAAACAGAACCGTAGCCACTACACGTGGGACCGGATATAAACCGTTGCCATGGTCGGTACAGACAGAATCCAAACTGCAGTTGGCCGATAATTTAAAGATTCCAAGCCGGATGATCAGTCCGACAAGGTAACCTAAGCTTAGTGGTGCCATTAGAGTAAAAGTTCGAAACCTCGAAGTAACACAAATCCGTTCATAAAGTACATTTCCAAAATCGATAAGAAAACTACCCCGAACAAAATACATATCTCACATATCGACGAATCCGAGCAAAATAGATGAGTAGTCTTATCAATGTCCATAAATGTGGTAAAGCACTCAAAACATTTAAATTGGTTTATAAATGGACTCGGCAAAGCTTTCTAACATGAAATGAATTTAGTGTGTAATGGTTCAAAGGCTTACCATGGTTTGTCTCAACACACACTTAGTCTCCTAATGTCGCTATTAATTGAGGAATTTGGTGCCATTGAAGATCATTAACAATTTAGGAGATAAAGTGTATGTAAAGACTTGAATAACTTCCCAGGTAATTTAAACATCAAGAAGTTTCATCACCTTCTCAATAAATTTTCACTATACATAGTAGTTCAAACCAAAGTATCCTTTCCGGGCTTTTATATGTCAAATGAGGATTGAATTGGGCTCCAAACCATGGGAAGATAAGGTCCAAAGAGAAGACTGTTAATGAGCCTCGGATGGGTAGGGAACATGGGCCCTAAACCAGCTGTAACCAGGCCTCAAACGGGGCCTTTAAACAGGCTGAAACAAGCCTTAAGGCAGGCCTTGAATCAGGCCAAACCAGGCCTCAAAACAGATCTTAAATCTGGTCTCATCAGGCCCATGAAACAGCCCCCCAACAGGGCTTAAAAACAGTCCCCAACAGGGCCTTAAAACAGGCTAAAACGGGCCTCAAACAGGGCCTTAAACATCTGGGTAAACAGCCCAGAAAATGGGCTAAACAGACCCCATTCCAGAGGCCTGGCTCGCTATAGCGGGCCCAAACTCGCTATAGCGAGCTGGGCTTCTGCCTGACACTCGCCAGGTAGAGGACTGGCTCGCTATAGCAAGCTGGTCCTCTGTCCAGCCCGTCAAGGGGTGGTTTTCTGCCTCCTTTTCTGATTCTTTTTCACTTCTTCCTTCTCTTACATATGTATCTTCCATACCACTTTGGGTCCCTCATGTCTTCATTCAACTCCATTGAACCATCGCAATAATTCATTCAAACTCTCAAACAAATCAAATTTTAACAAAGCATTAAACACCATTTAGCTAAACATATTTGATCCAAATCTTTACATTGTTGAAAACAACATCTCAAGGTAAATAAATGAGACTATTTCATGAGCATAGCAAAGTAATCCATCTAATGATCAAAGAGGGGAAATAGAAATGAAGAGAGATGCATAGAAAAATCCAACATTCACAATGTAGAAGATCAATCAATCTCAATATATGAAAATTTACTTGCCTCAAGCCAAAAGGAGAGAAATCACTCCTCAAACAACTCTATAGGGCCTCAAGCTCCAAATCTACAAAAACCCCCAAAAGTTCCCCAAGAAGAACCCTAAAAATCAACATTTGTAAATCTCAAGGGAAAACTCTTGCATGTGTGATGAAAACACTCTAAATGAAGAGGAAAACAAAGATTTCAAGTTTGGAAAGCCATTGCTAACCTTGAAAAGCTCAAACAAAGAAGAGAACCTTGCCCTAGCTCAAATCCTTTGAAAAAGGTGTCTTTGGAAAGCTTGAATGATGAGGAAGAAACCTAGGAGATCAATCCTCCATGAAATCTCCAAGAGATAGGTGTTCCAGATGAGAGAAAAAGTTGCTGGAAGAGAGGGAAAAACCCTTGGCTCCAAACAGTGCAGGAAAAGAAGAATGAAGGAGAAGAGGAGAGCTCATCTCTTATAAGATGGGTTTGTGGGTCACAATCTTCACAAGGCTAAAAATGGCATTTGCGGGCCCCGAATGGAAATGACGAAGAAGACAAAAACAATCAGCGAAATATCTATTATCCAAAAAGTATATTTTTGTCAATTTCTGAAATTTTTGAAATTTGGGTACAGATTTTGTGTGAAAGGTCAGTTTTGCCCTTTTTCTCGAAAAATGCGATTTCTGATCATTAAATCGAAATGGTCAAAACATGAAAGTTGATAATCTAAATGAAATGAGTCAAAATGCACAAAATTGGGATTTTACAAAATTCAAAGTTAAACCCCACAGATCACACACAACACACGGGCGCCCCGGCCCGCGACAAGCCTAAGTCAACGACTTTCGAAAATTCCCAAAGCTAATCAAACATTCTAATCTAGCTTAAGAAAATAAGCTAATCGTCCACTAACCCCACTTATCAACTAATCATGATTAAAATATAATTAAATATTCCAAACCTGGGTCGGGGTCTGACATCCTCCACCCCTAAAAGTCACATTTGGTCCTCCAAATGATCACTAACCTCTAGAAATAGCTGAGGGTATTTCTTCTGGACCTGATCACGAAGTTCCCAAGTGGCCTCTTCTGGTCCATGATTCTCCCAATGAATCTTTACCCACTGAATTGTTCTGTTTCTCAGCTCTTGCTCTTTTGTGTCAATGATCTATGCCGGTTTCTCAATGTAAGTGGCATCTTCTCGAACATCCAACGGTTCATGATGTAGCACGTGTGAAGGGTCCGAGACATACTTCCTTAGCATTGACACGTGAAACACATTGTGCACACCCGAAAGTTCTGGAGGCAAAGCTAATCTATATGCTACTTCCCTAATACGACTCAAGATCTCATACAGTCCAATGAATCTCTTAGACAATTTGCCCTTCTGCCCAAATCTCAGTGTTCCTCTGACCGGAGATACTTTCAAAAATACTTTGTCACCAACTTGGAATTGTAAATCCTTATTCGAACATCAGCATAGCTTTTCTGTCGGCTTCTCAAAATCTTCAATCGTTCATGAATAATTCTGACTTTATCACTTGTCTCTTCAACCAAAGAATGTCCATGAAAACTGCGTTCTCCAACTTCTTCCCAACACACTGGGGTTCTACACTTCCTGCCATACAACGCTTCGAAAGGGGCCATCCCTGAATGGTAACTATTGTTGTAGGCAAATTCACAGAGAGGTAAATTCTCATCCCATTGATTCTTGAAATCAAGTACACACGCCCTAAGCATGTCTTCAAGGGTCTGAATAGTCCTCTCCGACTGACCATCAGTTTGCGGGTGATATGTCGTGCTGAATTGAAGCTTCGTTCCCATCGATCCATGTAAGGTCTTCCAAAATCTCGAAACAAATCTACTATCTCGATCTGAAGTAATGGAGACCGGCTGACCATGACGACTGACAATCTCCTTCACGAAAGCTTGTGCTAAAGCCAACATGTGCATCTTCTTCCCGGTCTTCAAAGGAATAAAGTGTGCCGACTTCGTTAACCGATCCACTATGATCCAAATAGCATTGTTCCCTCTGCTTATAGTCGGTAGACCCGAGACAAAATCCATAGTCAGGTGTTCCCATTTCCACTGTGGGATTTCTAATGGCTGCAAAGGACCAGGTGGTTCTGATGTTCTACCTTCACCAATTGACAAGTCATGCATCTGGATACGAAGGCTGCTATCTCTCTCTTCATATTGTTCCACCAAAAATGACTCTTCAAATTTTGGTACATCTTCGTGCTCCCCGGGTGTACAGAATACCTCGTATTGTGAGCTTCTACCATAATGTCATTCTTCAAATTATCTATCTTTGGAACACAAAGTCTGCCACGGAAGTACAAAACTCCATCCATGATTTGAAAATCTAGGCATTCTGAGATGTGCTCTACAATTTTTGCCAAGTCCGGATCTTGCATCTAACTGTCCTTGATTTTCTGAATGAAGACGAGCTCAGACACTGTCATATTTGCCAACATAACTCCTTCCCTCAAGGGTTGGAATTCCACCCTCAACTCTTCGAATTGCTGAAAGTTGTGAAACCCTTGCAAACTGGCCAAACAAACTGATTTTCTACTCAATGCATTGGCCACTACGTTAACCTTCCCCGGATGATAGATGATTGGGAAATCATAGTCTTTGATGTACTCCATCCATCTTTTTTGCCTCATGTTTAATTCTTTCTGAGAGAACAAGTATTGGAGACTACGGTGATCCGAATGAACATCAAAATTTTCTCCGTACAAATAGTGTCTCCACATCTTTAATGCGAACACTATCGCTGCCAACTCCAAATCGTGCATTGCATATTTCTTCTCGTATTCCTTCAATTGCCTCGAGCCATACGCTATCACATTCCCATTTTGCATCAAAACACACCCAAGTCCTACACCTGAAGCATCAGTATAGATAATGTAAGATCCCGACCCCAATCCTTTTTGTTTAGCATTGTTTTAATCGTGGTTTAACTTTTTAAGCGAGATTTGATTTAGTTTGATCTTGTTTTCGAGCTTGACCGGATTTTTCCTTGCCTTGGAGATTTTGAAGACCGTTGACTTTAGTTTGACCCGGTCCTTAGGATTTGTATTTTTATGGGAAATTACTTCGGATTTCTAAAAATTCTGGGTTTGGGGTATTTCGACTTATTTTACGAAGTTTAACAACTTTCATATTTTAACCATTTTGATTTGATGCTCAAAAATCGCGTTTTTCGAGGAAAAATGGCAATTTCACTAAATCTGTCCATGAATTTCGAAAATTTCAGAAATTGGGGAAAATACACTTTTTGGAAAGTAGAAATTTCGACGATCGTTTTTCTCTTCTTCGTCGTTTTCATCCGGGGCCCGCTTATATCACTTTTAGCTTGATGAAGACCGGGGCCCACAAGACCCATTCTATAAGAGGGGAACCCCTCTCTTCTTCTCTTCATTCGATCCCAGCAACTTTTCTTGGCTAGGGTTTTTGCTCTTCTCCCTTCTCACTCTCTCTCATCTGGAACTCTCACTTGGTGGGGTATTCTTAGAGGATTGATCTCCTCAATCTCTTCCTCCCTCTTCAAGCTTCCCCTAGACACCATTTTTGAGATATTTGAGCTAGGAGAAGCCCTCCATCCAAGCCTCTCTTCTTTGTTAGGACTTCTCAAGGTTAGCAATGGTTTCATTTCTTTAAATCTTTGTTTTCCTCCTCATTTGGAGTGTTTTAATCCCATTTGTTATGGGTTTTCATGGAATTTCGGAAATGGATTTGTTTTCTAGGGTTTTCCATGAGCTATTTGGGGGTTTTATGATTTTGGGAGCTTGAGGCCATTAGAGGACTTTCATAGAGTGTCTTCATCTTCTCTTGACTCAAGGCAAGTAGATTTCCAATTAATATGATGGTTTCTCTCATTTGGTACCATTTCATGGATTTTCTTCTTATGTGCTAATCTTTCTTTTGATCATGGATTTACTTTGATAGAATGAACCATTGTTACATTGATTTCCATTCATGTTATTGCTTTACAATGCATGGGAGGTTTGTTTTTACTTGGTCATTTAGAAAAAAATTGGACTATCTTGTATTAGGAGTTGGGTCTAAGGAAAAACTTTGATTTTGAAAGTATTGTGGTTGCTTTAATGGATTGTTTAAGGATGGTGATTTGATGAGTTTGGAAGGTCAAGGAAGGGCCCAAAGGATCTAGGATCATTGTGTGAAAGGTTGGGATTGGAAAGGATTGAAAAAGGATTGAAGAATCAGAAAAAAATGCAAAGAAATGGAAGATGTGCAGACTCGGGCTGGACTGGGCAGGCCCAGTCCGCTCGAGCGACCCAGTGGGTCGCTCGAGCGGACCAGGCACTGTCTGGGTCCGCTCGAGCGACCCACTGGGTCGCTCGAGCGACCCAGCTTCTGTCTGGGTCCGCTCGAGCGGGCCTGGGTCCGCTCGAGCGAGCCCAGCTCGGTCTGGGCTCGGGTCTGGGCCTGTTTTGGGGGATTTTGTGGGCCAGTTTGTGGGGCTTCCTTGGGCTTTCTACAAGTCAGTTTTTGGGCCTGTTCAAGTCAGTTTTGGGCTGTTTAAAAATCTGTTTGTGGGCTTGATTAAAATCAGTTTTTGGGCTGTTTAAAAATCTGTTCGTGGGCTTGATTCAAATCAGTTTGGGCTGTTTAAAAATCTGTTCGTGGGCCTGTTTTAAGTTTGGTTTTGGGGCTATTTTAAAACTGTCATTGGCCCATTTCAGATCTGACATTGGGTCATTTTAGGGCCTGACATTGGGCTGTTTTTAAGTTGTTTGTGGGCCAATAAATGTGTAGCTTTGGGTTGTTTTAAAAGTTTGTTTTGTGGGCCTGTTCGAAGTTCGTTTGGACTGTTTTTAAGAATGGTTTTGAAGGCCACTTAAGGATTAGTTTTGGACTGTTTTTAAAAATCAGTTTTATGGGCCATCTTAAGATTAGTTTTTGGCTGTTTTGAGAACTCGTTTTGTGGGCCATTTAAGAGTAGTTTTGGACTGTCATTTGGGACTGTTTTGGACTCGGTTTAAGGTCGACTATGGGCCTGTTTTAATGAGATTTGGGATTTGTTTGTGATGCTCGGAAATTTGTGAAATGGGAATGATGTGAGAATGAGTGCATGTGAAATTACCTGGGAACCGTTCGGGTCTTGATGCGCACTTTATCATTTAAATATTATGGATTTTCATTGGCATCAAACGCACTTTTTATTAATTAATGTTTAAAGGTTAAATGTGCATTGAGATGGTTCCTTGGTAGGTCATTAGGTCATTCTCCACTATCCATTCCATTTCAAGTCAGATCATGTATTCGTATTTGTATTTCGTATTTGCATTCTTTGGTGAACTAATTCAAATAGCATCGATGATTTGTTATAAAATCATGTGGCTTTCCACGTTCGAAAGGATTGACCGTATGATTTTATACAAATCACCTTGATGCGTATTTGAACGGTTTACCCGAGTTATTCGTATGTTTTCTCCGATTCGATTTGAAAAGAGATTTGGAGTATGTTTGTCACATTCGGGATTTCTTCGATGAAACCACTATTTGTTAAGATTAGTATTTTGAAAACAAACCCCGAGGCAAGACGGGGCCAGAGCTTTGTGGTGCGAGCCCCTGAGCCAAAGGGATTAGTACTCTGTTAGATTTGTATCCGTTCGAGTTTTGAAAACTAAAGGCACCACTAGGCTTATGTCACCTTGTCGGACTGATCATCCGGCTTGGGGTCTTTACTTTGTTTGCCAGCTGCAGCTTGGATTTTGTTTGTACCGACCATGGCAACGGTAATTATCTGCCGGTCCCATTTGTATGGCTACGGTTCGGATACTTTTGATTTGCCGGTCCCATTTTTATGGCTACGGTTCTGATCCTTTGTTTGGTACCACGTTTAGTGGCTACACTTTGTTTGCTCTTATTACTTCGGTGATAGGAGGATTTAGCTATTTGTGGTCGCCTAGGTTTTATCCGTATATTACTTTAGTTTATGATTATTGTCGGTTATGCTTTCTATGCTTTGATTTGTTTAATGTTTACGATATCGACCTTTATCGTATTGTTTCTACTCTTCAGTTTTTAAATGTATTTCTAATTATTAAATGCCTTACTTAGGTGGTTATCTTTTCGAGACATTTATGCTTTAGAGATTGCTCGTTTATTCGTCTTGATATTTATGTTTGGACTTTCGATTGATTTAGCATGTTTTATCGTCATTATTGTTTAGACTTGTTATTCGGTTTTTTCGATGATTTCGTCTGGTTTTATATATGTTCTTTTGTTCATATTATTTGTTGATTTGCTTGCCAGACCGTCGTGTCTGACCCCCTTTTGTTTGGTGCCAGTTCTTCTCTTTTCGGTTTGTAGGTGTTTGATCAGAGGAGGCGGTGGGACCGCTGGTCTGACGTGAGAGGCTGTCCGTTGATATCACTTAGATGTCAAGTTTGGCACCGGAGTTCGTATCTAACTTTGGGGTAGTATTTCTGTTTAGTTGGATATTGTTGTATGGCTTTATCAGCCTTTTTCTTTTGGGTTTGTAATTAAGACACTTGTTAATTGTAATTTGAATATGGGAAATAATAGATTTGTTACTACCAGCTCAGTGTGTTTTGATCTATGACTCGTGCCAGTCTTTTTATGAGATGGCTTTATGATATTGGTTGTGTACGACACGGAACTCGATGGCCACGGATTCCGAGTCGTAACACCTTGGTTAGCTTCCGCGAAAAATACACTCTGATTATGTTGGGATGTGATTATCCTCATTCACGCGGATCTTGGGAACTATACAAAAAGTTTCAAATTATTCCAAAATTTCGCACCCCGAGATCGGTTCGCTGCAGGTCCCGGTTTCGGGGCGTGACAGGTTTGGTATCAGAGCTGGTCAGTTTCTAGGAAATAAAATACTCTAGAGACATTAAGACGTGTGGTGAGGACTCGTTAGATTGTGTCGATTTGTTTTCCCGTGTCTTTGTTTCGTTGGATTTGAGTCGGCTTTTCTTTCAGTTCGGGAGATTTTGCTTGTCTTTTCTTTTAGTTCGTGTTGTTAGGAGATTTGGATGGCCAAATTTCCTCCTTAGTGGTGGAGAATTTAAAATCTCCATACTCTTGTTCAGTGTCTTTTATCTTTGCTTGTGTCGGAGACTGAGAACCTCTTGGATTTAGTATGTTGTTTTCGGAGAACATCAGCAGACCTTCAGCCTTCAGCATCTTCAATGTGGTTATTGAGAGAAGATTTGTGCATTTGCCCGTCAGAGTTGGACTCGAGCAGTAGTTGAAGATCCCCTTTCAGCTAATTGAAGACCGTCATGCAGCGTACCAAGGTGAGTGAATGTGGATTTTGGGCGAACTCAGACTATCTTTCCGAGATGAAGGACTGCAAAAGGATGGTTTTGGTTGAGAATTTTGGTGACTTGTAGCGTAGCCGGTGTAGTTGATTCAGCAAGGGAGTACCTCGGTGGTTTGGACGTTCATTTCTTATTTAAAATGATTTTTCTTGATGTTTTCATCTTTGACATGTTTTCATTGATATCTATGGTTTATCCTTATAGAGTTTAAAAATGGATTTATGTTTCTTCTTTGAGGCTTATTTTGAATTAAAAACTATGTTATTATACTCTTTTCATAAGTCACATGAGTTCGTTTTCATAAGGATTTGTGTTTCGAATTTTTGTTAATCTTCATAAGATATTATCTTGTAATGACCTTAGAATTTCGCTCTTGTTTAGTTTTCTTAAATGTTGATACTTACATTTCAAAACCTTAAGGATTTCAAAACTTTGTATGTGTTTGGCTGGAAATGGATTTTAACAAAGTTTAATGTATAGTCATACCATATGAATTTGATTTCTTTTGAGATCTTGATTTAAAATTGTTGAGTATTTCAAGGATTTGTTGAGTCATGAAAACATGAATTTCGAAAATGAATAACGTTGTTTCATGTTCAAAACTTTGGAAAACCTCATCTTTTGAGCTTTATTCGATGATTTGGAAGTTCAATTTTTACTATGATTTGAAATGATAAAATTTAGCTAAATAATTGTTTTAGTCATCATGTTTAAAATTTTAAGATTTGTTTTGCATCGAATGGAAGGAGTTGTAGTAGTATAGTTGGAGTTTGGAGGTGTATGGATTGAAGGGTGGATGGATGTCAGGATGTGTGCTAGTTCAGTTGAAGACAAAATTGGGTCTACGAGAGGATCAACATCATTCAAGACATGGATTGAAAGTTTCAGATGTCGATGGTAGAAGACTTGAAGAACGAGATCTGAAGAGGCAAGCGTCGGGAGCACCGTGTACAGCTTGAAGGACTTAAGGCACAGGAATTCCAAGTGATAGAAGGAGACAGAATTTGCAGTTCTTTGGACCGACGGTCGCTGACGGAATAAGCAAAAGAATTGATCCAGTGCAGGAACAACAGATGACACCAAGGATGATTGGATGAATTGTTGGACACCAGTTTGGTCAGAGAAGTTTGTTTCCGAGCAGATATGTAGAATAGTGTGAAGCATTCAACCGAATCAGAATGTGGTGGACCGTGCATCTCAACGTTAGGATTGGCCAGAGGTTGTCTCTCAGTCACCGAAGTCTAGCATAGGGTGTCTGTGTTTTCGTTTGTCTTTTTGGGTTTTGGATTTCGATTTGGTTTAAGCCATTTGGAGGACCAAATGGATTCTAAGGGGGGGAGGATGTAAGATCCCGACCCCAATCCTTTTTGTTTAGCATTGTTTTAATCGTGGTTTAACTTTTTAAGCGAGATTTGATTTAGTTTGATCTTGTTTTCGAGCTTGACCGGATTTTTCCTTGCCTTGGAGATTTTGAAGACCGTTGACTTTAGTTTGACCCGGTCCTTAGGATTTGTATTTTTATGGGAAATTACTTCGGATTTCTAAAAATTCTGGGTTTGGGGTATTTCGACTTATTTTACGAAGTTTAACAACTTTCATATTTTAAACCATTTTGATTTGATGCTCAAAAATCGCGTTTTTCGAGGAAAAATGGCAATTTCACTAATCTGTCCATGAATTTCGAAAATTTCAGAAATTGGGGAAAATACACTTTTTGGAAAGTAGAAATTTCGACGATCGTTTTTCTCTTCTTCGTCGTTTTCATCCGGGGCCCGCTTATATCACTTTTAGCTTGATGAAGACCGGGGCCCACAAGACCCATTCTATAAGAGGGGAACCCCTCTCTTCTTCTCTTCATTCGATCCCAGCAACTTTTCTTGGCTAGGGTTTTTGCTCTTCTCCCTTCTCACTCTCTCTCATCTGGAACTCTCACTTGGTGGGGTATTCTTAGAGGATTGATCTCCTCAATCTCTTCCTCCCTCTTCAAGCTTCCCCTAGACACCATTTTTGAGATATTTGAGCTAGGAGAAGCCCTCCATCCAAGCCTCTCTTCTTTGTTAGGACTTCTCAAGGTTAGCAATGGTTTTCATTTCTTTAAATCTTTGTTTTCCTCCTCATTTGGAGTGTTTTAATCCCATTTGTTATGGGTTTTCATGGAATTTCGGAAATGGATTTGTTTTCTAGGGTTTTCCATGAGCTATTTGGGGGTTTTATGATTTTGGGAGCTTGAGGCCATTAGAGGACTTTCATAGAGTGTCTTCATCTTCTCTTGACTCAAGGCAAGTAGATTTCCAATTAATATGATGGTTTCTCTCATTTGGTACCATTTCATGGATTTTCTTCTTATGTGCTAATCTTTCTTTTGATCATGGATTTACTTTGATAGAATGAACCATTGTTACATTGATTTCCATTCATGTTATTGCTTTACAATGCATGGGAGGTTTGTTTTTACTTGGTCATTTAGAAAAAAAATTGGACTATCTTGTATTAGGAGTTGGGTCTAAGGAAAAACTTTGATTTTGAAAGTATTGTGGTTGCTTTAATGGATTGTTTAAGGATGGTGATTTGATGAGTTTGGAAGGTCAAGGAAGGGCCCAAAGGATCTAGGATCATTGTGTGAAAGGTTGGGATTGGAAAGGATTGAAAAAGGATTGAAGAATCAGAAAAAAATGCAAAGAAATGGAAGATGTGCAGACTCGGGCTGGACTGGGCAGGCCCAGTCCGCTCGAGCGACCCAGTGGGTCGCTCGAGCGGACCAGGCACTGTCTGGGTCCGCTCGAGCGACCCACTGGGTCGCTCGAGCGACCCAGCTTCTGTCTGGGTCCGCTCGAGCGGGCCTGGGTCCGCTCGAGCGAGCCCAGCTCGGTCTGGGCTCGGGTCTGGGCCTGTTTTGGGGGATTTTGTGGGCCAGTTTGTGGGGCTTCCTTGGGCTTTCTACAAGTCAGTTTTTGGGCCTGTTCAAGTCAGTTTTGGGCTGTTTAAAAATCTGTTTGTGGGCTTGATTAAAATCAGTTTTTGGGCTGTTTAAAAATCTGTTCGTGGGCTTGATTCAAATCAGTTTGGGCTGTTTAAAAATCTGTTCGTGGGCCTGTTTTAAGTTTGGTTTTGGGGCTATTTTAAAACTGTCATTGGCCCATTTCAGATCTGACATTGGGTCATTTTAGGGCCTGACATTGGGCTGTTTTTAAGTTGTTTGTGGGCCAATAAATGTGTAGCTTTGGGTTGTTTTAAAAGTTTGTTTTGTGGGCCTGTTCGAAGTTCGTTTGGACTGTTTTTAAGAATGGTTTTGAAGGCCACTTAAGGATTAGTTTTGGACTGTTTTTAAAAATCAGTTTTATGGGCCATCTTAAGATTAGTTTTTGGCTGTTTTGAGAACTCGTTTGTGGGCCATTAAGAGTAGTTTTGGACTGTCATTTGGGACTGTTTTGGACTCGGTTTAAGGTCGACTATGGGCCTGTTTTAATGAGATTTGGGATTTGTTTGTGATGCTCGGAAATTTGTGAAATGGGAATGATGTGAGAATGAGTGCATGTGAAATTACCTGGGAACCGTTCGGGTCTTGATGCGCACTTTATCATTTAAATATTATGGATTTTCATTGGCATCAAACGCACTTTTTATTAATTAATGTTTAAAGGTTAAATGTGCATTGAGATGGTTCCTTGGTAGGTCATTAGGTCATTCTCCACTATCCATTCCATTTCAAGTCAGATCATGTATTCGTATTTGTATTTCGTATTTGCATTCTTTGGTGAACTAATTCAAATAGCATCGATGATTTGTTATAAAATCATGTGGCTTTCCACGTTCGAAAGGATTGACCGTATGATTTTATACAAATCACCTTGATGCGTATTTGAACGGTTTACCCGAGTTATTCGTATGTTTTCTCCGATTCGATTTGAAAAGAGATTTGGAGTATGTTTGTCACATTCGGGATTTCTTCGATGAAACCACTATTTGTTAAGATTAGTATTTTGAAAACAAACCCCGAGGCAAGACGGGGCCAGAGCTTTGTGGTGCGAGCCCCTGAGCCAAAGGGATTAGTACTCTGTTAGATTTGTATCCGTTCGAGTTTTGAAAACTAAAGGCACCACTAGGCTTAGGTCACCTTGTCGGACTGATCATTCCGGCTTGGGGTCTTTACTTTGTTTGCCAGCTGCAGCTTGGATTTTGTTTGTACCGACCATGGCAACGGTAATTATCTGCCGGTCCCAATTTGTATGGCTACGGTTCGGATACTTTTGATTTGCCGGTCCCATTTTTATGGCTACGGTTCTGATCCTTTGTTTGGTACCACGTTTAGTGGCTACACTTTGTTTGCTCTTATTACTTCGGTGATAGGAGGATTTAGCTATTTGTGGTCGCCTAGGTTTTATCCGTATATTACTTTAGTTTATGATTATTGTCGGTTATGCTTTCTATGCTTTGATTTGTTTAATGTTTACGATATCGACCTTTATCGTATTGTTTCTACTCTTCAGTTTTTAAATGTATTTCTAATTATTAAATGCCTTACTTAGGTGGTTATCTTTTCGAGACATTTATGCTTTAGAGATTGCTCGTTTATTCGTCTTGATATTTATGTTTGGACTTTCGATTGATTTAGCATGTTTTATCGTCATTATTGTTTAGACTTGTTATTCGGTTTTTCGATGATTTCGTCTGGTTTTATATATGTTCTTTTGTTCATATTATTTGTTGATTTGCTTGCCAGACCGTCGTGTCTGACCCCCTTTTGTTTGGTGCCAGTTCTTCTCTTTTCGGTTTGTAGGTGTTTGATCAGAGGAGGCGGTGGGACCGCTGGTCTGACGTGAGAGGCTGTCCGTTGATATCACTTAGATGTCAAGTTTGGCACCGGAGTTCGTATCTAACTTTGGGGTAGTATTTCTGTTTAGTTGGATATTGTTGTATGGCTTTATCAGCCTTTTTCTTTTGGGTTTGTAATTAAGACACTTGTTAATTGTAATTTGAATATGGGAAATAATAGATTTGTTACTACCAGCTCAGTGTGTTTTGATCTATGACTCGTGCCAGTCTTTTTATGAGATGGCTTTATGATATTGGTTGTGTACGACACGGAACTCGATGGCCACGGATTCCGAGTCGTAACACCTTGGTTAGCTTCCGCGAAAAATACACTCTGATTATGTTGGGATGTGATTATCCTCATTCACGCGGATCTTGGGAACTATACAAAAAGTTTCAAATTATTCCAAAATTTCGCACCCCGAGATCGGTTCGCTGCAGGTCCCGGTTTCGGGGCGTGACAGGTTTGGTATCAGAGCTGGTCAGTTTCTAGGAAATAAAATACTCTAGAGACATTAAGACGTGTGGTGAGGACTCGTTAGATTGTGTCGATTTGTTTTCCCGTGTCTTTGTTTCGTTGGATTTGAGTCGGCTTTTCTTTCAGTTCGGGAGATTTTGCTTGTCTTTTCTTTTAGTTCGTGTTGTTAGGAGATTTGGATGGCCAAATTTCCTCCTTAGTGGTGGAGAATTTAAAATCTCCATACTCTTGTTCAGTGTCTTTTATCTTTGCTTGTGTCGGAGACTGAGAACCTCTTGGATTTAGTATGTTGTTTTCGGAGAACATCAGCAGACCTTCAGCCTTCAGCATCTTCAATGTGGTTATTTGAGAGAAGATTTGTGCATTTGCCCGTCAGAGTTGGACTCGAGCAGTAGTTGAAGATCCCCTTTCAGCTAATCGAAGACCGTCATGCAACGTACCAAGGTGAGTGAATGTGGATTTTGGGCGAACTCAGACTATCTTTCCGAGATGAAGGACTGCAAAAGGATGGTTTTGGTTGAGAATTTTGGTGACTTGTAGCGTAGCCGGTGTAGTTGATTCAGCAAGGGAGTACCTCGGTGGTTTGGACGTTCATTTCTTATTTAAAATGATTTTTCTTGATGTTTTCATCTTTGACATGTTTTCATTGATATCTATGGTTTATCCTTATAGAGTTTAAAAATGGATTTATGTTTCTTCTTTGAGGCTTATTTGAATTAAAAACTATGTTATTATACTCTTTTCATAAGTCACATGAGTTCGTTTTCATAAGGATTTGTGTTTCGAATTTTTGTTTAATCTTCATAAGATATTATCTTGTAATGACCTTAGAATTTCGCTCTTGTTTAGTTTTCTTAAATGTTGATACTTACATTTCAAAACCTTAAGGATTTCAAAACTTTGTATGTGTTTGGCTGGAAATGGATTTTAACAAAGTTTAATGTATAGTCCTACCATATGAATTTGATTTCTTTTTGAGATCTTGATTTAAAATTGTTGAGTATTTCAAGGATTTGTTGAGTCATGAAAACATGAATTTCGAAAATGAATAACGTTGTTTCATGTTCAAAACTTTGGAAAACCTCATCTTTTGAGCTTTATTCGATGATTTGGAAGTTCAATTTTTACTATGATTTGAAATGATAAAATTTAGCTAAATAATTGTTTTAGTCATCATGTTTAAAATTTTAAGATTTGTTTTGCATCGAATGGAAGGAGTTGTAGTAGTATAGTTGGAGTTTGGAGGTGTATGGATTGAAGGGTGGATGGATGTCAGGATGTGTGCTAGTTCAGTTGAAGACAAAATTGGGTCTACGAGAGGATCAACATCATTCAAGACATGGATTGAAAGTTTCAGATGTCAATGGTAGAAGACTTGAAGAATGAGATCCGAAGAGGCAAGCGTCGGGAGCACCGTGTACAGCTTGAAGGACTTAAGGCACAAGAATTCCAAGTGATAGAAGGAGACAGAATTTGCAGTTCTTTGGACCGACGGTCGCTGACGGAATAAGCAAAAGAATTGATCCAGTGCAGGAACAACAGATGACACCAAGGATGATTGGATGAATTGTTGGACACCAGTTTGGTCAGAGAAGTTTGTTTCCGAGCAGATATGTAGAATAGTGTGAAGCATTCAACCGAATCAGAATGTGGTGGACCGTGCATCTCAACGTTAGGATTGGCCAGAGGTTGTCTCTCAGTCACCGAAGTCTAGCATAGGGTGTCTGTGTTTTCGTTTGTCTTTTTGGGTTTTGGATTTCGATTTGGTTTAAGCCATTTGGAGGACCAAATGGATTCTAAGGGGGGGAGGATGTAAGATCCCGACCCCAATCCTTTTGTTTAGCATTGTTTTAATCGTGGTTTAACTTTTTAAGCGAGATTTGATTTAGTTTGATCTTGTTTTCGAGCTTGACCGGATTTTTCCTTGCCTTGGAGATTTTGAAGACCGTTGACTTTAGTTTGACCCGGTCCTTAGGATTTGTATTTTTATGGGAAATTACTTCGGATTTCTAAAAATTCTGGGTTTGGGGTATTTCGACTTATTTTACGAAGTTTAACAACTTTCATATTTTAACCATTTTGATTTGATGCTCAAAAATCGCGTTTTTCGAGGAAAAATGGCAATTTCACTAAATCTGTCCATGAATTTCGAAAATTTCAGAAATTGGGGAAAATACACTTTTTGGAAAGTAGAAATTTCGACGATCGTTTTTCTCTTCTTCGTCGTTTTCATCCGGGGCCCGCTTATATCACTTTTAGCTTGATGAAGACCGGGGCCCACAAGACCCATTCTATAAGAGGGGAACCCCTCTCTTCTTCTCTTCATTCGATCCCAGCAACTTTTCTTGGCTAGGGTTTTTGCTCTTCTCCCTTCTCACTCTCTCTCATCTGGAACTCTCACTTGGTGGGGTATTCTTAGAGGATTGATCTCCTCAATCTCTTCCTCCCTCTTCAAGCTTCCCCTAGACACCATTTTTGAGATATTTGAGCTAGGAGAAGCCCTCCATCCAAGCCTCTCTTCTTTGTTAGGACTTCTCAAGGTTAGCAATGGTTTTCATTTCTTTAAATCTTTGTTTTCCTCCTCATTTGGAGTGTTTTAATCCCATTTGTTATGGGTTTTCATGGAATTTCGGAAATGGATTTGTTTTCTAGGGTTTTCCATGAGCTATTTGGGGGTTTTATGATTTTGGGAGCTTGAGGCCATTAGAGGACTTTCATAGAGTGTCTTCATCTTCTCTTGACTCAAGGCAAGTAGATTTCCAATTAATATGATGGTTTCTCTCATTTGGTACCATTTCATGGATTTTCTTCTTATGTGCTAATCTTTCTTTTGATCATGGATTTACTTTGATAGAATGAACCATTGTTACATTGATTTCCATTCATGTTATTGCTTTACAATGCATGGGAGGTTTGTTTTTACTTGGTCATTTAGAAAAAAATTGGACTATCTTGTATTAGGAGTTGGGTCTAAGGAAAAACTTTGATTTTGAAAGTATTGTGGTTGCTTTAATGGATTGTTTAAGGATGGTGATTTGATGAGTTTGGAAGGTCAAGGAAGGGCCCAAAGGATCTAGGATCATTGTGTGAAAGGTTGGGATTGGAAAGGATTGAAAAAGGATTGAAGAATCAGAAAAAAAATGCAAAGAAATGGAAGATGTGCAGACTCGGGCTGGACTGGGCAGGCCCAGTCCGCTCGAGCGACCCAGTGGGTCGCTCGAGCGGACCAGGCACTGTCTGGGTCCGCTCGAGCGACCCACTGGGTCGCTCGAGCGACCCAGCTTCTGTCTGGGTCCGCTCGAGCGGGCCTGGGTCCGCTCGAGCGAGCCCGGCTCGGTCTGGGCTCGGGTCTGGGCCTGTTTTGGGGGATTTTGTGGGCCAGTTTGTGGGGCTTCCTTGGGCTTTCTACAAGTCAGTTTTTGGGCCTGTTCAAGTCAGTTTTGGGCTGTTTAAAAATCTGTTTGTGGGCTTGATTAAAATCAGTTTTTTGGGCTGTTTAAAAATCTGTTCGTGGGCTTGATTCAAATCAGTTTGGGCTGTTTAAAAATCTGTTCGTGGGCCTGTTTTAAGTTTGGTTTTGGGGCTATTTTAAAACTGTCATTGGCCCATTTCAGATCTGACATTGGGTCATTTTAGGGCCTGACATTGGGCTGTTTTTAAGTTGTTTGTGGGCCAATAAATGTGTAGCTTTGGGTTGTTTTAAAAGTTTGTTTTGTGGGCCTGTTCGAAGTACGTTTGGACTGTTTTTAAGAATGGTTTTGAAGGCCACTTAAGGATTAGTTTTGGACTGTTTTTAAAAATCAGTTTTATGGGCCATCTTAAGATTAGTTTTTGGCTGTTTTGAGAACTCGTTTTGTGGGCCATTTAAGAGTAGTTTTGGACTGTCATTTGGGACTGTTTTGGACTCGGTTTAAGGTCGACTATGGGCCTGTTTTAATGAGATTTGGGATTTGTTTGTGATGCTCGGAAATTTGTGAAATGGGAATGATGTGAGAATGAGTGCATGTGAAATTACCTGGGAACCGTTCGGGTCTTGATGCGCACTTTATCATTTAAATATTATGGATTTTCATTGGCATCAAACGCACTTTTTATTAATTAATGTTTAAAGGTTAAATGTGCATTGAGATGGTTCCTTGGTAGGTCATTAGGTCATTCTCCACTATCCATTCCATTTCAAGTCAGATCATGTATTCGTATTTGTATTTCGTATTGCATTCTTTGGTGAACTAATTCAAATAGCATCGATGATTTGTTATAAAATCATGTGGCTTTCCACGTTCGAAAGGATTGACCGTATGATTTTATACAAATCACCTTGATGCGTATTTGAAACGGTTTACCCGAGTTATTCGTATGTTTTCTCCGATTCGATTTGAAAAGAGATTTGGAGTATGTTTGTCACATTCGGGATTTCTTCGATGAAACCACTATTTGTTAAGATTAGTATTTTGAAAACAAACCCCGAGGCAAGACGGGGCCAGAGCTTTGTGGTGCGAGCCCCTGAGCCAAAGGGATTAGTACTCTGTTAGATTTGTATCCGTTCGAGTTTTGAAAACTAAAGGCACCACTAGGCTTAGGTCACCTTGTCGGACTGATCATCCGGCTTGGGGTCTTTACTTTGTTTGCCAGCTGCAGCTTGGATTTTGTTTGTACCGACCATGGCAACGGTAATTATCTGCCGGTCCCATTTGTATGGCTACGGTTCGGATACTTTTGATTTGCCGGTCCCATTTTTATGGCTACGGTTCTGATCCTTTGTTTGGTACCACGTTTAGTGGCTACACTTTGTTTGCTCTTATTACTTCGGTGATAGGAGGATTTAGCTATTTGTGGTCGCCTAGGTTTTATCCGTATATTACTTTAGTTTATGATTATTGTCGGTTATGCTTTCTATGCTTTGATTTGTTTAATGTTTACGATATCGACCTTTATCGTATTGTTTCTACTCTTCAGTTTTTAAATGTATTTCTAATTATTAAATGCCTTACTTAGGTGGTTATCTTTTCGAGACATTTATGCTTTAGAGATTGCTCGTTTATTCGTCTTGATATTTATGTTTGGACTTTCGATTGATTTAGCATGTTTATCGTCATTATTGTTTAGACTTGTTATTCGGTTTTTCGATGATTCGTCTGGTTTATATATGTTCTTTTGTTCATATTATTTGTTGATTTGCTTGCCAGACCGTCGTGTCTGACCCCCTTTTGTTTGGTGCCAGTTCTTCTCTTTTCGGTTTGTAGGTGTTTGATCAGAGGAGGCGGTGGGACCGCTGGTCTGACGTGAGAGGCTGTCCGTTGATATCACTTAGATGTCAAGTTTGGCACCGGAGTTCGTATCTAACTTTGGGGTAGTATTTCTGTTTAGTTGGATATTGTTGTATGGCTTTATCAGCCTTTTTCTTTTGGGTTTGTAATTAAGACACTTGTTAATTGTAATTTGAATATGGGAAATAATAGATTTGTTACTACCAGCTCAGTGTGTTATGATCTATGACTCGTGCCAGTCTTTTTATGAGATGGCTTTATGATATTGGTTGTGTACGACACGGAACCCGATGGCCACGGATTCCGAGTCGTAACACCTTGGTTAGCTTCCGCGAAAAATACACTCTGATTATGTTGGGATGTGATTATCCTCATTCACGCGGATCTTGGGAACTATACAAAAAGTTTCAAATTATTCCAAAATTTCGCACCCCGAGATCGGTTCGCTGCAGGTCCCGGTTTCGGGGCGTGACAGATAACAAAACCACCACTCCCCGAAGGTAAGGTGAGGACAGGTGCTGAAGTTAACCTCTTCTTCAATTCTTCAAAACTAGCTTCACATTTCTCTGACCATACGAACGGTACATTCTTTCGGGTCAACTTGGTCAATGGTGCTGCAATGGATGAAAATCCTTGTACAAATCTCCTATAGTATCCTGTTAAACCCAGAAAACTCCTAATCTCAGTCACATTCTTCGGCTTCTCCCAATTAATGACCGCTTCTATCTTTGATGGATCAACTGCTAGTCCTTCTCTCGAGATGATGTGACCAAGAAAGGTGACTTACTCTAGCCAAAACTCGCATTTCCCAATCTTCGCATACAACTGATTATCTCTCAACAACTGCAATGAAGTCCTCAAGTGCTGCTCATGGTCTTCTCTTGACTTAGAATACACTAATATGTCATCAATAAAGACGACTGTGAACTGATCTAGATAGGGTGCGAAGATCTTGTTCATAAGGGCCATAAATACCGCTGGTGCATTCGTCAGTCCAAAGGGCATCACCAAAAATTCATAGTGCCCGTATCTAGTCCGGAAAGCTGTCTTCGGGATGTCTGATTCTCTAACTCTCAACTGATGATATCCGGATCTCAAATCTATCTTCGAGAAAAATTCTGCTCCTTGCAACTGGTCAAACAACTCGTCTATCCTTGGCAAATGGTACTTGTTCTTGATGGTCACTTGGTTCAATTTTCTATAGTCTATACACATCCTCAAGCTTCCATCCTTCTTCTTGACAAATAGAACTGGGGCTCCCCATTGTGAAACACTTGGCCTAACAAAGCCTTTGTCTAGTAACTCTTGTAATTGTAATTTCAATTCTCCTAACTCTGCTGGAGCCATCCTGTAAGGAGCAATGGAGATCGGAGCAGTCCCTGGCATCAACTCTATTATGAACTCAACCTCTCTGACAGGTGGTAGACCTGGAATCTCTTCCGGAAAAACATCGGGAAATTCACACACTACCGGGATGTTCTCCACCCCTTGGGACTGTTCATCCTTGGAGATAAAAGCAATGAATCTTTCACATCCTGATCTCAACAACTTAGCTACAGAAAGAGCTGAAATAAACCTAGCCGGAGAAACCCTTTTCTCTCCCTGAAATTTCACCCCGGAAGATATCCCATCCAAGCTAAAAGCAATGGTCTTGCTATAGCAATCCATAGAGGCATGTTGTCCCGCTAACCAATCCATGCCTAAAATGACATCGAACTCATGCATAACTAAGGTAATATGGTCTGCAGGGAATATGACATCTCCTATCTTCATTGAACAACTAGGGTAAGATGTATTACACACAACTTGTTTCCCTACCGGAGTATAACAGTCAAAACAAATTCTAACTCTCTAGCAGGCACACTAAGCATTTTAGCAAACACATGGGCACAAATACATATTCACATCAGGTTGACACATACAGGTTAGCAAAAGCTAAACACATCACTTTTAATATTCTCGAGACAGTCTAGTCATATCACATGGGTTTCAAATTCCAATTAAGAGTTTGGTTGAAAATCGAATAAGAATGGTTTCTCATATATTTTTGGGCTAGACAATTAGGTTCCCAGAATTGAGTCAGTGTGAATAGGGTCCTGTATGTTGGTCATGATATAAATTGGTACTCTTTAGGAATTAGAGACATTCCGAGTCCTTATGCACATTGACCAATCTAGAAGTCCTCACCGAATCTCCAGGATGAGGTTTCTCCTTCCTCCAGACTTCATACAATGCCTTACAAGTCCTTACATAGCATTGGAGCTCCAAACAATACCTCCCCACTACAACACATCACAATTTATCCAAATCTTTCATGGGCTTCTATGCATCATTACAGCTCCAATGGCTTCAAATAAGAAGAGAAGGGATATGGCTGAATTGGACTTGAATATGGGCTTGAAGTGAGTCTGGAGAACGGTCCAATAATCCCTTTTTTGCAGCTCTTCTCATTTCAGTCCGATCGATCGGACTCATTGGCCGATCGATCGGTCCTGAAATGCTCTCAGTTATTCACAGTCCGATCGATCGCGCCTGAAATGCCCACAGTCCGATCGATCGGACAGCGGCGAATCTCAGCCTATTTGGTTGGATTCCTCTTTTGTCCAATCCCTATCCATTTCCTTTCTTTCCCCTTCTTCCAAACAAAACTCCATGAGTATTTGGGCCCTTTCTTGACCTCCTCAACTCATCAAATCAACATTCAATAATCATTAGAATCAAACTATTAAGCATGTTAAACCATTAAAACTATCAATGAAGATAAATCAAAGTTTTTCGTAAAATATGATAAACACATAAGAATCGTTTCATCCACTTGCCTTAGGTCCAATGCTAAGAAAAATCAAGCCACTAACACCTCTCCAAGCTAAGACACCAAATCTACACAAAACCCCCAAATACAAACCCTAAAATGTCAAAATCGGGAATTACAAAGAGGAAACTTCCAATAATAGGAATGGAGCTTCCCTAGGGCTAAACAAACAAGATTCTAAAACTTTTAGGAAGATCACTTACAAGGAAGTTCTTCAAAAAGCGAGGTGTTTTCCAAAGGAAGTCTTGGAGTGGGCGGTTTTCTTCGAAAATGGTGTCAAGATGAAGCCCTTGAGACGAGGAAGAAGATTGCAAGGTCCATTCTTGATTTAGCAAAGCTTGATGGTGATTTTTATGAGAAAGAAAACAAGAAAAGGAGGGAGAACCAGTGGCTGCTAGGCTCGGACTTCTCCTGTGCAGGAATTAGGGTAGAAGGGGAATGAAGAAGGTGGGTTTTCTATATATACAAGGAGTGAAGTGGGTCCCACAACTTAAAACATTCGTCGGGATAAAAACATGCGTCTCGGGACCTCAAATGAATTCGACGAAGAAGACAAAGATGCTCGACGAAATATCTAGTTTCCAAAAAGTATATATTTTGCACATTTTGGTGACATTGAAATTGATGTCCAGATTTTGGGTAAAAAGACCATTTTGCCCTCGAATTGCGAAAAGTCGGGTTTAGGGCTCTCGAATGGGAACGATGTCAACATGAAAGTTGTAGGGATTAACAAGATAAGTCAAATGGGGTTAAAAAACACAATTTTTGGAATTCATTGGTAAACCCCAAGTCTCACACAATTCGGAGCAAAAACCCCCAAAGGGTCCCACAAGTAAAAAGGCTCTCCAAATTCCCCAAAACTATTATAAAAGCTATTCTAATATCAAACTTAACCAAAACCCGCTAAACACACTTAAAGCTAACGCACAACTTAATTAACTCTAATCGAGGTCTCTCAGGTCGGGGTCTTACAATTTCGATACTCTTGATGATTGACCCGTGTTTTTCACGGATGTCATAGGATTTGGTGTCTCAAAAGTATGAATTTTGGAAAATCAGAGGAGTCGGACGCTTCGAATCGCGAAGAAACGGTGAAAAACGGGGTTCTCGGGGCCCTCCCGGCGACCCTGGGCCAGGGTCGCAGGGGTCTGCGACCCTGGGCCAGTTTTCCCCCCTTGTCCCGTTTTGTGTCCGTTTTTGCTATTTTTTTATTCTTTTTTCTTATATATTTTTTCTTGACATTTTTTATCATTTATTGGCCTGATTTCCCTGTATAAAATCTGATGAGAATCCTTGCATTTTATTTTGCAAAGTTTCTAATTTTCTGAGAAAGCCGAAGACTTTGTCGCGTAGAGCTGTCGATTTTCCGTCAGAAGCTGAAACTAGGTCAAACGATGTCGGAATGACCTGAAATTTGGGGTGAAGCCTGCTGAGCAATAAATAAGACGAACCATAGGCTTTTGTTTGAGTTTTGAAGCCGTTTGGGGTCCTATCACTAGTAGACTTATTTTTGTCGCGATGAAGACGTCGCGGCTTGATGTGCGGTCAACCGATGTCCGATTGACTTGAAATTTGACAGGGAACCTATTGGAGTCATTTTAAGATGATCCATAGGCTCTGTCTTGGAAACCATGGTCCCGGAGAGCTTTGCCGCCGAGAGGCCTGATTTGGCTTCCGAGCGTCCAAGTATGGTCAAATGTTGTCGAAATGACCTAAAATTTGACGTGTAGCCCTTTGTAAGCATTTTGAAGCCATCCATGTGCTCTATCTGATGAGTGATGGCCTCGGTGGTTCTTGCCGCCGAGAGGCTTGATTTAGCTGTTCGAGGGTTGATGTAGGGTCAAACGTTGTCGGTTTGACTCGGAACTTGACGTGGAGTCTTTTGGATGTATGTTGAGACCATCCATCGGCTCTAATCGAAGATTTGGTGTCTCGGATGCTTTCGCCGCCGGGAGCTCCTTTTCAGCTGCCGGAGAAGCGAAGTTAGGCCAAATGATTTTGAAATGGCCCAAAACTTCTTGTGTACTCCTCTTTTGACTGTCTTGAAGGATCTTGCAATTTTTGTTTGATTCTGACAATATTTGATTTTTTGGAAGTAGCATTGCCTATTTATGGCAGGTTGCGACTTCATGCAGTTTTCTGGATCTTGAAGAAGCAAAGTGACATTTTTGGTGTCAACAGCCAACGTTTTATCCGTTAGATATTTTGTTTTAGGATTCTTGTTTGTTTATGCTCATTATAGTCTTTGAATTTGTTAATGTTTAAGGAGTCGATCTTTTATCGTATTGTCTCTATTATTCAGGATTTTAAACATATTTCCAATCATTCAAGGTTTTACATAGTCCGTTATATTTTTAAGATATTTATGTTTCAGATACTGTTCATTTATTTGCTTTGATATTGATGTTCAGTCTTTCAATCCTTTTATCATGATTTATTACTATTATTGTTTAGACTCTTTAAATGGATATACAATTATTCCATAAGGTTTTATAAATGCTCATTTCTATATTACCTGTTCATTTGCTTGCGAGACCGTCGTGTCTGACCCTGTTTGTTGGGTGCCAGATTTCCCTCCTACTGCTTTTAGGTTTTTGATCGAAAGAGGCAGTTGAGCCGCCGGTCTGACGCGAGAGGCTGCCTTTGATGTCACATAGATGTCAAGTTTGGCACCAGAGTTCGTAATATCACTTGGGGTAGCATTTTATTTAGTTTGGATGTTATTTTTGTATGGCTTTGTTAGCCTTTTTCATGGGATTTGTAATTAAGACACTTGTGTTTTATAACTTTAACATATGTGGGAAATAAAATACCCTGTTACTGCCAGCTCAGTATTCGATGATTTATGATATGTACCAGTCTGCTTATGTGATGGCTTCATGATATTGGTTGAGTGCGACACGGAGTCCGATGGCCACGGACTCCGGGTCGCAACGCCATGATTAGCTTCCGCGAAAATATATTCTGATCGTGATGGAATTTTGTTATCCTCACACATGTGGATCTTGGGAAATACAATAAAAATTTTAATTAATCCCAAAATTTTGCATCCCGAGGTCAGATCACTACAGGGCCCGGTTTCAGGGTCTGACAACTAGTCTGCAAACAGTCTACATGTTTAAGGACCCCTGGACAGTGGATCAGACTGAAGGAGCAGTCCAAGCTCGGTGGTATTTACTTAGAATCCTGAATGCACAAAACACGTCAGAATACTTATCAAACTTGTCGAAAATCAAGGGAAAACACTTGTCAAAACTGAACAAAGCACGACTAGCAAAATAGCATAAATATATGCGTAACAAGCTTAAGAAGTGATTCCCTTTTCATTCTAAAAGCAAATCTTCAAAACACACTTATACTTGAAACTTTGAGTCAAAATACGACAATAATTCTTGTATCAAAATTGAAGTTTGAAAACAAGACTCATCAAGTATATGTTAAGACCATTCATTGATCTTTATGTAATTGGAACCTAAAAATCGGAAAGATAAAACGGATTGGTGCCCCCGAGGTTGACAAGGTATTTCAGAATTTCAATTGCATAAAATCAAATCAAATGTGTATAACATAAACTAGTTTTCAATTCTGAAGAAATTCTTTGAAAATAAAAAAATATGGGGTTTCAGTCAACTTCTCGGTCACCTGTCGGTTAGCCGAGGTGAGGTGCCGGCTAACCGACACCTGACCGAAGGCTGATCGACAGGTCTCAGCCCAGAATTTGTAGCTCTCGGGAAAAGCGACCGACAAGGGGCTCGGTTAGCTGTCGGCTAGCCGAAAATAAGGATTCAGTTAGCCGCCAGCTGACCGAAAAGCCCAGACGCGATTACAGCTCTTTGGAAATGGAACCGACTGAACTTCGGTTGGCTGTTCGGTTAATAGAACTTGGCAGTTCGGTTAGCCGGCTAACCGACACCTAACCGACAGTGCACGGACTGCAAGTTTCAGTTTCAACATTTTTCTTCCCTTCTTCATTCCCATTTCTAAACCACCTGCACTCCCTAAGCCACCATGCTTTCCAAAGGATAAAATCTGAACATTTATAAGCCATTCCATCCATAAATATACCATTCATTCTATTGGAAAAACATCAAGACTTGTCTATGCACTAAATCACAAAAACTTGCAAGAGCTGAACATGAATCTATGAACTTGGAAAAATCATTATCATCAATACAAGTGGAGAAAACTGAAACTAATGATTTTAAAAGAACATAAACACAACATACATTATGAGGATAGGCATCAAACCATGTCTTAATGAAAATAATGAAACCATATTACAAATGTACATAAAAATCCTACAAAGATTACTTGCCTTAGTACAAATGCCAAGCAAAGCTTCACAAAACTCAATCAAAGAAGAGATCCACAAAATCTACACAAAAGCTCCAAAATAAAACATACAAAAAATCACATTTTGGTCAACACAAATCCCCATTTCGAAAATGGGTTTGAAAGTTAGGGAAAAGGGCTCTTTGTGAGCTAGAATAACTCCACGAAAGAGATGGGTTCAAGCTCTAACTTGTAGCTTGCCAAACAAGGAGAAGAAAGCTTGAAGAAGATGAATAGTTGCAGGGATTTAGTCCAAAATGAATCCAGCTGAAGCTTGAGAAGAAAGGGAGAGAATGATGGTCTTGGATTTGTGAACGGAGCCTTCTTGCTAGATCATCTAAGAGGAACAAGGTTGGGGAAGATGAAGTTTCTCCTCCCAACTCTAGGTTAAAAAGCTGCAGAGATTTAAGAATCATGGAGGAGAGAGAATAGGAGAGTATTTATATCATTTGAGAAGTGGGTCCCTAGCAGCTGAAAACTTGAAGTGATTAAAATATGGTCTTGCGGACCTCGGATGAGATCGACGAAGAAGGATAAAACGATCCTTGAAATATATAGTTTCCAAAAAGTATAATTTTGACATGGTTTTGAGATTTTAAAAATTGTGCCCAGATTATGCATGAAAAGTCATATTTACCCTTTTGGGTTGAGTTTCTGGGCCTCAAACGTTTACGAGCTAAAAATGAAAGTTGTCATAAATAATAAAATCATTCAAATGACGTAAAAACCACAATCAAAATCACAAAACTAGAACGAACACCCATTTCACACGTGCACTCAGGGCGTCCTTGAGTGTGACTGACTAATATTAAACGACCTCAAAATTTCCAAAACTAAACAAAGACTAAATCTAATTATATTCTAACCCAACTAATACTAAAACTCACTTAAGGCTAAACACTCACTTAATTAGTACTAATCGAGTTGGTCTGGGTCGGGATCTAACATTGAGCAACTTATAAGGGCAAGATTTTAAATCCTTTGACCATGGGGAAAATATCCTTGATTGGATGTTCTAGAAGGAAGTGAGCCCGTGTAGTCACGTGGGCCACACTCCCTTATTCCAACAATGCATTGATAGACAGAGAAAAAGAGAAGAGAAGAAGCCCGAGTTTCAATATAAACCCTAATATCCAGCAAAACCCAAAAGGCATATACCCTTTCAAATGTCACCACAAACTGCTATATTCGAGCATTGAGGCAGTCACGCTACAGATGTTGCAGACGGGGGCAGCGCAATCCCCAGTTGGGTTCTCCTTCTCCGGTCACGCTACATATGTTTGGCTCTCTTCGTAGGCCGGAATGAGAGAGAGAGAGAGAGAGAAATAGATTTGCGTTTGTAACAATGCTATTAACAAAAGGCGGGGGATCCTAATCCTTAAAAAACCCAAAAGGCGCGTGGGAGAGGGAACAAATTGAGAAAATCAAACTTAATTTTTTTTTGCAACGCCATAAAACAATGTCACTAATAATAAGATTATTTGCGATGCATTTAAACCCACGTCGCGAAAATACATTATCTGCAGCGCATCAGGTATACTGTCGTAACTAAATATGATTTGTGGCGCCACCCAAATAAATGTATAATTATATTTTTCATAATGTTTGTAGAGGGAAGATATTAGTGAAATTTCCAGCTTAAAGTTCTTACGACACCAAATGATGGAGGTTGCTAATAATAATTATCTACGACACAAAGACATCAGCGTCCTGAATAAGATATTAGTCCTAACTAAAAACTATTTGCGACGCCGGGATTGAGTCACCAATAGAGACACTTATTTGAGACGTATGATGGTGTCACTAATGGGTATCTACGTTGCGAATAATTTTACCGCCATTTGGCACGCGCGAATTGCTCTGCACCATGTGTTTTTTGATGCATTTGTTTGCGAAACAATTTATTCATTGCTGAAAGTATCTATTTGCGACGCTTGGAATCTTGTGTCGCAAATACTTAATGTGTTGCGACGGGTCTAATTTTATGTTGCAGAAAATCTATTTTTTTCGACACTTTGGGTTGCATCGCAAATAGTTTCGTCGCTAAAAGTCCCATTTGTTGTAGGAATGTCTTCGTATTTGACCCTTAATCCAGTAGTCTAATCTATTCGGATAGGTGAAAACTCAATGGATCCTATAAATCAGTGGGTACATGTGTGAAGATGGTTCAGATGTATCATAAAATCAACCTCACTATGTTGTGTTAGGAATTTTGTGTTTTGCAATTTGATGGATGCATTATCATTTTAGCATCATTCGAATTTTTACATGAGCATTGATTTTGAAAAACTTGAAATCTTGATTTTCACATGCATTGTTTTAAAACTTTTAGAACTTATGTTACATGCATGTTTTGGATTTTAAACTTGGATGCATTAAGTTTTAAAAAGAGAATTTTTGAATCATGCAAACCTTTGGACCTAGAGTTTTAAATCATCTTAGGCATTGATAGGTTCATGTTTTGGAAAACACTTTTGGATTGATTCAAACATGAGTCTAAGCATGATTTCAATGGCATTTTTGGAGTAGCTTTTTGCTTAATCTTTTTAGAAGGCAAAACTTTTTTGGTGCTACAGTACTTTTGCTACAGCATTTTGCTATAGTATTTTTTCTATAGTGTCTTGCTATAGTAATGTCGATTAACCGAACTCAAGATGTCGGTTAATCGAACCTACTTCGGTTCAAGTTCCAGACTGGTCAAAACTAGCCCTTTTTTTTACCGTTGGGAGTTCGGTTAACTGAACTTGAAGTCGGTTAATCGACCAACTAGCCATTGGACAACTTTTTCTATATAAACAGCTCATTCCTAGGCCAAATTTGAGGAACCAAGAGGTACACCTTGAGGTGTTTTAAGGCAAAACAAAGGGGAATGAGTTAAGAAAATGCTAGAGGGTCATAAAGAGAAGCTAAAGCTTCGAATCATGAGTAAATCATTTAAGTGAGCTTAGTTTTCCTTATCATATGTTTTCATGCTTTGTTTAAATATTTGAAAAATCTATTTTAGCATGCTAACTATGATTTGATGAATCCATTACATGTATTTCACTTTGAATTGCTTTGTTGTTTTGGACTCTTCATGTAGATTCAAACCAAGTTAGTTTTAACTTTCATATCGTAATGGTTTCATGCTTTGTTAAAACTTTGATTTCTCTCATAACATGAATTTCATACTTGGTTGAATCTCTAGCTAGTTGTTTTCATTCCATGAACACATAGGCAAAGTAATTTGTTTTGAAAACAACTATGCTCATGCATCACATGTTTTAGATTTGGAATTTCAATACAACTTGCATAACTTGATACGTCATATTTTCACAAGTTGTTTATTTAAAGAACACGTGATTAGCATTTTCACTTCAATCAAAATATTTGTGTTTTAAACCTTTAAAAGCTTTAAGCTTACATTCACTGAGCTATCTTTTTAAAACTTGATTGAATTTCTCATGCATACACAGAGCATTTATCTTTGCATTCATAAAGTGTACGTGTTGAGTTAGATTTACACTTTCATATTCGCCTAATTAAGAGGCTTTGTAATTGAGCTTAAAATGTATCTCTTCAAGTGTTGTGTAGACACTTCTTAAGAGAAACCACTCTTAGGGTTATAGGTTATTGGTTAGCCTTAGAAAAGCATAAGTGAAAGGTTAGGTGTAAACCTTAAAACCCAAGAAGTTATTGCTTAGCCTTGAAAAGCATATTATAGGGCTATCAAAATTAACCGTGAAAACCGAACCGCCCGGCTGAACCGACCGTTTGGGAGGTTTATAATTTTTTTTTAAAACAAAACCGACTGAACGGTTTTTGTAAGTTTTTTTTTCAACGGTCGATTTTTTTAATTATGTAGAAGCTGTTCGGTTAAAACCGAACCGACCGAACAAAGTATTTAGATGCATTAGGTTTTCGAGCTGGACACTATGAGTCTATGATCAAGATATTGCTGGCTAACGGCTGACTTCAAGTTCAAAGGATCTAATAAAATATAATACTTATACAGATTCTAGCTGCTAATTTTCAATCAAAGTGAAATGGCTGGAGTCTTTTTTTTTCATTTAAAAATGTTTATCTGCATGTGCACATTGCAATCACTAACATAACATAATGTGCCAAGGTCACAAGCCAAAAAGGAATATGCACATATATAAGTACATTCTCACTGATAGAGAGGGAGAGCACAAATTATTTTGTATTTGGCACTATTGTCAGTTATTAAGAGAGAGCACAAATTAGGCCCAGCCCATTAACCGAAGACCGACCGAACCGAAATGTCGGTTTCTAGTGTCCAGTATATGTACTTTGGTCGGTTTTGGTTATTGAAAAATTGTAAAACCGAAAGTTTCAGCCCGGGTATCATATGTCGTAAAACCGACCGAAAACCGACCGCTTACAACCCTAGCATATTATAAGGTTATTGCTTAGCCTTGAAAATCATTTTATAAAGGTTATTGCTTAGCCTATTGAAAAGCATAGATAGTGGAAATACGGTGGGGTGTAGGATCACAAGCCGGTAGCGGATGTAGGCATTGAGACCGAACCACTATAAATTATTGTATTATGGTGAATACTTTGCCGTGATTAATTTTATTAGCTTCCGCCACTTAGTTACATAATCATCACTGGTGACTAATTGATTTAAAGAAACTTAAAAATTGGCATAATCGGTCACTAAAGTCAAGCTCACCCTATTCAACCCCCCCCCCCCATAGGGTTTGGATCCCGGACTTTTATGTTGTCCCTCGCCGTAATATGGTGAGGGATGGATGCGCATGAAAACATTCATGCGCACCCATCCCTCACCATATTAATATGGTGAGGAAGAACATAGTTGGGCCGACTTTATTACACATCAAAACCATCCACACATATGGGACCCCCTTAAGTACACCAAATCCATTGAATTTCCACCTGTTCGAATGGATGGTCCATTGGATCAAGGGTCAAATCTTTTTTTTAATATAAAGTCGTTAAATTTGTGGGCCACGTGATTGACCTCAATTTTGATATATTGGCTCATCCAAGATGTCTCTTTCTGTCCCCCACAAGTTTCATGATTAGTGGGTCCCTAGGTGAGCCCCATTAAGTTTGTCCATCACCATATGGTGAAGGAAGGATGCACATGAATCATATATACATAAATATTCTAGTTCTCACCGTTCTTCCATGAGAACTATTAGTGGGGCCCACCTAGCAATCCATCCAAACCATGCACAAATAGAAACCCCCTGATAGTCACTGATCCCATGGATTAGCACACATCCAAATGGACCGAACCGTTGGATCGATGGTTGAATCTTTTTTTGAATATGAAGCAACTAAACTTGTGGGCCAGGATGAAGGGGTTAGGGGCATGGGATTAGAGTCAACTTGATACTTAGGGTGGTTTCACATAGATCTTTTCATCCCCCTAGTCCCATCCCCAAATGGGACCCACGGTTGGGGCCCACTGAAAGTTCTCATATAATAGTTGAGTACTAGTTCTCACCTGAATAAATCCGATATATATATATATGAGAAGTGCTCTTGTACAAGCTTCCTTATGGTCTTACGGTACAAGCCACCTCATGGGGCCACCTACGGGTCCATTCGAGAGGATCATCCAAACCCACCCCTCCTATTTATACAGGTCCCATCGGATTTTGATAGATTCAAATCGAATAAGCCGTTGGATGGAGGGTCAATTTTATTATTTTATATAAAGTCGTTGATATTGTGGACCACGGATGAATGTGTTAAAGGTTTTCGATTGACTTCAAATTTGATATCTAGGTTGCCTCATTTGGGTATTTTGATCCCCCCTCATTCCATGATTTGTGGGGTCTCTAGCGGGCCCCATTTAGTAGATTGTACCGTAAGACCGTAAGGGAAGCTTGTGCAGGAGCATTTCTCATATATATATTTATGAATTTATTCAGGTGAGTGTTGACACAAAATGTCACTTTGCCTCTTCAAGATCCAAAGAGCTACATGAAGTCGCAACCTGCCATAAATAGGCAATGCTACTTTCAAAAAATCAAATCTTGTCAGAATCAAACAAAAACTGCAAGATTCTTCAAGACAGCTAAAAGAGGAGTACACAAGAAGTTTCGGGCCATTTCAAAATCATTTGGCCTAACTTCACTTCTCCGACAGCCGAAAAGGAGCTCTCGGCGGCAAAAGCATCGGAGACACCAAATCTTCGATCAGAGCCGATGGATGGTCTCAAAATACTTCCAAAAGGCTCCACGTCAAGTTCCGAGTCAAACCGACAACGTTTGACCCTACATCAACCCTCGAACAGCTAAATCAAGCCTTTCGGCGGTGAGAACCACCGAGGCCATCACTCATCAGATAGAGCACATGGACGGCTTCAAAATGCTTATAAAGGGCTACACGTCAAATTTCAGGTCATTTCGACAACATTTGACCATACTTTGACGCTCGGAAGCCAAATCAGGCCTCTCGGAGGCAAAGCTCTCCGGGACCATGGTTTCCAAGACAGAGCCTATGGATCATCTTAAAATGACTCCAATAGGTTCCCTGTCAAATTTCAAGTCAATCGGACATCGGTTGACCGCACATCAAACCGCGACATCTTCATCGCGACAAAAAGCAAGTCTACAGGTGATAGGACCCCAAACGGCTTCAAAACTCAAAAAAAAAGCCTATGGTTGGTCTTATTTATTGCTCAGGAGGCTTCACACCAAATTTCAGGTCATTCCGACATCGTTTGACCCGGTTTCAGCTTCTGACGGAAAATCGGCAGCTCTGCGCGACAAAGTCTTCGGCTTTCTCAGGAAATTGGAAACTTTGCAAAATAAAATGCAAGGATTCTCATCAGGTTTCCTACAAAGAAATTAGGCCAATAAATGGTCAAAATGTCAAGGAAAAGTACAGAAGAAAAAAGAATCGAAAAACAGCAAAAACGGACGCAAAAAGGGACACGAAAGGGGAAAACCCCCCCAGGGTCGCAGACCCCTGCGACCCTGGGCCAGGGTCGCCGGCGACCTTGGAACCCGGGGTCGCCGGGAAAGCCCCGGAAACCCGGTTTTCGCCCTTTTTTCGCGATTCGAAGCGCCCAGCCTCTGGTATTTTCCAAAATTCGTACTTTTGAGACACCAAATCCTCTGACATCCGTCCAAAACACGGGTCAATCATCAAGAGTATCGAAAACAATATTGATCGCCACCCGGTCAACCAAAAAAAGTGTGCTTTCTACCCGACCGATCGAGAAATCGACAGGACAGATGGCACCGACCCGCTGTTGGCAACAAACGCCTGAAATTACATGGTCATCTGATGTCGATCTACATGAAGATCCATCGATGATCACCACCAGAAGAATCCCAAAAGACGCGGCACGGCCCGCGACTCTTCACATGCTCGGCGACCACTTAATGCGATCAATTGACTAGCTTTATTACAGTCATTAATCCATTTCTTTGGACGGAAGCATCCGGGAGTTACAAGTCAAGAGATTCATGGCATTTAACTCATGAAACTCCTCCCATCATGGCGATTAAAGGCGATTAAATGCCCTCAATCTCCTCCGGCCAATCAGAAGCCAAGAAAAAGGAGTTACAAAATAAAGAATTCAATCTTGTAACTCCTCCCTTTATGTAGCTTTATGACAATTAAAGCTCATAAACCCTCCTAAATGGCTACCTAAAAGCCTATAAATAGGAGAGCTCTCCAAGAAGAAAGGATCATCACAAAAAAGCACAAACACACAGACAGACAAAGCACAGAAATCCAGAGAAAGAAAAAAAGAGAGAAAACTCTGCGGAAGTTCTACACCGACCACCGCAACAAGGTGACAAAAGTCCCTTGGGGGGTACTCCCCCCAAGGTCCTTGCCTTCTCGTTCTGCCGCCAATGGCTTAGACATGGTTTTTCAAGCCCGTCTACTCGGCTTTTCATTGGACATAGGACCTTCTTTTGGTCTTTGTTCTCTAAAAACCTGAGGTTATAGTCAAGCCAAGCGAATCAATAGCATCCTCTCTTCTCATCTGCATGGATGATGGCGAAGCCCACATATGGCTTGCGACCGTCAATCTAAACGGGTCCCCCACAATCTCCTGAGAAGTTAGATCCTCCTTTTCTTGCTTTTCATTGTAGTTTATATTTTTTTTAAAAGAGACAAAAATCACAACTCTTGTCTTTCATTATTGATAAGGATTGTAAATCGGCTATAAACGCCAAAATCGGCTATAAACGCCAAAAATCGGCTATAAACGCCAAAATCGGCTATAAATGCCAAAAAAATCACCTTTCACGGCAAACCAAGAAAATGTCTCTTTTCTTAAATATATGTGCAATGGAAAACTTGAAAGAAGTTGATTTCTTTTTTACTTGCGAAGGTTGATCTCCGGATCACCACTTGCAATTCCAAGTAAAATAGAAAATCTGGCACACCCACACAAAAAAAAGAAATGTTGATGCACGCCCTTGCCCCCCGGTTACGAAAGGGTCGGACCCAAACGAACTCCCACGTCCGCCGACCTCGGTAGAACCCGAGAAGATCAGGCTGGCACACCCGGTGGGACCCGTTTATTTGAGAACACGATGCTAGAAATGAAATATTTGCATATCATATATTTTGCTCTATGCTTATATTTCTTTTCTTGATTCCTTGGCTACTTTATAATTGGTGGCCTATGTTGGATTCCGCATCTAAAAAAAATGAGATGAGATTTTTGTTTGGAAATTTCTAATTCTTTGAATTTATTTCCACTCTTTCTCTTTTCAAAACAAAAAAAAAAAAAAACAAAAGAAAAAATCAGATTTTTCAGTTTTGGATTCAAAATTGAGAAACCTTGATCCGTTCCTATCGTTCATCGCGCTTGCAGAAATGTTGAGCCTGTTCGACTAAGGTTTTGGGCCATCGTTTCTCTTCGATGAGTTCATTAAAAATAAAAAAATATATATGTATATATATATATAAAAAAATAAAAAAAGAAAAGACATAGACCACTAAGGTTAAACCAACTGTGTTCTTTGATCATGGTTGATTCAAAGAAAAGCCTTGTCCAGAGTGTGGAGACAGCTTGACTGTTCTAGGCAAGGGTCCTCCAACGGGTTCATTAAGTAATCCTACCCTTACCTGGGGGCAATTCTATCAATCAAGATTTCATAAGACCGGGTTAGGAGGCATATGTGTACTCTCTCGTCTTTTAAATAATTTCTTTAAAAAAATAATAAATTTTTTTTAAAAAAAATAAAAATTTTAAAATAAAAAATAAAAAATAAAAAATAAAAAAAAAATTCAAAAAAATCTTAAAAAAAATAAATAAATAAATAAATAAAGAAAAAAAAAGATTTTTTTTTTAAAAAGAATCTTCAAAAAAAAAAAAAAACTTCCGTCATTTTGGGTTTAGATTGGAGAAATCTTGGTCTTCTCCTTTCTGAGCACTGGCGCTCGCGAAAATCGCTGAGCCCGTGTTCAGATTGGAGTGCCTTTTGCTCTCTTTGATGAACCGGATATTGGCCTTTCAAAAAAAAACTCGTCATTTTTAGATTCAGATTTGAGAAATTATGGTTCATTTCTTTCTGAGCACTGGCGCTCGCGGAAATCGCTGAGCCCATATTCAAATCGGAATACCATCTGCTCTCTTTGATGAATCCAATCTTGACCTTTCAAAACAGAGAATCTCATCTCATAGATGCGGTCTCAAAACATTTGTGTCTAGCGGTACTAGTACGCCCTTTCAGGGTCTACTGTATTGCGACCGGCACATCTGTAACTCCAACTTTATATTCTTCTTGTTGGAATTTGAGATGACTTGAGAAGTCTTTTGATGAATCGAAGAAATTAATATCTCAAAGTATTGTTTTGAGTTGGAATTCTTGTCAACACATTGTAACAAGCATGATGATAATAGGCTGGTGTTGATAGAGCTTAAAAGAAGAATAAGAGTTGAAACAGTCAGGAATTCAGAATTCCTGAAGCAGAGTGTGCGGTCGACCGGGCACCCCATGCGGTCGACCGAGCAAGAGGAACCTGCAGAAAAAGTTTCAGGCAGCTCTCAGTTATTTTCGTGACACAGTGTGTCGTCGGTGTCGACCGAGCATGATAGTTGTCTGTTTCCAGACTATGTATGATGTCGACCGAGCAAGGCAGGATGTCGACCAAGCACGGGAAGACAGAATTGCGCAGAAACAGAAGTCTTGCACGAAAATTCAGCATTCCTATCTATTTCGTTTGGGACTCTTTCTAAACGAATTGTAGCCTATTTGGAACACTCTTAAAGGTTACCATAACCTATATAAAGGCATGCTTGGCTCGTTTTTTAAGAAGACACCAGAGAGAGAAGAAGAGAAGAGAAAAGAGAAGAAAAGAGAGAGAGTTTTGGAGAGAAGAGAGTGCTGTTGCTGTGTGCAGTATTATCAGAAGTTTCTACAGCAAGTGTGGACGAGGATGTGCTCTTGAAGATGGTGTTTCGTCCATAAGATAAGTGTCTCTCTGTTTATGCTTTAATTGTCAATTTGTAAGGGATTGAGAGAGAGAGATTGTAGAGGGGAAGGTCTATAGAAAAAGGTTTCTATTCTTATTCTGTAGAACATCAAGTTGGTGCTTGGTGTCTGGGGTTTGGTGATCCTATCTGTTGGTGCAGATAAATTGTAAAGGGAGTCGGTGCTTCCTAGATAGTTGGTGCTATCTGAAACTAAAGGGAGTAGGTGCTTCCTAGATAGTTGGTGCTATCTGAAACTAAGGGTTGGTGTTCTTTGTCATTGGTGCGACTAAATAGATTCAGATCTGTCCCGGATTGGTGTTCGGACAGTCTTTGAACCGTGGACGTAGCCTTTCGGTGAACCACGTTAAATCTGGTGTCATTGTGTGATTTGATTTGCTTTTGTTGTTAAATTGGACCTGTTTTTAAAGAATCACTGATTCACCCCCCCCCCCCTCTCAGTGATCGCGATATCTAACAATTGGTATCAGAGCGTAAGGTTCCCTTAATAAGCTTAACACGCTAAGGGTGATCTCTTGTCAAATCACATGGCAACCAGTACAGGGAATAAGAAAGCACCTTTGTTTGATGGTTCTAATTACTCCTTCTGGAAGATCAGAATGCAGGCTTTCATTAAGTCACTTGGCTATGATGTCTGGGAGACTGTCAGAGTCGGTTACAATATTGCCATTGTACCCAATGATGCTGCAATGAAGAAGTTAGCAGACAACGACTCTAAGGCGCAGAATGCACTCTTTAGTGGCCTTGTGGACAGCGAGCTGGTCAAAGTAATTGCATGCAAAACAGCCAAGGAAATATGGGACAAGTTGAAAAGCATTCATGAAGGAGATGAGAAGATCAAAGAAGTAAAATTGCAAACCCATCGCTCTCAATTTGAATCTCTTCGCATGGAGGAAAGCGAGAATGTTGACTCATATTTGCAACGAGTGAATGAAGTCACGAATGACATTCATGGACTAGGGGAGGAGATGAAAGAACCAGTCATCGTCAAAAAGGTTCTAAGATCTCTTCTTCCCCGGTTTGATTCAAAAGTCTCAGCCATAGAAGAAGCCAAGGATCTGAATGAATTTTCCATGGATGAGTTGCATGGTTCACTCACTGCCTATGAGATGCGCATAGGTAAGACGTCTTCATCTGATAGAGAAGCGGCCTTCAAAGTTCAGAAAAAGGGAAAAGAGACTGCTGGTCATGATTCTGATACTGATGATGATGAGCTTGAGGCTCAATTTGTTAGAAAGCTGAAGAAAGGAAGCAATGGAAAGTACAAAGGGAAGCTACCCTTTAAATGCTTCAATTGTGGTGGTGTTGGTCACTTTGCTGCGAAGTGTCCGCTGAAAGAGAATAATGATGATGACTCTTATGTTGATAAGAGTAAGTGGAAGAAAATTTTCAGAAAGAGGGGCAAAGCAAAAAGCTTCATCAGTCAATATAATGACAGCACGTCTGAAACTTCAGATGATGATGAATCAGCCGAGGCAACTGAAGCTCTCTTCATGGTCACCGTTGAAGAAGAAGAGGAGCAAGAGCCGGAAGAGGAAGAGGAGGTTGAGGTCAATCTCGAAGAAGAACTCATTGCCGCACTTGAGGAGCTTAGCATGGAACGAAAAACAAGTAAGAAAAATCTGAAACTTCTTCATGAATCTGAAAGTTCAATTATTGCTTTGAAAACTCAAGTTGAAGAATATAAAAGAATGGTGGAAGTCCTTCAAAATCAAATAAGTATCAAAAAGGAAGAGGCTATGAAACTTGAAACTGAAATCGCTAGAGCAAAGGTTGAAAACTTGGAAAATAGCCGAAAACTCAAAGCACTCCAAGCGATTGAAGGGACAATGAAACTCAATGAAATTCTGAAAGTTCAAAAGCCCTTCCACAATAAATTTGGTATTGGATTTGAAACCGGAGAGTCCTCTAAAGCTGCACCTTCTTTGTTTACGAGACAAAGTGCCATACCTCTCAAGGCTACAAAGCTTCAAATTCAGCCTAGTATTGAGACGGTCAATAAGAAAAGGTTTGTGGAGTTTAACCAGCCACCTAAGAAAGGAAGAATGTTCAGATTCTATGGTTATTGCTATCATTGTAATAGATATGGACATAAAAGAGCTGATTGCAAATTCTATGCTAGAAACAGCCCACTTGTGACTAGGAACCCTTTTTCAATCCTAAACAGCCACAAAATTGAGTGCTATATATGTCATAATTATGGACACTTGGCTAGGGATTGTAGGTTGCCTATAGCTAACCAATTTCAGGTTGAAAAGAAACCCAAGTTAGTTAAGGCATGGAGGGCAAAGAAAAGGAAAGATAATTCCAAAGAATCTCTCATTGTGCAAACGGAATTCAATGCACAAAAGAAGACAGCACCATGGGTCCTTGATAGTGGTTGTTCAAGCCATATGACAGGTGATAAGGAAAAATTCGTCAAATTACAGCACTATGAAGGCGGATCAGTGAATTTTGGTAACAATGATGGTGCCAAAATCTGCGAAAAAGGTGTTGTTCAGCTAAAGGCAAACAAGATCAGATCAGACGAGGTCTTATATGTGTCTGGACTGAGACACAACTTGCTTAGTGTGAGCCAGATCTGTGATAAAGGCCACGAGGTTGTCTTCACTAAGAATGGTTTTACTATCAACAAGTGTAGCAACGGCAAAACAGTGGCTACTGGATCTAAGACTGCTGGAAATCTCTATACATTGTCAGATGGAGCTGAAAAGACTTGCTTGATGAGTAGGACAGAGGAAAGTTGGTTGTGGCACAAACGCCTTGGGCATCTAAACTTTGATAACATGTCAAAGATTTGCAAATCAAAGGCTGTCAGAGAAATGTCTACAGTTGAAAAGCCTTCCAACCCCATTTGCGATTCTTGTCAAAAGGGAAAGCAAACGAGGGTAATGTTCAAGTCAAAGGAGCATCATTCAAAGAAACCTCTTGAGCTAGTGCACACTGATCTCTGTGGACCGATGCGAACTCAAAGCACCAATGGAGATAAGTATTTTATGTTATGCATTGATGATTATACTCGTATGACATGGGTATTGTTTCTTAAGCATAAACATCAAGCACTTGATCGTTTTAAAGTGTTTAAAGCACAGGTTGAAAATATGCTTGGAAAACGTATCAAGATTTTAAGGTCTGATCGAGGCGGTGAATTCACATCTGAAGAGTTCACTAACTATTGTGAGCACCATGGCATTCAAAGACAATATTCAGCCCCTAGAACTCCACAGCAAAATGGAGTTGTGGAACGGAAAAATCGCACCGTTCAAGAGATGGCTCGTACAATGCTAACTGAGAGCAAGCTAGCTGACAAATACTGGAAGGAGGCAATCCATACGGCTGTATACATTCAGAATCGATGCTTGATCAGGCCACATGAAGTCAAAACTCCTTATGAGCTATGGTTTGGGCGAAAAGCAACAGTCAAGCACTTCAGAGTCTTCGGTAGCAAGTGTTACATCAAGCGTCTTGAACAAAATCCGGGCAAATTTGATGTAAGAGCTGATGAAGGTATATTTCTGGGTTATTCCTCATCTAGTAAGGCTTACAGATGTCTTAACAAAAGAACCAGAAAAATCATAGAAAGTGTCGATGTTAGAATTGATGAAAACTATGAATCAAAGAATGGAACTCATTATGACAGTCCCGTTTATGAGGACTCGAGTGAGATTGATGATGAAGTAGCTAAACCTAATGATTCTGAGAAATCAAAGGATGACTCAGAGGATGCTACACCTAGAAAGAAAAGCACTTGGGTAGAGCAACACCCTAAGGATCAAATCATTGGAGATCCTGAGGTCGGTGTTAAAACAAGACAAAGTGTAGTTAGCAATTACTCACTTGTGTCCACCATTGAACCCAAGACTGTGGCTGAAGCCAGTCTCGATGAAAGTTGGTTGAAAGCTATGCATGAGGAGTTGGAGCAAATTGAGAAGAACTCCACATGGGAACTAGTCTCTAGACCTACCGATAAGAATGTTATTGGTACTAAATGGGTCTTTCGGAATAAGCTGAATGAAGATGGTCAGGTCATTCGAAACAAAGCAAGGTTGGTTTGTAAAGGCTATGCTCAAGTTGAAGGCATAGATTTTGAAGAGACCTTTGCACCGGTGGCTCGTCTGGAAGCCATTCGTATGTTTCTTGCATTGGCTGCATACAAAACCTTCAAGGTATTTCAGATGGATGTAAAGTCAGCCTTCTTGAATGGATTACTTGAAGAAGAGGTCTACATTGAGCAACCTGATGGTTTTCTTATTAGCAAAAATTCAGACCTAGTGTGCAAGTTGAAAAAGGCTCTTTATGGGCTGAAACAAGCGCCAAGGGCGTGGTATGCAAGGCTGGACCTATATCTCCACAAGATCGGTTTTGGAAAAGGACTGGTTGATAGCAATCTTTATGTCAAAACAGAGTTGAACAAACAGCTGGTTGTTATTGTTTATGTCGATGACATAATCTTTGGTGGCAATGATGAAGAAATGTGCAGGAATTTCGCTGAAGAGATGAAGAAAGAATTTGAGATGTCAATGCTTGGAGAACTAAAGTTCTTCCTTGGTTTACAAGTTCAGCAGCTGAAACATGGTATCTTCATATCACAGATGAAATACATCAAGGAAATGCTGAAGCGTTTTAACATGGAAGACAGCAAGCCAGTGAGCACACCAATGACAACGAACACAAAGCTAAGCAAAGATGATAAGGGTTCGTCCGTTGATCACACCACTTATCGTTCTATGATAGGAAGCTTGGTTTATTTGACTGCTACAAGACCGGATCTTCTGCAAGCAGTATGTATGGTGGCTCGATTTCAAGCATCACCAACTGAGACGCACCTCACAGCAGTAAAAAGGATATTTCGATATCTGAAAGGTACCATGGAGCTTGGCATTTGGTATCCTAAAGGCAAATCCTTTACTCTTGTTGCATACTCTGACGCCGATTGGGCTGGATGTATAGATGATCGCAAGAGTACAAGCGGTGGTGCATTCTATCTCGGTGAAAGGTTGGTGGCATGGCATAGTAAGAAACAAGATTCAGTATCCCTTTCTACAGCGGCAGCGGAATATATTGCAGCGGCAACTTGTTGTACGCAAGTATTATGGATGCGGCAAATGCTTTCTGATCTAGGAGTTCCGACAACAGATCCTACGCCGATCCTCTGTGACAACACAAGTGCAATTCACATCTCCAAGAATCCTGTTCAACATTCTAGAACGAAGCATGTAGCAATTCGCTATCACTTTCTCAAGGAAAAGGTTGCAGATGGTGAGGTAAAGTTGGAATATGTCCCAACTACTGAGCAAGTTGCTGATATCTTCACAAAACCTCTGCCAAAAGAAGTCTTCGAGTATCTCTGAAAAAAATTAGGAGTTACTCACTCTCCTAATCCTTAGGAGTTGTGATTGAAAGGGGGAGCAAAGTATTCTTTGAATATCCTATTCGCTCCTTCGTTGGTCCCTTTGGACTTGTTGTCAAAGGGGGAGAAAGACTTAAGCTAGGAGAAAGCTATGCTAGAAGAAGTTATGCTATGATAACTTTGGGGAGATTGGTATCAAGAGTGTTAGAGATCTTGATTTTTTTAAAAAGACAGGGGGAGACTATGGTTCTGAAGAAGCTTCATGAAGATCAACTAGTTTAATGTGTTTCAAGTGTTGAAGTTCCAATAGTGTTGCCAACAATTCCAAAGGGGGAGATTGTTGGAATTTGAGATGACTTGAGAAGTCTTTTGATGAATTGAAGAAATTAATATCTCAAAGTATTGTTTTGAGTTGGAATTATTGTCAACACATTGTCACAAGCATGATGATAATAGGCTGGTGTTGATAGAGCTTAAAAGAAGAATAAGAGTTGAAACAGTTCAGGAATTCAAAATTCCTGAAGCAGAGTGTGCGGTCGACCGGGCACCCCATGCGGTCGACCGAGCAAGAGGAACCTGCAAAAAAAGTTTCAGGCAGCTCTCAGTTATTTTCGTGACACAGTGTGTCGTCGGTCGACCGGGACCCCAGGATGTCGACCGAGCACGATAGTTGTCTGTTTCCAGACTGTGTATGATGTCGACCGAGCAAGGCAGGATGTCGACCGAGCACGGGAAGACAGAATTGCGCAGAAACAGAAGTCTTGCACGAAAATTCAGCATTCTTATCTATTTCGTTTGGGACTCTTTCTAAACGAATTGTAGCCTATTTGGAACACTCTTAAGGGTTACCATAACCTATATAAAGGCATGCTTGGCTCGTTTTTTAAGAAGACACCAGAGAGAGAAGAAGAGAAGAGAAAAGAGAAGAAAAGAGAGAGAATTTTGGAGAGAAAAGAGTGCTGTTGCTGTGTGCAGTATTATCAGAAGTTTCTACAGCAAGTGTGGACGAGGATGTGCTCTTGAAGATGGTGTTTCGTCCATAAGATAAGTGTCTCTCTGTTTATGCTTTAATTGTCAATTTGTAAGGGATTGAGAGAGAGAGATTGTATAGGGGAAGGTCTATAGAAAAAGGTTTCTATTCTTATTCTGTAGAACATCAAGTTGGTGCTTGGTGTCTGGGGTTTGGTGATCCTATCTGTTGGTGCAGATAAATTGTAAAGGGAGTCGGTGCTTCCTAGATAGTTGGTGCTATCTGAAACTAAAGGGAGTAGGTGCTTCCTAGATAGTTGGTGCTATCTGAAACTAAGGGTTGGTGCTCTTTGTCGTTGGTGCGACTAAATAGATTCAGATCTGTCCCGGATTGGTGTTCGGACAGTCTTTGAACCGTGGACGTAGCCTTTCGGTGAACCACGTTAAATCTGGTGTCATTGTGTGATTTGATTTGCTTTTGTTGTTAAATTGGACCTGTTTTTAAAGAATCACTGATTCACCCCCCCCCCCCTCTCAGTGATCGCGATATCTAACAATTGGTATCAGAGCGTAAGGTTCCCTTGATAAGCTTAACACGCTAAGGGTGATCTCTTGTCAAATCACATGGCAACCAATACAGGGAATAAGAAAGCACCTTTGTTTGATGGTTCTAATTACTCCTTCTGGAAGATCAGAATGCAGGCTTTCATTAAGTCACTTGGCTATGATGTCTGGGAGACTGTCAGAGTCGGTTACAATATTGCCATTGTACCCAATGATGCTGCAACGAAGAAGTTAGCAGACAACGACTCTAAGGCACAGAATGCACTCTTTAGTGGCCTTGTGGACAGCGAGCTGGTCAAAGTAATTGCATGCAAAACAGCCAAGGAAATATGGGACAAGTTGAAAAGCATTCATGAAGGAGATGAGAAGATCAAAGAAGTAAAATTGCAAACCCATCGCTCTCAATTTGAATCTCTTCGCATGGAGGAAAGCGAGAATGTTGACTCATATTTGCAACGAGTGAATGAAGTCACGAATGACATTCATGGACTAGGGGAGGAGATGAAAGAACCAGTCATCGTCAAAAAGGTTCTAAGATCTCTTCTTCCCCGGTTTGATTCAAAAGTCTCAGCCATAGAAGAAGCCAAGGATCTGAATGAATTTTCCATGGATGAGTTGCATGGTTCACTCACTGCCTATGAGATGCGCATAGGTAAGACGTCTTCATCTGATAGAGAAGCGGCCTTCAAAGTTCAGAAAAAGGAAAAAGAGAGTTTTGGAGAGAAGAGAGTGCTGTTGCTGTTGCTGTATTATCAGAAGTTTCTACAGCAAGTGTGGACGAGGATGTGCTCTTGAAGATGGTGTTTCGTCCATAAGATAAGTGTCTCTCTGTTTATGCTTTAATTGTCAATTTGTAAGGGATTGAGAGAGAGAGATTGTAGAGGGGAAGGTCTATAGAAAAAGGTTTCTATTCTTATTTTGTAGAACATCAAGTTGGTGCTTGGTGTCTGGGGTTTGGTGATCCTATCTGTTGGTGCAGATAAATTGCAAAGGGAGTCGGTGCTTCCTAGATAGTTGGTGCTATCTGAAACTAAAGGGAGTAGGTGCTTCCTAGATAGTTGGTGCTATCTGAAACTAAGGGTTGGTTCTCTTTGTCGTTTGTGCGACTAAATAGATTCAGATCTGTCCCAGATTGGTGTTCGGACAGTCTTTGAACCGTGGACGTAGCCTTTCGGTGAACCACGTTAAATCTGGTGTCATTGTGTGATTTGATTTGCTTTTGTTGTTAAATTTGGACCTGTTTTTAAAGAATCACTGATTCACCCCCCCCCCCCTCTCAGTGATCGCGATATCTAACACTTCTTACCTCGAGCAAGCTCTGCTTCTCGATAATTCGAATTTAAGTTCACAATTGCTTCTAGCAGTCACTGGGATGCTCATTCTGGGCTTACCATACCTGCGATTGATGGACCGCGCCCCGATTGCTCGGGTTCCTACCGAGGTCGGCAGACGTGGGAGTCCGTTTGGTTCCGACCCTTTCGTAACCGGGGGGCAAGGGGCGTGCATCAACATTTCTTTTTTTGTGGGTGTGCCAGATTTTCTATTTTTACTTGGAATTGCAAGTGGTGATCCGGAGATCAACCTTTGCAAGTAAAAAGGAAATCAACTTCTTTCAAGTTTTCCATTGCACATATATTTAAGAAAAGAGACATTTTCTTGATTTGCCGTGAAAGGCGATTTTTTTTGGCATTTATAGCCGATTTTGGCGTTTATAGCCGATTTTTGGCGTTTATAGCCGATTTGGCGTTTATAGCCGATTTACAATCCTTATCAACAATGAAAGACAAGAATTGTGATTTTTGTCTCTTTTGAAAAAAATACAAACTACAATGAAAAGCAAGAAAAGGAGGATCTAACTTCTCAGGAGATTGTGGGGGACCCGTTTAGATTGACGGTCGCAAGCCATATGTGGGCTTCGCCATCATCCATGCAGATGAGGACAGAGGATGCTATTGATTCGCTTGGCTTGGCTATAACCTCAGGTTTTTAGAAGATAAAGACCAAAAGGAGGTCCTATATCCAATAAAAAGCCGAGTAGACGGGCTGAAAAGCCACATCTAAGCCATTGGAGGCAGGAGGAGAAGGCAAGGACCTTGGGGGGGGGTACCCCCCAAGGGACTTTTGTCACCTTGTTACGGTGGCCGGTGTAGAACTTCCGCAGAGTTTTCTCTCTTTTTCCTTTCTCTGGATTTCTGTCTGTGTGCTTGTGCTTTTTTTTCTCTGATGTTTCTGATCTTTTTGATGTTTTTTCTTCTTGGAGAGCCCTCCTATTTATAGGCTTTTAGGTAGCCTTTTAGGTGGGTTTATGGGCTTTTATTGTCATTAAGCCGCATAATGGGAGGAGTTACAAAAATTGAATTGTTTATTTTGTAACTCCTTTTTCTTGGCTTCTGATTGACCGGAGGAGATTGAGGGCATTTAATCGCCTTTAATCGCCATGATGGGAGGAGTTTCATGGGTTAAATGCCATGAATCTCTTGACTTGTAACTCCCGAATGCTTGCTTCTGATTGGGCCGTCCAAAGAAATGGATTAATGACTGTAATAAAGCTAGTCAATTAATCGCATTAAGTGGTCGCCGAGCAGCTGAAGAGTCGCGGGCCGTGCCACGTCTTTTGGGATTCTTCTGTTGATGATCATCGATGGATCTTCATGTAGATCGACATCAGATGATCATGTAATTTCAGGTGTTTGTTGCCAACAGCGGGTCGGTGCCATCTGTCCTGTCGATTTCTCGATCGGTCGGGTAGAAAGCACACTTTTTTTTGTTGACCGGGTGGCGATCAATATTGTTTTCGATACTCTTGATGATTGACCCGTGTTTTGGACTGATGTCAGAGGACTTGGTGTCTCAAAAGCATGAATTTTGGAAAGTACCAGAGGCTGGGCTCTTCGAATCGCGAAAAAAACGGCGAAAACCGGGGTTTCCGGGGCTTTCCCGGCGACCCCGGGTTCCAAGGTCGCCGGCGACCCTGGCCCAGGGTCGCAGGGGTCTGCGACCCTGGGGGGGTTTTCCCCTTTCGTGTCCCTTTTTGCGTCCGTTTTTGCTGTTTTTCGATTCTTTTTTCTTCTGTACTTTTCCTTGACATTTTGACCATTTATTGGCCTAATTTCTTTGTAGGAAACCTGATGAGAATCCTTGCATTTTATTTTGCAAAGCTTCCAATTTCCTGAGAAAGCCGAAGACTTTGTCGCGCAGAGCTGCCGATTTTCCGTCAGAAGCTGAAACCGGGTCAAACGATGTCGGAATGACCTGAAATTTGGTGTGAAGCCTCCTGAGCAATAAATAAGACCAACCATAGGCTTTTTTTTGAGTTTTGAAGCCGTTTGGGGTCCTATCACCTGTAGACTTGCTTTTTGTCGCGATGAAGATGTCGCGGTTTGATGTGCGGTCAACCGATGTCCGATTGACTTGAAATTTGACAGGGAACCTATTGGAGTCATTTTAAGATGATCCATAGGCTCTGTCTTGGAAACCATGGTCCCGGAGAGCTTTGCCGCCGAGAGCTCCTTTTCAGCTGTCGGAGAAGCGAAATTAGGCCAAATGATTTTGAAATGGCCCGAAACTTCTTGTGTACTCCTCTTTTGGCTGTCTGGAAGAATCTTGCAGTTTTTGTTTGATTCTGACAAGATTTGATTTTTGGAAGCAGCATTGCCTATTTATGGCAGGTTGCGACTTCATGTAGCTCTTTGGATCTTGAAAAGGCAAAGTGACATTTTTGGTGTCAACAAATGCCCCCTCGAGGTACAGCGGCGAGTTGCTTAACTTTTGTAGTCGATGTGCCTCGAAGAGATTTTTTGAAGGAGAGCCTGTGACTTGACCAAGAGTCTTTGAGCAGTCTTTCTTTTTGGTATTTGTAGCCTTTTGAGCTTCCAGGGGAATTTTATGGTAGTGAAAGGGATCACGTACCATCTCGAGGCAAAGTTTTGAAGATGACATCAGGGATGTGGATTTGGGTTTTGACCTTGTGACCTAACAGGCTATATGTGGCAGGTTAGGGGGTCGGGTTTGGTTTTGATCGTGTGACCCAACAAGCTGTATGTGGAATGTTGGGGGATCAATTTTGGTTTTGATCTTGTGACCTAACAGGCTGTATGTGGCAAGTTAGGGGATCAGGTTTTGGTTTTTGGTTTTTGATCTTGTGACCTAACAGGCTGTATGTGGCAAGTTAGGGGACCAGGATTTGGTTTGATTTTTGTGGAATGTCAATTTCAAGATTTTGGCTCAATTTGGTAGATGAGGCTGGATGGTTTGATTTTTGGAAGCTCATAGGGCTTGGAATTTTCTTTTGTATGGTCCAATCAACTCAAGAGAGGCATGGAACCATTTTTTGTATGCTCTTGGTAAGAGGGATTTCTCTTTGACTAAAAGCCCAAAATTTTTTTTTTTTTTTTTTTTTGTGCCTAGGTGGTCAAACCTGGCTCATATGGGCTAACCCATGGGACCTTAAGCTTTTGAAATGGCTTAGATCTCATATGGTGTCATTTTTGTAAAGAATATCCAAAAATATCTCATTTGGATAGAGAATATCCAAGAATATCTTTACTTGGAGAGAATCTCTCATGATCCCTTTATTTTTGGGATAGAATATCTCAAGATATCTTTCTTTTGGGAAAGAATCCGTCATAGATTTCTTTTTGGGAGAAATCCTTCAAGATATCTTTCTTTTGGGAAAGAATCTTTCTAATCTCTTTCTTTTGGTAAGGTTACTAATTAGTAACACTTACCTCTTTCTTCTTTCCTTCTTTGGTTTGCTCTCCTCTATAAAAGCAAAGAGAAGGTTGGATCTCTTGCTCTTATTACTTTCTTTTGCAATAATCTCAAGAGGGCTTCAAGACCAAGAGTTCTTCTTCTTCAAGATCTTCAAGACTTTTCTTCTTCTTCTCCATCAATGGCTTCAAGTAAGTTCTCCCCTTTTTTTTTTCAAGAAAACTCCATTGTAGGAAAAATAAAGTTCTTTCTTTTTTTTCTTTCTTTTCTTTTCTTTTCTTTTTTTTTTCTTTTCCACGTGTTTGCCCCCCTTTTTTTTCACACGGTTTTTTTTTTCTTTCTTTTCTTTTCTTTTTTTTTTCATGTTTTTTTTTTTGTGGGCCGTACGGACAGATCCGTACGGATCTGGCCGTACGGCCACGTGGCCTGTGGGCCACGGCCTGTGGGCCAGCCCTCTTTTTTTTTTCTTTTTTTTTCCTTTTTTTTTTCTTTCCCTCCCCTTTTTTTTTGAGAGAGTTTCTTTTCTTTCTTTTTTTTTTGTTTTCTTTCCCCTCTCTTTTTTTTTAGAGAAAGTTTCTTTTCTTTTCTTTTTTTTTGCTCATCATGATAATGCATTTTTTTTCGCAAACCAAGATGTTCATGCATGCATTCAATTTGTAAATTAAATTTGTAGCATGATGTGATAGCATACCTGAAAGTTTTTGCAAATTTGGGAATTTGGAGCTCGCAGTGATGTTGAGCCCTTCCTGATTTTGCGGAGACTTTGAGGTTTCGAAAGTTTGGAGTTTCGGAGCTCGCAGCGATGTTGAGCCCATCTTCAAGCTTTCTATTTCTTTCGGGATAGTTCCTTTTCTTCGGAATTGCCCCGTCATCATGTCAAAATTTCACCAGATTTTTTTTTAGCGAGATTCTGTCATTTGATGTTTGATCTTTTTCTTTTCCATCCTTTTCAGGTGGTTCCTCCAGAGCGAACAAGGGTAAAGAGCCTGCTACAAGCGTACCTCGTCGATCTTCTAGATCTTCTAATCCGGCCGTTCAGCAGGCTTTTGAGAAGGTCCAGTATGTTGAGAGAAATCTGGAAGAGTGCGACTCCCTCAACGGAGATGAGATGAGGCAGCGACTGATCGCTCTCAAGGGAGAGGAATTCTATAAGATCATGGTAAGCAGTCGTCCATGGGTGATGGAGATCAGAGCGTTTTGCCCAAGCCTACCTTCTTCTTTGGTGATGCAGTCCCTGATGACATGACATACCAGACGGAGATGTTTTCAGTTTTCCTTCACAGCAGATGGTGAGAAGAAGACTGTTGCTACCCCGGTCGACGTTTGATCGCACCGTCTCGATTCTGAGCCTTGCCCCCACGTGCCCTAAGAGGGAAGATCCTCCAAGCTTGGTGAGAAGGACAAATGTAATCAAGACTGGGGTTTTTGTTGGCGGTTCTCCTGGATATACGGAGAGGTCGCCTGTTGACATGGACCTGTTGATGCCATCCAGCGGCTACCAGGGCTCTGATTATCCGTCGGTCGATTTGAGACCGGTGGGCCTTGGTATTTTCAGTGGTGACGGCAGCAATTGGCATCAAGCCTTTCCGACTTCGTGGCCGCTTCAATGCTGACTCCGAGTGGAAGTCGTGGACTGATCGCGTCCTGCTGATTGGTGGCGCCGTTTTGAAGGAAGCTGGGATTTTTGATGCGGTCCGCACCTTTAGGGAGACCGTGATCTTTTCCGACGAGGCCTTCATGGCTATGCTGGAGTCATTCCTCCCTCAAACCAATACCTTCGTTGTGACGAATGGTGAGATTGGTTTTTCTCTGAAGGAGCTGGGCGCCATTACTGGATTGCCCATCCTCGGCAAACTCTATGAGGAGTTTATGCCGATTGACAGCGTCCTCGAGGGGCAGTCTGAGGAGTTCAGGCTTCTATACTTTCAACTTGTCGCCTTCTATGATTTTTTGAAGGAGAATGGGGGTTTGAAAGTTAGATCCAGCAGTTGGAAGAGTTTTAGCTCTTCATTCCCCAACTTTTTTGATAGCAGGGAGCCTTCTGATAGCGTGACCCAAGAAGCCGGAGCTCAAGATCCAAGTTCAAAGAAGATCTTGGCCATGCAAGAAGAGTTGAGAGATTTCTGTGCAAGTACAAATGCCATATGTCCTGACATTGTACTGCGGAGAGATCTCGCTGTTTACCTCACTTATTGGCTAGGTGAGGCTGTTTTTGCTGGAGGAGATGGAACGCACATCAGGCCGCATTGTATTTTCCCGGCTTGTCAGATGGCGTTTGGAGAGCAGCTTGCTTTGGTGCCAGCTCTTTACTCCTACTTGTGTACCGAACTGCAGGCTGCTGCTTTTCTGGTTCGGCTTGGGCTTCCCATGAATAGGGTATTTTCAGCCCATATCTTTTATTCGTGGTATGTATACCACTGTCCTGGCTTCCATCGGCTGGGTGCTGCACAGGATGATGATCCTCTGATGATTCGACTGGCTAAGGGCAAAGCCGTTTCCGAATCACTTTTGTTTGCCCGCATGAGGATCCGACGGTTCAGGGACGTCGAGATGGGGCAATCTTCAGTGATGCTTTCTCCGGAGTTGCGGAAGAAGGCTTTTGATTTTGGTGCCTCCCGAGACTCTACCAGGGCGGGGTCGGGAAGGCATTATTCCTTGACAAATGCAGAGAGAGAGTGGCTTTTCAGCATACGTGTCGGCACGATGGTGTACCGCAGACATCTTTTCGTCGACATCCAGCCGTATGTACCCTCTCGCTTTGCTTTGCAGCTGGGCTTTTCTCAAGGCGTTGTTGTAGCCCCTTCAAGCATGGTGAAGCGCTTTGGAGGCTTACAGGACGAGAGAAATGCATGGGCTTTCTATAGTGCTGAAGACACTACAGCCATGATTTCTTATCCTGTGTTGCTGACTTCCCGGACTGCCGGCTTTGCGAAGTGGTTCGCGGAGAGCTTTTCGGCATATCGGGGGCTTTCCAAGAGGGAGCTTGATGTGAAGCTGGCATCTGGAAAGGGCCTTGGAAAGTCGGATGGCATCCGGCGAGAGGAAGTTTGGGCCTTCCTTTCTGGAGAGAAGCACAAGATAGGCTTTCTCGGTGACCAGGGCGTCATTGGTTCTGAAGCTGTTCGAGAAATACCTGATGAGGGCTTTGGAGCAGCTAGAACAGGAGGAAACCGAACTTGGCGCTTGGATGCAAGCGGCACAGAGGCAAGCTTCCGTGGAGTCTACTGGCAAGAGTAGACCATCCAGTGAGGAGTCAAGTGGGAAACCTGACTCTGACAGTGGGGCAGGTTCCTCTAAGAAGCGAGCCCGCCGGAGTAAGAGGGGGAGGAGTCATCATCACAGCAAGGGGCAGCATGAGGACTCTCCTGACTTGGAAGTTCCTCTTACTATCGATGAGGATGTGCCAGTGGATGCTGACGAGCCTCCAGAGAAGAGAAGTCGAGAAGAAGAGACCGTCGGTGAAGGTATGATTCTTCTTTTTCTCTTTCCATTTCTTTTCATGGGATTTTTTCCATGTTATGATTTGCTTCTTGTTTCCTGCTTCTCTTTTCTTTTAGCAGAGGAAGACTTGGTGATGCCTAAGGTCCCAACCGATGAGGTGGTGATGGATCCTGTTGAGGCACCTGAAGAAGAACCGAGGGGCTCTGGAGTGATTCCAGAGTCTCCAATTGGTATGACTTCTTTTTTTTTTTTTTTGAGTTTGTGACTTGGTTTGCTGACACACAGTTTTTTTTTTTTTGTCAGCTGACTTGCCACAGGGTTCTGATGACTTTGAACCATCGATGGACGCAAATGTTGATGATGCTTCCGATGAGTTCATGGAGGAAGAAAGTGTTCCGCCAGTCGTCGAAGAAGGTATTTTGTAGTTATAACTCTGATAATGATTTTCAAACAGGGTCATATTCATACCTTTTGTGTTTCCTTTGCAGGTTTTGAAGTGGCAGAGGAGGGTCCGTCGCTTCCAGAGCAAGGGATGCCAGAGGTTAATCCAGAGGTAGAGACTCCTGGGACCAGTTCTGACAATGTTGAGGAGATTCCTCACGCTGAGATTCCTTCCCGAGCAGGAGCAGCTTCAACTGGAAAGAGTTCTTTTGTTACTCTTTCAACAGATGATGACATGAGCAGCCGACCAACGGAGTTGGGCGAATCTTCAGCTGGGCCATCTCTTCTTTTTGCGAAGAAGGTGGTGGTGCGAGTTCTGAGCTCTTGGATTGAGACTCTCTTTTCTGGGCACTTGGAAGCCGGATTTAGCATGATCCAGCATGTGCGTGAGATTCTCGGTGATGCTGAAGAAGCTGGTTTGGATGTCACATATGCCAGGGCGATCGTTAATAGGATCATTGAGCTGGGTGACAAGTGGTTTGAGACCATGGGTTTTCCTGACGATCAGTTCTTCAAGGAGATGTTCTCGGACCCTGCGGATAAGGCTCAATCTGACCTGGATGAGGCTACAGAAAGCAAGAAGCAGGCAGTCCGAGAGAGGAACTTAGAAGAAATAACCATCATTAGGCTGACACATGACCTTAACATCCTTGATAGGGAGGTCGATGAGGCCAGGAAACGTCTTGAGCATCTGCAGGCACAAGTCGCTGCCAAGTGGACTGAAATAACAGAGGCTCGTGAAAGGGAGACTGCTCTGATTCACCGAGTTGAGGATGCCATTCGAGTTCTCAAAAGGAAGTCTGATGAGGACAAACAATGGAAAACCGCTCGAAGAAGCTTCCCAGTGCAGAAGAAGGGTTACAGCCCACCCCAGCATCTCATGGCAGGTTCCTGAAGAAGCGTGCCTTGGAATCCTTGACGGATGAAGCCAAAAGCTTGCTTAAGGAGCTGAACTCTTGGCTGGAGACCGTTTTTGATTGAGCTCCTGTATACAGAAACCATTCTTCTTTCTTTTTTTTTTTAGTACCACTTGTATTTTTTTTTTGGTACTCTTTTTTTTTGTAGTGCTTGTGAACACTCTCTTTTTTTTTTGTTATCCCTACGCTCACTTTAATCTTTTTGTGATAAAAGTAATTGCAAAATGGGATGCTCTCTCTTTTTTTTTGTTATCCCTACGCTCACTTGAATCTTTTTGTGATAAAAGTAATTGCTAAATGGGATTTGATCAAAAGGTTGTCATTTTGTGAAAATCTTTTGTCAAGTAATTGTTTTGGCATGAAAGCCAGGTTTTGTTTGTGGCATGGAAGCCAATTTTGGCATGAGAGCCAGCTTTTCTTGTGGCATTGATAGCCGAGTTTTTTTGTTTGTGGCATCTATAGCCAGTTTTGGTGGCATTGATAGCCGGTTTTTTTTTTTTTTTGAAATCCAAGTTTTTGTTTGTGGCATTGATAGCCGGTTTTGTTTTGGTGGCATTGATAGCCGGTTTGTGGCATTTATAGCCTGTTTTGATGGCATTTATAGCCGGTTTGTGGCATTTATAGCCTATTTTGATGGCATTTATAGCCGGTTTGGTTTTCAAAAAATGCAAGTATCGACTAAAAGTCGCCTCCCTGCTGAATGTTCTTGCAAGTATCGATGGAATGTCGCATCCTTGCTCATTCGGTTGTGAGTATCGATGGAATGTCGCATCCTCGCGGATTTGGGTGTAATTATCGATGGAATGTTGCATCCTTGCTTTTCAAAAATTTTGGTTTTGCGGGTACTGACTTGATGTCATTCCCTACGATTTTTGAAATTTGTGGTTTTCTCGAACCTTTGGGTTATGGATATCAACTGAAATGTTGCGTCTCCACAGTTTTTTAGGTTTTTTCGAACCTTTGAAATTTGGGTTGTGGATATCAACTGAAATGTTGCATTTCCACGGTTTTGGATTTTGCAAGTATCGACGAAATGTCGCTTCCCTGCGATTTTGGAAGTGTCGAACGTGGTTCGCTTGCTTCCGATTTGTGCGAGTATCGACTAAGCGTCGCTTCCTCGCGGTTTTTGAAAAACCATTTTTTTTTGTTTAAAGACACGAGGGTCATAAGTTTTGACCTAAAACCATTTTGGTGGTAAAAGGCAGGGTGGACTAGGGTGGAAATCCCCGAATCCGGATTTTGTTTCAAACCATGAATTTTGGGTTCAAAGGTTGAAAATTTTGGTCAAGTTAGGGAAAGGTTCCTAAACTTGGATATTTTTTTTTTTGAACAATGAAACGATGAAAGTAAGCATTATTTTTAGATTTCTAGAAATTTCAACATTTGATATGAAAATTCTAAAAAAGGGTGGGTTTAGCGAGCGTGTACCTGGAAACCGGTTTTGGCCATGCAGGCACTGCTCTTACCCAGTTGGGTAAGTCTTTAAGGGTAGTACCGCTTTAAGAACTTGCCGTTGATGGGCAGCATACATCTGTCACCTTCCATGTTTAGGAGTGCGTATGCGCCGTTGGAGAAAACTTTGTCGATGACGTAGGGTCCCTCCCATTTCGGCTCAAATTTGCCTTTGGACTTGTGAGCGAAGACCATTGGTCTTTTTACCACAAGAACCAAGTCATTCTTTTTGTAGGCGCGTTGCCTGACCTTTTTATCGAAAGATCCTACCATGCGTGATTGGTAAAGTTCAATGCTTTGTTGAGCTTCGAGCCGTCTCTCATCGAGATTGTCCAGCTCATGGAGCCGCAATTTGACATTGCTTTCTTGAGTCATGTCATTTTGCAAGGATACCCTCAAGGAAGGAATTTGTACTTCCAAGGGCACGACAGGTTCGCATCCATAGACCAAGGAGAATGGTGTGCTATGGGTTGGTCCTCGAACGGTTGTTCGATAGGCCCACAAAGCTTCAGACATTTTGTCGCTCCAGTCTCTTTTGTGATTAGAGACCATTTTTTTGAGGATTTTGCAGAGTGTCTTGTTAAAAGCTTCTGCTAACCCGTTTGCTGCCGGATTGTATGGAGTCGAAGGACAGCTTTGGATTTTGTATTTGTCGCAGAACCTGTAGAATCGATGATCCCGTAACTGTGGTCCGTTATCATGGACGAATCTTTTGGGTATGCCGAAACGACAAATGATGTTGGTGCGCAGGAACTGAAGGACTGATGAGGTCTTCATTTCGTTAAACGCAAATGCTTCTGACCACTTGGAGAAGTAATCCGTAGCGGCGAAGATGAAGCGATGACCTTTGCTTGAAGGGGGAGAAATAGGACCTATAATGTCCATACCCCAGGCTTCGAAAGGCCATGAGATCGCTGTAGGATGCAGCCATTCTGGAGGCATGTGAATGTAATCTCCATGAACTTGGCATTGTTGGCAGCGCTTAGCAAATTGCATTGCGTCAGCTACCATGGTAGGCCAGTAATATCCTAACCTTTTTATCTGATCATAGAGCTTTAGGTCCAGCCTGATGAGCTCCACAAAGACCAGCATGAACTTCTTTGAGTGTTTCTTCAGCCTCTTGTTGTGACAAGCAGCGTAGAAGTACTCCGTTGAAGGATTTCCTGTAAAGGATTTTTAAAGGAATATCCAAATGGAAAGCTTGGGGTTCGCCTTTGGATGCTTACCCGTTCTTTTGGATCTTCAGGTAGGATTCCGAACATAATGTAATCAATGAACGGATCCCTCCAGTCGCTAATTGAAGTTTGAAGGATTGAAATCCGACTTCCGACCACTTGGTGGCATTCAGCAACTGCTTGGTGTGTGTTAAGAGGAGGAGGATTCTTCTTTCGCACACTGTGATTTGCATGTTTTCCCCTTCCTGGATTGCCATGGATGCGGCAAGTCCGGCTAGGGCATCCGCACGTATGTTTTCACCTCTACGAATGTGGGTGATGTGACAGATGTCAAACTTTTGCAGAAGTGATTGTGCCTTGTTGTAGTAGGGCAACAAATCTGGCTTCCTGACTTCAAATTTCTGATTCATCTGGTTGACGATCAGTTGAGAGTCTCCAAAGACTTCCAGCATGGTGATACCGGATTCGATGGCGAGTTCCAATCCTAAGATCAGAGCTTGATATTCAGCTGCATTGTTTGTGCATGGTTCCAGTAGCGAGAAAGCGTGTGGAATCATGTATTTGTCGGGGCTAACAAAGAGGATGCCAACTCCCGAGATCAGCTGTCTTTTTTCATTTGTCCCTGGTTGCACCGTCAAAGTACATATCCCAGGAGGCACTTTGTGAGAAAGTCTCCACATTGTAGACTGATTCGTCTGGGAGATCATCTCTGAGTGGAGAATCTTTAGGCAATGGATGCTCTGCGAGGAAGTCCGCTAGAGCTTGCCCTTTGATTGCTTTTTGTGGTACATACCTAATATCAAATTGTGACAGAAGGATGGACCATTTTGCCAGTCGAGCATTAAGAGAACCTGCCTTTGTGACAAGGACCTTCAAGAGGTTGACCCTCGAGACCAGGTAGACTGTATTGGAAAGCAAGTAGTGACGCAGCTTTTGTACGGCGAACATCACTGCAAGACATTCTTTTTTGACTGGAGAGTAGCGATGCTCTGCACCTACTAGCATGCGGCTGAGGTAATATAGAGCAGCTTCTTTTCTTTGATCATTTTCTTGCGCAAGCAGAGCTCCCAGAGAGTGATCAAGGGCTCTTGTGTACAAGATGAATGGTTTTCCAGTGGTAGGAGCAGATAACACTGGAGGTTTGTCAGGTATGACTTGATGTCTTGGAAAACAGCTTCACAGTCAGCATCCCAGACAAAGTTTTACACCTTTTTTCATCAACCGGGAGAATGGACGGCATTTCCCCGAAAGATTGGAGATGAACCGTCTGATGTAGGCTAATCTCCCTTGAAGCCCTTTGAGTTCTCTCAAGGTTCTTGGAGAGGGCATTTCTAGAATGGCTTTGACTTTTATGGGGTCAAGCTCTATTCCAGCTTTCCGAACTAAGAATCCGAGGAACTTACCCGACGAGACGCCGAAGAAGCATTTCAATGGATTCATTCGCAGTTTGTGTTTGCGAAGCCGGAGGAAGACTTCTCGAAGGTTTTCGAGATGATCTTCTTTTCTTTTGCTTTTGACGGCGAGGTCATCAACGTAACATTCAACCGTCTTGTGCTGCATATCTTGGAATATTTTCATCATAGCCCTCTGATATGTGGCACCAGCATTTTTCAGACCAAATGGCATGACAGTGTAACAATACACGCCAAATGGGGTTCGAAAGGATGTATGTTTTTTCATCCTCAGGATGCATCTTTATCTGATTGTAGCCAGAGAAACCATCCAGAATGTCATTCGCTCGAATCCACAGGTATTATCAATCATTACCTCTGGTATGGGGAGCGGAAATTCATCTTTTGGGCATGCGCCATTCAGGTCTCTATAATCAATACAGACCCTGATCTGCCCATTTTTCTTTGTCACGGGGACAATGTTGGCCAACCATTCAGGATGTTGTTCCTCACGGATGAAGCCGACGCTTTTGAGTTTTTGAACTTCTTGTTCAATTTTATCCATCACATCTGGACGGAATCTTCTTTGGCCTTGCTTGACAGGCTTGATGTCTTCTTGAAGATTGAGTTTGTGAACTGCTATTTTGGGGTCTAAGCCTGGCATTTCAGCGTAAGACCATGCAAAGCAATCAACGAACTCACGAAGAAAGGCGATATACTCGGGTAACTCATCATCCTTTATATTCTTGCTTATGAATACAGGACGTGGGTTATCTGGTGTTCCCAAGTCTATCTTTTGAACAGGATCTTCTGTTGGAAGGTTCGAAGGTGGTTCCTCCACAATATTTTCGGAGGCTTCCAGCTCAACGAAACCTTCTGGGGTTTCAAGGGCATTTCCAGACCAAGGTTTTGTTCCTTTCCACGGGTCTTCTTGATCGGTAATTTTCCCAAGGCTTGCTATGAGATGATCCCAATCGCCTGTTGAAACCGAGTCGAAGTAGGCTACTTCTTTTGGAGATGAGGGTTCTTCTGGGTCAGAAGTCCACACGTCTGTGCCATCGGACAACTCCTCTTCATTTTCGGAGAAATCGTGCCAATTGGATGAGCTTCCTGGATCTTTGTCAGGTGACTCATCAAAGAGATATCCAGGGAGATCGATGTCTTCATGGATTTGAGATGTTGAGGCTTGGTCAGTATATTGACTTTTAAGCCTTTGTGTCAACTGTCTCAAGGGAGTGTCAGGATCATACCCTAACCCGTGTGAAGACTTTTCTACATAGCCGTAGAGTCTCCAATCTTCCAGCTGGCTTTTGGTCAAGACGGGCCCCAATGGCGTGAGAATACCGCGTCCTTCTCCCAAACTGACTGGGTTTTGAGCGTCATAGCCCATTTTCTTCATAATAGCTTGTGCCACAGAACTGTATAAGGATAGTTGAGGCGTACCTTTATTTTGGAAAGGGTTCAAGCATGGAGTTTGATGAAGAAGCATCCGATCTATGGAAGAAGATCGGCTTTTCCTTTGCTGAAGTTGCTGGAACAACGAAGGAAGCTGACGTAGGATCTTCTATGTCAGAAGTTGTCTCCATTGGAGTAAGAGCAGGCTGAACTTGCTGAGTGTCAGCTTGGCTTGACGATGTGTTGTCTTCTGGCTCTGAATCCGAGTCCGTGTCTTGCATGATAGACACGAAAGAGACAACAAATTTGCCCCCAGGCTTTTGTTTTGCCTTCTTCACTTTAGTTGTGATGACCAAAGGCTTTGAAGATTTGAGGGAGATGATGAAGGGAGTTTGCATGCTCTCTTAGATTTACCGGATGGTTTGTTTTCTTTCGGTGATTGTTGAGGAGCTTTGCCTTTATCTTTCTGGAGATTTTCGGCAAAGGATGCTGTATGCTTTTCCTCTTCTTCTTTTTCACCTTCATACATCTATGAGTCTGCGAAGTGGATCTCTTTGCCTTTGAAGGGTTTTCTGTCCGCAAAGACTCGATGTATCATGCCGTCGTCGCCAACAAACTTGATGCATTGATGTAGAGTTGAAGGGACAACACCATTCTCATGGATCCAAGGGCGTCCGAGAAGGATGTTGTAGCATGAAGGGGTCTTTATTGCATACACTGTGACCTCAGAGATAAGATCACCGATCTGCAACTTGAACCTGATTTTACCGATAGGCCTTTGAGTACTCCCATCGTATCCAAAGATAGATACAGATGTGTGGCTCAGTTTGCTGGGTGGGATACCCAACTCTTCAAGAGCCGATGTGGAGATGAGGTTGAGTGCAGAACCTGGGTCGATCTGAACTCTATGCATAGGCATTTCCTTGATATACCCTGTGAAGTACAGGGGTCGGTTATGCCTGGTTTCGCCAAGTAGGAGGTCATCCTTTGTGAAGGCGATGGTTGCACTGGCTGCTTTTTTAACCGAGAGGCATTCAATGCATGATCCCTCAGTTTTCTTCTTTTCTCCCTTTGAGGAGGCTTCTGAGTTTTTGACCCGGTAATCCATTTCAATTTGGAGGACTTGCGGGGCATGTTTGTCGACATCCTCATTCAGCTTTTGTAATTCCGAAATGAGATTATCACGAGTGTGCGGAGACATTCGCAACAAATCTAGGATGTGTAGACGTGCAGGTATGTGCTTGAAGTGTTCAATCAAGTCATACTTGAAAGCCTCCTTAGGGCCTGCATGTTCATCATTGTTGCCACTAGGGGCGCTTACAACATCTTTTCCCGAAGGATTTACATATGTAAAGGAAGATTGGTTGTAATTTTTGTGGTAGTCCCGGCCAGAGCGGGTGCCTCTACCAACTTCGAGAGCTTCTTGAGAAGCGGTCTTCGTTTGGAAGATTGTCTTCAGGATCAAGAGGCTGTCGTTTTTCATTTGCTGAGGATGCATCAGCAGCAGAGTTACCATCCTCAGTGATTGTGTTGCATGGAGCATTTTCCGGGAACAAGTCCTGAACAGCATCCAGCAATCTTTCTTCTTCGTTGACTAATTCATCGTCCCAAGCATCAATGGCTGGGAATTCTTCAGTCAGGAAGGGTGTGAACTTTGAAGTCACAGTCTCAGGAGAAGAAACCTGAGAGGGTGTCATCTCAGTGAAAGTCACGTGAGACGAGGTGGCTCCAGAAGATATATTGCTAGGCGTCGCCGGAGTGTAAGTGCTCTCATCAGACGATGCTTCGGAAGAGCTATAATCCCGAATTATCACATTACAGGAAGCTCTGACGGGAGACGTTGCCTGATCGGAGTCAGACTCATCCTCGGATGTGAGAGGATCGTCTATCCAGCAATTTTCTCCATTTTCAGGAGTTAAGGGAGGATGTACCTGGTGGTCTTCAGGGACTTCAGGCTCTGGATTGCGAGGAGGCTCGTTGACGCGTTCTTGCTCTTGTTCTAGAGCGAGTCGCTGCAAGATCCTTGCATATTCTTCAAGATCAGGTATGGGAGCTGGATCTTCTTCTTCATCATCTCTTTGTGGCTCAACATTGTTGATTTCCACTGGAGTAATGAGAGGTGCTGGGTCAGCAGCATTTTCTTGTACAGCTTCTTGGTCTTCTTCATCATCAGACCAGGATCCTTGTGGCTGTAGGGGGTTATACCAGATTACTGGCATAAGATGAGACTCAGGAACCCATTCTTCATCGGAGAGATATTCTCCTGTTTCAAGGGATTCCTCCCACTCATCTGTGTAGTTGGATTCGAATCCATCATCGGTGTCGCTGGACTCGTATCCATCAATGGAGAATCCAACTACCGAATTGCAAGAGTATGATGTCTCCTGCATGGCTTCTTTGAATTGAGGTGGCATGAAATCACTGAGAGTGAATTTCCTTACCCCCTTTGAAGTCTCTGGAAGGGATGTTTTTGTTACCTCCAGTGAAGCGGTAGAGGAAGCCTCTGCCTTTTCTTTGACCTCTAGTTTTAGCTGGGTCTTCTCTTGCCGTTTGAGCTTGAGGAGATGTTTCCTAGCCTGCCTTCGCTGTTGAGCTGTAGGCTTATTTTCACGACCTCCCAATTTTCATCTTCCAGGAGATCGGGATGTACCCATATCGGTTGTCCGTCTGGTGTCGGGTAAGGAACCAGTTCCTCGGACGCTTCGATTGAGTTTATCACCTTGAAGGAAGTAGTGATCTTCTTCTTCGGTGATCTTGATGTTTGTCCACATGTCACCATGTTGACGGAGGCAGACCCATAGTTTTTGTCAAAGGTGATGACTCCGTTTTTCCACATCTCATTTATTTTCTCTCTCACAACGAAGCATTGATTGAGAGGATGCGAGATCATCTGGTGGTATGGACAGTACCGAGGATCGTTGGTTTTGCCAACATCACCCGGTCTTTTTGGTTCAGGCAAGGTGAGCTTGCCGTTTGCCACAAGAGCCCCGAAGATTTCATCAACATCTTCATCAAACGGGTATTTCTTCTCTACTCGTTCTTTGAAGGCATCAGAGAGTTCAGGTTTCTTACCAACAGCTTTGTTTTCAGCTTTCTTTGGTGGCTGAGGAGCTGACTTGGTCTGCACATTGAGGACCTCTTTCTTCTTTGGTTTTGAGGTCGTAATGGCGGTTGGCTCTTTTCTTGATGATTTCTGACTGTTGAGGTCTTTAATCACCGTTTCAGCTTCCATGGAAGCTTCTAGGAGTTCTCCCAGGTTTTTTGATTTGTTGCCGATGATCATGGAGCGGATTCTGGCTCTCATGTTGTTTCGGCAGATGTCGACTAGCGACGCTTGTGGCAATACATCAGAGCATTTGTATGCCATTGCTTTCCACTTGTGAATGAAGTCATATGTTGACTCATTCTCCCCCTGTTTTAGGCTGCACAGCTGAGCCATAGTAGCGGGATGATCTTCACCTTTGAAGTGAGTCAGGAAGCGTGTCTCTAGCATGGCCCAGTTTTGGATTGAGTCCTCCGGCAGAGTGGAGTACCAATCGAAGGCCGTACCTTTTAGGGTACTTGCAAAGAGGCGAATCTTGAGTGCATCTTGATCCGCAATAGCTCCCGTCAGGATCTTGAAGTGGATGACGTGCTGTCTGGCTGATCCTTTCCCCGTATATGTTTGGAGAGTAGGATGCTTGAATTTGGTGGGGAACGGGACCGAGTCCATCCATAAGGGATATGGTGGCTTGATCCCATGCTCCTTGAGTATATCCTCTTCTTTTGCTTTGGCGAGGATACCGTCTACGTCCTTTTTGGTTAGGGCGCGTGACTCATTTTCTTCTCTATTTACCTCGTCGTCTTGATGATTCGGAGGAGGTTCATTGTTCGCCTGATTTTGGAAGGCGAGGAGAAGGTTTTCCATCAGAGTTTCAATCCTCTGCTGGCCCTGTTCCAACTGCTGGATGCGGGTGATCGCATCTTCTGGAGGTGGATTGCGGGGTGGTGGCTCAGAATTTGTAGCCAAGACATTCATCCTTCGTGACTCGAACGAAGAAACTGTCCTGGTGACTGAGCTGGGGCTCATTCTTTTTGAAGAGGAGCTTGAGGAAGGATCACTCTGCTGTCCTTTGCTTGAAGGAGCAGGGGATTCTTCTGAATGTCTTCTTGTCCTGGAGACGCTGCGGGTCATCGGACGTCGGACATGGATTTTTGTTGCTGATTTTTGGCGCCTTCTGGTTTTTCCAACCATATGGACGGCAGCAACTTGGTTGGGTCTTTCTTTTTCGACCCATTTAGGAGAGACTTGAAGTGTGGGAGGCTGGGTCCTTTGCTTCTTTAGTCTCTTTTGTCGGTACTGACGCGCGGCGGCGTATACGACGAGCAATTTGAGCTTCGGTCAGCTCTGACTGGGCTTTGACAATGAAGGATGTGCTCCCTCGGGCGCAGCAGCCGAGCCTAGTCTTCTTTGTAGCTGGGCAAGGACAGGATGCGAACCCTATCCTTCGCCAGTTGCAGCGAAGCTTTGAATTTTTGAAGTTCGGCCCCTGTAGAGATGAAGGGTCGAACTGCAGGTTTGTAGGCCTTAGCAGGTGCTTGTGGAGGCCTTGTGATGCATGACTTGATTTTGGGCTTGTAGGAACAAGCCGGCTCATGCTGGGATGACTTGGAAGTCAAGTCGGAGATGGGTCTCTCCTCTTTCATGTAGGCAAGAGGATAGAACTGGTTCTCCTTGAGTGGGGCCAGGAATGCTGGCTTAGTGGATGTCTGGGACCTTCTCTGTTTTGGTGAAGGTCTTGGGGACCAAGTCTTGGAGTAGACCTGGTTGTTTGCAGGTTGAGGCTTCGTGGGGCTGCCACGGGCTTCAGGCCTTCTGGTGCTCGCCTTTGGTGTCACGGTAGTGACACGTTGAGAGGCGAGTTTCTGCTTCTTGGAGGGAGCAGTTTGTTCCTTAGGAAGTGGGAATGGTCCCAGCGTCCCAAAGACGATAGTCCGGGGAGTCGAGGTCGACCCGGAGTTCAGAGAGTTGCCGAGGGAGTTGACACTTCGGCAGCTGATGGGGCGCTTGTAGGTGCGCGTGGTTTGCTTCTGTTGAAGCATGAGTTGGTGCTTGTTTTCGTCGAAAGTAATGGTTAGTGAAGCTGCCATTGTTAGTTTTCGAAAATTTCTGAAACAAGACCACATCCATTAGTAATCACAAGAATATAATGATCATAAATGGGAAAGTTCTATGATTTCGTCTTTTCAAATTGCTCGAGGTAGATGACCCAAGCAATATGAGGAAGGCAAAATGCCATAGAAGGTACAATTGTTCTGATCGCAGGTATGGTAAGCCCGGAATGGGCATCCCAGTGACTGCTAGAAGCAATTGTGAACTTAAATTCGACTTATCGAGAAGCAGAGCTTGCTCGAGGTAAGAAGAATATAAAGTTGGAGTTACAGATAGTGCCGGTCGCAATACAGTAGACCCTGAAAGGGCGTACTAGTACCGCTAGACACAAATGTTTTGAGACCGCATCCATGAGATGAGATTCTCTGTTTTGAAAGGTCAAGATTGGATTCATCAAAGAGAGCAGATGGTATTCCGATCTGAACACGGGCTCAGCGATTTCCGCGAGCGCCAGTGCTCAGAAAGAAATGAACCATAATTTCTCGGATCTGAATCTAAAGATGACGAGTTTTTTTTTTTTTGAAAAGTCAATATCGGGTTCATCAAAGAGAGCAAAAGGCATTCCAATCTGAACACGGTCTCAACGATTTCCGTGAGCGCCAGTGCTCAGAAAGGAGAAGACCAAGATTTCTCCAATCTAAACCCAAAATGACGGAAGTTTTTTTTTTTTTTTTTTTTTTTTTGAAGATTTTGAAGATTTTTTTTTTTTAAAAAAAATTTTATTTTTTTTTATTTTTTATTTTCTATTATTTTTATTATATTTTTTTATTTTAGAGATTTTTTTTTGAAAAAATTTTTATTTTTATTTTTTAATTTAAAATTTTTATTTTTTTAAAAAAAAAAATTTTTATTTATTTATTTAAAAGACGAGAGAGTACACATGGGCCTCCTAACCCGGTCTTATGAAATCTTGATTGATAGAATTGCCCCCAGGTAAGGGTAGGATTACTTAATGAACCCGTTTGGAGGACCCTTGCCTAGAACAGTCAAGCTGTCTCCACACTCTGGACAAGGCTTTTCTTTGAATCAACCACGATCAAAGAACACAGTTGGTTAACCTTAGTGGTCTATGTCTTTTTTTTTGTTTTTATATATATATATATATATTTTTTTTATTTTAATGAACTCATCGAAGAGAAACAATGGCCCAATCCCCGATCCGAACACGGTCTCAACGATTTCCGTGAGCGCCAGTGCCCAGAAGGGAGAGGATCAAAGTTTCTCAATTTTGAATCCAAACTGAAAATTTTGATTTTTTTTTGTGTTTTTTTTTTTTTGAAAAGAGAAAGAGTGGAAATAAATTCAAAGAATTAGAAATTTCCAAACAAAAATCTCATTTCATTTTTTTTTTAGATCTTTAATGAACTCATCGAAGAGAAACAATGGCCCAATCCCCGATCCGAACACGGTCTCAACGATTTCCGTGAGCGCCAGTGCCCAGAAGGGAGAGGAACAAAGTTTCTCAATTTTGAATCCAAAATGAAAAATCTGATTTTTTTTGTTTTTTGTTTTAATTTTTTTTTTTTGAAAAGAGAAAGAGTGGAAATAAATTCAAAGAATTGGAAATTTCCAAACAAAAATCTCATCTCATTTTTTTAGATGCGGAATTCAACATAGGCCACCAATTATAAAGTAGCCAAAGAATCGAGAAAGAAATATAAGCATAAAGCAAAATATATGATATGCAAATATTTCATTTCTAGCATCGTGTTCTCAAATAAACGGGTCCCACCGGGTGTGCCAGCTTGATGGACCACGCCCCGATTGCTCGGGTTCCTACCGAGGTCGGCGGACGTGGGAGTCCATTTGGTTCCGACCCTTTCGTAACCGGGGGGCAAGGGGCGTGCATCAACATTTCTTTTTTTGTGGGTGTGCCAGATTTTCTATTTTTACTTGGAATTGCAAGTGGTGATCCGGAGATCAACCTTCGCAAGTAAAAAGGAAATCAACTTCTTTCAAGTTTTCCATTGCACATATATTTAAGAAAAGAGACATTTTCTTGATTTGCCGTGAAAGGCGATTTTTTTGGCATTTATAGCCGATTTGGCGTTTATAGCCGATTTTTGGCATTTATAGCCGATTTTGGCGTTTATAGCCGATTTACAATCCTTATCAACAATGAAAGACAAGAATTGTGATTTTTGTCTCTTTTGAAAAAAATACAAACTACAATGAAAAGCAAGAAAATGAGGATCTAACTTCTCAGGAGATTGTGGGGGACCCGTTTAGATTGACGATCGCAAGCCATATGTGGGCTTCGCCATCATCCATGCGGATGAGAACAGAGGATGCTATTGATTCGCTTGGCTTGGCTATAACCTCAGGTTTTTAGAAGATAAAGACCAAAAGGAGGTCCTATATCCAATAAAAAGCCGAGTAGACGGGCTGAAAAGCCACATCTAAGCCATTGGAGAAGGCAAGGACCTTGGGGGGGTACCCCCCAAGGGACTTTTGTCACCTTGTTGCGGTGGCCGGTGTAGAACTTCCGCAGAGTTTTCTCTCTTTTTCCTTTTTCTGGATTTCTGTCTGTGTGCTTGTGCTTTTTTTTCTCTGATGTTTCTGATCTTTCTGATGTTTTTTCTTCTTGGAGAGCCCTCCTATTTATAGGCTTTTAGGTAGCCTTTTAGGTGGGTTTATGGGCTTTTATTGTCATTAAGCCGCATAATGGGAGGAGTTACAAAATTGAATTGTTTATTTGTAACTCCTTTTTCTTGGCTTCTGATTGGCCGGAGGAGATTGAGGGCATTTAATCGCCTTTAATCGCCATGATGGGAGGAGTTTCATGGGTTAAATGCCATGAATCTCTTGACTTGTAACTCCCGAATGCTTGCTTCTGATTGGGCCGTCCAAAGAATGGATTAATGACTGTAATAAAGCTAGTCAATTAATCGCATTAGTGGTCGCCGAGCAGCTGAAGAGTCGCGGGCCGTGCCACGTCTTTTGGGATTCTCTATTATGATGATCATCGATGGATCTTCATGTAGATCGACATCAGATGATCATGTAATTTCAGGTGTTTGTTGCCAACATCAGCGGGGTCGGTGCCATCTGTCCTGTCGATTCTCGATCGGATCGGGTAGAAAGCACACTTTTTTTTTTTGACCGGGTGGGCGATCAATATTGTTTTCTCGATGCTCTTGATGATTGACCCGTGTTTTGGACGGATGTCAGAGGACTTGGTGTCTCAAAAGCATGAATTTTGGAAAGTACCAGAGGCTGGGCTCGTCGAATCGCAAAAAAAACGGCGAAAACACCGGGGTTTTTGGGGCTTTCCCGCGACCCCGGGTTCCAAGGTCGCCGGCGACCCTGGCCCAGGGTCATAGGGGCCTGCGACCCTTGCCACGGGTCGCAGGGGTCTGCGACCCTGGGGGGGTTTTCCCCCTTTCGTGTCCCTTTTTGCGTCCGTTTTTGCTGTTTTTCGATTCTTTTTTTCTTCTGTACTTTTCCTTGACATTTTGACCATTTATGGCCTAATTTCTTTGTAGGAAACCTGATGAGAATCCTTGCATTTTATTTTGCAAAGCTTCCAATTTCCTGAGAAAGCCGAAGACTTTGTCGCGCTAGAGCTGCCGATTTTCCGTCAGAAGCTGAAACGGGGTCAAACGATGTCGGAATGACCTGAAATTTGGTGTGAAGCCTCCTGAGCAATAAATAAGACCAACCATAGGCTTTTGTTTGAGTTTTGAAGCCGTTTGGGGTCCTATCACCTGTAGACTTGCTTTTTGTCGCGATGAAGATGTCGCGGTTTGATGTGCGGTCAACCGATGTCCGATTGACTTGAAATTTGACAGGGAACCTATTGGAGTCATTTTAAGATGATCCATAGGCTCTGTCTTGGAAACCATGGTCCCGGAGAGCTTTGCCGCCGAGAGCTCCTTTTCAGCTGTCGGAGAAGCGAAATTAGGCCAAATGATTTTGAAATGGCCCGAAACTTCTTGTGTACTCCTATTTTGGCTGTCTGGAAGAATCTTGCAGTTTTTGTTTGATTCTGACAAGATTTGATTTTTGGAAGCAGCATTGCCTATTTATGGCAGGTTGCGACTTCATGTAGCTCTTTGGATCTTGAAAAGGCAAAGTGACATTTTTGGTGTCAACAGCGATCAGAACAATTGTACCCTCTATGGCGTTTTATACCCTCGGCAACTCTCTGAACTCCGGGTCGACCTCGACTCCCCGGACTATCGTCTTTGGGACGCTGGGACCATTCCCACTTCCTGAGGAATAAACTGCTCCTTCCAAGAAGCAGAAACTCGCCTCTCAACGTGTCACTACCGTGACACCAAAGGTGAACACCAACAGCCTGAAGCCCATGGCAGTCCCACGGAGCCTCGACCTGCAAGCAACCAGGTCTATCCCAAGACTTGGTCCCCGAGACCTTCACCAAAACAAAGAAGGTCCCAAACATCCACTAAGCCAGCATTCCTGGCCCCACTCAAGGAGAACCAGTTCTACCCTCTTGCCTACATGAAAGAGGAGAAACCCATCTCCAACCTAACTTCCAAGTCATCCCAGCATGAGCCGGCTTGTTCCTACAAGCCCAAAATCAAGTCATGCATCACAAGGCCTTTGCAAGCACCTGCTAAGGCCTACAAACCTGTAGTTCGACCCTTCATCTCTACAGGGGCCGAACTTCAAAAATTCAAAGCTTCGCTGCAACAGGCGAAGGACAGAGTTCGCATCCTGTCCTTGCCCAGCTGCAAAGAAGACAGGCTCGGCTGCTGCGCCCGAGGAAGCACATCCTTCATCGTCAAAGCCCAGCCAGAGCTTACCAAACTCAAATTGCCCGTCGCATATGCCGCCGCGCGTCATATACCGGCAAAAGAGACTAGAGAAGCAAAGGACCCAGCCTCCTACACTTCAAGTCTCTCCCAAATGGGTCGAAAAAGAAAGACCCAACCAAGTTGCTGCCGTCCATATGGTTTGGAAAAACCAGAAGGCGCCAAAAATCAGCAACAAAATCCATGTCCGACGTCCGATGACCCGCAGCGTCTCCAGGACAAGAAGACATTCAGAAGAATCCCCTGCCCTGCTCCTTCAAGCAAAGGACAGCAGAGTGATCCTTCCTCAAGCTCTTCTTCAAAAAGAATGAGCCCTAGCTCAGTCACCAGGACAGTTTTCTTCGTTCGACTCACGAAGGATGAATGTCTTGGCTACAAATTCTGAGCCACCACCCCGCAATCCACCTCCAGAAAGATGCGATCACCCGCATCCAGTAGTTGGAACAGGGCTAGCAGAGGATTGAAACTCTGATGGAAAACCTTCTCCTCGCCTTCCAAATCAGTGTGAACAATGAACCTCCTCCGAATCATCAAAACGACGAGGTAAATGGAGAAGAAAATGAGTCACGCGCCCTTACTAAAAAGGACGTAGACAGTATCCTCGCCAAAGCAAAAGAAGAGGACATATTTAAGGAGCATGGGATCAAGCCACCATATCCCTTATGGATGGACTCGGTCCCGTTCCCCACCAAATTCAAGCATCCTACTCTCCAAACATATACGGGGAAAGGATCAGCCAGACAGCACGTCAACCACTTCAAGATCCTGACGGGAGCTATCGCGGATCAAGATGCACTCAAGATCCGCCTCTTTACAAGTACCCCTAGAAGGTACGGCCTTCGATTGGTACTCCACTCTGCCCGAGGACTCAATCCAAAACTGGGGCCATGCTAGAGACACGCTTCCTAACTCACTTTAAAGGTGAAGATCATCCCGCTACTATGGCTCAGCTGTGCAGCCTAAAACAGGGGGAGAATGAATCAACATATGACTTCATTCACAAGTGGAAAGCAATGGCATACAAATGCTCTGATGTATTGCCACAAGCGTCGCTAGTCGACATTTGCCGAAACAACATGAGAGCCAGAATCCGCTCCATGATCATCGGCAACAAATCAAAAAACCTGGGAGAACTCCTAGAAGCTTCCATGGAAGCTGAAACGGTGATTAAAGACCTCAACAGTCAGAAATCATCAAGAAAAGAGCCAACTGCCATTGTAACCTCTAAACCAAAGAAAAAATAGGTCCTCAATGTGCAGACCAAGTCAACTCCTCAGCCACCAAAGAAAGCTAAAAATAAAGTTGCTGGTAAGAGACCTGAACTCTCAGATGCCTTCAAAGAACGAGTATGTGGCAAACGGCAAGCTCACCTTACCCTGAACCAAAAAGACCGGGTGATGTTGGCAAAACCAACGATCCTCGGTACTGTCCATACCACCAGATGATCTCACATCCTCTCAATCAATGCTTCGTTGTGAGGGAGAAAATAACGAGATGTAGAAAAACGGAGTCATCACCTTTGACAAAAACTATGGGCCTGCCTCCGTCAACATGGTGACATGTGGACAAACATCAAAATCACCGAAGAAAAAGACCACTACTTCCTTCAAGGTGATAAACTCAATCCAAGCGTCCGAGGAACTGGTTCCTTACTCGACACCAGACGGACAACCGATATGGGTACATCCCGATCTCCTGGAAGATGAAAATTGGGAGGTCGTGAAAACAAAGCCTACAGCTCAACAGCGAAGGCAGGCTAGGAAACATCTCCTCAAGCTCAAACGGCAAGAGAAGACCCAGCCAAAACTAGAGGTCAAAGAAAAGGCAGAGGCTTCCTCTACCGCTTCACTGGAGGTAACAAAACATCCCTTCCAGAGACTTCAAAGGGGGTAAGGAAATTCACTCTCAGTGATTTCATGCCACCTCAATTCAAAGAAGCCATGCAGGAGGCATCATACTCTTGCAATTCGGTAGTTGGATTCTCCATTGATGGATACGAGTCCAGCGACACCGATTGATGGATTCGAATCCAACTACACAGATGAGTGGGAGGAGTCCCTTGAAACAGGAGAATATCTCTCCGATGAAGAATGGGTTCCTGAGTCTTATCTTATGCCAGTAATCTGGTATAACCCCTTACAGCCACAAGGATCCTGGTCTGATGATGAAGAAGACCAAGAAGCTGTACAAGAAAATGATGCTGACCCAGCACCTCTCATTACTCCAGTGGAAATCAACCATGTTGAGCCACAAAGAGTTGATGGAGAAGAAGATCCGGCTCCCATGCCTGATCTTGAAGAATATGCAAGGATCTTGCAGCGACTCGCTCTAGAACAAGAGCAAGAACGCGTCAACGAGCCTCCTCGCAATCCAGAGCCTGAAGTCCCTGAAGACCACCAGGTACATCCTCCCTTAACTCCTGAAAATGGAGAAAATTGCTGGATAGACGATCCTCTTACATCCGAGGATGAGTCTGACTCCGATCAGGCAACGTCTCCCGTCAGAGCTTCCTGTAATGTGATAATTCGGGATTATAGCTCTTCCGAAGCATCGTCTGATGAGAGCACTTACACTCCGGCGACGCCTAGCAATGTATCTTCTGAAGCCACCTCGTCTCACGTGACTTTCACTGAGATGACACCCTCTCAGGTTTCTTCTCCTGAGACTGTGACTTCAAAGTTCACACCCTTCCTGACTGAAGAATTCTCAGCCATTGATGCTTGGGACGATGAATTAGTCAACGAAGAAGAAAGGTTGCTGGATGCTGTTCAGGACTTGTTCACGGAAAATGCTCCGTGCAACACGATCACTAAGGATGGCAACTTTGCTGCTGATTCATCCTCAGCAAATGAAAAAACAACAGCCTCTTGATCTTGAAGATAATCTTCCAAACGAAGACCCTTCTCAAGAAGCTCTCGAAGTTGGTAGAGGCACCCCGCTCTGGCCGGGACTACCACAAAAATTACAACCAATCTTCCTTTACATATGTAAATCCTTCGGAAAAAGATGTTGTAAGCGCCCCTAGTGGCAACAATGATGAACATGCAGGCCCTAAGGAGGCTTTCAAGTATGACTTGATTGAACACTTCAAGCACATACCTGCACGTCTGCACATCCTAGATTTGTTGCGAATGTCTCCGCACACTGGTGATAATCTCATCTCGGAATTACAAAAGCTGAATGAGGATGTCGACAAATATGCCCCGCAAGTCCTCCAAATTGAAATGGATTACCGGGTCAAAAACTCAGAAGCCTCTTCAAAGGGAGAAAAGAAGAAAACTAAGGGATCATGCATTGAATGCCTCTCGGTTAAAAAAGCAGCCAATGCAACCATCGCCTTCACAAAGGATGACCTCCTACTTGGCGAAACCAGGCATAACCGACCCCTGTACTTCACAGGGTATATCAAGGAAATGCCTATGCACAGAGTTCAGATCGACCCAGGTTCTGCACTCAACCTCATCTCCACATCGGCTCTTGAAGAGTTGGGCATCCCACCCAGCAAGCTGAGCCACACATCTGTATCTATCTTTGGATACGATGGGAGTACTCAAAGGCCTATCGGCAAAATCAGGTTCAAGTTGCAGATCGGTGATCTTATCTCTGAGGTCACAGTGTATGCAATAAAGACCCCTTCATGTTACAACATCCTTCTCGGACGCCCTTGGATCCACGAGAATGGTGTTGTCCCTTCAACTCTACATCAATGCATTAAGTTTGTTGGCAACGACGGCATGATACATCGAGTCTTTGCGGACAAAAAAACCTTCAAAGGTAAAGAAGTCCACTTCGCAGACTCACAGATGTATGAATGTGAAAAAGAAGAAGAGGAGAAGCACACAGCATCCTTTGCCGAAAATCTCCAGAAAGATAAAGGCAAAGCTCCTCAACAATCACCGGAAGAAAACAAACCATCCGGTAAATCTGAAGAGAGCATTCAAACTCCCTTCATCATCTCCCTCAAACCTTCAAAGCCTTTGGTCATCACAACTAAAGTGAAGAAGGCAAAGCAAAAGCCTGGGGGCAAATTTGTTGTCTCTTTCGTGTCTATCATGCAAGACACGGACTCGGATTCAGAGCCAGAAGACGACACATTGTCAAGCCAAGCTGACACTCAGCAAGTTCAGCCTGCTCTCACTCCAATGGAGACAACTTCTGACATAGAAGATCCTACGTCAGCTTCCTTCGTTGTTCCAGCAACTTCAGCAAAGGAAAAGCCGATCTTCTTCCATAGATCGGATGCTTCTTCATCAATCTCCATGCTTGAACTGTAAGATCCCGACCCCAGTTCTTTTGTTTAGTATTGTTTTAATCGTGGTTTGGCTTTTAAGCGATATTTGATTTAGTTTGATCTTGTTTTTGAGTTCAACTGGGTTTTTCTATAACCTTGGAGATTTTAAGGACCGTTGACTTTGGTTTGACCCGGTCCATATGATTTGTATTTTTATGAGAAATCACTTTTGATTTCTAAAAATTCTGATTTTGGTGCATTTCGACTCATTTTATGAAGTTTAACAACTTTCATGTTTTGACCATTTTGATTTGATGGTCAAAAATCGCGGTTTTTTTAGGAAAATGGGCAAAAATGACATTTTCACTAAATCTGTCCATGAATTTCGAGAATTTTCAGAAAATTGGGGAAAGTACACTTTTTGGAAAGTAGAAATTTCGCTGATCATTTTTGTCTTCTTCGTCGTTTTCGTTCGGGGCCCGCAAATGTGAGTTTCAGCCTTGTGAAGATTGGGGCCCACAAGACCCACCTTATAAGAAGGGAACCCTCCTCCTTCTCCTCCATTTCGTTTCCAGCAAGGGTTTTGAGCTAGGGCTCTTTCCCTCTCATCCAGCCACTCTCTCTCTCTTCTGAAACTCTTATTTGGTGGAGTTTTCATGGAGGAATGATCTCCCAAAGTTCTTCTCCTCCCTCTTGGCTTTCCAAAGAACCCATTTGCAAGGATTTTGAGCTAGGAGAGACCCCTCATCCAAGCTTCTCTTCTTCGTTTGGGCTTTTCAAGGTTTTGCAATGGCTTTCCAAACTTTAGATCTTGGTTCTCCTCTTCATTTTGAGTGTTTTCATCTTTTATGCAATGGGTTTTCATGGAGATTTACAATGGATTGGATTTCTAGGGTTTCTCTTGAGCTATTTTGGGGATGTTGTAATCTTGGAGCTTGAGGCACTAAAACCTTGTTTGAAGAGTAATTTTACTCCTATCTTGACTAGAGGCAAGTGAATTTCAAATTAATATGATAGATTCATGTATTTTGTTTCATACTATGTTGTTTCATGCTAGGCTTTAATCTTTTTATGCTTTATAGATTTGTTTTGGACAAATGGATTAATGTCTTGCTTGATTTCCTCTTATGTTATTGTTTTACAATGTATTGAAAGTTGTTTTCATTTTGACCATTTTGAAAGTTAGTTTTTTTATGTTAAGTGTTTGGATTTAAGGCCAAGGAAGAAAACTTTGATTTCAAAGTATGGTGTTTGGATTAAATTGGATGGATTAAGGTTGATGATTTAATGATTTGTGGAGTTAGGAGAGGCCCTTAGATTGGTGGAATATGTGTGGAAGAGGAGGGATGGAAAGAAAAATCAAAAAAAGGAAGCAAAGAGTGCATTCTGCACTCATTCGGACCCAGCCAGAACTGGGTCCGCTCGAGCGACCCAGTGGGCCGCTCGAGCGGCCCAGGTTCTGGAAGGGGTCCGCTCGAGCGGACCCAGCCCAGTTCTGGGCCCTTTTTCAGGGCCTGGTTTGAGGAACTTTTGGGCCCTTTTCAGGGCCCGGTTTGAGGGGATTTTTGAGGGACTTTTTGGGCCTGATTCAAGATAGTTTTGAGCCATTACAAGACCTGATATTGGGCCATTTAGGGCCTGATATTGAGCTGATATAAAACCTGTTTTGTGGGCCTGTTTTCAGATTCTTTTATTCATTCCTTTAGGCCTGTTCAAGGTCAGCCTTTGGGTTGTTTTTAAAACTGTTTCTTGGACCATTCAAGTTTGGTTTTGGGGCCATCTTAAAACCTGATATTGGGCCTGTTCAAGGCCAGCTTTTAGACCACTTTAAAAACCTGTTTTATGGGCCTGTTCAAAGTTAGTTTTGGGCTGATTTAAACCTGTTTTGTGGGCCATTCAGGGTTAGCTTTTGGGCTGTTTTGAAACTTGTTTTGTGAACCATTCAAAATTTGTTTTGGGCTGTTTTTAAGGGATGTTTGGGCCATGGTTAAAGGGCTGCTTGGGACTAAATAAGTAGACCGTTTTGGGCTCGGTTTTAAGGTCAACTATAGGCCTATTTTAAAGAGTTTGGATTTACTTGTAATGCTTGGAATTTGTGAAATGGGAATGGGACCAATGAGAGAATGAACGTATGTAAAATTATCCGGGAATCGTTTGAGTCTCAATGCGCACTCTATCATTTAAATGTTGGGGATTTTCATTGGCATCAAACGCACTCCTTAATGATCAATATTTAAAGGATAGTTGTGCATTGAGATGGTTCCTTGGTAAGTCATTGAGTCATTCTACATAATTTCCATTCCATTTCAAGTTAGAGAATGTATTTGTACTTGTATTTGTATCCTTTGGTAAACTAATTCAAATAGCATCGGTGATTTATTATAAAATCATGGGGTCTTCCAGATTCGAAAGGAGTGGTCGTATGATTTTATACAAATCACTTTGATGTGTATTTGAGCGGTTTACCATGGATATTCGTATGTTTTCTCCGAATTGATTTGAAAGGAGATTGGAGTGGTTTATCACATTCGGGATTTCTTCGGTGAGACTATCATTTTGTTAAGATTAGTATTTGAAAATAAAACCTCGAGGCAAGACGGGGCCAGAGCTATGTGGTGTGAGCCCCTGAGCCAAAGGGATTAGTATTATGTTAGATTTGTATCGGTTTGAGTTTCGAAAACTAAAGGCACCACTAGGCTTAGGTCACCTTGTCGGGCTGATCACCAGGCTTGGGATCTTTAATCTGTCCGCCAGCTGCAGCTTGGATTCTGTCTGTACCGACCATGGCACGGTTTTATCTGCCGGTCCCATTTGTATGGCTACGGTTCTGATTTTGATCTGCCGGTCCCATTTGTATGGCTACGGTTCTGATCCTATTTTTAGTACCACGTTCAGTGGCTACGCTCTGTCTGCTCTTATTACTTCGGTAATAGGAGGATTTAGCTATTTGTGGTCGCCAAGGTTTTATCTGCACATTACTTTAGTTTATGATTCTTGTTGGTTATACTTTTTATGCTTTGATTTGTTTAATGTTACGATATCGATCTTTATTGTATTGTCCCTACTATTCAGTTTTAAATGTATTTCCAATTATTAAATGTTTTGCTTAGGTGGTTATCTTTTCGAGACATTTATGCTTTAGAGACTGTTCGTTTATTTGTCTTGATAATTATGTTCGGTCTTTCGATCGTTTTATCGTGATTTATTGTTATTATTGGTTAGGCTCTTTATTCAGTTTTACGATGATTTCACCAGGTTTTATGTATGTTCTTTTGTTTCATATTATTTGTTTATTTGCTTGCCAGACCGTCGTGTCTGACCCTTTTTGTTTGGTGCCAGTTTCTTCTCTTTCTGGTTTTAGGTGTTTGATCAGAGGAGGCGGCGGGTCCGCCGGTCTGACGTGAGAGGCTGCCCGTTGATATCATTTAGATGTCAAGTATGGCACCGGAGTTCGTATCTAACATTGAGGGTAGTATTTCTTTTAGTTGGATATATTGTTGTATGGCTTTGTTAGCCTTTTTCTTTGGGTTTGTAATTAAGACATCTGTTAATTGTAACTTGAATATGTGGGAAATAATAGTTTGTTACTACCAGCTCAGTGTACTCTGATGTATGATTTATGCCAGTCTGTTTATTGATGGCTTTGTGATATTGGTTGCGTGCGACACGGAACCCGATGGCCACGGATTCCGGGTCGTAACACCATGTTTAGCTTCCGCGAAAAATATACTCTGATTGTGATGAGATTTGATTATCCTCATTCACGCGGATCTTGGGAACTATAACAAAAAGTTTCAATTTATCCCAAATTTCGCGCTCCGGGATCGGTCCACTGCAGGGCCCGGTTTCGGGGTGTGACATGAACCTTTCCAAAATGAAGGTATGCCTCAACTATCCTTATATAGTTCTGTGGCACAAGCTATTATGAAGAAAATGGGCTATGACGCTCAAAACCCAGTTGGTTTGGGAGAAGGACGCGGTATTCTCACGCCATTGGGGCCCGTTTTTGGAGACTCTACGGCTATGTAGAAAAGTCTTAACACAGGTTAGGGTATGATCCTGACACTCCTTTGAGACAGTTGACACAAAGGCTTAAAAGTCAATATACTGACCAAGCCTCAACTTCTCAAGTCCATGAAGACATCGATCTCCCTGGATATCTCTTTGATGAGTCACCTGACAAAGATCCAGGAAGCTCATCCAATTGGCACGATTCCTCCGAAAATGAAGAGGAGTTGTCCGATGGAACAGACGTGTGGTCTTCTGACCCAGAAGAACCCTCATCTCCAAAGAAGTAGCCTACTTCGACCCGGTTTCAACAGGCGATTGGGATCATCTCATAGCAAGCCTTGGGAAAATTACCGATCAAGAAGACCTGTGGAAAGGAACAAAACCTTGGTCTGGAAATGCCTTTGAAAACCCAGAAGGTTTCGTTGAGCTGGAAGCCTTTGAAAATATTGTGGAGGAACCACCTTCGGACCTTCCAACAAAAGATCCTGTTCAAAAGATAGACTTGGGAACACCAGATAACCCACGTCCTGTATTCATAAGCAAGAATATAAAGGATGATGAGTTACCCGAGTATATCGCCTTTCTTCGTGAGTTCGTTGATTGCTTTGCATGGTCTTACGCTGAAATGCCAGGCTTAGACCCCAAAATAGCGGTTCCCAAACTCAATCTTCAAGAAGACATCAAGCCTGTCAAGCAAGGCCAAAGAAGATTCCATCCAGATGTGATGGATAAAATTGAACAAGAAGTTCAAAAACTCAAAAGCGTCGGCTTCATCCGTGAGGAACAACATCCTGAATGGTTGGCCAACATTGTCCCCGTGACAAAGAAGAACGGGCAGATCAGGGTCTGTATTGACTATAGAGACCTGAATGGCGCATGCCCTAAAGATGAATTTCTGTTCCCCATACCAGAGGTAATGATTGATAACACCTGTGGATTCGAGCGAATGACATTCATGGATGGTTTCTCTGGCTACAATCAGATAAAGATGCATCCTGAAGATGAAAAACATACATCTTTTCGGACCCCATTTGGCGTGTATTGCTACACTGTCATGCCATTTGGTCTGAAAAATGCTGGTGCCACATATCAGAGGGCTATGATGAAAATATTCCGAGATATGCAGCACAAGACGGTTGAATGTTACGTTGATGACCTCGCCGTCAAAAGCAAAAGAAAAGAAGATCATCTCGAAAACCTTCGAGAAGTCTTCCTCCGGCTTCGCAAACACAAACTGCGAATGAATCCTTTGAAATGCTTCTTCGGCGTCTCGTCGGGTAAGTTCCTCGGATTCTTAGTTCGGAAAGCTGGAATAGAGCTTGACCCCATAAAAGTCAAAGCCATTCTAGAAATGCCGTCTCCAAGGACCTTGAGAGAACTCAAAGGTCTTCAAGGGAGATTAGCCTACATCAGACGGTTCATCTCAAATCTTTCGGGGAAATGCCGTCCATTCTCCCGATTGATGAAAAAAGGTGTAAACTTTGTCTGGGATGCTGACTGTGAAGCTGCTTTCCAAGACATCAAGTCATACCTGACAAAACCTCCAGTGTTAGCTGCTCCTACCACTGGAAAACCATTCATCTTGTACACAAGAGCCCTTGATCACTCTTTAGGAGCTCTGCTTGCGCAAGAAAATGATCAAAGAAAAGAAGCTGCTCTATATTACCTCAGCCGCATGCTAGTAGGTGCAGAGCATCGCTACTCTCCAGTCGAAAAAGAATGTCTTGCAGTGATGTTCGCCGTACAAAAGCTGCGTCACTACTTGCTTTCCAACACAGTATACCTGGTCTCGAGGGTCAACCTCTTGAAGGTCCTTGTCACAAAGGCAGGTTCTCTCAATGCTCGACTGGCAAAATGGTCCATCCTTCTGTGACAATTTGATATTAGGTATGTACCACAAAAAGCAATCAAAGGGCAAGCTCTAGCGGACTTCCTCGCAGAGCATCCATTGCCTAAAGATTCTCCGCTCAGAGATGATCTCCCAGACGAACCAGTCTACAATGTGGAGACTTTCTCACAAAGTGCCTCCTGGGACATGTACTTTGACGGTGCAACCAGGACGAATGAAGAAAGACAGCTGATCTCGGGAGTTGGCATCCTCTTTGTTAGCCCCGACAAATACATGATTCCACACGCTTTCTCGCTACTGGAACCATGCACAAACAATGCAGCTGAATATCAAGCTCTGATCTTAGGATTGGAACTCGCCATCGAATCCGGTATCACCATGCTGGAAGTCTTTGGAGACTCTCAACTGATCGTCAACCAGATGAATCAGAAATTTGAAGTCAGGAAGCCAGATTTGTTGCCTTATTACAACAAGGCACAATCACTTCTGTAAAAGTTTGACATCTGTCACATCACCCACATTCGTAGCGGTGAAAACATACGTGCAGATGCCCTAGCCGGACTTGCCGCATCCATGGCAATCCAGGAAGGGGAAAACATGCAAATCACAGTGTGCGAAAGAAGAATCATTCCTCCTCTTAACACACACCAAGCAGTTGCTGAATGCCACCAAGTGGTCGGAAGTCGGATTTCAATCGTTCAAACTTCAATCGGCAACTGGAGGGATCCGTTCATTGATTACATTATGTTCGGAATCCTACCTGAAGATCCAAAAGAACGGGTAAGCACCCAAAGGCGAACCCCAAGCTTTCATTTGGATATTCCTTCAAAAATCCTTTACAGGAAATCCTTCAACGGAGTACTTCTACGCTGCTTGTCACAACAAGAGGCTGGAGAAACACTCAAAGAAGTTCATGCTGGTCTTTGTGGAGCTCATCAGGCTGGACCTAAGCTCTATGATCAGATAAAAAGGTTAGGATATTACTGGCCTACCATGGTAGCTGACGCAATGCAATTTGCTAAGCGCTGCCAACAATGCCAAGTTCATGGAGATTACATTCACATGCCTCCAGAATGGCTGCATCCTACAGCGATCTCATGGCCTTTCGAAGCCTGGGGTATGGACATCATAGGTCCTATTTCTCCCCTTCGAGCAAAGGTCATCGCTTCTTCTTCGCCGCTATGGATTATTTCTCCAAGTGGTCAGAAGCGTTTGCGTTTAACGAAATGAAGACCTCATCAGTCCTTCAGTTCCTGCGCACCAACATCATTTGTCGTTTCGGCATACCCAAAAGATTCATCCATGATAACGGACCACAGTTCCGGGATCATCGATTCTACATATTCTGCGACAAATACAAAATCCAAAGCTGTCCTTCGACTCCATACAATCCGGCAGCAAACGGGTTAGCAGAAGCTTTCAACAAGACACTCTGCAAAATCCTCAAAAAAATGGTCTCTAGACACAAAAGAGACTGGAGCGACAAAATGTCTGAAGCTTTGTGGGCCTATCGAACCACCGTTCGAGGACCAACCCATAGCACACCATTCTCCTTGGTCTATGGATGCGAAGCTGTCGTACCCTTGGAAGTACAAATTCCTTCCTTGAGGGTATCCTTGCAAAATGACATGACTCAAGAAAGCAATGTCAAATTGCGACTCCATGAGCTGGACAATCTCGATGAGAGACGGCTCGAAGCTCAACAAAGTATTGAACTTTACCAAGCACGCATGGCAGGATCTTTCGATAAAAAGGTCAGGCAACGCACCTACAAAAAGAGTGACTTGGTTCTTACGGTAAAAAGACCAATGGTCTTCGCTCACAAGTCCAAAGGCAAATTTGAGCCAAAATGGGAGGGACCCTACGTCATCGACAAGGTTTTCTCTAATGGCGCATACGCACTCTTAAACATGGAAGGTGACAGATGTATGCTGCCCATCAACGGCAAGTTCTTAAAGCGGTACTACCCTTGAAGACTTACCCAACTGGGTAAGAGCAATGCCTGTATGGCCAAAACTGGTTTCCAGGTACACGCTCGCTAAACCCACCCTTTTTTTAGAATTTTCATATTAAATGTTGAAATTTCTAGAAATTTAAAACAATGCTTACTTTGATCGTTTCATTGTTCAAAAAAAATATCCAAGTTTAGGAACCTTTCCCTAACTTGACCAAATTTTCAACCCTTGAACCCAAAATTCATGGTTTGAAACAAAATCCGAATTCAGGGATTTCCACCCTAGTCCACCCTGCCTTTTACCACCAAAATGGTTTTAGGTCAAAACTTATGACCCTCGTGTCTTTAAACAAAAAAAAAATGGTTTTTCAAAAAACCGCGAAGAAGCGACGCTTAGTCGATACTCGCACAAATCGGAAGCATACAACCACGTTCGACACTTCCAAAATTGCAGGGAAGCGACATTTTCGTCGATACTTGCAAAATCCAAAACTGTGGAGACGCAACATTTCAGTTGATATCCACAACCCAAATTTCAAAGGTTCGAAAAAACCTAAATAATCATGGAGACGCGACATTTCAGTTGATATCCATAACTCAAAGGTTCGAGAAAACCACAAATTTCAAAAATCGTGGGGAAACGACATCAAGTCAGTACCCGCAAAACCAAGATTTTTGAAAAGCAAGGATGCGACATTCCATCGATACTTGCACCCAGATCCGTGAGGATGCGATATTTCATCGATACTCGTAACCGAATGAGCAAGGATGCGACATTCCATCGATACTTGCAAGAACATTAAGCAGTGAGGCGACTTTTAGTCGATACTTGCATTTTTGAAAACCAAACCGGCTATAAATGCCATCAAAACAGGCTATAAATGCCACAAACCGGCTATCAATGCCACCAAAACAAAACCGGCTATCAATGCCACAAACAAAAATCTTGGATTTCAAAAAAAAACCGGCTATCAATGCCACCAAAACAAAACAGGCTATCAATGCCACCAAAAACCGGCTATAGATGCCACAAAACAAACCGGCTATCAATGCCACCAAAACTGGCTATAGATGCCACAAAAAAAAAAAAAAAAAAAAAACTCGGCTATCAATGCCACAAAAAAAAGGCTGGCTCTCATGCCAAAATTGGCTTCCATGCCACAAACAAAAACCTGGCTTCCATGCCAAAACAATCATTTGACAAAAGATTTTCACAAAATGACAACCTTTTGATCAAATCCCATTTAGCAATTACTTTTATCACAAAAAGATTCAAGTGAGTGTAGGGATAGCAAAAAAAAAAAGAGAACAAAAGAAAGCAAAAAAAAAAAAAAAACGTGTGAAAAAAAAAGAAGCAAACACGTGGAAAAAAAACAAAGAGAAGAAAAGAAAAGAAAGAAAAAAAAAAAAAGAACTTTATTTTTCCTACAAATGGAGTTTTCTTAAAAATAGGAACTTACTTGAAGCCATTGATGGAGAAGAAGAAGAAAAGTCTTGAAGATCTTGAAGAAGAAGAACTCTTGGTCTTGAAGCCCTCTTGGGATTGTTGCAAAAGAAAGTAATAAGAGCAAGAGATCCAACCTCCTCCTTGCTTTTATAGAAGAAAGCAAACCAAAGAAGGAAAGAAGAAAGAGGTAAGTGTTACTAATTAGTAACCTTACCAAAAGAAAGAGATTAGAAAGATTCTTTCCAAAAAGAAAGATATCTTGAGGGATTCTCTCCCAAAAAGTAATCAATGAGAGATTTTCTCCCAAAAGATAGGATCAATGAAGGATTCTTTCCCAAAAGAAAGATATCTTGAGATATCCTATCCCAAAATAAAGGGAATATGAGAGATTCTCTCCAAGTAAAGATATTCTTAGATATTCTCTATCCAAATGAGATATTTTGGATATTCTTTACAAAAATGACACCATATGAGATCTAAGCCATTTCAAAAGCTTAAGGTCCCAAGGGTTAGCCCATATGAGCCAGGTTTGACCACCTAGGCACTTAAAAAAAAAAAAAATTTCGGGCTTTTAGTCAAAGAGAAATCCCTCTTACCAAGAGCATACAAAAATGATTCCATGCCTCTTTTGAGTTGATTGGACCATACAAAGAAAATTCCAAGCCCCATGAGCTTCCAAAAATCAAACCATCCAGCCTCATCTACCAAATTGAGCCAAAATCTTGAAATTGACATTCCACAAAAATCAAACCAAATCCTGGTCCCCTAACTTGCCACATATAGCTTGTTGGGTCACAAGACCAAAACCAAAAACCAAAACCTGATCCCCTAACTTGCCACATACAGCCTGTTAGGTCACAAGATCAAAACCAAAATTGATCCCCCAACATTCCACATACAGCTTGTTGGGTCACACGATCAAAACCAAACCCGACCCCCTAACCTGCCACATACAGCCTGTTAGGTCACAAGGTCAAAACCCAAATCCACATCCTTGATGTCATCTTCAAAACTTTGCCTCGAGATGGTACGTGATCCTTTTCACTACCATAAAATTCCCCTGGAAGCTCAAAAGGCTACAAATATCAAAAAGAAAGACTGCTCAAAGACTCTTGGTCAAGTCACAGGCTCTCCTTCAAAAATCTCTTCGAGGCACATCGACTACAAAAGTTAAGCAACTCGTCGCTGTACCTCGAGGGGGCATTTGTTGACACAAAAAATGTCACATTGCCTCTTCAAGATCCAAAGAGCTACATGAAGTCGCGACCTGCCATAAATAGGCAATGCTACTTTCAAAAAATCAAATCTTGTCAGAATAAAAAAAAAACTGCAAGATTCTTCAAGACAGCTAAAAGAGGAGTACACAAGAAGTTTCGGGCTATTTCAAAATCATTTGGCCTAACTTCGCTTCTCTGACAGCCGAAAAGGAGCTCTCGGCGGCAAAAGCATCGGAGACACCAAATCTTCGATCAGAGCCGATGGATGGTCTCAAAATACTTCCAAAAGGCTCCACGTCAAGTTCCGAGTCAAACCGACAATGTTTGACCCTACATCAACCCTCGAACAGCTAAATCAAGCCTCTCGGCGGTGAGAACCACCGAGGCCATCACTCATCAAATAGAGCACATGGACGACTTCAAAATGCTTATAAAGGGCTACACGTCAAATTTCAGGTCATTTCGAAAACATTTGACCATAGTTTGACGCTCGGAAGCCAAATAGGCCTCTCGGCGGCAAAGCTCTCCGGGACCATGGTTTCCAAGACAGAGCCTATGGATCATCTTAAAATGACTCCAATAGGTTCCCTGTCAAATTTCAAGTCAACCGGACATCGGTTGACCGCACATCAAACCGCAACATCTTCATCGCGACAAAAGCGAGTCTACTGGTGATAGGACCCCAAAACGGCTTCAAAACTTAAACAAAAGCCTATGGTTGTCTTATTTATTGCTCAGGAGGCTTCACATCAAATTTCAAGTCATTCCAACATCGTTTGACCCAGTTTCAGCTTCTGACGGAAAATCGGCAGCTCTGCGAGACAAAGTCTTCGGCTTTCTCAGGAAATTGGAAACTTTGAAAAATAAAATGCAAGGATTCTCATCAGGTTTCCTACAGGGAAATCAAGCCAATAAATGGTAAAAAATGTCAAGGAAAAATACAGAAGAAAAAAGAATCGAAAAACAGCAAAAACGGACACAAAACGGGACAAAAAGGGGAAAACCCCCCAGGGTCGCAGAACCCTGCGACCCTGGGCCAGGGCCGCCGGCGACCCTGGAGCCCGGGGTCGCCGGGAAAGCCCCGAAAACCCCGGTTTTCGCCGTTTTTTTCGCGATTCGAAGCACCCAGCCTCTGGTATTTTCCAAAATTCATACTTTTGAGACACCAAATCCTCTGACATCCGTCCAAAACACGGGTCAATCATCAAGAGTATCGAAAACAATATTGATCGCCACCCGGTCAACCAAAAAAAGTGTGCTTTCTACCCGACCGATCGAGAAATCGACAGGACAGATGGCACCGACCCGCTGCTGGCAACAAACACCTGAAATTACATGGTCATCTGATGTCGATCTACATGAAGATCCATCGATGATCATCACCAGAAGAATCCCAAAAGACGCGGCACGGCCCGCGACTCTTCACATGCTCGGCGACCACTTAATGCGATTAATTGACTAGCTTTATTACAGTCATTAATCCATTTCTTTGGACGGACCAATCAGAAGCAAGCATCCGGGAGTTACAAGTCAAGAGATTCATGGCATTTAACTCATGAAACTCCTCCCATCATGGCGATTAAAGGCGATTAAATGCCCTCAATCTCCTCCGGCCAATCAGAAGCCAAGAAAAAGGAGTTACAAAATAAAGAATTCAATCTTGTAACTCCTCCTTTTATGTAGCTTTATGACAATTGAAGCTCATAAACCCTCCTAAATGGCTACCTAAAAGCCTATAAATAGGAGAGCTCTCTAAGAAGAAAGGATCATCACAAAAAAGCACAAACACACAGACAGATAAAGCACAGAAATCCAGAGAAAGAAAAAAAGAGAGAAAACTCTGCGGAAGTTCTACACCGACCACCGCAATAAGGTGACAAAAGTCCCTTGGGGGGTACTCCCCCCAAGGTCCTTGCCTTCTCCTTCTGCTGCCAATGGCTTGGACATGGCTTTTCAAGCCCGTCTACTCGGCTTTTCGTTGAACATAGGACCTTCTTTTGGTCTTTGTTCTCTAAAAACCTGAGGTTATAGCCAAGCCAAGCGAATCAATAGCATCCTCTGTTCTCATCTGCATGGATGATGGCGAAGCCCACATATGGCTTGCGACTGTCAATCTAAACGGGTCCCCCACAATCTCCTGAGAAGTTAGATCCTCCTTTTCTTGCTTTTCATTGTAGTTTGTATTTTTTTTTAAAGAGACAAAAATCACAACTCTTGTCTTTCATTATTGATAAGGATTGTAAATCGGCTATAAACGCCAAAATCGGCAATAAACGCCAAAAATCGACTATAAACGCCAAAATCGGCTATAAATGCCAAAAAAATCGCCTTTCACGGCAAATCAAGAAAATGTCTCTTTTCTTAAATATATGTGCAATGGAAAACTTGAAAGAAGTTGATTTCTTTTTTACTTGCGAAGGTTGATCTCCGGATCACCACTTGCAATTTCGAGTAAAATAGAAAATATGGCACACCCACACAAAAAAAAAAGAAATGTTGATGCACGCCCTTGCCCCCCGATTACGAAAGGGTCGGACCCAAACGGACTCCCACGTCCGCCGACCTCGGTAGAACCCGAGCAGGAGCGCGGTCCATCAGTGAAAACTAGTTCTCACCTATTATATGAGGACTTTCAGTGGAGCCCAACTGTGGGTCCCATTTAGGGATGGGACCAGGGATAGAAAGATCTATGTGCCCCTAACCCGTTCATCCATGGCCCACAAGTTTAATGACTTCATATTAAAAAAAAGATTCAACCCTCGATCTAACGGTTCAGTCCATTCGGATGTGTGCCGATCCTTAGGATCAATGACTAGTAGGCGGGGTCCTTATTTGTGCATGGTTTGGATGGGTTGCTAGGTGGGCCCCACCAATAGTTCTCACGGAAGCACGGTGAGAACTAGTTCTCACCTGAATATTTTCGAGATATATATATATATATATATATATGAGAAATGCTCCTTTATATATGAGAAATGCTCCTTCATAAGCTTCCTTTATGGTTTGTATAAGCCACTTTATGGGGCCACCTACTAGTCCATCCGAGTGGACAATCTAAACCCACGCCTCCTATTTACATGGGTCCCACTATTTTTTGATAGATCTAAATGGAGTGAACCGTTGGATAGAGGGTCAGTTTTTATTATTTTATATAAAGTCATTAAACTTGTGGACCACAAATGAACGGGCTAGAGGTATTAGATTGACTTCAAATTTGATATATAGGTTGGATCCACTTGGATCTTTCGATCCCCCCTTGTTCCATGATTTTTAGGGTCTCTAGGGTGCCCCTAAGACTGTAAGGGAAGCTTGTATAGGAGCACTTCTCTCTCTCTCTCTCCTCTCTCTCTCTCTCTCTCTCTCTCTCTCTTTCTCCCCCTCTCTCTCTCACACACACACACACTCCTTCCTCTTTAACGAATGAGAAATGAGACGTATAAATTAAAAGTTGTGCTGAGGTGGAGCATAAATTGAATGATTTCAAGAAGCTAATTTTAAGAAAAAAATGGCTTTAATTGGTGATTCTGGATCCCTTGTTTCAACAAAGAGTAATGCTACCTGGACATATTTCTCTTTCTTTCTCTCTCACACACACACACACTCCCTCCTCTTTAACGAATGAGAAATGAGACGTATAAATTAAAAGTTGTGCTGAGGTGGAGCATAAATTGAATGATTTCAAGAAGCTAATTTTAAGAAAAAATGGCTTTAATTGGTGAATCTGGATCCCTTGTTTCAACAATGCTACCTGAGTGATATTCAAGGAGTAACATAGGGGTTTGTCCAAAATTCATGCCAAAAAGTATGTCCAAGTAGACTTTTTGTTCAACAAAACATGGGAATGCTGTTTTGTCTTAACCTCAAATGCCACTTGTATAAAATGCCATGCTACTCTGAATAGCTTCCTGGGAACTTGGGACTTCGTTTGCTTCCTTTATACAGGTGGCATTTGGGGATAGGACGAAATAGTATTCCTTTGTTTCATTAAAATAGGGGATCCGGATGAATAGTTCCCTAGTTTTTCTCTTTCTTTAAATTAAAGATTGTTATTTGTTTCCCAATGTTTTCTCCTTTTTTTTTTTTTTCAATAAGGACTGCTTTCTCATAGTGGACAACGGATGCTAAAGGTGATAAGATCCATTAATTGTGTCGAAGTGTGCATGGATTCTTTTTTTGCACACCGCACGCACTAGATAACCACTGTATATATGGCATATAAGTGCGTGATGCACGCATTGTGAGTGGGTGCAGCTAGCTGTGGGCTCCACTTGGGGCTAGGATCAGTGGAGATTTTAAGATCTTGGTGGGACCCATCTACCCACCAAGTTTAGATCCCATCCGATCATCCTATCATCTTCATCTGGGCCTCACAAGTTTAACGGTGTATAATCCATTTAGCTTGGTGTGCAGTGGATCTAACATTGTGCAATCAATTGAGATGGGTCCAAGCACCAGGGGGAGAGGGAGGTTTTTTATTTTTTTTATTTTTATTATATTTGAATGGATGCCTAGGTGGGCCCCACTACGGGTGTGGAACATGTGCACGGGCAGTACACCTGATAACTACATTTTATGTGTACGTGAATTCAGGGGAGTGAGTTTGTTTTTTTTTTTTTTTTACATAGAGTGCTCGCAAGTAAAATCTTCTAGGACCCCTCCTGCAGTCCCAAATGTACGATCGACTGGACATGCAATCATGCATCATCCATCCAACTTTATTGGATAAGATTTATATGGTTTTGAAAAATATAACATTCATGATAAACAGGACAACATTTTCACAGACAGAGGTAAGTTATGTCACGGACTCACGGGAGACGCTCGAAAGCTCGTACCCATACAATTGCCATGCTATGCTTTTAGGTGACTCCAATGCATGATCATTCCTTAAAATAACTATACTGTATCATATTTCTATACCTATAAACATATTTTTGTTATCAATAAAAAACTCATTTTGCTATAATTAAGTAAATCATTTACATTTCACTCAGATGAACAGTTCAGATCCGAATATACCACGGGTCGGACCCAAAGCCCATTAATGCCAATGTTGGGTCAACAAACCATGGACCCCAGAAGTAAAGAGCGAAAGGCAAAATCAAAAACCAGATTTCATAGTAAGGACATGTGGGGCCCACTTCAATGTGACCATCTTTATCACTAATTGATGGGCCAGCAGAGGCAATAGTGATTTAGTTTAGGCTGTTAGTATGATTGTGACCGGAAATAGCAAACAAATCCAAGAAGGATACGTAAGACGTCAAAGGAAGTTAAAAGGAAAGGAATTGAAAAGGAGCCTCTCCAGTTGTATATATTTGCCATTCCAATCGCCAAATTAGTAAATCACATTCAATCATTCGTGCTACATATTCTCGGTGCCCTGAAGGACTAATTTAAATGCCTACAACTCCAGTCGGCAAGACCTCAGTAGGCAGTAGTTAGGTTGTCGGCTTCACTGGGCCACTGCCAGCTGCTTGAGGAGTTGCATTTTATGCTACACTACATGGTCCAATGGCTGTGATGGTCGAAGGAAGAAATAGGTTATTTTTTCTTTTTTCTTTTTATGGCTCATCCTGATGGGGCCTACAACTTGAATGGTATGGATCACATGTTTCTTGTTACAGGCCAGGTGGTACTGTCATCAATTTTAATGGGGACCATACTAATTAGGTCAGAATGTTCTAAGGCTTATTATGGTACCAAAATGTCCTCTTGTTATTACTTTTGGAAATAGTAAATCAAACTTTATTATGTAAAGTGGGCAAATGTTCAAACCAGTAACCTTCCAATATGAGTCAGGATATTTTTTCATCTAAACTCACAGGAAATTCACGAGTCTCCTAAATGAGGGCCAATTAAGGTCTTAAACTTCTATTAAGAATGAGATTTAGCCGAGACATACGTAAGAGGGGTGGCTTTTCCTTTTTTTTTTTTTTTGTGGTTCAAAGTTTACAAGATGTAATCTGGATCCCCTTGTTTCAACTGTTTCGTCCAATCCAAATTTGACAGCTATGTAAAATCTCTTCCTAGATTTTTTTTCATTCCGAGAAAGCAATTAAGAGGGTGCAAAAATCAAGGAAGATTTTACACTGGCAAATTTGAATTGGACAAGCTGTATCTTTCAACGAAATAGGGAATCCAGACTCTTACAAATAAGCCCAAGCCCAACAAAGGTTGGCCTCATAAATTTCTTGTAATTACACGATCAGACTCCTCATATACATACACCTCAATTTAAAATTATGCTATCCTTATAAGAAAAAAACAGGGAGTATACTTATATGGAACAGAAAAATCCACGCCCCAATATCATTGAGTTGGAATGACCAAAAAAGTGAAACTTGGTCAACCCTAATTTACATCATGCCCTCTTCAATGATTGGCATGCGCAAGACTCTCTATCCATGATGTGTCTCCATGCTGCTTGTGTGACAAAAGTGTAGGATCCACTATGGCCCCACATGTTGAACTTTTTAAAATGAATGTCATTCGCTCTAGTGATATATTTTCAAATTATACTTCAATAAGAGTGGGGTCCTATCATTAGATTGAGCACATGACCGACAAACAATCATATACATCATTAATCAAATTTTAATCCTATAATTTAATATGTACTCAATCTTTCAATTTGATCCACTCTTATTGAAGTGAAATCTAAGGATATATCACCGAAAAAGATGATATTTATTTTTAAATAATCCAAATTATCATCGTATAGACCAGGGGTGGCCCTAGGGACAGCCCACACAGGCGGTGGGCTGGGGCCCCAAATTTTGGCCTAAAATGGGGGCCCCCAAGTCTAACAGTTAGGAAAGAAATCTCAGTAGTTAAGAAAAAAAATCTCAGATATGATATTTCGTTGCCCCACATCAGCATTCCTAATTTCCAATGCCATGACAACAGTAATGGATTTTTATCTCCTTGATTCAAGCAATGAGTTATGAGGCTCTTCGCGTTTCAAAGCTAAATCGCCTCCTCAAGAGTCACGACCCAAATCCCATCTTTAAACGCTTCTTCCTCTTCCTCTAACATCTGCTATTCTCAGATTCTCTCTCTCGGCTCTTCAAGTTTGAACTTATGTTGTATCCATTGCCTTTGCCTATCAAGGTATGTCTTCTGCTTCCTAAGGTCTCTGTTTTTCTTAGAATCCAAATTTATTTGAGATGTAATGCACAGATAAGTTATGTTTTTAACCTTTTGTTTCATGGACAGTTGAGATTTTTTTGATAAATGGTCGTGTCTGTGGATTTATATGTAGATTAGGTTGCACATGTAATTACTTTTAATGGCCGACACCCATGGTATGCTTGAACAACTGAACATTATATAAATATATAATGTGGGTTCCGCTTTGCAGCAAGCCTTACAATCCTACCCCCTATATTTACATGTAGTTGATTTTGAATATAGAGATCTAGAAAAAATCAATTGTTTTATGAAGTTCAAATATTTTAGTCTTAAAACAAGATCTGTAATGAGACAACTATCAACACCATCTATAAATCATTTGAAATCACGAGATAATTGTTTTCCAAATGCATGGGTTGTATACAGAATTTTGCTGACTATACTAGTTACCGTTGCATCTGCAGAAAGAAGCTTTTCAAAGCTAAAGTTGATCAAATCTTACATTCGATCAACCATGTCACAAGAAAGATTAAATGGATTAGCTATGTTATCTATTGAAAAGTCTTTGGTAGAAAAGCTTGATTATGAAGACTTAATTAGTGATTTCGCAGCTAGAAATGCAAGAAGACTAGTAGTTTTTCAGTAGTGCTTAGTTTTTGTAATTGAATTTTAGTGTTAATTGGTTAATGTGAAACACAATTCTGATTCAGTAAGAGTAGGTAAGGAGTTTAGACTTAATTTTCGATTAAATAATAAAAAAACTTGTCTTTTATTTTTTATCATTTATTGGTGGGTATACGGGTAGGGCTACACTTTAGGAACTCGTCTAGGGCCCCCGAAAACTTAGGACCGCCCTTGGTATAGACCACCCATGATGAAGTTCTGGACAGACTTATATATTGTACAAAAGTTGTAATTTATTCTCCCACCATTGCTTCCAAAAGAGTCCCCGCGTGAATTGGATGCAATCTTAAATACTTTCTTTTATTCTACCGGAAGAAGAATAATGCAAAAGAAAAAAAAACCAACACAGAGAAAGTGCGAATAAAAGGTCGTCGGGACCTATTCATCAGACATGGCAATGACCCGCGGTTTACCAAAACATATAAGCATAATTAGTTCCTTCAATTAGTGAAAAGGACCAAATCAGTCAAAAGGGAAATCGAAACATTTTCGTCTGTTTCGCTAATCTGCCTTCGTCTCCCTTCTTTTTAAAACCTCTCTAAACAAAGAAATACAAAAAGCAGTGGGCAGTAACACGCACTCTTCTCTCTCTCTCTCCCCTCCTTCCTTTTCTTCTCCCTGCAGTTCGCCAACCCACCAAGCGTTCGCTCATATTCCCCTCGCACACGAAAAAAGCAGCTCCCCAAACCCATTACCCACCCTCCAACTGTTTGCTCATCCCCACAGGAAAAAAAAGAAGCAGCAAGCTCTACAACTGTTTGCTCAAATTCCTCTCAGAGAACTATGGGGACGAGAACCCCATCTCACCAACTGGGCAGCGGCCTCTACGTCTCCGGCCACCCCGACCAGCACAAGGAGCGGCAACCCACCATGGCCTCCCGAGCCGTCCCCTACACCGGCGGAGATGTCAAGAAGTCCGGCGAACTCGGTAAGATGTTCGACATCTACGTCGAACCCACTTCCTCCAAATCCCGCCCTTCCCCGTCCTCCTCCGCCCCAAACAGCGGATCCATCCCCTCCTCGTCGCGCCCGGCTTCCAATTCCGGCCCCCTCCAGAAGAAATCCTCCGGCCCACTTCCCCTTCCGACCACCGGCCTCATAACATCTGGACCTATCAGCGGAAGCGGGGGCGGGGCCCGGCGGAGTGGGCAATTGGAGCTGTCGGGGTCGATGGGGAAATCGTATGGCACAGCGGTGACAAATCTTGGGGAGAAGGAGGCTAAATTTGGTTTCAAAGTGTCGAAGCCGATAATGTGGGTGGGGATTTTGGTATTTGCCGTGGGATTGATGGTTGGGGTGTTTGTGATGGTTACTGTGAAGAAGGTGGTTATTTTGGTGGCTGTCGGAGGGGGGCTTGTGTTGGTGGTGCTGTTGGTGGGGTGGAATTATGCTTGGGGGAAGAGAGCATTGATGAAGTTCTTGAGCAAGTATCCGGATGCCGAGTTGAGAGGTGCCACAGATGGTCAATTCATCAAGGTTACTGGGGTATGATTCTCTAGCCTGTTTTTTTTTTTTTTCCTGCTGTTTTATGTATGTATTGTCTATTGTTCTTGTATTTGTTATAGATCTTGTTTCCTAAGTATGAATTTGATTGTTGCCCAATAGCCAGAAGTCCGTGTGTTTTTGCTCAAGCTATAATTAGTTACTCGTCGGAGCAAAATGGGAACCAATTAACTCTAAATATTAATCAATGCTGATTGTCCATATTGAGTTGTTGAATGAAAAATAATATATGAATTTGATTGTTGCCCAATAGCCAGAAGTCCGTGTGTTTTTGCCCAAGCTATAATTAGTTACTCGTCGGAGCAAAATGGGAACCAATTAACTCTAAATATTAATCAATGCTGATTGTCCATATTGAGTTGTTGAATGAAAAATAATATGATCTCTGATTCCAATTTGATATGTGGTGCCTCATCATATGTTGTACTCCAGCATTTGATTATCCCAAGCCTAGAAAAGGTAAATACCTGCCATCATTTTTGCAGTTAGACATAAAACATAAAAACAGGCAGTACAAAACTGAGTGTGCTTCTGAAGGAAAGTAGACTAGCCACCCCACATTGTCGGCAAAAGGACTATCGGGGCAGTTGGCAACTCTATTCCGTTGGTCTATTTGTCTTAAAACTGATGCAAATAGATTTTTTTTAGTGGTTTGTATCGTTTTATAAATGTCTATTTTACTCTTATAGTTTGAATCAGAAAAAAAAGGTTTTTCCTATGTTTCAAAAACCTACGAGTGGGGAGAGATTCAAAACAGACGTTTTGGGTCTGAAGTGGGTGGACGTGTGGTCTTTTCTAATGGATAATTTTATCCTGAAACTTTATTTAAAGGACCCATTTCTCTCGATCCTCGTTGAGAAAACCCTAGCAGAGCACACCTGTTGGGAAAACCATCATTGTTTTCTCTCCTTCCTAACATTCAAAACAACCAGTGAATACCAAACATTCAAAACAACCAGTGAATAGATTAGGAGCTGGGCGAAGAGGGTGGGGCACAAATAAGGGATGCCAGGGATGGAGGAGTCAGTGAGGGAGAAGCCAAAGCAGTCTGAGAGAGTTTGCTGGGTGTGTGGGGCGCCGGGGCCCAAGGGTTGAAGCCCAAGGAGTCGACAACTGAGATTTGTTGCTGCTATTGGGTCTGCAGCTTCTTCTGTAAAACTTTGTTGGAGGTGATTTGATATTTTTAGAGAGAGAGAGAGAGAGAGAGAGAGAGAGAGAGAGAGAGAGAGAGAGAGAGAGAGAGAGAGAGAGAGAGAGAGAGAGAGAGAGAGAGAGAGAGAGAATACTACTTTAATAAAAGAAAGAAGAAGAAAGAGATGCACCATTCAACAACTATGGTGATTTAAATGTCATGAATCATAGACCAAATAATGGGGTCTAAAAGTCATGAATTATAGAACAAATAAAATGGTTACATGTTCCTGCTTGTGGATCTTCTGCTCATTCTCCATATGGGTTGGGAAAGAGTAATCTGAAACCATCTGTATCATCTATGGAGAAAGACTGAACAACTGATAAATGTTTCTGGAATGCGTAATCTGAAACCACCTGTGTCATTCTTCATATGCAGTGATTTGAGAGTAATCTTCTGCCTGGCTCGAGTTAACGCATGAGCCAGTGATGGGCAAAATTTTACAAAATCATGAATTGGGTTTTTGTATTCTGGTCAATGCACTGCCTCAGATTTTTTTTAATTGTGACTTTTTTTTTTCTTTTTTGGTTGTTGTTGTTATCATATCAATTGATGACGTTTGGAATGTCATTAAATTGGTAGCTTTTAATTGGTTTGTGATATGAGCCAGTAAAGGCAGTAAAGGAAATTGATAGATCTCCAAATTGAGCATTAAATGAAAAAAAAAAAAAGATTTATGTGAGCATGAGTTGTCCTTGTTCAGTAAATCTAAGAGTTAAAGTTATTGCCACACTATAAATGGAGTTGATAAGGGGACCTATGTTTTTTTTTTATTTTTTATTTTTATGGAAATGACAACAAATGTCCCTATAATAAGCTCTTATTTTTTGTACCAAACAAGTTTTTCATATAGATCTAATTGAATCAGATATAAAAACATGTCAACCAGACGATCGATTTGTAAAAAAATGTCCATTCGAAACAGCTCCATTTGATACTCTTAATTTAATCAGATAATTCAAAGCATAAAATAACACTAGTTTACCCTAAGATACTCTTAATTCTAAATTGTCAGTCAACCAATAATTGTAAAGCTTGTTAAAAATCCTACAATGCAATTCCCTTTTGAATTTTGATTGAGGTTTCCAGTGGAAGAGTCAATCTCCACTTGTCTAGGGATAACCTTTCATGCAATCAGATTGTTGTTGAATTCCATGGATTTCAAGAATAGGCTAGGCTCAAAATAGGGCCCCCTAGTGGACCCTACCAAGGATGATTTGCTTTCTTTAAATAGTTTAGTAATTTTAGTAATTTGATGTAATCTCTGAAAGAGAGAATTTAGTGATTTGATTTACTTAGAGATTTTAGGGAGTGATTTTAGGAATCACTGAATAATGGTAGTTTCTTTACACCATTCCTCTATTATAAATAGAGAGGGATGCTTGATTGTACGGTATGCTATATTTTTAATAAGATTTCAGAATTGTTCTTGTGAGTTCCCCTTTGGGTATTTTCCCCTAAGTGATCTTAGGGTTTTGAGTGGGAAGATTCGATCTCACCGTCAGAGGTATAGATCTCACATCGTGGCCTCCGGGCTGTGCCATCAATTGGTATCAAAGCCGACGATCCATCTCAGATCGCCGATCCGAGGTAAGCCCGTATCCCATCTTTCTATTTTCTGTCCATCCATTATCATCCCCACTGATCATCATCTTCAGCTATTATCATCATCATCATCACCTTCATTATCCTCGCAGTCCAAATATATTCCAGCCCATCACCCTAATCCTTCATTCCACTGCCCATTCTCCCAGACCAATCCATCACAGCCACCTTTAGCCACAGAACCCATCACCCTTCCCATCCCATTTTTATTCTCTCTGCACAGTAGTCAATAATAATAATAAAAAAAAACACCAAAGTTGGCCTTCGTTTTCTTTTGCTATCGGTGGACTCATGCAACCAAGAAGAAGATTGGCCATCCACCATTGGGGAAGATCCCTACTGCTGCAGCGGCCATCTCAGCCCCATCGGTGAAGATTTCGGAATCAGACCCAAACCCAGAACAAAAAGGAGAAAGAAAAAAACAGGCAGAAAGCGGAAGAAAAAGCTCTGTATGGCAGAGACTACCATTCCCAATCGGCAGCCCACCATTGTAATCGTCATCCAAGGACGCCAAGATCGCTGCAACAGCCTCGTGCCACGGCCGCCGCTTGCAATCCCCCGCCTCGATCGTCGAGAGGCCTCACCACAATCGCCAGTGGCCTTCTTTGTCTTTCTCCTTCATCCCAACAAGTAAGATTGCAAGACCTTTTTTGTATTTTTTATCCTATCTATGCGCACAGAACCCAAGACGACACAAGGAAGACTTTTCTCCACGTGTTCTCCTCCAGCACCTTCTGTGCCTAAGTTTGGGCCAAACCTGCGTCAAGCCCAACCCTGCAGAAATAGTTGGGCCTTAGTTCTAGTCTGACCTGAACCCGACCTGATCCAGTAGAAGCCCCCCCCCGTCCACAAAAAAAAAAAAAAAGTCTCTTTCCCATGTGCCTGCTGGTGTGTTGTAGCTGGGTCTAACCTAAGTTCAGGCCCGACCCAAGCCAAAAATATTATTAAAAAAAAAAATCAAATTTGATATCCATGCATTTAAGGAGTCATAAGAACTTTGCACACTCAAATGAAGCTCAATGAATTTTCTATCAACTTAGATACGGTGCTTGGTATTTTGAGAATGAGTTCTACTCTAAGCAGTTTCTTACTTTGAAGCAAGAAGACCTAGCAGTGGATGCATATACCCGTCAATTTCGAGCGTTGCAAGGCATATGCAAACTGAAAGAAGGTACGACACATGATTTATCTCGTTATGTCAAAGGTTTGAGACCAGGCGTCGTGGAAAATATGAATCATTGCAACAACAGTCAAGAGGCATACTTGGAAGCCTTCCGTGTTGAGCGTATGCTTCGACGGTCACGCATGCGACAATGTCGACCAAGAGCTCATGTTGCGGAGAGACTTTTTGAAGGAGAACATAATCCCACTCTTGTCATTCGGGTACGACTCAATTCGAATACGAAGGAAGAAGAAGAATTGAGACAAGCTAAGAAATTTCACATGCGGGTGATAGTCGTTGACAAACCTGTTAATGTGGTTATTGACAATGGTAGTACGATTAATTTTATCGCACAAGAGGTTATTGACAAGCTTAATTTGCCTTGAGAAGCCTCCTAAGCCCTACCAAGTCACATGGTCTAATGGCCATGTTATTCCCGTGACTCAGATGTTTGGTATCTTTCAAGCTTGGCGGCTATGAGGATAAGATTTGGTGTGATGTGATCCATATGAATATTGCTCATATCCTTTTTGGACGTCCATGGCTTTTTGATCGGAAAGTGCATCATGATACAGAGGCAAACACATATACCCTTTTCAGGAATGGAAGATGGAGTAGACTCATGCCAATGACATCAACATCTCTATCTTTGTCTGCACCTTCAACAAAAGCGCCACAAAAGGAGGAAAAACTTGAAAGAGTAGTCATGATTGCACCAAAAGAGCCAACTTCGAACAACAAAGATGACATTGAAGAGCAAGTTCATGGCAAAGATGATTTCGTGGATACAAATAATATTGATCATACTAATGCCAGTCAAGAGCCGCAAAAGGTTGAGGAAGTACAAGGTCAAGCAAATATTAAAGACTGACCAGGTTAGCAAAAAGATTGAACATCCGGTAGATCTCATTGTCATGCCAAACCAAACCAAACCAAGCCTTTTCCCACTAGGTGGGGTCGGCTATATGGATTTGACGATGCCGATCAAATCTACTTAGGGCCATGTCCTCCGTTAGATCCATGTAGGCAATGTCATGTTTAATAGTTTCTTTCCAACTTCTCTTGGGTCTCCCTCTCCCTCTCCCTCTCCTACTCCTGGCAATCTCCATGCTTTCACACCTTTTAACAGGTGCCTCCGTTGGACGCCTTCTAACATGGCCGAACCATCTCAGTTGATTTTCCCTCATTTTATCTCCAATCGGTGCTATTCCTACTTTGCCCCTAATCTCCTCATTCCTAATCATATCTCTCCTTCTGATCCCGCACATTTATCTTAGATTCTCATCTCCGCAACTTCCATCTTCTTGACATGATTATGCTTTACTGCCCAACACTCTGATCCATATAACAACGCTGGTCGTACCTCCACCTTATAATACTTTCCTTTAACCTTGAGGGGACTTTCCGATCACACAAGACCCCCGAAGCACTCCTCCATTTGGTCCACCCAACTTGAATCCTGTGACTTACATCAGTATCAATCCCTCCATCCTGTTGCACCATAGATCCAAGGTACCTAAAGTTTTCTTTCTCTACAATCTTTTGTGTGCCCAAACTTACTTCTATGTTACCAGTTGTCCTACTTTGACTAAACTTGCATTCCATATATTCCGTTTTGCATCGACTTAGCCTAAACCCTTTTGTCTCTAATGTTTTCCGCCACAATTCTAGTTTAGCATTCACTCATTCTCTCGTCTCATCCACTAAAACAATGTCATCTGCAAATAGCATACACCACGGCACCTCATCCTGGATATGTCTTGTAATCTCATCCATAACTAGGGCAAACAAGTACGGGCTTAACGCTGAGTCTTGGTGTAGACCGATCGTGATAGGAAACTCCTTAGTTTCGCCCCCTGTCGTCCTTATAGATGTCATGACTCTATCATACATATCCTTTATCGCTTCAATATAAGCGACACACACTCTTTTCTTTTCCAGAACTCTCCAAAGAATCTCCCTAGGAACCTGGTCATAGGCCTTCTCCAAGTCAATGAACACCATATGTAAATCTCTCTGACCTTCTCTATACTGTTCCATTAACATCCTCGGGAGAAAGATAGCCTCCATGGTTTCCCAGGCATGAAACCAAATTGATTCTCTAAAACGTTTGTTGTTCTTCTTAGTCTTCTCTCAATAACTCTCTCCCATAATTTCATCGTATGGCTCATCAATTTAATCCCGCGGTAGTTTGCACAGTTCTGAATATCTCCTTTGTTCTTGTATATGGGTATAAGAATACTTTTCCTCCATGCATTAGGCATCTTCTTGCTCTTTAGCACTACATTAAAAAGCTTTGTCAACCAACTAATGCCATCCTCCCCCAAGCACCTCCAGACCTTAATAGGGATACCATCTGGCCCAACCGCTTTCCCATTCTTCATTCTTTTCAATATTTCTTTAACTTCTTCCCTACTGATTCTCCTATAGAACATATGATTCGCTTCTTCTCTAGGAATGGTAAGCTGCCCGAATTGTATGTCACCACTACTGCTTTCGTTAAATAACTTATAGAAGTAGCTTTTCCAACGCTCCTTTATCTCCTCTTCCTTTACAATACCTTTTCATCCTCATCCTTAATGCATTTAACTTGGTTTAAGTCCTTGGTCCGCCGATCTCTGGTTTTAGCAAGCTTGAATATCTCTCTTTCGCCTTCCTTAGTGTCAGGTCGCCTATATAGCTCCTCAAATGCCTTTTCCTTGACCTCACTACCTGCCTTTTTGGTTTCTCTTTTTGCTTCTTTATACCTCTCCAAGTTCGCTTCATTTCGATCCTTTTGCCAAGTTTTAAAGCACTCTCTTTTAACTCTTATCTTGTCTTGGACGGCTTCGCTCCACCACCATGCCTCTTTCTGTACCGGAGCACCCCCTTTAGGTTCTCCTAAGACTTCTTTCCATACTCTCCTAATACACTCTGCTACCTTATCCCACATATTATTCGCACTCTCATCACGTTTTCCTCTAGTACTCTTTCCCTTAAAGCTAGTTGCTTATCACCTTTCAGGTTCCACCATTTAGTCCTTGAGCATCTATACAACTTTTTTCTAGTCCACCTTTGTAGCTGCACATCTATGATCAACAACCTATGTTGGGAAGTCAAGCTCTCCCCCGGTATAACCTTGCAATCTTTACAAGCTAAACGGTCTCTTTTCCTAGTTAAGAAGAAGTCAATTTGTGTCCTTGATGAGCCACTCTTATAAGTCACCAAATGCTCCTCTCTCTTCCTAAAAAAGGTGTTAGTTACCATGAGATCATAAGCCACTGAAAACTCCAAGATATCCTTCTCTTCTTCATTTCTATTACCGTACCCATGTCCCCCGTGTACTCCTATGTATCCATCTACGTCACGTCTACATGACCGTTCAAATCACCTCCTATGAAGACCATCTCTCCTTGGGGTATCTCTAGCAGCACTCCTTCCAAGTCTTCCCAAAACTTCTCATTATGTCCATCTCCTAAGCCCACTTGGGGGGCATAAGCACGAATTGCGTTCACTATCTCTTCTCCTAACACTAACTTAATTGCAATAATCCTATCTCCATAGCGCTTTACATTAACTACATCTTCCTTTAAGTCCTTGTTTACCACTATGCCGACCCCATTCCTCGATCTATTAAGTCCCGTATACCATAACTTATGCCCAGTCCTCTCAATCTCTTTAGCTTTGTGTCCCACCCATCTTGTCTCTTGCAAGCAAGCAATTGCGATTCGTCTCCTTTCCACTGTATCCACCGCTTCCATAAGTTTCCCAGTTAGGCTCCCAATGTTCCAAGTACCCAATCTCAGCCTTCTATTTTGGACTAGCTTTCTTATTCCCCACACTCGTCCAATAAAGTGTGAGGACCCTTGCCTATTTAGCACTGCACCCGAGCGCCGATGCAACGGTTGTTGCTCATTTATCACTGTACTCAGACCATACAGCGCGTCGCTAAGTAGGGGACGCCCCCACGAAATTTCATTAGGTCTCAAATCCATAAAAAAAAAATCCGACTAAGTATTGTGCTGGCTGTCGGCTACCTAACGCACAACCCTCCTCCTTTGTCCGGGCTTGGGACCAGCTATGTCAAGGATACCCCAACATAGGCGGAGTTGATCTCATTGTCATGCCATTTCCAGAAAATCCAATTGCATCATCGAAAATCAAATCAATTGTCACAGTGGTTTCACAAGAAGATCAAGTTATTAAAGTTACTCACATTGACTTCATTTTTGGGGAGCCACGATGGATATTCAATGATCATGATCTGTTGGTACAAAGGCAACACCTGAAGCATCCACTGGTCAGATCATACATACATCAGCAAACAAGACACCACCAACGTACTTCTACATGGAGGAACAAATTGCATCATGCTTCCAAGTCATGTCATGCGAATGCAGATAAAAAGAAAAGACGGAAGTTTGTGCGTTTGATTTTCAACCAGGTGGAAATATTTCGAACTTGTGGTTGGATTCTCTCCTGTGTTATCAACTTTTCAACTCGCCGGAGTCGAGTTTTTCCAAGAGGGGGAGAGTTGATGGAGTGAGATCCAAGAAGAAGAGGGCCCCCTAGTGGACTCCACCAAGGATGATTTGCTTTCTTTAAATAGTTTAGTAATTTTAGTAATTTGATGTAATCTTTGATAGGAGAGATTTTAGTGATTTGATTTACATAGAGATTTTAGGGAGTGATTTTAGGAATCACTGAATAATGGTAGGATGCTTGATTGTAAGGTATGCTATATTTTTAATAAGATTTCAGAATTGCTCTTGTGAGTTCCCCTTTGGGTATTTTCCCCTAAGTGATCTTAGGGTTTTGAGCCGGAAGACTCGATCTCACCGCTGGAGGTGTAGATCTCACATCGTGACTCCGGGCTGCGCCATCAATGTATGGCTGAGGTTTAATTGGAATTAGGCTAATTTGCAATAGGGAAACAAGTAATAATAATAAAGCAAACAAGAGAGATGCAAGTACCTCGAACAACCTCCAAGTGAGGTTTGGCCAAGGGAAACATGTCATAGGGGCTTCAGCTGATGTGTAATGGGGGTGGTATGCATTCGGCTGATGTGGGAATAGGGGTGTTCAGCTGATGGGAATGATGAATATGGATGGGCGGCTAGGGTTTTAGGGTTATAAGGGTACTTGGGTAAAGGGTTTTGGGGATTGGATGGGGCAACAATAGGGTTTTAGGTTTTTCTTGGTAGCGTTGGCCAATAGCCAATGGGGTTTGGATTTGAGTTAATCGACTGATTTGGTTTGAGTTGATCGACAAATTTGGTTTTGGGTTTTGGGTTAGTGGATCAAAGATGGGTATGAAAGGTTGTGGGTAGTTTGGGTTTGGTATATGGTTTGAGTGATTTAATGCTTCTGGATGGATTGACGTCTGGCGAAGCAGAGGTGCATGGCCAATGTGAAAGATATGGCTTGTGGATAGAATGATACACGAACACCAATATTCACATAGACAAAAGAATTGAAGATATTAAGATCAAACCTTGGATGCGCAAAATGCTTGTTTTTAATCAAGTCTAAGAAGCCAAAGAGGCATTACAATGCTTTATATAAGAAAAGATTAACCCTAAGCCCAACTGGCTCCTACTAGCAACTCATTTGCATCTTCTTAGGGTGGGCCTTGTCAATGTTATACATATAGAGTGTTCTAGCTCTCCATCCCAGTCTGGGTTCCTGGACCCAAATAGGTGTCGTCCAACCACAAAGATATATGGACAGAGGTCTTCTTCTTCCGTCTTTGGTATGTTTTCCAATCTGAGGCTTTGATGTCCTCATCAATTTGCCAAAAGCCCCTATAACTAATATGATCTGATATTTTTTTTACGCTGCCTCATAGTCTGAGCAGAATCGATATCCATCCTTTCTATAGATGTGTTTTAACCAATTGGTATTTGGGGTACACTCAAATGTGCCTTTAGATTGCATTTCATTGTTTATATTAATGATTTTCTTATGACAAAGAAATATTCTGAACCATGGATATCCAATACATTGGGATGAGTTGTCGAGTTTGACTTCTTTAGTTGTTGAGTTTGACTTCTCCTTTTTTTTTTTTGTTCTAGCTATGGTTCATATTTTGTTCGTCATACATTTTAAGTAATTAAGAATAGTTATTGTTTGGTTGGCGGATTGGGGGTTGGGTTCTACGGGATTGGGGTTGGCTCTGGGCAGCAAGTGGTTGTCGCAGGGTCGATTGGGTAAGTGGATTGTGGTTAGGATTTGGGTAGCGGAAGTTCGGTGATGTCCAACGACGGTGGTAGGGGCGGAGGTCCGGGACTGAGTGAAAAATTGGAATGGGGGTAGCAGATATGGAATGGGATCGTGCTAGTCGTGAGGCGTCTCAGGATTGGATGGATGGTGGACGATGGGTATGCTCGAATCGGTGATCGGAGATGGATCGGAGCAAGTGGATCTTTACTCTGATACCAATTGATGCAGGCCCTAGGGCTAGAGCTTGCGTAGATGCCGAAGCACGTGTCAACAGACACCTCAAATTATCTCCGCAGAGATTTCTAACACGAGGAAAACCTCTCCAAGGGAAAATCCCAATTTTTATTCCATTCCAAATCTGAGATTATCATCTCTACAATGTAATATAAATAGGCAAAGTAGACTTTGGGCCTAAGAAAACCTAATCTAATAATAGAAACTATCCTAATCAAACTAGGAAACCAAATAAATCAGAATGTTAATCCTAATTACAATAAAAATAGGAAGCTACTAAAAAAATAAATATCCTAAAACTATGTTGGGTGGGACCGGTGGAACTATGGTAGCCCGTTCTGCATCATTCCCCCTAGGTTGAAAGAAGAGTTCGACCTCGAACTCGGGGCTTCTTCAAGTTGCCTCTGTATATATGATGTACGTGAAGCACTTCCTTTGGAGCATGGACCTTGATTTCTTCTTCGGTAATTCTGGTTTCTTGGGATGGAGAGTAACTTCCTTTCCACCGTGCATGAAGGTATACATGTTGTTGCGCATCCCATGAGTGCCATTCTTGTTATACATCCATGGGCGACCCATAGGATATCGCCACTGTCCATTGGTAGCACATCGCACCAAATTGTATCTTTGTAATCATTACCAACTGCAAAAGTAGCCTGACATATATGTCGCACTTGCGCTTCATCACCTGTCATGAGCCATTTAACAAAGTAGGGACGATTGTGCTTGTAAACCTTCAACTTAAAGCGATCAACAAGAGTTTGAGAGATAATAATCTCACAACTTTCACCATCAATCACAACTGTACAATTTTGCCCATGTATTGTACCTGTGGAACGAAAAATATTATTCCGCAACCATTTCTTCTCAACAGTGGGTATAGACTCTTGTTGCACCAAGAGAAGTGCACCATCTGTTTCAGCTGCTATTTCCTCCACTTCATCGAATTCTTCACTTTTAGGATCATCTTTTGTGTCTGGTTCCTCTTGTGCACCTTCCATTAAATTTATTCTTTTTGGGCATTCAAATGAACGGTGACCCTTTTGCTTACAATGAAAACATGTGAATCTGTTCTGATCTTCAAACTTGGAGGAAAACTTTTCTGAGGAACTAGTAGTTGGATTAAAATCTGACTTTGATGGAGTCTTTTGCGCAGACCATTTAGCCGCATTAAGTTTTCGGGCTTGATGATTTGCAATCCCCTCAGCTTTGATAGCGTGCTGAACAATCTCATCAACATTATCAAAATGCTTGAAGGTGAGGATATGTTGGATGTCAAGTGTAAGCCCATTAAAGTATCTGTCAACTAATACATCTTTATGTTCATTCAAACCACAACGAGCTTGCATGGTCATAAACTCCTCAGAATACTCGACAACTGTCTTAGATCCTTGTTTCAAATCTTGAAAACTTGAACGCAGATCATTAGTTTATGATCTTCAAACTTGCAGACTAAGTTTCAGGTAAAGTGCAGACATCCGCACATCTGATCAACAGCAGATTTGACCCGATCAACGGTTGAGGTTTCATTTTACGATATCGGGCTCATCCACCGTCAGATTTTCGATCCGTTTTCATCAACGTGATTGTGGAAGTCAGATCTACACCTTTGCCAAGATGGCATTGCAACTTCTTGAAATAAATAGCAGGCTTACAGAAATCAACAAAAGGGCTACAAGGATGACATATGCAATCAGATATGGGCAAAGATATTATGCAAATATAGACTGCTTTGAGAAGTATATTACTTTGACACAAGGAACATTGTCTGTCAAGGATTATGCCGATGAATTTGAAAGGCTACATTATTTATGTGACTTGGGAGATACTCTTGATTTCAATCGCTTTCTCAAAGGTTTGAGACCAAGTATATTGAAGAATGTGGAGAAGGAATGCAATGATATGTATGAAGCATTTTGGGAAGCGATCCATGTTGAGTGCTTGATAAAGCTAGGATGCAAGGAGATGCAAGAAAAGAAGTCTTTGCCAACCACAGAAGTCCCAATAGTGGAACCACTCCTGGAGAATGCCCCACGTGAATCTGAAGAAACGGGCTCGCCTCCATGACATCAAATTAAACTATCCGCTGAAACGACCATTAATCAGGAGATTGTCACAAAAGTTTACCTCATCAAAGTTCCTCATATTGATTTTGTCCTCGGCGATCAGCCAATTCTCCTTGGAGAATGTGTGCAAATGGCCAATATTCAAGAATTAAAGCATCACTTCATTCAATCTCGCATTAATGCAAAATCCAGTCACCAAAAGAAGCAGTGTGTCAAGCCTCATTTGAGTTGGAAGAAAAGGTCATGTCAAGCCTCCAAAGCCTTGTGAAGCAATCAGAGATCAACCGGTAAGTCGAGGATTCATGCGATGGATTTTTGATCCGGGAGAACATCTATAAAACTCAAGGTCGAGTTTTCTCCAAGAAGGGGAGAATGATGCAGCGTAGATCTTATGGCCACATGTGTAGGGCCCACTTAGATTTAGGATATGTTATTAACTAATTACATGTCATTAGTTTCTGATTTATTTGGTTTCCTAGTTTGATTATGATAGTTTCTATTATTAGATTAGGTTTTCCTTAGGCTCTAAGTTTACTTTGTCTATTTATATTACATTGTAGAGATGATAATCTCAGATTTGGAATTAAGTAAAATTGGGATTTTCCCTTTGGAGAGGTTTTCCTCGTGTTAGAAATATGTGTGGAGATAATTTGAAGTGTCTTTGACACGTGCTTCGGCATCTACGCAAGCCCTAACCCTAGGGCCTGCATCAACTTTGGGGAATAGACGAGGGAATATCTTTCATGTGATTCTTTTGACAGACTTGTTTGGTTCAGATTGCTGGATTACTTAAGAGTTTATAAGTGCATTAGACTTATCGTTGGAAGTTGGTGTTTGCTCACGGATTTTTGCTTGACATAACATGTTATAATTGTTGGGAGTCAAGAATAGGATCTATTTATAATTTGTAATGAGCCAGGGGCTTTTATGTAAATTCTGGAAACTTGAGGGGCTTTTTTATAATTTCAGAAATAATGAAATAACATCATAACAAGGGTCGCCTACCCTAATGGGGTGTGCGACTCTTCTTTGGCTCTATCGAAATCTTCCTCTTTCTCTTCTTTTCCCTCTTTTCCTTTTTACTCTTGTTTTTTATATTCTTAGATAAAACCCTAGATCCAAGAGGATCTAGACTCACAACTATAATTTCATTCGGGAAAATGTTGCCATTGTCTTTAAGATTGGATATGCTCATTTTCACAAGGGGAGGCTATTGTATATGGATGGGAGTTGTGCTAAGTTAGGAGCCTGTAGGCCTTGTTCTCAAATATTAATTAGAGTTATAAATAACATTTAGGTGGACTCATGAATTATGATAAATATGTCATGAGATTATGATAGTTTTCCAAAAAAAAAAAAACTTTAACAAATATTTTGGAGGCCTTAAGTTCTTCCTGATGTTAGCTACTACCTAGTAATGCTAAGATGTTACGCAAAAGATACAAATCTCAATCCCTTTGTCTAGTTTTGCAGTGTGGTGTAACTTTTCTGTCAACCCTTTTGCTTTTCATGTGTCAACCCTTTTGCTTTCGATGTGCTATCGGGATCAAACAATGAGGTCGTTTTAGAGGAGTAGAGCCTACAGTGTCCATTGCACCACCATATCATCAACCTAACCCCACAGTCTCTAAGATACCACAACAACCCCCAACCCAAACCCCTCCCCTCCCACTCACCCCACCCAAAAAAACAAAAACCCCACCAACTAAAATAAATAATAAATAAATAAATAAGCACAAACAATCCCCAAATTGAATTATCCTTTTAGCAGTCTGCAACACTCGTCTTATTTCATAAACCCCTATGTTCATCATGCAAAAAAATACAAAATGAATTGCTTCATATAACTGAAAAATTAATTGTCAAACTTTGAAACCCTTAAATAAAGGGTTAAAATGTCAAATGGTTCCCAATTTTTGCACACACCTAGGTCATAGGTAGACCATTTCATTCCCTTATCCCCAATGATTGGCATGCATCCAGGTGGGTAGCTTGTGGGGCCCACTTGGATTCGTGCCAACCATGGGGGATAGAGGGACGAAAAGATCTATCTAGGGGATATTTGATGTCTGAACATACAACCCTTCATAAGCGGTGTCAAAATTTGAAACTTTTAAGCAGTTAGCTGTAGCAATTGTTTCTGATCTCAAATGATCAGATTTGGACGAGCGTCTCTTATGAAAGTAGGGGAGGTGACGTTTGGTGCCTCTTATTTGGATGTTACAATAAAGAAATCATGTGACCTTTGGTGTCTCTTATATGGATGTTGCAATAAAGGAATCATGCTCCTGAATGCCAGCCTCTTTCAAGCATTTGCGGTGGAGTGCTAAAGAGGCAACAAATATTGGTAAAGATCAGAATAGATCATAAGAGATGTTAAAAGGCATACAAATACCAAATTGTTCATAGTTTTATTCTTCAATTATATTGCATATTGTATTGGGTTAAGATGTATACATTTTGTGTTTTCACAATATTGTCACCGAACTATCAAGAGAATTACTTAGCTGCTTTTTTTAATGAATGCAATTTTGTTCCCAATAAAATAGTGGTGTTTCTGAATGAGGTATAAAACTCTTATGCCCCTTTTGAGGGGCCTATCATAATATGCTTTCTAGATAGATTTGGATTTATTAGAGAAAATGAGCTTGGTAATGTGAGGCCCTTCCCCTTCTCAATTGTGATATATTGTATTTGGAGCTTTTGAGGGACTTCTTAGTGTCCCCATTTTTTAATCCTGTTCATGGTTTAAAAGCACATACTAAGTCGGGTCCCATGGGACTCGGACTTGAATCATGTGCGACTCGACCGTCCAACCATTTTATTTGAAATTCGGACTCGGCCGACTCAGCTGACTCCCATGCGACTCGTCCGAGTCGGGTCCCAAGTCCGATTTTGTAAACCTTGATCTTGTTAGCACTTAGTCAATTGCATTTTGTCCATTACTATAAGGATTTTCGGTTTGCTCTTCACTCTACCATGTCGATGGCTATCTATGAGAATAAATGAATGATCGTTTTACTTAAACCTCAGTTTGCATATTTCTCTTGCACTATTTTTAGCTTTCAACCAAATAATAATAATAATTATAATAATCTAAATTATTCATCTAAATCAAGAGATAATTTTCTCACCTAAAATTACTAGAAGCAAAACGCACCCTATTTGTTTTGTTTTTATTGAACTTGTAATTTGTACACATTTGATGCATTTGACCTAAGAAGCACGGACACGGACACGGACACAGACAAGACACGACACGGACACGCCGACACGGTATTTCTCAAAAAAGTAGGACACGGACACGTCGGGGTCACGTTAATATTCAATAATAATAATAAATCTAATCATATGCACGGACATGGACACGCCGACACAGCAGATCTTCTTCTTCTTCTTCTTTTGTTAGGGATGGACGGACGAATGAGTTTTTTTCTCTTACGTTTAGGGCTGGACGGACGAATGGGTTTTTTTTTTCTCTTTCGTTTAGGGCTGGACAAACGAATGGTTTTTTTTTTTTTTTCTTTCGTTTAGGGCTGGAGCTGGATGGACGAATTAAAAGAGCCCCCTTTTCCTCTTAAGGTATAACTTTTTACAAACAACCCCCTTTTCTTTTCTTTTTTTACTCTAATTTTAATTTTTTTTTCCAATTAAAAGAGGCCAGCGTGTCCCCACGTGTCCCAAGCGTGTCTGGAATATAAAATATAAAAAATTAAATAGGATACTCTTTTTGGCGTGTCCGACACGTGTCCGAGCGTATCCGGAGCGTGTCCGTGTCCGACACGGACACGACAGCCTTGGAGAGGTGTCCGTGCTTCCCAGCATTTGACATATTTGTGGTGCTTTAAATTATTTGATTGTTTTGTTTACTAAAATCATATTTCTTTTTAATTTTTAAAAAAAAATCTGGATCCTCTAACGACATGAGCTAGAGTATTCTCTATGCTCACTGCTCTAAATAATTAGTGGCATACCTTTGAATTTCAAACTGCTCAAAATCATTGTCCGTCCTATTTTGTCTATGAGACAAATTTTACTCTAATCATTGTTACAACCACATTCAGATTGATCATGCTTAAAAAATGACTAAAATTAGAAAATAAAAATCAAATCATGTGTTTTAGATGTGACCAACTTGATGATGGTCATATCTCTGGTTTAGTGAAATTTTAGAGACCACATGGTTGGACAATAATTTTCATTGGTTTGGATCTTAAAGTTGGCCCCCTTGGTAAGCAGAGGGGTTTCAGAGTTCTTTGAGTCCTGCCATCAGAGGATCTAGACTCCCTTTTACTAAAGTTATTTTGTTGGAAGTTACAAGTTTTTTTGGATTGTTAAAACAACTAAAGATGAGCTCAACAGACTCGTAGTTCTCAATAATATATATACATATATAGGGAACCGGTCCTATAACGACTATATTTACAACTTACTGTGCAGACCGTCAGTGGGGCCAACCTACTTATCAAATTTGAAGTCAATCTAATACCTCTAACCCCTTCATCCATGGTCCACAAGTTTAACCGCTTTATATCAAAGAAGAAAAATTGATCCTCAATCCAACGGTCTAGTTCATCCGAATCAATGCAAATTCATGGGATTCGGTGCCTATAAGGGGGGTTGTGAATGCGGTCAATTTGGATGGGTCATAAGGTGGGCCCCAGTGGGCGTTCCTAACTGTGCGGACCGTAAGGACGGTCCTTACAGGACCGGTTCATATATATATATATATATATCTGAGCGCTACAAAACACCCAGGCCTTTTCTATGGCAAACGCCCTCCATCTCTTTCAACCAATAAAAGGTCCAGTTGTTACAAATGACATTTAAGTCTGTTCCTATTTTTTCTCTCTCTCTCTCTCTAATTGACTTAAACGGTTTTATCTTTCTCTCTTCTTTAAATGTGATTTCTTATCTTCCCTATATATTCTCCTCTTTATAAGGCAGGCCTTCCATCTTAAATTAAATAGATAATACGACACTATGAGACATATCTAATGTTGAAAAATAATAAATCACCATCTTATGGCAATTCCAATAGGACTCATCCAATGTTAGCAATCATTATTGGTTCTTTCCTATTTTTTTTTCATTATGATATTATTTAATTAGTGTTTGAAATCACAGTAGCATGGGTTCAGTAGCATGGGTTCTTATCATGTTGGAGGCCTTATGGAAATTTCAAGAGAACTTATCCAATGTCAGTAATCATGGTGGGGTCCATCCTATTTTTTCATTGTGCTGTTATTTAATTAGTTTCTTAGTTTCTGAAATCCCTTGGTGGAGCCCCTTTTCAGGAGTCCTTGTTTGCAATAACAATATGACCATCGTACAACTCATCTACTGTTTTTCATCATCATCATCATCAAAGCCTTTTCCCAACTATGTTGGGGTTGGCTACACGAATTTTGTTTCTTTATTCTGATCTATCTTGAGCCAAATTCTCAGATAAGTTATACTTCCTAATATCCATTTTTACCACCTCCATCCACTTCCTCTAATCACTGTCCTGTAAAATTTTCTCTTAAATCTTGTTGACATTTGTCGGTCACAAAGAACTCCAGAAGCAAGTCTCCACTTCAACTGTAACACCCCAATTCCGAATACTGAGTTTACCGCCAAGGTACCCGAATTTGGCGCTCTACTTCCCAAATAAACTGGAAAGTTCCAAGATCATAGGTGCGCAGTGAGGTCCAATTTAAAACTTTTTACCGACATTTGAAATCAACAGTTAAATGTAGAAGCATATAAAAAATAGCGGAAACAATATCATATAAATGCGGAAGCAATAAAGGTATCAATCCAATAATGCAAGTGTAAAGCGGGGCATGAGTCTAAGTTATCTCAAAGTATGAAATAACAGTGTGTACATATTAAGTACATCCCCCCCACACAAATGGCAGTCAAACTGAAAAACGAAGGATCGCTCAAGCCCCTGGTAAAGGCACTCTATCCTCTGGCTCGACTTACGGATCTGCCGGTCCCCAACCATACTCGTCTACTAAGGGCACCTCGAGGAGCGCCTCACCCTCGGGGTCGGGGTCGGTAACAATACCTAAGCACCAAATGATGGGTCAGATCCAAGGATCTGCCAAGCACAATATACAAGTGACATAGGATGTATGCATCAAAATGAATAGAGACTATGATAAGATCATAAAGTAATAAAGGTACAATGCTAAACAACCGTGCAAAGTATAACAATAAGGATCAATATGGAAGTAAAGCAATCTAACTCATCATCTATCAAGGATGTATAACATAGGATTTTCACACGAGCTGGCCATCGCGGGATATTATACCGCAGCCCTTCCATACTGATAACCATTTGCGGTAGGGAAATATAGTGGAATGCAAGGGATGATAAGCCCCGCCGAATCATATAAATCCCTAAATAAGTATATATGCATTACCGGAGTCCGTCGGCCGCAAATGTATATATACCCTTATATGCCATTTTCGGAGTCTACCGGCCGTGAATGAAACATATACTACCGTAGTCTGCTGGCCGTCTAATCATAGCACATCATGATGGCCCCATCTATAATAAATAGCTCTCACCAAGGATGATCGGTCGAAGACTAAGCTAATAACAACCGAGTGAATGTCCTGCGCCGACTCAAGGAACCAAGTAAAGGTCTGTGTCTGGCTAGGTTATCCTTGCGCGAGCAAGGTCATCTCATATCCATGCAAGGTCCGGTATCCATGTCCAATCCAAAGTCCATATCCATATTCAATCCACGACCATGATCCACCTGTCATGGTCTTAGTCCATTTCTTTCGCATTCTAAATCCAGCACTGTTCATTTCATTGCTGATTCATAAATGGGTTTCCAAGTCAATAGCATAATCATCTACTACAAGGTAATCTCATCCACCCATTCCTTAGGCCACAGGATGGCCTGCCTAGCCACAGACACGGGTCAAGTGATCTCCATTCACAATCCGGGTCACTGCTAGGAAGTCCTAGGTTCAGGTTCTCCAATTTCCATTTAATTAGCAGGTTTAAGCAATAGATAGATACAAGAGTGAACAACAATGATAACATCTAATATATCCACATAATCATGCTAACCAAAGGAGGAATATCAAAGGTCCAACCTAAGTCAGGGCCCCCTTTTCGGGTCCAGGTCTATGTCAGCCAATTCAATTCCTAAATGAAGTTTCAGATGCCAAGAGTTATGTATTTGGTGCTCCGATGTTACAGGCATCTTCGACGACGTTTAAGGATTGAATCGAGATCCAATTAATACACTAAACCCTATTTTAGTGGCTTCATGGGTCAAGGTTAAGCCCAACCCTTGACTCATGCTTGGCTCATCGCTGTAAGTCCGCGTGGAAGGTCGATTGGCCCCACAATAGATCAATCATCAAAACCACAAAATCTGGAATTCACTGTCTGCAGTGTATCTGGTCGACATCCTCCCAGGGGTGGTCGACCGAATGCACTGGAGAAGACACGGAATATGTCTCCCAGGTTTGTCTAAGGTCCAGTGTATCCGGTCGACATCTCGGGTACCATGGTCGACTGCATACACATGGATCAAAAGGATAGAAACTTGGTAGGCAGGCTTGCAGTATGAAATTCTATAGTGTAGCCGGTCGACATTCTACAGGGGTGGTCGACCAGTTACAAAGAAAGACTGTGACCTGGTTCGTCATTCAATGGATTCTAGGCAGTGTACCCGGTCGATATCTGGCAAAGACGGTCGACCGGATATACTGAAATTCCTGAAACAGAATGACAGACTAGCTCTCAGTTATTCTGGATTTCTCTGTGTACCCTGTTAACATCCTCCAAGGGTGGTCGACCGGGTACATGTAATTCAGATTTCCAGAATTCTGTAACTTCTCCAACTCACCTCAATTTCCATCAAAACCATACAATATTATCTTCAATCATCATAAAGCCATACATAAACCTCAAAACTCCTCCAACCATCACAAATCCATCATCAATTGGGCCATTGATCTTCCAAATGAGAATCCATCCACCAATGGCCAAGATCCATGAAAACAAGGCTCAAAAGATAAATCTAAGGAATCAATCATCCATATGAATGAAATTACAGAATCAAACAAGGAAATCTTGCATTCTATGCTAAGATATTGTACTTGCCTCGACTCCAAAGCAATGGTTTCCAGGCTTGATCTTTGAGATCCAAGCTCCAATTCCAAGATCCATGGCTCTAATGGCTTCCAATCACAGTCCCCAAAACTTAGATCTATGAAGATCTACAACTCCTAAAAGCAAAATCCACAAGAGAATTGCATAAGGAAAAGGAATTCTAAAGAGAGAAAGGGAATTTCATTGAAATTGAACTAAGGAGAGGAAATTACCTTGTCTTGAAGAGAAAGGAGAGATCTAGGAGATGAGAGAGGCCTTTTAGCTTGATAATAACAGTAGCCTATAGGAATTCTCCTTCCTTGTAGTTAGAAAACCCTAGATCTAGGTTTCTAGAAGGAGAATTGGAGGGAATTCTTGGAGGGAAAGGAAAGAAATGAGAGGGAAAGGAGGGAGAGAAGAGAGGGAAAGAGAGAGATATTGTTTGGGATGAGGGAGGGGTTGTATATATAGGATTTGGTTGGATGTGTAATGGCCAAAGTGCCCTTCCTTGGTTAGTTCTAAGTTTGGATAAGTACATGGCATTTAGGGTATTTTAGGTGTAGTTTGCAAATTCTCATATGGGAACCCCTCCTATTAGTCCTAATTACATCTAAGGGCCTCTTACTACCTAACAAACTCCTTAAAGTTTCCTTATTGATTCTATAAATCACAAAAAGAGGCTAATTCATAGAAAATAGGCTAGAATCCTAGGAAAATACTAAACTACCCTTACTAACCCCTATTACTTAGTATAAATAGATATTATATACTATAATTAGTGCAATTTAAATATAAGTGAGTGTCCACAAGGGGTGGGGCCTCACATCAACCATCTTTTATCCTATGTTCGACATCTTCATCAATCTCCCCATTATTACTAATTATAGAGCCAAGCTAGCAGAAAGAATCACTTTGTGGTATCTCATGGTCTTCAATTTTCAAAGTAGTTTCAGCTCCTTCTAATATGCTCACTGAAGTTACAACTCATCTACAGTTGTTTAGCTAAATAATAGGGGAAGATAAAAGGACTCTCGTACTATTTAAACTCCTTGAATGAAGAGAAAAAACAAGAGAACATAATTAATGTTCCCTTTAGAGGAGAATATGTCTCTACATCAACTCTCTCATTGGACGTGAGAAATGGGCAAGAACCCTTTTTGAAGGGGAGCGTTTTGTAGAATTCCTCACATAAATATAAATACACACACACACACACACTTATATATATCATCATCAAAGCCTTGTCCCCTACACGAATTTTGATTCTCCATTCCGATCTATCTTGAGTCAAATCCTCAGATAGGTTACACTTCTTCATATCTATGTTTACTGACTCCGTCCACATCCTCTTTGGCCTACTCCTTCCCCTTGGTGGGCTATCAACCTTCATAGCCAAACTTTTTCTGATGGGCGCTGTTGCCGACCTACGTTGAACATGCCCAAACCATCTCAAATAGGTTTTTCTAAGTTTATTCCCTATTGTTGCTGCACCTAAATGCTCTCTCGAAAGCGCTTATTTTTAATTTTATCCTTCTTAGTTCTACCACACATTCACCTCAACATTCTTATCTCAGCTACATCTATTTTGTTCATATGTTGCTTCTTGATTGGCCAACATTCTGCTCCATAGGTCATAGCTGCTTTAATCTCTATCTTGTAAAATTCTCCATTCAATTTTGTTGGCATTTGTCTGTCACAAAGCACTCCAGAAGCAAGTTTACACTTCAACCATCCCGCTTTTATACTATGTTCGACATCTTCATCAACCTCCCCATCCTTAGTAAATATAGTTTCACAGTAGTTTTAGCTATTTTATATGCTCACTAAAGGTACAATCCATATATTTTGCCTTTGTACGGCTTATTTTAAAGCCTTTTGATTCTAAAGCCTCCTGCCATCTCTTGAGTTTTTCATTCACACAATCTCTTGATTCATCTACCAACACAATATCATCTGGAAAACATATACCAAGGTACCTCTTTTTGAATATGAGCAGTTAACTCATCCATAATCAGTGCAAAGAGATAAGGACTTAGGGCTGACCCCTGATTCACTGGAAACTCCTTGTCTCTCCACAAGTAGTTCTCACACTCGTTACTGCTCCTTCATGGATGTCTTTAATAATTTCAATATAACCTCTTGAACATTCTTTTTATTTAGAACCCACCAAATTAAATCTCTAGGTACCTTGTCATAGGCTTTTTCTAGATCGGTGGAGGCCATATGTAGGTTTTTCCTCTTCGCTCGATATTTTTCCATTAATTGCCTAAGTGAGAAGATAGCTTCCATCGTTGACCTCCCTAACATAAAACCAATTTGATTTTCAGATATCTCTGTCTTCTATTTAGGTCTTTGTTCCATTACTCTCCCATAGCTTCATAATATGACTTATAAGTTTAATCCCACGATAGTTGGTACAGTTTTGTGTTTCTCCCTTGTTCTTATATATAGGTACTATAACACTTCTTCTCCATTCATCCGACATTTTCTTTGGTATTAATATTTTACTGAAGAGTCTAGTCAACCAAATCTACCCAACTTTTTGTAAGCATTTCCAAGCCTCAATCGGGATGTCATCTAGACCCGTAGCCTTCTCCTGCGATGATGCGATGAATCATGTTACATGCGATGGACAATCTCATCTTTTAAAAGGATGCTGGCGGTTGGGATTTAAACAAATTTCAAGCCTCCAAAACAGTAACTTAAAACACATTCTGCAGTTTTCGTCCCTTAAGTCAAACCAGACTCCTCTCTCTCTTCAACGCATTCTCTCCCTTCTCTTCATTTTTCTCTCTCCCCCTCTCCTCCCATCTCTCAAATCTTAGTCCCTTTCACCGTCTCTTTCCCCAAAACAACATAGAACAACAAACTAATCAGACCTTCATCTTCATCTCTATCTGTAAGCATCCATCTTTACATCTCTCTTAAATGAACCCAATTTCATGTTACAAATAACTTAAAAGAACCAATTTCATGTAACAAATATTTCAGAATACCAACTAATTTTCTACAAGTTCTGTGGATCTATATATTCTCAATTGTTTGAAGACTTTGAAGAAAACTTAGCAGATTTTTTGTTGATGGATCTGGCTTACATTAGACCCTTTTAACTTATCTTACCATTACTCAATGGGAAAATTGATTGGAAAAAATAGAAAAAATAATATAATATCCAAATGTTTATAGTCATCCGACATTGAAACCCTTGAAGAGAAGACTAATGGGTATTGGATGGGGCTGAGTTGAGAAACAGAGAAAAAGAGATGGATTGTAAGCCAACCATAGACTTTTTTTTTTCTTGTTTTTTTGGCAGAGTTCTATGAGAGAAGGCCTAAACTCATTTGTTTATTGTTATCCTCCCAGGAGAAGCCCTATGAAGCTCTAAAGGATCTTCTGTGCTAATTTTTGAAGATTAAACTACATTTTGTGAAAAATTTAAGCATTCAAAGATCAAAGGTACCGTTCCTCTAATAAAAAGGAAAATATTTCTACTAAAATTTATTCTTAATTATGATAACACAGTTTTAAAATTCTAGTTTTATCGTACATTATTTCTAAATTTTTATTTTTTCTCTTTTTTTTTCATAATTTTTGAAGGTTGTAGGGCGGGACTTCGCCAACCAGAGTTTGATTAGGGTGACTGAGCTACCAAACCCTGGTTTTGTTCAAAGCAAAACTCTAGGATTACCATGCATACTTAGAATAGATAAATTTGTTGTCTATGTTATTCGTATGTAACCTCTAGCTTGGAATGTCTTATATGACAATAATAATATACCTTCTAAAGTTCTAATTACATGACTTGAACCTGCAACAGTTGTGATAGTGAGCACCATCCAACTGTCTATGGGCTCTTGGTCTGTCTTGCATATCCTAGATCTACCAGAGGCCTACTTATGTTTTTCAAGCTCATACTTGGGGGACGACTCCATGCACCCTTGAGTAGTGTCAACTTGGTTGAATCACAAGGATTCAACCATGTCAGAGTTGCACTATAGAGAAAGCCTAGAAAGTGGTGAATAGTGATTAAAAAAGAAACTGAAATTCTTTAATCTAGAATTTTAAGGCACATGTTTTAGTTATTATGAGTGAATTTTAGTATCAGGTTTTCGCATTTGATTTTCACTCAGATGAATGAAAAATACCTATGATCTTTGAATGTAGATATCCTCCACAAAATTTAGTTTCTTATCTTCCAATTTCAATGCAAAAGGACCCCAGAACGCTTGAACATTTTCACTGGTAACAAAATGAGAGAAAAAGAGCAACTGTTTCTGACCCTTTTCTCATAGGACTTAAGAGGGTGACTTGACTAGGTAGGTTCGAGTCCACTGACCATTTTTTAAAACCATGGTCGGTCTTGTACTGTTATATAGATAAATTCTCTATTCTAGAGATCTCTCTCATCGACTCATTCTCTAAACTAGCTCTTTCTGCCTGTCTGAACACGTTCAGAGCTTAAGGATCATAAGGGCCTCTTCCAAGTTTTCTGTGTGTTTCTTCTCTTTTCTAGGTTTTCTTTAGATTATGATATTCAATTAAGAGGAGGTTTTATGTGGCCTTAGAAGACTGTAAAAGCTGATAGCGGTACGACATGATGATTGTCACGACCTCGGACCAGGTTACCACAAATCACCGTCCCTAATCTGGGATTGCGGTTGTGCACGCGGGGTGAGATACACACACAAAACAACCCAAAATAAAAGCATCACGATTCCCCAAAATGTTGCGGCAACTTGAGTGGCTTTCCCATTAAAAAGTTACAGTTAGTAATTACACAGAGATAATTTTTAGGTACAAATTCTCAAAATAAAGGCTGACAGGACCAGTACAAAATAACCCAAAATAAAAGCATCACGATTCCCCAAAATGTTGTGGCCTCTCAGGTGCAGAGATTGACATCTAGAGGACGTCATCAGCGCACCATTCGCCTATGACCTGCGGCTCCTCAGCCGCTTGCGCACATACCTCCTCAGGCGCAAAGGTGGTACCTACAACACCAAGGTTAACAAGGGTCAAGCACGACGACCTAGCAGGTGTTTAAAATTAATGAAAATCACATGCTTGCAGTAGAAAGATTAATGACATGAGATAGGTTTACATAATCTTAAATAAGGTGGTACAACTAGGCATAATCATGCATGAGTACATAATCAGAGTAACATAGTGCGGAATCATAAATAAACAGTAGCACTACCAAATACATATCCTAGCAAAATGGCAATCCACATGTAGCTATACCCTTGCCATCACACAAGGTGACAGGAGCATACATATACAGTACGCCATACGGCTAACTCATCAAATATATATATTTATATGTTATATATATATATATTATATAGCATAACTAGAGTGCCAAACTCACGAGGAGATGGCTAAACAGAACACTGGCAATGGTTCTGGTTAGAAGTACAGAGACCAATCTGTAGATGGTAAATCAAAGTTTAAAGGACATCTAGACGGCAGGTCTGACCGAAAGGAACTCCAAGCTTAGTGGTGCCTACTTGCGGATTCATACTAACGGACATATCGGGCATATATTAAAGCATAGGACACGGTGAGGGGGATTCTCAGCAAACTTACTTATTCAGAGCATACATATAGAATCAAGTGCCCCTCATGGTCCATAAGATGTAACATTTGGGCAGAAAGTAGAATAATGCAGGGCTAGTAAGCAGCTGAACAACGGACCAAAACATCAAGGCCAGGTTATAACATGGTTTAGACAAGGCCTACGATTTTTAGAAAATCGGGCAGCATTCCGGCATGGAATGGCTTAACCCGAAATGGGTAAGAAAAGGGGCGGACCCGGGTGTCCGAGAAGGAGCAGGGCAATTTAATGCTCGCTTCACAACCCAAAACACCACAACCGTGGATCCTGTCTCCTAGGGGTAAACAGGGCAAGTAAATGCTCGCTAAAACCCCATGCATGGTCCTCTGTTCTAATTCTAAGCAAGGTCTGGGTGCGGAAACTGGGTACGGAAGAACACATGAAAGCATATGAAGGCATACACTGCGTATGCGAGTAAATTAGGTGATATATGATGGACGGGGTTGATTTCATAGTACAGTCAAGGTTCCGTTACAAATTTGCTAAACCTAAGACATGGGCTGCCATTGACTTGTCGGGGTAGCATGATTTGGCATTATGCACACTTAGGTTTGGTCGCCGGTTATTGGATCTCTTAGTGCTATATTATGATGTCCGGCTTCCCAAAACTCTAATTATATGCATCTCTAAGTCCCTGGTACACCTACACGCCTCCGGACAACCCTCTGGCATGAATTCAAACACATATCACACCTGACAATTAATTTTTTTTTAATTAAGCCAAGTCCGGGTTGTTGGACCCATTACTAGTAACTAAGTTCATTGGTCCTTACCTCGAAGAACCGGGATTTTCTTCTCCCTTTTCATCAGTCAAGGGTCTGAAAATTCCATTCCAAAAAGCTAGGAAAAGGCCTCACACAATGGCCACAGGAAGGATAAGGGAAAAAGAGGAGGGCGGGGGGTTGCAAAGGGCTCAAACTTCCCTTAAGGCTGCCAGCAGGCTGCTCGGTTGTGGCAGGCACAGCTGGGAAGCAAGCTGGTTCGTTGTCCCTGCATGGGACAACTGAGCACCAGGCCGGTTGTGCCATGCAGGAACTGCCCAGGGTGGGCAGTTTCTGGGCACCAGAAAGGGGACTGTTTTGGGGCAGGTCAAGTCTGAAAATTTGGGGATTTTTGGCTAGATGATAACCAACAATTTGACTCTAAATTAGCACAATAACAACTTGGAAAACACACTTAAACACAAGGAGAAAGAAAGGAACTAACACGCATTCTACATTAACATGACGTAGAGTAGAATTTGAAATTTAAAGACAACAAGCTTGCATGCATAAAAACTCAGTTTAAGCACTTGCCAGGTCCAAGCACTAGCAAAAACACCTCTCAAAGTCTCTAACCTCAGCTGGAATTCCTAAACTCAGATTGAGGCAAGAGAGAGAGTAAAATATTAATTTCCTTCTTCAACCAAAGGAAGAAAACTCAACTTGGCAAACAAACAAATGGAAAGACCAGCCACCCCGCTACTAAAAACTCCAGCAAACTCTCTAACTTCTGAAGTCCATATTGAACGAATTCGAACTGCGAATTATTCGTTCGAACTGAGTAATAGTTCTTGACCTCCCGGAGTGAATTAAGTAACTATGGATAGCAGTTAATATTTTTCAAAAGTTAATTACTGTTGATATTTTAACTGTTTTCAACTTCCTGCTTTGTGGCCTTGGCTGGTTTTTGGGCCATGGCACCCATATTTTAGGTTGGCTGTTCTTTCCTTTTTTGGTTTTGTGTTTAGTATGCCTCTCTTATACTGTACAGTTTTTTGAGTAATGAATATGGTCACCTTTAAAAAAAAAAAAAAACAATCTGGATATCAGCATTATCTTGGAACTGTTATTGCAGTTTTGAAAATGATGCAGTAAGAATTTTTGGGACCAAATCATAGTCGCTAGAGCCTACAGAATCTGTTGAGAGATTTTCAGGGAGTGATTTGTATTTTTACAGAGATTCAGCAGCTGTCCCTAATCATAAAAAAATATTGCATGTTTTTTAAAATCCTAACTTTTCATTAATATAAATACATCATACTGATCGCCTAGCCTAGTGGATAACAGATCACTTCTCTTTCTCCCAAATCTTTCTCCTACTCTCTCTAAAGCCTTTTCTTCTTATTCTTCTCATTTGTTCTTATTTTCTCATACTCTATTCTTAATTTTCTTTTACACTAGAGCTTCCAACTTGGTGTGAAGGCTTCACCCAAGATGGTAGATCCCTCGAGGACTACAAAAGAAAGAGTCTCAGTAGCTGTTAGTGGGTGCTGACATCAGCCACCTGTATGCTGAGTTGCTGACATCAGCAATCTGTTGGTTGTCAGGGTGTGCCCCAAATTGGTCACAAAGGATTATCAATCTGCATTAGTAGAAGCAGGAGAGCTGAGTGTGTGCAAGTTTTTTATTTTATTTTATTTGGAATAGTGATAAAAGTGGGTCTAGGTCATTCTTGCTAAATGAGTATTCAACTTAAGTGGTGATTTTTAAAGGGTATTGATAGTTTTAAGGGACTGATTTTTATCACAAAAATGTTTAGACGTATTGGAGATGATCCATGGAGTTTAAATCAAGAGGAGATAGTTCTTTTTTGGGAGGGGGAGCTAGTTTAAAACAGAAGAAAATATTAAGGAAGAGGGTAGTACTTGGTATAAGATATCATCGCTCTATTGCATACTTTAGATTTTGGAGAGGTTTTTCATTTATCGATTTATGGCACCTCATTCATCCTCTAATGGTTAGATTTTGGAGAGGTATTTCATTTATCATTTTTATGGCACCTCATTCATCTTCTAATGGTCTTCATCTGCTACCAGTATGTTGAATTATTTATTCAGGTGTAATAAAATACATGGTGGGTATGCATTCACAGTTGACTTAAACATATACCACACATGGTATTGTTTGTGTTGCCAACAATTACCATACCTAAGTTGCGAGTAAGTGATTCTTAAGGGCCACTTTGACAATTTACTATTAAAGTAAAAGTGATGTAAAGCATCAAATCAAGAAGAAAATAAAATACAAGGGGGTTATGATGATATTTTGTCTTTAGTGGATTGGTAGGGAATCCTTTTGACTTTTTATGTAAAAAGTAGGTGTTTTTTTTTTTTGTCATTTAGTGGAGAAAGGAGGTTACTTTTTGACTTTTTTTTTTTGAAAAGGTGGAAATTTTGAAATGTGTACTTTTGATGTGACTGCTTGTTTGAAAAATGGTGGCTTTACATCACTTTTACTCACCTAGTAAATTGCCAAACGGGCCCTAAATGTTTCCTCTACTATACCTTTATCTTCAGTTCTCCATGTACTGCAGTTGCCCTTCAATCTGATCTTTGTCAAGTCAGATGACTGCAGTATATTGTTCTTTCCTTCTTATTAATGTTTGTCAGAATCTAAAGATGGGAGAGATGATTGTTTGTAGCCATGAAAGCTATGATCTCTATCTCCTTGATTCTAGCAAGAAAATGTTTTCAGACTTCAGTTAGTACAGAAAACATTATGCAGTGGTGTTGTTGTTTAGATCGTGGGTTGTTTGGTATGGCCAGGTTACTTTTGTGATGGGTTATCCTTATTTTATTCAACTTATTGATGTCTCAACTAGATATGCATGGGTTATCTTTTTAAAACTCGGGATGAGCTTGCCTTGGTATTTGAAGTTTTTCATACGACGACTAAATCATTGTTTGATGTGATAATGCGGGTATATCTGTAATAAACTTCAATTATATTCGTCAGAAAATCAAATTGAATCTCAAACTTCTAGTGCCTATACCCCTGACCAAAAATGGGTTGGCTGAGCGTAAAAATAAGACTTCTTTTTGATGCGCTCTTTTACTTGAAATGAATTCTTTGAGATATTACTGGTCTAGTGATGTATTACATTTACCCTTCTCGGGATGAGCTTCAATTAGTACAGAAAACGTTATGCAGTGGTATTGTTGTTTAGATCGTGGGTTGTTTGGTATGGCCAGGTTACTTCTGTGATGGGTTATCCTTATTTTATTCAACTTATTGATGACTCAACTAGATATGCATGGGTTATCTTTTTAAAACTCGGGAGAGCTTGCCTTGGTATTTGAAGTTTTTCATACGGCAACTAAATCATCGTTTGATTTGATAATGCGGGTATATCTGTAATAAACTTCAATTATATTCGTCAGAAAATCAAATTGAATCTCAAACTTCTAGTGCCTATTACCCCTAAGCAAAAATGGGTTGGCTGAGCATAAAAATAGACTTCTTTTTGACGCGCTCTTTTACTTGAAATGAATTCTTTGAGATATTACTGGTCTAGTGATGTATTCCAGTTACCCTTCTCACAAACTTATGCAGCGTAGACCTCATGGCCACACGTGTAGGGCCCACATAGATTTAGGAATTTATTTTTATGTCAATAGTTTCTAATTTTATTGTAATTAGGATTAACATTCTGATTTATTTGGTTTCCTAGTTTGATTAGGATAGTTTCTATTATTAGATTAGATTTTCTTAGGCCCTAAGTTTACTTTGCCTATTTATATTGCATTGTAGAGATGATAATCTCAAATTTGGAATTGAATAAAACTTGGGATTTTCCCTTGGAGAGGTTTTTCTCGTGTTAGAAATCTCTACGGACATAATTTGAGGTGTCTATTGACACGTGCTTCGGCATCTACGCAAGCCCTAACCCTAGGGCCTGCATCAATTGGTATCAGAGCCAAACGATCCCCAATCGTCGGCGTGATTACCCATATCCCTCCTTCCATTCATCATCCCACGACCACACCCCTTCACTGTCAATCCCTGCCCATCGTCCCTTTTCACACTCGTAATCCCCTAAACCCTTGAAATCCACCGTCCATCCCATGTCGCACCCAACCTTTGCAAAATCCTTTCCAGCCTTCATCGGATCCCCTTCCGCCCTTCCCAGCCACACCCAATCTCCATCTTCGTTCAAACCCAAAACCTTTCAGCACCCCACCCTAATCCCAGCCCAAACCTCTCCTATGCCCCATCAGCCAATCGAAAATCTAGAGCAGATAGTCATTCAACCTCCTTGTCCTTAGTCGAACACCCATCGACCCAAACCCAATCCACCGAACTCCCTAAACACTCACCGAACTCCCCAAAGCCCCAAACCGGGAAAAAAAAAAAAACAAATCCCAGCAGAACCCCAATCGTCCCCAGTAGAGAGAGAAAAGAAAGAAAAGCAAAGAAGGAAGAAGAAGAGAACAGACAAAAGAAGTAGTAACAGGATGAGAAAGTGTGTACCGTGCACCACAAACGCCACCTCCTGTTCTCTCCACGTCGCCCCACCTCCTTAGCACCATCGTCACCGCAGCTCTCCATCGCCAAAAACTAGAGCGCACCTCTCCATCGCCAAACTTGTTCCCGGACCCGCAACCATCACCATCATCGTGCATCTCCATCTTCCCTTTCGTCGGAGCTCTCCTCTTGTTCTCTCTCTCTTTCGTTCTTTTCGTTGAGCATCACCAATGAAAAGGCGTTTTAGCCCTTGTTTTTGCGCACAGAACACGAGGAGCAACAAAGGGCCATCAATTGGGCCTAGTCAGGTCTGGTCAGGCTCTTGCCTGTCTTGTTTGAGGTCCAACTCTGTTTGAAGCCCAGTAAAGTTGTGCTGACATCATCTCTGCATTAGCACATCTGATCATCAACATATTTGATCCGATCAACGATTGAGATTTCGGTTTACGATATCAAGCACATCCACTGTCAAATTTCCGATTCGTCTTCGCCTGCGTGCTCGTAGATAGCAGATCTACAGAAAAGGTCAGTCCATTCACACATCCAATATGAAATTCCATATCAGTAAGTTCTACAATGCACTTCAAGGAATCAGATATTTGTGTCAATATGGATTACGGTATGCTGTAAATAAAAATTATTTTCAGCAATTTCTTGATTTGAAACAAGAACTGTCCGTTCTTGAATATTCTGACCAATTTTCAAGGCTCCAAGATGCCTGTGGAATGGAGAATGATGAAGAACATGATTTCATTAGTTTTGTAAGAGGCTTGAGACTGGACATAGTGGAGAGAATGTGTGATTGCAAGACCATCCATGAGGCATTTTGGGAAGCAATTCGTGTAGAGCGGTTACTTAAAAGGTCTCATCTAGTGGAAGTTACGCGTTAAGAAGAAAAGTTGCCACACATAACAGACTATGTTGAGGAACCAGTGCCAGCAGATATGCAGACCGATCAGCCCGAGCTATACACAGAAGATTCCAACATCTACAGTTGACCTTGAAGAGCAAGTTGTTGATATTCCCGACATTAACTCTCAAATTGATTTGTCTTTGGGGATCAACAATGGAAATTAGGAGATCAAGAATGCTTAGTCAAAGATTGTAGTTTGATGATACGAATTCCACATGTGACGTTCCCAACGGATCACGTGTACCGACAAACACACTTGCACCGTCAAATCAAAGGATGTGTCATGTACAGCATTTTCAAGATCTATGTACAAACTCAAGATGAGCCAACTAATAGAAAGTTCGTTCGATTGATCTTTGATCCGGGTGGACATATTCCAAACTCGAGGTCGAGTTCTTTTCAAGTGGGGGAGAATGATGTAGCGTAGACCTCATGGCCACACGTGTAGGGCCCACATAGATTTAGGTATTTATTTTTATGTCAATAGTTTCTAATTTTATTGTAATTAGGATTAGCATTCTGATTTATTTGGTTTCCTAGTTTGATTAGTATAGTTTCTATTATTAGATTGGATTTTCTTAGGCCCTAAGTTTACTTTGACTATTTATATTGCATTGTAGAGATGATAATCTCAGATTTGGAATTGAATAAAAATTGAGATTTTCCCTTGGAGAGGTTTTTCTCGTGTTAGAAATCTCTGCGAAGATAATTTGAGGTGTCTATTGACACGTGCTTCGGCATCTACACAAGCCCTAACCCTAGGGTGGTAGGGCCTGCATCACAAACCCTATGCCTTCTTGAGCTTTGAAGGTAAAAATTCTATTCATTGTTTTGTTGGTACACTGTTATCCCCAATTCTACAAAAAATTTCTGGATATGTATGTGCTTTCACATTCCAAAATAGCAGAGAGAAACTGGATGCTAAAGTTTTTGAATGTATATTTGTAGGATATCCAAGTACTTGAAAGGGTTACAAAAGTTGCTTTAAAAAATATAAACAGTTTGTTTCTATGGATGTTTAATTTTTTTGAGAATATACCTTTCTATTATCCTCAAATGATGGAGATTGTAATGCAGTTAGCCATGTGGAGTGTCCTTTATTTTAATTTGTTTCACCATCATCTTATGTGTCACCCTAAACTATAGTTGCTACCAGATTGCTATGAGTCCAGAAAAAGTTACGTAGAATAGAGAAAACTCTTTGGTTATATTTGCGCAGTATGGAGTGGTCGATCCATTGTCTGTGCTTTATCCATCACCAGTGGAAGTTTCGTACTCATGTACATATTTAGGCAATCCTCCTAATCCTAGTATTGATATGATCTTGATCTCCCTATTGCCTTGCATAATAAGAGTACTTGCTCGTGTTAGAAGACATCCTATTCAAAATTGTGTTTCATACCACCCATCGTTCCTTCCATATCGTGCATTTATGTCACATATATCTTCTGATTTTATACCTTTAGGGCACGTTTGTGGAGCCCATTTCCGCAGAAAAGGTCTTTTTCTGCGGAAAACTCCTTTTTCATGTGTTTGGTGTGGCAGTTTTCTGCGGATCTGCTTTTTCGTCACGTCAGCTTTTTCCTTTCTAAGCCTGGAAACAGACTTCTTTGGGGGGGGGGGGGGGGGGGGGGGGGTTGAGAAATCCATTTCCACAGAAAATTGACCTCCCATTTCCTCACTCCACCCAGCCACCCTCTTTCTTCCCCCTCCCCACCCACCCCACACACATACATAATTTATACATGGCTCAGCAGGGGTTTTCATTGCTAATTATTCAGACTGAATTCCATCCTACATGCCTGAAACTCAGACCCAAGCCCAGTCTATCACAATACGCACAGGGCATACTTATTTATGTTAAATTCATTGGGCCTAGATGGGGGGCTTTAACCATAGATAGGCAGGGCCTAAAAGATTTTAATTGGATCTGATTGACCTAAAAACGCAGCCCAAATCCACCCCGATACAGGACAGGCTTGAGCCAGTCTTGGGCTGGCAGGGCCCGCAAGCGCCCTACTTAGAAGTATTTGTCAGTTCTAATCCTATTCATTTTTGACGAAAATCACTTATGCAAGCAGACTCTAGAACATTATCAGCCAAATGACGTTTGGCTCAAGTTTGGGCACATTTTTCAGCTCCAGTTGGACCTGAACACTTGAATAAATTTTACAAAAATTTCATATGTTTAATCCAAATGGGCCCACTTATTTAACAAATGAGCCACTTATGGAAAGTGTCTCTATTTTATATGGGATATGAATCATATGATAAAATGAATGTTTCAGGTTCAACATAAGAATTATCTAGTATGATACATATGAAAAAATATTATAAAAAATCCATTTATTTTATACCTGATCAATCAGATGATGCCCTTATCTTCAATCAGATTGAAATTTGGCAAGGCCATTGAAGAGGGTGACACTCATTTTGAGCAACTTATAGTTGGGATTTGATCCACTGAGAACTGTTCTCACGGAGTCACCGTGAGAACTTTTTTGTAGGGCCCACTGGGAGTCCCATTTTGGGATGGGACCGGTGGGGATTGAAAGATCTATATGGGACCGGTGGGTCAAGAAATGTCACTCCTAATTGGCCCTAAGGTCTTTGACAATCAAAATGGGTCCAATTCCATATTTGTTATTTTTTTTAGGAAAACTGCCGCACTAAACAGTAGTTTTCAATAAGAAATCCGCAGCCGCACCAAACAACATTAGCACCAATTCACCGAGGAAAAACTTTTTGCACCAAACATGAATTTCTAACTTCCTCAGAAAACCTTTTCCGAGGTTTTTAAAAACCATAGAATTCGCTGATGTAGCAATTTCATATTTCCATGGAAGTTGCCTTTACACAAACGGGCCCTTAGGTGTTTCTAATGCTTTGATCTAAGATGGAAAGCAACTATGATTGATAACATGTGAGTACTTAAAAAAAAAAAAATGGAACATGGGAATTAATAGATCTTTTAGTCATGTATGTTTAATATGTTTCTTATGCTTTGTCTTATCTAAAATGCAAAGTAACTGTGATTAATAAGATGGAAACACTTGGAAAAATTTTTTGAAACATGGAAATTAATAAATCTTCTATTTGGGAACTGCATTGTGGATTTTAAGTGGGTGTATGCCCAAAGTACAATCCAGGTAGATCAATTCGAAGGTGAAAAGCCCAATTAGTGGCTAAAGGAGGTCAGTTACATTGAAAAGTTTTCTTTTGTCCAAGTTAAGTTCATTTAGAGTAATTTTATCTATGGCTGCAAATTTTTCTTGGCCTTTGTATCAGTTAGACATTAAGAACACAATTCTTTCATGGTGATTTACATGAAAATATATGGACCTACTGCCTGGGCTTATTCCAAAACAACAAGAGAAAAATCTATGTCGATTAAAAAGGCATTATATGCACCTCAAGCCTGGTTGAAAGATTTCGTCAGGCTATGTTGAAATATGGATACAAAAGTTGTCAATTTATGCATGATCCATGAGCTCATCTCCTTGATGCTGTATATGATATTCTCTGTGATCTTGAAGAAGCTTTGGAAAAGGGGTGTCATATAGACAAAATGGTAATTCTACTATTACAAGTTATTCTGATGTTGATTAGGTTGCATCTCCAGATGATGGATGTTCTACAAGTTAATATTGCTTGTTGGAATAAATCTAGTGATGTAGAGTGTAAGTAGTTTGTATCAATGTGATCTAGTTGATATATATTTGTTGGAGGCAATCTGTTGATGTAAAAAGTCTGCTACAATTGCAATTTTCATAAAAAAGAAAGGGTCCGTAACAAATAGATCTAGTGTTAAAGTAGGATATCATGATTCATGAATGGTGCTTGCTACCTATGAGATGATTTGGCTAGAGGCTTTCAATGGAAGTGTTTTCAGACATCTTCCAAACTAGTGTTCCATTAAGGTGGATACTTTTATTGAAAAGTGACTACAAATGAAAGATAGCTTCTCTCTTTGTTTGATATAAAATAATTGGTTGGTTGAAATTCTTACCGGCATTATAAGTAAAGCTCGTCTCATAGATACATTCAGTAAGCTGGGCATGTATGACATATGCGCTTTTGCTTCAAGCAAGGATCAAAATAGCAATGGCAGCGGGCGTAGCAGACAGTGGCCAAAATGCTATGTTGCAGGCGATATGTAGTGGTTGCGGTGATACGTAGCGGTGTGAATTTATTAAGTAGTCAAAAGAATTCAAATTTTGGGTAGCGGCCAATATTATGTTATTTTAGTGATTTGTAACTACATAAGGGTAGAGACAACTTTAGGAAAGGGTATTTAGGAGAAGAAATAGGAAAAACATTGTTTTAGATTAAAATTGCTTGGCTATAATAGGTTCTAGACTGTGGCGCCACCATTTTCAAAATAGCATACTACCTCAACCGCTATAGCCGATGATGCGACTGCTGCATGTTTTGAACTATGGCTTTAGGGGTGGGATAAAGAATGGAGCATCATGTATTCAACACAAGAGTTCTACCATACTATTGGATTATAGATTTATCCATTTCTTATTCTTTGTAATCTTTTTTATATGCTTATAGTTATCTACCTTAAAATGCCTCGTACAAGTATTTATCTTTTACAATCTCCTACATGTATGTGAATCTATCTTTGTTATATATACAGATTCGAGAGAGACCTCTCTCATTCCACTTATTCTCTAAACTAGTATGTTTGTCTTCAACTCTTCAAATATGGTCGAGTCCAAAATCAAGAGCTTTATTTATGTAAAAGATGCCATGCCATTTCTTACAAAAATAGTTTGACGAATTTTTGGAGATCATTTGACCATGCAGCTAAGCCTATATGTAGCGATGCCTATTTATGTACTTAATCAAATCGTATTAGATTTACACATTTTTTGAGAGTGACAAAAGTCACTGGCCATGATTTCATTTCTTGAGATAGGTTCCCTTTGTTCACAAAGTTAAGATTTTGGATTGATGTGCGATGGTTATGGTTTTGCAAAAAAACTTATTGCTTGGGCATCCTCTAATTCCATAGAACTGTGGGAATTGATCTTCATATTTCATGAAATTGCCTCACTAGGATCACCCACATTCAATTATATGCAGCAAAGATATAGCACAATCATAGAAATTTACAATCTAATTCGAACGATTTAAACTTGCTTGAATCCTTCCTAAGAATGTCACTTTTTCTTGGTTTAGCTTACATTTTTTCTTGCCATCCCTTAAAAAAAAAAAAGTCAAATTTCATGATTTTGTACACACACACACACACACACACACACACAGACAGAGAGAGAGAGAGAGAGAGAGAGAGAGAGAGAGAGAGAGAGAGAGAGAGAGAGAGAGAGAGAGAGAGAGTTCATTATTTTAACTAGCTCGATCCAATTTGTTCATTATTTTAACTGGCTCGATCCAATTTGAGTATCAGAATATTGGCTCATGCGAGTTATGTCTAAATTGCTTCTTGGTTAAGGGGGCGTTTTATTTTTTTTTTCTTACATTTTTATCCATAATGTAAACTAAATTGCTTTCCCATTATTGATTACAATAAAGAATTTTGAGTGTCCAGCTTTTACTGAAGTGAGCCAAGCTTCAGTCTAATCTGAAGAAGTAGAGAACATCAGCAAGTATATGTTTTGCAGAGGCAACTACTTGGTTGATGGGTCCTTTATTATAGTATCCATTGATCTGATGACCCCAATACGGTGTGGGTGGGGGGGGGGGGGGGGGGGGGGGGGGGGTGTGTGCGCTCCTATTAATTTCTTTTTTTATTTATACCGTATTATCACCCAAACCATCGACTGTGTGATTTCGACAATCAGCACCTTCAATGTTAGGATGTTTTCATTTTGAAGAGTTTTTTGTCACTCAACATCTACAGTGGGGCCAATCAGATCAATGATCTGGACGTCAATTCTATGGGTCCTATTTGTATAGAATTGGAAAACCCAGCAAACTGTGAATTGCTAGCTGTTCATCGTTCACTAGTGGTCGCTACAATGTTTTAAAATATCCTTTAGCTTGTTATCCTTTCTGAAACTGATTGTAACTTAATCCAGGTTGTCACTTGCGGTAGTATTCCTCTTGAATCATCTTTTCAGAGGATCCCGAGGTGTATATATGTATCTACCGAATTGCATGAATATAGAGGATGGAGTGGCAAGTCTGCAAACTCCAACCACCGGCGCTTGTCATGGGGATTGAGACATGCTGAGGTCAGTTGTTCCACTGAACATTAGTTATTCTTTTTACGTGTTTTTTATTCTTAAATTGAAATGTCAGTTACCAGTTTATAGTCTGAAACTAACGTGTCAGTTTAACTAATACATTTCACGTCAGCAGCGCATTACTATTCTATAAGCTAAAATATTTTTCTAACAAACTCCAACTCTCCCTTTTATGAAAGTTCCTTTGCTTTTCTTATTTAGTCCAATAATGGAATATTGATGTCACCAAAGGTTTTTCAGACCTGTTTTCGTTATTATTGATCTGATGGCTCACATCACTGTTATTACACAAATTTTTTCAGAGATTCCAATGATCTTTATTTGCATGTTACACCTGGTAGGTAGGCTGCTGGATTTCTTTGATAACCATCTGTTTTTTGTCCACCGATTGAATGACCTCCAATCTAGAGGTTTTGGATCATTGTCATCCATTAATTAATAGTCTGTTAAGCCTTGAATGGACCGATTGTTTCATCTTATTTTACACATACATTCTCATGCAGCAAGGCCCTTCCATCTCAAACATGTTACATTTACTGTATATATCTTATGACTCCCGTGTGTTGCAGTCAAATCACTGTCACAGTGTCACTCTAATGAAATAGTTGAGCAAAGTATCACAAGCCAGTATGGTGGTTGACCCAGTCTTGGGTGATGGTATTCCTAGGACTTATACATGATAATAGAATAAAAAGTCATGTATTAGATTGGCATTTGTAAAATATGAGTATGCAGCTGTGCAATGTCCTGACATATCTTTAATGAATGCGGATAACACCCCCCCCCCCCCCACCCATTTTCCTAGATTGGAAGGTCCTCGTCTTCTGTTCTATAGCATTTTAACTTGATATTTGTTTGCTGATTATCTTCTAGTTTAGTTATTTCAATCTGTGTTGCCCGTCAATTATCCCAGAGATGTCTTGATAACCAGACCATGGACCACACATTTACATAAATGGCTCAGAATTTTTTTTCTTGTACAATTGCCATCTTTTTGTTGGGTCACAGTTCAGTCAGTATCTTGATAATTTCTTATTATTTACCAAGTGGTGTCAGTTCATTAGCATGGTGAATCAGCATTTATGTTCAATAATGGGTGACTAAATGTTTGCTTTTAACAGAGGCACGTCGCAGATTTTTACATATCGGACTTCCAGACTGGGTTAAGAGCACTTGTAAAAGCAGGGCATGGGGCAAAGGTTGCTTCGTTTGTTAGTCCGGCAACTGTGATTGATGTAACTGAGGAAAACAAAGATCTGTCACCAACCTTTCTGCGCTGGTTGGCAGAACACAATCTCTCCAGTGATGACCGCATAATGCGCCTTAAAGAAGGGTAATATGAGTCTTACTATTATAAAGACAAACCTCCCTTTAACTAAGCATTACGAAGACCATTCTCTTTCTTGATCACATGGTTAAGCGTTTGCTGAATGTACTCAAAATTTAAACCTGTTTAAATATTTTGGCTGTGGATAGTTTTTCTACAGTTGGGGCCTAGGAGGGGTCAACATTAGTGATCTGCATTGAAGACAGTAAAATGGTTACCCTCTCTTATCTCCTACCAAAATATACAATCACTTCTTGACATAATTTGTTAATCCAATGTTATGTATTACTCTTAAAAGAACTTGACACTTCATTTCAGGTATATCAAAGAGGGAAGCACTATGAGTGTGATGGGAATTGTTCAGCGGCATGATAACGTGCTCGTGATTGTTCCATCTGCTGAGCCAATCTCCACTGGCTGCCGATGGGGCAACTGCCTTCTACCCACCTACATCGAAGGCCTTGTCTTGACTTGTGATGATAGCCAGAATGCTGATGTCATTGCTGTGTAAATATTGCAGGTTTCACTGTTCTTCAATTGTAATGAGATCATTGCACTGCTGCTCTCATTTCCTATTCTATTACCAATCCCTGTTTAAATCGCGTGAAAGAGATGGCCTTTATGTACTGCAGGGTAGGAAGGCTAGGAAGATGGAATAATAGCTATGGTACACGTTTGGTTCATCAACTAGAGATAGTGTCTGTGTAGGCAGCTATATTAGATAATTTCTAGGCATGCATTTTTTATGATGGCCGAGATATGTGTACAGATGCAAAGATGCCCCAAAGGGTGGTTTCTCTTCGCTTGTGTAACTGATTTGGTTGTAGTTAAGTAGATACCACCGTCCCACAATTTCACTGTAAGGGAGCATCTGTTTGGTGGTTTTAACCTTTTATGTCTGTGCATGTGAATGACCCAATTCTGCTGAAGCGTAATTGTAAAGTTTAAGGCAGTCATGTTTTTGGTGCATCATTCTGCATCTACTTTTCAGTACTGTTAATTAAATTTAGTTGCTACCAAGTCTAGAGGATTATGAAGAGATCAATTCTTCCATTCCTCAAATTCATTCGCTACCATGTCCTGCAAAATCTTTTGAATTTTTTTCCTCATGAGGTGATACATTGGGAATTCTTTGCCTTCATTTTTAAGATGATGGTATGAAAAACCACAACATTTTTGCCTTGTAGACAATGATGAATGACAGTAGCATGAGGTGATTCCAGATGTGACATCATCATTATTGAGAGCAAAGTGTTTTTTTTTTTTTTTTTCGAAAGCAAAAAAAAAAAAAGTTCTTTGGCTCCTTAATATGTAATTTCTAACTGTATGCTGCAAGGTGTTTGTTGATGGAAGTAGCTAAGGGTTGATTTCAAGAAGTGCAACGAAATTGAGAAACAGATTTGTATTTGTTGATTGAAGTAGCTATGGGTTGATTTGAAGAAGTGCAATCAAATGGAGAAACAAATTTCTAATTTACTTCAACATAGTTGGGACAAGGCTTTGTATGATGACTTTATTGGCTTTAAAGTACTTACATTTAAATTGTTTGTTTTCAGAAGTTGGTTCTTCCGATTGAATGCTCAATAAATCTCAGGCCATATTCATAGATATTCTCTAATGCACTCCATTATTATTCCACTCATACATCATTGCATCTGTTAATCACTCATATGTGCTGAGCTTTGTTTCTTTGCTATACTTGTTATTTAGATCAAAATAATAATGTAACTCTGAACTGCCAATCTAATAAGTCTTTCAATTGTTATCATGGGAATGTACTTGATGTACTAATTCTACTATGCCAGGATATCTTGGTGTAGAATAGCATCAACAGAAAATTAAATATCCAGTTCCAGATTTGGCAGAGACTGTGACGGTGGCCAACATTTGAGTATGCTTGGATCATAAAATAATCTCTGTTGATGACCCGAACAACAATATAATCGGACCCAGTTGACTCTTAAAAGCATTAAATTAAAAAGAAAATACAAACGAGCAGAATGGCTAAGTTGGCATTGAATCCAAATCGTTGGATTGAAATTCGGATGCAGATCAAAAGAAGGATCAGTATTTGCCTTTTCTCCTATCAAATGATATTGGATATTCAGATTACAGGATGGCCATGGACATCAATCCTTTGTCTCATGTACGTTGGATGTGTTTGTGTTAAAGATTTGCTTGTATCAAACTTAGCTGATTGGTTTCTACAGTTAGTGTAAATATGCATGGCCCGATAAGAAGGGTGTCGAATTTGTTTTTGGGCCTAATTTCGAATTTTTGTTAATTTTAATTATTTCTTTGGAAATTGGATGGTGGATTTTAAGTTAATAGATTATTGAGAGATTTTTATTGGGTTATTAAAAGGAGTTTTAAGTAACTAGTTGGACCCACTCATGTAAATAACTCATGGGGAATTAGTTTGATGAATGAAAAGATAGGGCTTATGGTTTTTTATTTTTTTGGTAAAAGAGCACTTCATTAACGAAACCAGACCAAAGGAACAAAACAAAGACTATGGACAGCCCACAAAAGAGCTACAATCAGCAGCCTCCCCCTAAGAACATCAGCTCCCTTTCCCGGATTGTATCTTGGTTACATAAGAAATAAAACTTAGCCAATGAGTGGGCTGCATGGTTCGAGGTTCTAGGAATATAAGAAACCTCCACATAATTAAAACTAAAAAATAGATTTTTGATATAGGCAATAATTGGATTAATTGTTCAATCAAAATCACCATTAAGAGCTTGAACCACTTCTTTAGTATCCAAGCACACTTGGATTCGTGCGAAGCCCCTCTCCCTCCCTTTCTTTATTGCTGCGATCCATGCACTTGCATCGACAGCAACATCTTTAAACAATAGCTACATAACCAAAAGAAGCTTTTCCTATCAATCAAAATCACCATTAAGGGCTTGTTTGTTTGCCATAGGATAGAATATAAAAGGAGTAAAAAAGGTTGCAATGGTTGAAACTTTTACCTCAAAGCTTGTTTGGATAGAGGATAGGGGACAAGTGAAATAAAGTTGTCGAGTGATGTGGCACTTCCTTCACTCTACTCAACCCATCAAAATTTCAATCCAGCCAATCTGAATAACTTGCTTATTTTACCCCACCTTCTTTCTTTCCTATGAAAGTTGCTACCCCTCACTTTTATTTTACTTTATTCCAACAAACCAAACACATGTAAAGTAATTCAATACTCATTTTATTTCAACCAAGTCCACTTTAATTTTATTCCTAATATGAGATTTACTCCACTCTTACTCTATCAATCTTGGAAACAAACAGGCCCAAGGAAGCATCTGAGAATATCACCACCTCCTCCTTAGATATGATCACAATGGAGATTTCTCCTCTTCCTCAAACTTTTCCTTAACCCTTAAAGAGCAAGGCTTACCAACATTATGTATCAGGGATTTAACCAAAAGCATTATATTTGTGGGGTTCGTCTGTTTGCCCTTGAAAAGAAATTCATTTCTAGCTTTCCATAAGGTCCACCACATTGTCAAAACCCACATTCTAGAGTGATCATCTCCTAGGAGAGGTTTGATTGTCAGACTCACAAAGCTCATTCCAGCTCCACAAAATTAAAGTTATGATTTAGGAGGCCAAAATGCGTTCCAAACCAACAAGCTCTAGCATAATCACATTGAGCATGTTCGACTGTTTCCTCTTCACCCTCACAGAGCGGACACAAGGGACTCAAGGACTTAATTTTAGAGTGTATAGTCTTTTTTAAGTGCAACCGCATTGTTCAAGCATTTCCAACCAAACATAGAATCCTTTGTGGTAGGGGGTTTTCAATAACTTCTTCCACTTAATGACTTGAGCAGAATTAACATCTCTTTTCATTAATTCTCTATAAGCGGATTTTGTTGTAAATTGTCCGTTTTTTGAAAGAGGCGAAACCCTTTTATCAATATCGCTACCAACCGAAATATATATATATATATATATAGAGAGAGAGAGAGAGCAAGGCTCTCCTAAGCTCAAGTTTAGGAGAAAATTTCGTAAGAACATGCTTGTGGGTCCCACCTTTGGTCCATCCAAATGAACCAAACATATGAACTCTCTAAATTGCACATGTCCACCAACTTTCGGTTAGATCCAAATTTACTGGACCATTGGATTGACTATGTATCGATCCGAATGGACTATTGACCATTAAACTTTTTGGCCCATATGGAGATGATAGAAATTATAGTTGGGGCTGATTTTTTGCAGAGAGGAAGATCCTGGGGAGTCCTTGAAATCCCCCCATCCCCATCCCCATGTGGGTCCCCAAGTAGGTCCCGCTACACACTTGAGCTTACCTTATCCCAAGCTTGAGCTTAGGAGAGCTGGCCCCATATATATATTAACAATATCATTCACGTCATTTGGGCTGCTAAAAACTTCACTGATCCTATTTTCGTCCCATTGCCTATCAGCATTCCATAGATCTTTCACTTTAGTATTCGGGTTGGTAACGTCGGAAAGGGTTTCCTTAGACCTTCTTTACTTGGTATCCAATTATGGTTCTAAACATAATTTTTCTCACCATTGCCAATTATCCAACCCACTCTCTCATAGATAAAGCCAACCTCTTCCACAAACCCTCTCCAAAACCAAGAGTTGCCTTTTCTAAACTTTGCCTCATCATTAAGGCAACGCCAATATGTTTTGGCAAGAAGGACTAAGTTATTACCTTTTGTGTCCCTTATTCCAAGCCCTCCATCTACAATCGGTTTATAGATTACTTTCCATTTTAGAGTGTGCAATTTCTTCTTTCCCTCACCATCTCCCCACCAAAAGGATACGGACATTTTATCTATAGTATATGAAGTTTTATTGGAGAAACGAAGGACTGACATATTATAGATCGGAATAGCCGACCCTACTGATTTGATTAATGTGTTCCTACCTGCTTGGGAAAGAAGAGGAATCTGCCATGAGCCAATTCTGGATTTAATTTTATTAATTAAAGCTTCAAAACTAAGGTTTTTATTCCTCGTGACAAATAGAGGATTTCCCAAATACTTTTCAATTGTTTCCATAATCTTTACCCCAAGGATAGAGGCTATACCTTTGCATCTTTTTTTTACCAACCCCTTTGCTAAAATAAATTCCTGATTTATGAAAATTAATAACCTGTCCTGAGAGGCTAAGTCATATAAACCTAAACAGGATTGACAGGCTAGTGAAAGATGGTATCTTGCCTTCATTGGTGGTAGAACCAATGCCTGTCTGCAAGTCTTGTCTGGAAGGCAAAATGACCAAAAGACCCTTATTCATCTAAGGGCATTAGGGCCAAAGATTTATTAGAGTTAGTGTATACTGATATGTATGGACCCATAATATTAGAGCAAGAGATTAATACAAGTATTTCATGACTTTCACCGATGATTACTCAAGATATGGATACATATACCTTATGCACCGCAAGTCCGAGACTTTTGAAAAGTTCAAAGAGTTATGAGCGGAAGCGGAAAAGCATTTAGGTAAAAGTATAAATATTCTTCGATGAGACCGAGGAGGAAAATATCTCTCTGCTAATTTTATGGTATACCTATCAGAAAGTGGGATTCGATCCCAGTTGTTTACTCATGGTTTGCCTCAACAGAACGGAGTAGCAGAAAGAAAGAACCAGTCTCTTTTAGATATGATCAAGCCTATGATTGAGTTTCTACGGATTACCTATACTTTGGGATATGCAATGTATATACTAAACCTCATTCCATCTAAGTCTATACCTGAGACTCCCCGGGAGTTATGGACCAGGCGAAAGCCTAGTCTACAACGTTTTTAGGGTTGTCTGGCACACGTGCTGAAAGTTAAGACGGATTAGTTGGAATCGAAGTCAGAAGAAAACACATATATAGAATATCCCAAAAAAGGAACTAAAGATTGGTTATTCTATAATTCCAGAAAGCAGAAAGTGCTTGTCAGCACCAATGCGGTCTTCTGGAGGAAGATTATATAATTAATTAGAAATCTCTAGAAAAAGGTTATCTTGGAAGAAATTCAAGAGTGATCAATTCCAAATCCAAGAATAACCGAACTTTAAGAAAAAACGCCCATACCAGACCCAGTAGTTACACCAGTGCCTTGTCGTAGTGGGAGCATTGTCAAGACCCCTGACAAGTTCTCGATTTTGAGAAAGCTTACAAGGCAATCTCGGAAGAACTGGAACAAGATCCCTGTAACTATGATGAAGCAGTTAATGACATAGTTTCGGAAAGTTGGCTAAAAGTTATGAAAGCTGAGATGGAGTCTGTGAACACCAATCAGGTCTAGATACTTGTGGACTTGCCTGCCAATAGCAAACCTATTGGGTACAAGTGAGTCTACAAGAGAAAAAGATGACCAGATAGACGAGTTCCATCCGGATACTCTTATCCATTGCGGCTCATCTCGATGACGAGATTTTGGCAAATGGATGTCAAGACAGCGTCTCACGACGACAATCTTAAGGAAGACATCTATATGATGCAGCCAGACGCTTTTATAGCTAATAACCAAGTGCAAAGAGTTTACAAGCTGCATAAGTCCATTTATGGATTCAAGCAGGTATCCCGGAACAGGAACATCCATATTGACAAGGCAATCAAGTCATTTGATTTTTGTCAGAATCCAGATGAGTCATGTGTGCATGAAAAGTCAAGAAGGCAGGGTACTTTTTTCTGGTATTATATGTCGACGACATCCTTCTCCCATGGAGTGACATGAGGATATCGTCAACAATAAAAGTTATGGTTGGCTAAGACTTTTGATAATAAAGGACTTGGGAGAAGCCAGCTACATCCTAGGGATCAATTTCTATAGAGACTGAAAAATATGATGATTGGCTTATCCTAATGATGTGTACATAGATAAGTTTCTGGTATGGTAAGCTATACTTTGTACTAGACAGGAAATCTGTCACGCAGTAGGCCTAGTCAGCATATATCAGTCTAGCCCAGGTGCTTATCATTGCACTGCTATAAGATGTGTTCTCAAATACTTAGAAGGACTAGAGATCACATGTTGATTTACAGAAGTGATGAGTTGATTCCAGTCGGTTACATAAATACTGACTTCTAGTCAGATCAGGATTCCAGGAAATCAACTTCTGGGTATATGTTGTAAACGCTTAAGAAGCAGCTACGGAAGTAGCTTGGCTCAAAAGATTCCTAATGGAACTTGGAGTGGTACTTTTGGCAGGACAACCACTCACAGTTTACTGTGATAACAACAGGGCAGTCACTAAGTCCAAAAAACCCAGGAGCCAAAAAGCATGTATAGAGGAAGTTATACATGGTCAGACAGATTGTGCAGAGAGGTGATGTACGATCACCAAGATAGCCTCTGCAGACAATCTGGGAGATCCCTTTACTAAGCCTTTGACTATCAAAGTCTTTGAGCTATAAGTAGGCGGGATGTGCATGAGATGTAACCCTAACTGGCATTCAGCCCAAGTGGGAGATCGATTGTTAGTTTTATGGACTCAATCTAGTAGATGATATAATAAATTGATTAATTTCTTTATTTATCAATATATATTCAGCTTTTCTTTCATAAGATGAATTTTGATTTATTATATACTTGCACATAACCAATACGAATGACATGATGGTTCATGAGATGAACCGGAGTCCACAAGTATATTAGATGTAACACATGTGTATGGATGAGATCCACATACGTGAGACATGTGTGACAAATCTTATACTTAAATATCTTCACAGCCAGTGATGAGACTGGACATCTCATACTGACAAGGTTGCAGTACTTTCATTACTATGAGATAGTGTGATTTGTCTCGATCATCAGAATGGAAGATTCTAGATCATAGTACTGGTACATTGGATGTATTGAAGGACCATGAGAAGCACCTTATGAACACTGTCTTTTAACTTAAGGTATGCTCTCATAATTCCCTAGCAGTAAGCTCTCAGTCCTGAGACATTAATGAACTCAAGTTTCTATCTATTCATTTGCTTTGAGTCACCAATGAGTGAGGCCAACTGTAGGTCAATACCTCGATGATTTGGGTACGTGGTAGTAGGACTGTGGGAACATTCAATGGTCAAGATGGAATCTATCTCTAATATCCCCTTTTGCCAATTAATGGATTTAAATCATTGGTAAGTGTACACCCATTCCGATTAAGAGTTAATTGGAGAGGTACCTATGATCATAATAATTAATTAGGGCTCAAGGATAATAAGATATGGATCTAGTTTGGAAGACAGGTTCAACTGATCCATAGATATTGATAGAGGGACCTACTTGTGGTAATATGGAAGTTTAGGGTCTTTTATGTAATATTTCTAAGACCGAATTTCAATTGCATTTATATAGTGGAGTTATTTGCAATTAACTGTGGGCCCGGATTACACATGAGATGTGGGGTCGCGAGTCCCAGTTAGAACCAACTTTCTAAGGAATCCCTAGTGGTCCCCACGCTAGCCCAATTATTAGAAGGTTTCTAATTCTAGTTGAACTCTAAAAGGAAAGTTACTATTTCTATTTGAAGTGAGACTTCTAATAGTGGTAATAGTAAGTTACTAATTAATTAATGGAAGTGGGACTTCTATTTTTATTAGAAAGAAGATATAGCTGCTAATCTTTATGGAAGTAAGACTTCTAATAATTAGTAAGTGGAGGTTTGCAAGAGCTATAAAAAGAGGAGCATAGGGCTGGATGTCATACCTTCAATTCCTCCTTGGAATTCGCGCCCATTGCTCCCTTGTGCAATTAATGGAAGTGAGACTTCTATTTTTATTAGAAAGAAGATATAGCTGCTAATCTTTATGGAAGTATGACTTCTAATAATTAGTAAGTGGAGGTTTACAAGAGCTATAAAAAGAGGAGCATAGGGCTGGATGTCATACCTTCAATTCCTCCTTGGAATTCGCGCCCATTGCTCCCTTGTGCAAGTGTTACATAATTCCTCTCCCTCTTCTAGTTTCCTTCTAGTTCGTAGATAGTTTCTCTTGAAGATCCCACCTATATTCTTGAGACTACTATGGCTGATGCAAAGCATGACAGATTTTGAAAAATCTGATTTCTGCACTATGCAGCGGAAATCAGCCATAAAGAATCGCATAGAAACTCCATTAAATCATGATCAACAAGTGTATAATTAAAGGAGAATGAAGAAGACTCATACCTCGAAGATTTGTAGACTTCAAATCTCTGAAAAAATAGATCCAAAGGCCCGAACTCAGACTTGCAATTTGCAAACAAGTTGCTGGAATTTTCTTGCACTAGTATTGCCTTTGATCTTCTCCTCTATCTCACTTCCAAATCTGATTGGCTAAGATGGTGGGATCTTAATCTAGGAAATAGGAAGTATTTCTCCAAGGGAAAATCTCAGACCTCAAGCTTTCTTCTCTCAAGAAGATAACCTCCAAAGGGCTGGGCGTGTGACTCTCTTAGTGTGCTACAAAGTGTTGTGGACGTCCAAGGGGTGCTTGTATTCTTTTATAGAAACTTCTTGGAAACCTTTCCCATAAAGTTATCTCTTCTTATTCTAATTGATGTCCAAAAAGGAAAGACTTATTTCCTTTAAGAAACACTCTAATTAGAAAAGGAAACCAAAAGGAACTTTCCATACAATTAGTAATACTAGTTGTAGAACACTTACTAATTTTAAGTTCCTAGTCCAAAAAGGAAACTAACTCATAGGAATACTAATCCAAAAAGGAGTCCAACTTTCCAAGTAGAGAGTCCTACTCAAAGTTGGAAACCTTACCCATGGAAATCCTATTATGGACGTCCCACATATCAATGCACACCATGGCCCACATATAATTTATCTAGAGTTAAATTCATGTATGCCATCAAAGGCCTATTTGAATTTAAACTCAAAATTATTTTTCCACTAAAATAATTCATCCTTATGTTATCTAAACATCTTAGGAAACCATGCCAATCTTGGTAAGTGACTAGAGAAGGGACCAAAAGACATATTTGCCATTGGCTCCTAAAATGACCAAAATGTCCATGCTAAACCCATAGCAACATAAAGACCATTTTAACCTTAACTCATTCCACTAAAGAGTTATGGTTGAACTCCAAGGACAAATATATAATATAATAAGCTCGTCATAAAATGACGGTTGTCTTCGACCTACTAAGTGTAATGACCTTAATGCCCCTCTATGTAACATCCATAATCGAGTCAGGTTATCACATGTACTATCAACCTTCCCGATTACATCTAAACCTTAGAACTTCATATCCTTAAACATAATCATCATTCGAATATCATTCTCTTGATCCAGGGAGCGACCCACAAGTTCAATATCCATATGGAACATCCATATACTAAGATCTTAGATTTTGATGATTAATCGGATAATTCTAAGGGGACGATTATTCCATCATCAGATGGCATAGATTCTATATTGCATCTGCACGTCCCAACTGATCAAGTCCGAGTACCCAAAACACAGAGCTGTTGACCCATGAAAAAGAATCTCACCCATAGTGAATTAAAGCACAAGAACTTGACTTCGTCAGTTCATCCACAAATGCTCAAGATTAAGAGCACCGGTTACTTAGTAGCATGAGGTGACTTGATCTCTTTTCTGTGATAGTACTATTTTAGAGATCACACCTACAATGGTCCTGTTCAATGCATAACACATGCACTAATGAGATAGATCCGGGAAAGCCCTCCCGTGACTTAGGTATGTCACCCTATATAGGAGAGTATCTCATTATAACTTCTACCAAGATGAAGTGCCCAGCTCCATCTTTCAGTTATGAACAAATATGATGTTTCCAGTTGTCCATGAATTAGACCTATCTGTGCGTAGACACTACACACCTAATTCATTTACTAGAAACAATGGGCCTTACACAACCATACATATATACATGTTTAAAGAGAAAGAGTCATTCCATTATATAACCAGTAAATATCCAGTAACAAAAAATGAAAGTGCATCTAGTGGGCTTTAGGGCATACACCAATCCCAACAAACTCCCACTTGCACTAAAAATCACTGCTTCCTAACCTAACACCCATAGACTCAACATGAGAAGTGAAGACTTTCTCAGTAAGAGTCTTAGTGAATGGGTCAGCTAAGTTATTTGCTGAAGCAATATGCTCCACCACTATCTCTCCATCCTGAATGAATTCCTGGATCAAGTGGTACTTTCTCTGAATGTGCTTGCCTTTCTTGTGATTCCTGGGCTCTTTGCACTGTACTACAGCACCAGTGTTATCGCAGTACATGACAATCGGTTTATGCACTGCAGGAACAACTCCCAATTCCAACAGGAATTTTCTGAGCCATACCGCTTCCTTCGCAGCTTCCGATGCCGCCACATACTCTGCTTCCATGGTAGAATCAGCTATACAGGATTGCTTGACACTTCTCCATGATATAGCCCCTCCTGACAAAGTAAAGACGTACCCTGAGGTAGACTTTCTGGCGTCACTATCAGATTGGAAATCAGAGTCTGTACACGCCAATGGCGTTAGATCATCTGCTCGAAAGGTTAGCATATAATCTTTTGTTCTCCGAAGATACTTGAATATATGCTTAACAGCTGTCCAATGCATAGGTCCAGGGTTTGACTGATATCTGCTAACCATGCCAACGGCAAAGCAAATATCTGGTCTAGTGCATAACATAGCATACATGAGGCTTCCAACAGCGGATGCATATGGAACTCTCCTCATGCTCTCTATCTCTTCAGATGTCTTTGGACATTGATCTCGAGACAGTGGTACTCCATGTCTAGAAGGTAGGAGGCCCTTCTTGGAGTCATGCATATTAAACTTGACCAATATCTTCTCAATGTAAGAAGATTGGGATAGGGCTAACATCTTATTCTTGCGATCACGCAAAAGCTTGATCCCTAAGATATAGCTGGCCTCACCCAAATCCTTCATCTGAAATTGAGAGGATAACCAAACTTTTGTGGATGACAATAAACCTACATCATTTCCTATGTGTAATATGTCATCTACATACAGAACCAAAAATGCAACTGCTTTCCCATTTCCTTTCTTATACACACACGGTTCATCAATGTTTTGATCAAAGTCAAAAGATTTGACTGCCTGATTAAACTTGATGTTCCATGCTCTAGATGCTTGCTTAAGTCCATAGATGGACTTCTTAAGTTTACAAACCATGTTATCTTGGCCACTAGCAATGAAGCCCTCTGGTTGCATCATATAGATGCATTCGTCAAGCCTCCATTAAGAAAAGCTGTCTTGACATCCATCTGCCATATCTCGTAGTCATAATGACATGCGATGGCCAAGAGAATCCTTATGGACTTAAGCATAGCCACTGGTGAAAAGGTTTCCTCATAATCGATGCCCTCTTTCTGAGTATATCCTTTCGCCACCAGTCTTGCTTTGAAGGTTTCCACCTTCCCATCCACTCCTCTCTTTCTCTTGTAGATCCACTTGCACCCTATGGGTTTGATCCCTTCAGGTGCATCTACAAGTTCCCAGACTTGATTGGAATACAAAGAATCCATTTCAGATTTCATCGCTTGCTGCCACATGTCAGCATCTATATCCGTTACTGCTTCATCATAACTAGTAGGATCCTCAACCAGATCTTCAGAGTCTGTCTTAAAAGACACTCCTAGTTATCTTTCTAGTTGTCTAGAAATTCTCCCACTACGACGAGGCTCCGAAGTGTTTAAAGGAATATCTTGTTCATCTACTGTCTCAGGATCTGGTACAGATGTTATAGGAGATCCCGGAAGAATCTCCTCAAGGGTTTCTTTACAACTTATCTCTTGGTGCATCATACAATCATCCTCCAAGTACCTAGCATGAGTGCTGATGAGCACTTTTTGCTCCTTTGGATGATAAAAGATGCCACCTCTCATTCCCTTAGGATACCCAATGAAGTAGCACATTTCTGATCTGGGTTCTAGCTTGGTAGCTTTATCATTCAGTACATAAGCTGGACAACCCCAAATGTGAATATGTCTTAAACTAGGTTTTCGACTTGTCCACATTTCTTGGGGTGTCCTAGGTACTGATTTAGAAGGTACCAGATTTAAAATGTATGCTGCTGCTTCTAGGGCATATCCCCAAAAAGATATAGGTAGGGTTGCATGACTCATCATGGACCTTACCATATCAAGAAGGGTACGGTTTCTTCTCTCCGCTACACCATTTTGCTGGGGTGTACCCGGTGCAGACAACTGAGACACAATCCCATGTTGTGTGAGGTACTCTTTGAACTCACCTAGGAGGTACTCGCCACATCGATCAGATCGAAGGGCTTTGATATGTTTCCGTAGTTGTAGCTCCGCCTCAGCCTTGAATTGTTTGAACTTATCAAACGCCTCAGACTTGCGTCGCATTAGGTATACATATCCATATCTAGAGTAATCATCGGTGAAGGTGATGTAATACTCATACCCTCCTCGAGCTGGTTTGTTCATAGGACCACACACATCAGTGTGAATCAATTCTAACAACTCCTTTGACCTAAGTCCCTTTCCAGAGAATGACCGTTTGGTCATCTTTCCCTTGAGACAAGATTCGCACTGAGGAAAATGTTCGAAATCTAATGAGCTCAAGGGCCCATCTTCTACCAACCTCTGAATCCGTTTTGGGTTAATGTGACCCAAACGTAAGTGCCAAAGATATGTGTCATTGATTGAAGATACCTTTCTCTTAAGGGAAGTTGAGCTTTCTTGTTGTACATTATGCAGTGTAGGAGCAATAGGATATATATAAAATAAGTTGTCATGTATTCTACTGGAACATATAATATTTCCATCTCTACTGATATCAGCACCAGAATGGAAAGAAACTGAATAATTAAATTCAATCAATCTGGAAACTGAAATTAAATTCTTCCTCATGTCCGGAACATAGAAAACATTATTTAAAACTAATATCCTATTACATGGAAAATGTAAGGTAACAACTCCTACTGCAACTGCCCAAACTTTAGCTCCAGTTCCGACTCTAAAGGCAAACTCTCCTTTCTCAATTCTCTGCATTATCTGAAACCCCTGCAATGAATTGCAGATATGATTAGTGGCTCCTGAGTCTACTATCCATGAGTCAGTAGAATCAACCACTAGACAAGTTTCAATGTAGTATGAAAAAGATGTACCTTTCTTAACTGAGGCCAGGAACTTGGGACAATCTTTCTTCCAATGACCTTTGAGGCCAGACTTGAAGCATTTCCCTTTGGGCTTTCCATCTGTACCCTTGTCCTTCTTATTACCAGCATTGTTCTTTTTCTGCCCTTTTCCCTTATTCTGCTTCTTCTTGAACTTCTTCCTTTTCGGGTTCAGTTTAGAGGAAGACTGGAAAAAATGAGCTTGGGCTTTGGGCTTCATGATAGCCTCTGCCGCCTGGAGTTCTTTCATTAACTCAGGTAGAGTCATGTCCATCTTGCTCATATTGAAATTGAGCTTGAACTGATTGAAAGATTCCGGCAGAGTTTCGAGAATCATGTCAATCTGACTCCCTGCATCAATCTCAGCCCCTAGAATCTCAGCTTCATTGAAACAATCTATCAGCTTGAGCATATGCTCTCTGACAGGTGTTCCCTCAGCCATCCTAGCATTCATGATGGTCCTTATAGCAGCTTGCCTAGCTGGCCTGCTCTTGTCTGCGAACATCTCAGATAAGGACATCATGATTTCATAGGCTGTGTCCATTTGCTCATGCTGTGTTTGCAACACGTTGGACATGGAAGCGAGCATGTAGCATTTAGCCATGCTATTCGCTTTTTTCCATTTCTTCTCAGCCTCTCGCTGGTCATCAGTAGAATTAGCATCAATTTCGGGACAGTTTTCCAGCAAGACATACTTGTACTCCTCGGCTGTGAGTACTATGTCAAGATTTCTTTTCCAGTCTACGTAGTTAGGGCCAGTCAGTTTATTCTCACGAAGAATGCACATCAACGGACTAAAAGAATCTATACCCATCTTTTTCTGAATATAAAACGGTTTATAATTAGACATGCAGTATATATGTAATATGCATATGGTGCTTGTTATAAAAGGAAAAACAAAGCACGAAACTTTTTACATTATTCAACCCCAATCATAATGTATCAGTGTTTCAACCTCCTCATAGACCCTCCATCGAAGGGATGGCCGAGCCTACAATCACGTTGAATTAAGGCAGACTTATTTGGATTATCACTATCTGGATACACATCTAGTGGTAGTCCAATCACTGATTGGTTCGGCCTCATCTGACAAATAACCCTTAACTCCTTAAGGAGAGGTCATCACCGTCTTATGTCAAGTACATAAACCATCTCTTATGAAATTCCCAGAATGTCTATGATTAAGTCTTCCGAAGGGAAGAGACCTTTATCCTTCCTAGAAGTGAACTTTTGTAAAGAGCTCCACCGAAGGGATGGCCGCTCCCACCAACACTTCATTGACATTCTATAGAAGTGATCTTTAGTAAAGAACTCCACCGAAGGGATGGCCGCTCCTACTAACACCTCATTACGAATATTCACATTAGTTCACCCATTAACCCATCAAAGCGTTCTTTAGTTAAAGAACTCCACCGAAGGGATGGCCGTTCCCACTAACACTTTAATGAGATAACATGAACCGAAAATGGAAGGCCGTGGGGTCTTTCCTAAAACCCCTCTCCCACTTGATTATTTATCGCTAGGGTTCATACTTTTTGACCTTTACATTGTTTTACTCAAAAGCTCTTTTTAAATCTAGCAAACTTGGTTAATTAAATTTATGACTTAAGTCATCTTAAAATCAAATAACCTTTGCTTTAAAACATTTGAGCAAATCCCTTCAAAGAGTCAAAAACCTATCTTGGGTTATGAAAACCCATAGGTAGCATCTAATTAGATTTTAGTTTAGCCTCCTTTGAAAACCAAGGGTACCAATATAAATTAAACCCTATCCAATTTTAAACCTTAGACAAATAGAAGGTGCTGGTCTAAGTTCCGTTTAAAACAATTTGCCAAACTAAAAACAATCTAATACAATAAAGATGCCAATTTTAGAGCCTAATGGTGGCCATGTTTCTAGGTGACAATTATAGCAATTATATAAAGCATTCATCCATGCATTCCATATATAAAAGCAAATAAAAGTATGCATTCCTTGATGGCTCCTTGCTCTTAGGATTTCAAATCCTAATCAAATTAGGACTCCTCATGCATCTAGAAGTCTTGACTCCTTGATCTCCAAGGACTCTAATTTCTTGCAACCTTCTTGTCTTGAAACAAACCAAAAATTACATTGGAATTTCCTATGCTTTTCAAGAAAGCTTACATCAAGACTAGTTGGAATAAAATTAAGGTAACTTTACAACTTCCTATGATTGCTAACCGCGCAATCGTACACTTTCAACTAATTAAAAAACATCTAAATCCACATAACAATCATGCGAACCATCAAGGATGCAATACATGGCTGCAAACAAAGAGGTTAGTGCATGCAAACTCACTATGTGCATCATTAAACAAATCTGAAAAATAAATTCCAGCAATGTTAATGAAACTTGCACACAACATGCATCACTACATAACTTTAATAGGGTGCCACCATACCCATAATCAATCTAGGATTAATTACACACAACATGGGATCATGATTTCACATGGAGTGGCTCTGATACCACTGAAGGAAACCGCGATTCAGATCTGAAACTTCTCATAAAGAGACTACTATGGCTGATGCAAAGCATGACAGATTTTGAAAAATCTGATTTCTGCACTATGCAGCGGAAATCAGCCATAAAGAATCGCATAGAAACTCCATTAAATCATGATCAACAAGTGTATAATTAAAGGAGAATGAAGAAGACTCATACCTCGAAGATTTGTAGACTTCAAATCTCTGAAAAAATAGATCCAAAGGCCCGAACTCAGACTTGCAATTTGCAAACAAGTTGCTGGAATTTTCTTGCACTAGTATTGCCTTTGATCTTCTCCTCTATCTCACTTCCAAATCTGATTGGCTAAGATGGTGGGATCTTAATCTAGGAAATAGGAAGTATTTCTCCAAGGGAAAATCTCAGACCTCAAGCTTTCTTCTCTCAAGAAGATAACCTCCAAAGGGCTGGGCGTGTGACTCTCTTAGTGTGCTACAAAGTGTTGTGGACGTCCAAGGGGTGCTTGTATTCTTTTATAGAAACTTCTTGGAAACCTTTCCCATAAAGTTATCTCTTCTTATTCTAATTGATGTCCAAAAAAGGAAAGACTTATTTCCTTTAAGAAACACTCTAATTAGAAAAGGAAACCAAAAGGAACTTTCCATACAATTAGTAATACTAGTTGTAGAACACTTACTAATTTTAAGTTCCTAGTCCAAAAAGGAAACTAACTCATAGGAATACTAATCCAAAAAGGAGTCCAACTTTCCAAGTAGAGAGTCCTACTCAAAGTTGAAAACCTTACCCATGGAAATCCTATTATGGACGTCCCACATATCAATGCACACCATGGCCCACATATAATTTATCTAGAGTTAAATTCATGTATGCCATCAAAGGCCTATTTGAATTTAAACTCAAAATTATTTTTCCACTAAAATAATTCATCCTTATGTTATCTAAACATCTTAGGAAACCATGCCAATCTTGGTAAGTGACTAGAGAAGGGACCAAAAGACATATTTGCCATTGGCTCCTAAAATGACCAAAATGTCCATGCTAAACCCATAGCAACATAAAGACCATTTTAACCTTAACTCATTCCACTAAAGAGTTATGGTTGAACTCCAAGGACAAATATATAATATAATAAGCTCGTCATAAAATGACGGTTGTCTTCGACCTACTAAGTGTAATGACCTTAATGCCCCTCTATGTAACATCCATAATCGAGTCAGGTTATCACATGTACTATCAACCTTCCCGATTACATCTAAACCTTAGAACTTCATATCCTTAAACATAATCATCATTCGAATATCATTCTCTTGATCCAGGGAGCGACCCACAAGTTCAATATCCATATGGAACATCCATATACTAAGATCTTAGATTTTGATGATTAATCGGATAATTCTAAGGGGACGATTATTCCATCATCAGATGGCATAGGTTCTATATTGCATCTGCACGTCCCAACTGATCAAGTCCGAGTACCCAAAACACAGAGCTGTTGACCCATGAAAAAGAATCTCACCCATAGTGAATTAAAGCACAAGAACTTGACTTCGTCAGTTCATCCACAAATGCTCAAGATTAAGAGCACCGGTTACTTAGTAGCATGAGGTGACTTGATCTCTTTTCTGTGATAGTACTATTTTAGAGATCACACCTACAATGGTCCTGTTCAATGCATGACACATGCACTAATGAGATAGATCCGGGAAAGCCCTCCCGTGACTTAGGTATGTCACCCTATATAGGAGAGTATCTCATTATAACTTCTACCAAGATGAAGTGCCCAGCTCCATCTTTCAGTTATGAACAAATATGATGTTTCCAGTTGTCCATGAATTAGACCTATCTGTGCGTAGACACTACACACCTAATTCATTTACTATAAACAATGGGCCTTACACAACCATACATATATACATGTTTAAAGAGAAAGAGTCATTCCATTATATAACCAGTAAATATCCAGTAACAAAAAATGAAAGTGCATCTAGTGGGCTTTAGGGCATACACCAATCCCAACAATACCTTCAATTCCTCCTTGGAATTCGCGCCCATTGCTCCCTTGTGCAAGTGTTACATAATTCCTCTCCCTCTTCTAGTTTCCTTCTAGTTCGTAGATAGTTTCTCTTGAAGATCCCACCTATATTCTTGAGAAAAGAGATCTGATAAAGGGTCATAGCGTGGAAGACCATTGGGTATTGGAGAAACTTATTTGATTTGCGAAAAAGCTCGTCATCAAAGAAAGTTGCAAATTCTCCATTAGAGCACAACCGAGCTCCAAAGGTATAATCTATTTCCTTGTATGTTATAGATATTTGTTGCATGTTTGTTGTTGTTTTTCTATCTTGTAGATAGATTAATTTACTGATCTTGATATGTGAGATAGAGGGTTTACATCTTGGATGGATTGGTAGCCTTCTGGATAGTTGATCCCTGCATTAAGTGCGTTAAAAGTTTTGAAACGTATCCTAAAGGCCCACCTAATTTCCAACATTCGTTCCATTGTGCAGCAACTTACAGAAAATGAATGGTTAGACATAAATGACACAGTGTCGATTGCATGTCTTTGTTCTAATTTTATTCGACCATCATATATTCCTTGACTTTAGGGCATCCACGATGAATGGTCGGCCCAAATTGCAGTTCCAGAATACACTTATGAAAGAAACTACCATAATTCCCTTATGAAATAAACTACCATAATCATCCAATAATTTTTTTAGCCATTTACAGCCTATACATATCCCTTATTCAACAATCTACAAAGTGGGTTCCATACAATTGGTTGGAATTGATCGTTTGATGATCTTCTCTAATGTATTTGTTTATGATTTACTAAATGCGCCGCTTAAGTTGGAGAGACATGAATGCCGACAGAAAACAATCGTTTTCTTACATGACTAAAGACACTCACTTTCTAGTTGGTAGTTGAGTAACCAAACCAATAAAATTAGACAATTTAGTGCAACCGTTTGCCGCGAGTTAATGGGTGGCTCGTCTGCCTTGACCAAAATTGGATGGATGTTCTCTGAGCCAATAAATGGAGACTTTTTTTCCTTTTTATTTTTGGTAGAAGGGTGATTTCATTAGAAAAACAAAAGCAGTAGAAAATACCAAACAACACCACACAACCGAGAGACTGACAGATACAAAAGCAAGAATAAAACATCAAACCCCACAACAGAGCATACCCCACACCTACAAAGTGGGGCTTTTTTTCTTTTTGAGGGAGAGTTGCCTGCTTAGATGATTGCGCTGTCATCGAACCGCTTTCTAAGATTAGAGTCTATAGGTGGCAAACGGGTTAGGTTGGGATAAACGGGTTTGTTCTGTTTATTAAACGGATTAAATGCTTTTAATTCGTATCTAACCCGTTTAATAAACGGGTTAGAAACCCCTAACCCACACCCACTGCGGGTTAACCCGACCAGACCCACATTAATCCACATAACTTGCACCCAAACCTAAATTTATTAACAATCCTTTAAGGCATTAACCATACCCAAAGTTTAAATTGGACTCAAATTGATAAGTTGATTTATAAAAATGAGATAAGATCTAAAAGAACAATCCATAACTTTCTAAATCTTATTAGTGCAATTTAAAGCCTATCCTGATAGGAAATATGTACAAGCTCTATTTGGCTTATGATATGTCTATTGTTAATTTGTTTCATATATGATTTTAAATCAGACTTGGGCTCGCTCAACTGATGTTGGGTTGAGAATTTAGACCTAGGCCTGGATCATGATACCATAATTCACCATTCTCTCTAGCTCGTGTTAGCGTAAAGAGAAAATAGTGTGGAAACTTAGCATGAACTCGACTATTACTTTTTTTTTTTTTTTGAGTCATATCCATTGTGTTTTCTTCATATCCATAATCCTCCTAAGAGAGAAGAGCACACAAAAATATTCTTTAAATAAGTTGACAAATGGTCTACTTAAGAAAAAAGAATGAGTTTCCCTAGAAATAGAATAACAAAATCAATAGAAATAAAATAAAGTTTCCATAAAAATAAAAAAAACAGCCCTAGGTTAGAGATTTCATTGATCCTGTTGGGACCAGTTTTGCAAATGTTAGAGATAATTTTGAAAATGTCCAGCACTGGAACCACCCCAACACTAGAGGGAAATTCCAATACTAAAAGTAAGCAAGAGAAGGAAGTGTCAGTTCTTAATGATGCTCTTTTTTTTGTTCCAAGATAGAAGACGAGCCACATTTTCAACAACAGTCCGCTCAGTATTCACAAGATCACCTGCATATTCACCCTTGCAATAAATTGAAGAATGCACTGGCCTATCTCATTAAGACATGGTGGTGTTTGTTGGTCGCTGCTTTTAAGTTATTACCCACCTTCACTGACGAACATGACTCAAAGCATCGCAATTAAAACATCTCAACTACCTCAGAAAAATTTCTTATATGTAGTCGTCACGCACCTCCCAATCTCCTGCAATAATGCTCTACTGAAACTTTCTCTGTGATGGCACATATCAAGGCCATGCAATTGCCATGTCTCCTCTTCCTTCAGCTGCTACTCGTGCCGTCCTATGTCCATGCCAAATCAAGTGTTACATCCATCATCGTCTTCGGTGACTCCTCTGTTGACACCGGAAACAACAACCAGATCTCAACCGTTGCCAAGAGCGATTTCAAGCCATACGGTCGTGATTTTGAAGGTGGGCATCCCACCGGACGGTTCTGCAATGGTCGCGTTGCCACCGATTTCATCTCCCAGGCCTTCGGGCTCAAACCAGCAATACCCGCGTACTTGGATCCAGCATACAACATGTCAGATTTCGTAAATGGAGTTTGCTTTGCTTCTGCAGCCACCGGCTATGATAATGCCACTTCTGACGTGCTAGTAAGTTTGTTTAATATGTTGTACAGAATTACACACCTGGTATCTATTTTGAGTGGGGCTTTGTGAGTTTTACTTTTTCAAAACTGAAGAACTCGTATTCTTTTGGCCAACCGTCAATTTGACACTAATCCTCTTCTACCTGGGTGACCCACACATGATGAATTCATATGGTGGATTTTCTTCATCCATTTAATAATGATAGTAACAACAATGAATGGCTTTCCAAACAGGGCTAAACTTTTTAACTTTGCGAACACAATTGTTTTTTCAAAGTTGCAGTATTAATTAGAACAAACATTAGCTAGCTCTAGTTAGATCATAAATGCAATTAAGGCTTCAATGTTGGCAGAATGTCCTACCTCTGTGGAAGCAACTGGAGTACTTCAAAGGCTACCAGGAGAGATTAAGAAACTACCTAGGTGTGCAGAAGGCAGACTGGATGTTAAGGGAGGCCATGTACGTGACAAGCTTAGGAACCAATGACTTTCTTGAGAACTACTACATCTCACCCCGACGTTCATCACAATACAAGATTGGTGAGTACGCGGATTTTCTTGCAGGAATTGCAGAGAATTTTGTCAAGGAGATCTACAATCTGGGAGCCCGGAAAATATCGCTGGGGGGCATCCCTCCTATGGGGTGTATGCCATTGGAGAGGTCCATGAATGCCATGTCTGGAAGTGGGTGTGTAGATGAATACAACAGGGTGGCCATGGAGTTCAATGGGAAGCTACAGGCTTTGGTGATTAAGCTAAGATCTCAATTGACTGGTATCAGGTTGGTGTATTCAGATGTATATGGTCCCATGCTACAAGCCATTGAAAATCCATCTATGTATGGTAAGTCTTTTTCTTTTCTTTCATTTTTGCGGGTGTGTGTAAAACCATTTCTTTCTTTGTGTAAAGTGATGGTCATAGGTTTTTTATTGTAAGTGTAGGAAGTCGGCCAAAAAGCCTAGCCTCAGTGATAGTCAAAGGTTCTTTGAAAGTGTAGGAAGTGGGCCGAAAATCCTAGCCTCAGGATTGGGGCCACAACCCACCCCTCTCTCATGTTGGCATTGGATCGATATGGATGTGAGGGCCCCCACTCCAGCTCTTATAGTAAGGTGAGCTCTCATAGAAGCATCTCTCATATATATATATATATATATACATATATGAGTAGGGCTCTCCTAAGTTGAAGCTTAGCTTATCCTAAGCTGGAATAGTGTCGGTCCAACAAATCAAAGTTAATTATATCTGTTTTTTGCATGATGGAACTAGAAAATCCAGATCTAATTGGATTTATCTTGATTTTGGAGACGATCATCATGCAAAAAACAACAATAATCAACTTTGATATGTGGGACCTGCTGTTTCAGCTCGAGATATGTTAAGCTTCAGCTTAGGAGAGTTGGCCCCTATATGAGCAAGGCTCTCCTAAGTTGAAGATTAGCTTATCCTAAACTGGAATAGTGCCGGTCCCATATATCAAAATTGATTATATCTGTTTTTTGCATGATGGAACTGGAAAATCCAGTTCTGATTAGATTTATCTTGATTTGGAGACGATCATCATGCAAAAAACAACAGTAATCGACTTTGATTTGTGGGACCAGTACTGTTTCAACTTACTATAAGAGGGAGACTCTCCCTCTTATATATATTATATGAGGGAGGCTCTCCTAAGCTGAAACAGTACATCGTTGTCATTAATATTTTCTATTTTTTGCTTAACGGAACTAGAAAATCCAATTCTAATTGGATTTATTGCTGGATTGGAGACGATGATTTGAGGCAGTTTACGATGGAGGGGATTTTGCAGACGATTTCAGCTTAGGATAACGTAAGGTAAAGCTTAGGAGAGTCCCCTACACACACAAATAGATATATATATATATATATATATTACATGATGAATTCTCAAAAACTCCCCATTTAGAAAAGGGAAGTTTTTGCCCCATTTGACTTGACCAATGAGATTTTGCCACCTCACATGGGAAACATAGGAAAAAAGGGGATTTTTGAAATTTTAAATTTCTTATCCACATTTAAGTTGACAATGACATGTGTCATAGTTATAGTTTTATACACTTAGAAAATGGGCATTTTTCTTGTGAAAAGCTCCCCGGGAGTTTTATAGCGCTCATATATATATATATATATTTATAAGGGAAATATTTCCTATATATAATACATACAAAATCTCCATTAAATGAAAAAAGGGGTTTCGCAGAATGGGCATATCCAAAAATTAGCCTTAAACAGCGTTGCTAGCAACAATCTAATAATGGTTTTTGTTGTATGCCCTTTCCTTTTGGTTACAACATATAAGAAAGCTAACACTAGCCAATTAAGTTGTATTTGATAAATGCCTAATTCGCAAATCTCTTTTTTTAATAATAATAGCTTATTACACGCAAATATTCACCATCCTATATGAGATTTTTCAAAATGTTACATGAGAATTCTCATCTGTTACCTTTTAATGGCTAGGATTTGAGAATGTGGCCGTCGGATGCTGTGCGTCTGGAATGTATGAGATGGGATACTTGTGTGATCGATACAATCCCTTTACATGTACAGATGCTAGCAAATACGTATTCTGGGACTCATTCCACCCAACCCAAAGGACGAATCAGATTGTCGCAGAGCACGTGATGAAAACTAGCCTAGCTGAGTTTGTATGAATACCAGTTGCCTGGTTTATAGCAGTGTTGATGAACAGTGAATAGTTTAGTTTGTATTGAATACAATACAGTGGTCTACATGTATGTGTTTAATGAATAGTATATATGTACGTGTATGGGATTCATTCCACTTTTACAAGATTAATAATGATAATTCTACTGTTAGGGCAATGTTATTTTGAAGATGTCCTGATATTTTAGCTAGAATGGTATTTTTCCAAAATTCTCGATATTTTCAATATATCTCCAAAATTGAAAGTATCATGAGGAAATTATAATAATATCATAATAAAATGTAATAAATGGAGAAAGTCTATAAAAAGTGTTTTTTAAACATTATTTTATATTTGGGTGACCACCTTGTAAGGCCCAAAGCAATCATGGGGAGCTGGGGGATTGAAAGATCTAAATTAATTTCACCTGTGTGCAAAATTTCAATTACTTGTATTATCCTAATCCCTTGATCCATGGCCCTTTTCTTTTAACGATTTTTAAAAGGAATCAATTTTTCCATCTTTTCAATCCAAAGGTGAAATCACACACTTGGATTGGTGTCATGCCTGTCGTTTGTGACATTTGGTGGCAGGGTTTAGTGGATGTGGGGGAGTTGAATTGATAATAGGGGTCCCACATCCTGAAAAAAGGGGCGTCTACACAGTTGCTCCCATGGGAGCATATCTGTTTCAAAAAGTCTACCGGTAGCAGGACTCTGTCTGTTTATAATTATTTAACTTTTTTCCCAGACCATATCTGGGCAATGAGTTTGGGACAGGATTACAAACCCTTTTTTATATTGTTAATATATACAATAATGAGTACACTAGCAAAACATGTCCGGGCTTAGCCAGAAATAAAAATACATCAAATTTATAACTATCTTATGAGATATTAATTAATGAAAAAAATAAATATAAAACAAACAAATATTCCATTTCATGACTTTAAATCACGTAGTTGGCAACTTTTAAATTTTAGCACATAGTAGTGTAGAAAACAGCCAAAAGAAAAAGGATGCCAAGCAGATGCTGATCTGCAGTGGTGGAGCCCATCTAACAGTACATCTGGTGGGCACCACAGCAGATCAGCATCTGCTTTGAAATCACGCTGGAAGGATTTTTTTTTATTTTTTATTTTTATTTTGGAAAACATAAAAAAAAAAAAGAAAAAAGGATGGTATATTGTGTGAGGTATGTCTTGGTTGTTTTTAAATAATAAAATTGAAAGAAGCCCATTTACAAGGATAAGTTAACAAAAAAAAAAAAAAAAGATCAATACAACCTAAAACTCAATTATTAAGTTAATAAATACATCCAACTGTAGAAGGAAAGATCAGAGATTGAGTCCTATCTAATCCCACCATAGTCCATCTAACTAGGGCCAAAAGAAAAGGAAAGGGGAAACAGATGAGAAAAATTGCAATGATCACTTAATAAGAATAAATAGGGAACTAAAATTAGAAAATGAAAACTCTTATCACACTGTATAACTCAACAAAATCGGTCCATTTAATTGCCTCGTCAAGTTTTTAGTTTTCAACCAAAAACTCTAGTGTTTTAGTGAGTTCATTCAGAATACTATTTTGACTCAATCTAAGTTTCCAGTTAACTCAGAGCTGTCTAAACGATGGAATTGTTGCAACGGTTGAACAGAATGATCATTTACAATTAAACATGTATTAAGAATAAAAGAGAAGATATAATTAGAAAATTAAAAAAAAATAGAAAGAATTAACTGTGCTAGTTATAATATTAATCTGTGTGCTAAAATAACAACACCAGAGTACTAGATTAAAAATACAATACGTGGCCTCGGTAACTGCAAATTGAGAAGCATCCACCACATTCATAGACAGAAAAGTACAAAAATTTTCTTTTAAAGGGAAAGATACGACCACTTGTATTGAATGATTTGGAAAAAAAAAATCTGCTTGAACCATGGAAAGTGAAATCCAAAATAGCACTTGAACAATACCTGCGTCCATGACATGAAAGGCAACAAGATGTTTCAGCAAAATAATTTCAGCCAACTTGCAAATTTCTACACATTTGAGGAAAAGAAGTAATTCCTTGAGAGTGCAGTACTTCCCAAATCCCAAGTAATGAACATGGTCCATAAGTACATTAAATAGGAAGGCCCCCTTCTGGCATTTCCCAATTGTCGTCTTCATCATCTACAGGCCTAGAGTTCTTAGCAGCCGCATCTACATCCGTTGGTGATGCAAATCTTGGACCTGACCGTCTGGAAAAAGTAGAATACTGTCATATCATTTGTCAAATAACATTTTTCTTATGGTAACTATGGTTATCATCGTTTGGCACAATACATCATTTGGTTTTGGAAAATAAAACCAGTTTAAGAATCAGGAAAATAGCTAGAAATGAATGTCTTAGTTGACCAATCAGCGCACTTCAACAGTAGTTTTTAGACTGTATGTTACGTACACTCATGGACAACTGGAAGGTGCAAGTAACCTAATTTTGATAGGAGAGTAGACAATCATATGGAAAGAATTATAAAGATAATGCATTGGTGTAACATTCCATCTAATTCCTGTAATTCTTCTCTGTAAGAAGACCCTTTTATGTACATTCAACATACAAATATTATACATGTGTATCGTTTCGGACTACAGAGATATAGTAAGCAGGGTATCATAGTAACTAACTTGATGAAGTGATTAAAGAGCTTCTTGTAATATGAATGATGATGGGTAGGTGATTAGAAATAATTTTTTAATGAATCATTACTCGACTAAAAAAATGCTAGATGACTATTTGAAATTCAGAGGCAACATTGACTATTTGACATTCAGAGCAAACATTCTACTTTCTTCTATTCTTTTATTGTTCTTTCTAAACTCTTCTTAAATATTAGATATTTCATTCTCTTGATAATACAAGTGTGTGGGGATGTTTCCCGAAGTGCCGAGGTTATGCTAACTTCGACGCTTATGCCCATTAATGGCGCCCTGATCTCGGCAAACGTTGCTCATCTGTTATCCGAACTCAAGACCGTCTCTGGTCTCGGGCACCCCGACCTCAATACAAAGCCTCCACTTCGGCTACTCAGTTCGGCGCCAGAGCCAAAACCTTAGCCGAGATGAGCGGTAATAGCTATCCCCCTCAAGAGTGTCCAGCTGGAACTGACAAAGCCATCCTGGCCACCTCTTATCCCTGACAGCGTGGCATCCAGTAGCCACGTCCCATCGAAGCATGGCCTCAAGCCAGGCCCGATAGGACTAGGCCCAAAAGTCAGATGAGGTAAGGCCCGATTAGACCTGCATTTAATGCGCAATGGGCTGATCGGACTGCCATTTAATGAAGTATGGGCTGAGTGGACAAGGCCACTCGAGTGGCAAAACCCATCATGGGGCTCGCCCATGCAAGTCAACCCCCTCACCTATAAATAGAAGCTCCATCTCCATTACAGGTATACACACCATAACCAGAGAGTTGTTACTCTGTCTCTTTTCTCCAAAATCTCTATCCTTAGTCCAGTTCTCATACTGACTTAAGCATCGGAGAGCCTTGTGCTGCCCACAACCAGGGTCCTCTGACTTGCTTCCTCTCTTCCTTTTCAGGTCCGGTCGGAGCCACGTCTATCTTCGTCAAGACTTCTTAAAACAGGGGTCCTAATCCCTGATTCCAAGCCCGTAATTTTTAGGCACTTACAATTAGCGCCGTCTGTGGGAAAGTATTAACCCAAACCCAAGATCTTTCCAGTCGCCATGGCTCCGAGAAACAAGAGAGGTGGAGAGCATCCGAAGTCCCTTCCTCCAGGGCCACTGGTTCTCCCCGGACCATTGCCGTTCGTATCCCATCCAAAAGGACCCGACGCATGAGAGGAGGCCACAGCCGTGGAAAGCTACCACACCGAGTCTGCATCGTCCCCATTAGAGATGGCGAGCCCACCGCGGCGAAATGCTCCCATGCAGGAGCGTCTTTCGAAGGGCAAATGCCCGGCGGCGGAAGGATCACGCCGGTCCGACCGCCGGACCAACTATGAAGACGACAGAGACAACCCCGCTCAGGCGGCAATCAGGGCTCAGAACCTTGTCATCCAGGAGAAGGACGACCTGATCCGCCAGCTCAGACAGCAGCTCCGAGAGAAGGGGACAGCCCCCGTGGACGGTGACCCCAAAGGCAGAAAGGATCCCGTTACCGGTAGAGACTTGAGAGAGCACTTGAACGAAAAAAGCCGAGAACGGAGTCGCGCTGAGAGCTCCTGCAATAATCATACTGAGAGGAGGTCGACGCCGAAATCAGAAGTTGGTGATCAGAAGGCGCTAATTGACCAGCGGGTCAAACAGGCAATCCAGCGCAATATGGAGAAGGCTGGGTTCGCTCGGGACCAGCCGGACGTCCCCGACTTTGCCGGCCTCGACTCGTCCCCCTTCTCCCGAGAAATAAACGAGTATCCCCTCCCGAAGAAGTTCAGCGTTCAAAGATTCGTCCTCTATGACGGAACCTCGGACCCGGCAGCACATCTCCGGCACTTCACCCAAAAGCTGTCCGTTTGGGGGGACGTCGGACACCTCAACTGCAGGGTCTTCTCCTCCAGCCTAGGAGATCTCCCCCTCAAGCGGTTTTGCGCACTCCCGGAGGGATCGATCAAGAGCTGGCGCCAGTTGCGGGATTCCTTCTTGGGAAAGTTCCAGGCGCACAGAGTCATCCCGAAGACTGACAGCGATATCATGGCCCTCAGAATGAGGTGGAATGAGAGCGTCACCCAATTCGCAAAGAGGTTATGGACGGTGTACAGCCAAGTTGACCACTCTTCCGAAGAGGTGGCGATCAGATCCTTCCAGCACGCTCTCCAACCAGGGTGTGAGCTCCGGAAAAAGCTCGTTCGAAATCCCGTGCCCTCCGTGACAGCCCTGATGGCCAGGGTGAATAAGTATATCGAGCAAGAAGAAGACGAGGTGCGGGCCAATGAGAGCTTCAGCGTCACAAAGAACCGGTCTCGACAGGAGAGTCGATCGCGGCAGGAGGAGCGGCCACGACAGGAGGACAGTCAGTGGCGGCGGGACCGGTCTCGGCAAGAGGATCGGCCCTCTAACAGGGACAAGAAGGCATTCCGCAGAGAAGAGACGAGCCGAGACCATCATTCGGGTGGCCCAGCATCAGCCCAGACTCACGCCTCGGGAGGAGGCAAAAGATCCAAACCGTCCTACACCTCGCGAGAGACAGTCTATACAGTCTTCAGAGAGCCGATCGACAAGATACTGGACAAGATCCAGGGGAGGCCATACTTTAAGTGGCCACAGCCCATGCAGGGCGACTCCTCCAGGAGAGACCAAAATAGGTTCTGCGCTTACCACAAGCAGAACGAGCATCAAACAGAGGACTGCTTCACTCTCAAATCCCATCTTGAGAGGCTCGTCAAGGACGGGCACCTAAAGGAGTACATTAAGGGAGCAGGGGCAACGAACGACCTCAGTGCCGAGCGGAGGACCCAGACAGCGAGGAGTCGGAGAGGATCATAAGTGTCATTCACCTGGCCCCCGCTAAGATGGGGGGCAACCAGGCCCGTGCCGAGGCCATGAGAGCCTCCCATGGGAAACAGGTGATGACGGCCGAACTCGAGCCTGCCTCCAAGAAGGCACGGAAGGAAAGGCCGAAAATCTGGTTCTCAGACGAGGACCTTGAGGGAGTCCAGCTCCCCCACAACGACCCGTTGATTGTGACCCTGAAGCTAAAAAGCTGCAAGGTGCAGAGGATTCTCGTCGACCCCGGCAGTTCATTCGAGATCCTTTACTTTGACTACTTTACAAAGATGGGGCTCACCGAGGAAGATCTACAAGAAGTGCATACTCCCCTGATAGGGTTCAGCGCAAAGCCCGTATACCCAAAGGGAAGAGTCTCCCTCAGAGTCCAAGTCGAAGGCGCCTCAGTGATGGCTGACTTCCTCGTCGTGGATGCGCCGTCCTCCTACAACGCTATAGTGGGGAGGACTTGGTTGCATCAGATAGAAGCTGTTTTAGATCTTTGGGAGTGGAAAGCAGTCTTTGGGGCATGCCCTGTTAAGGTCAGTGAAGTCGACGCAGACTCTCCACTTCCCAGTCTTCTTCTTCACCACTACGGTGTTCGCCAACCACGTCGGGTACTGGACCTCCCTGATGGCGCCTGCTTCCAGCAATTTCCCCATTTCCTCGATCACGGCCTCCGACTGCTCTATTCCCGACCTGCGTGCCTTCTGCACCAAGGGCTTGAATTGGGGGTCCACATTCAGCTTGTGGCTCATGACCTCGGGGTCTATGCCAGGCATCTCTTGCGGGGTCCAAGCAAATACCTCTCTGTTTTGCAACAGGAAGCTAAGCAGTTCGGACCTCTCAAGTTCGGTGAGTTGACTCCCAAGCAGGAAGTACCTCTCGGGGTCATTAGGGTCGATCCCGACTTCAGTAAGATCTTCAATGCTCTTCTCTTCTGGGTCGCGGCCAACTTTATCCAGTTCGGCCTCCAGTTCGGCCATGTGTACTCGCTTCGGCTCCTCCTCTCCGGGCACGACGGCCATCATGCACCGTCTGGCCATCTGCTGGTCGCCCTTGACCGTGACCACCTCGAGCTTCCCGTCCCTTTCCAAAGGGAACTTGAGTTTCTGATGGTAGGAGGAGGATCGACCAGATGATCGATGCCACCACCAGCCACGACCGGATGAGCTTCCTTGACGCCTACCGCGGCTATCACCAGATACCAATGTATGGGCCGAACGAGGAGAAAACGGCGTTTATCACTCCCAGGGGGACCTACTGCTAGAAGGTGATGCCTTTCAGATTGAAGAATGCAGGAGCGACCTACCAGAGGTTGGTCACCAAGATGTTTCGAGACCAGCTCGGCAAAACGGTGGAAGTCTACATCGACGACATGGTCGTCAAGTCCAAACAGTCCCAAGACCACCTGACGGACCTCGGCCAGGTGTTCGACGTTCTTCGGAGGTTCAAATTGAAACTGAACGCCTCCAAGTGCGCCTTCGGGGTCGGCTCCGGCAAGTTCCTAGGAAGCCTCGTCACGAGACGGGGCATCGAGACAAACCCAGATCAGATTTCGGCAATCCTGGGCATCCAAAGCCCGTCGACGACGAAGCAGGTCCAGAGGCTCACTGGCATGGCTGCCGTGCTCAACCGCTTCATCAGCAGGTCCTCCAACAAATGCCGTCCCTTCTTTCAGCTACTGAAAAAGAACTTGAAGTTCGAATGGACACCGGAGTGCGACTCGGCTCTCCAAGAGCTGAAAGCTTACCTAGCCTCACCCCCGTTGCTATCAACTCCGAAGAAAAGAGAAGCGTTGTACTTATACTTGGCGGTCTCGGATCATGCTGTGAGCTCGGTCCTAGTCAGAGAAGAAGACGGACAACAGAAGCCCATTTACTACACGAGCAAGATCCTCCTCGATGCCGAGACCAGATACCTGCAGATGGAAAAGCTCGCACTGACCCTCGTCAGTGCCTCTCGCAAACTCTCACACTACTTCCAGACCCACACGATAGTGGTGGTCACAGAGCACCAGCTCAAGTCTGTCTTCCGGAAAGCTGATTTCTCCGGACGAGTTTCGAGATGGGCAGTGGAGTTGGGACAGTACGACATCCAGTACCAACCGAGGACGGCGATCAAAGCGCAAATTTTGGCCGACTTTATCGTGGAGTTCGCTTCCCCAAATTCGGCGCCGAGCCCACTCGACGCCGAACTGAGGGGCAAAGGGCATGAGGACGGAGTCTCGGGGACTGATTACGACCGATCTCGGAATACGTTCCGTGATTCGGCTTGGAAGGTCTTCGTTGACGGATCCTCTACCTCCAGGAGGGCTGGCGCCGGCATAGTTCTCCAGTCTCCAGAAGGACTAGTCATCGAGCAGGCCCTGACACTCGACTTCAAAGCATCAAACAATGAGGCGAAGTACGAGGCGTTGATAGCAGGGCTGAACAGCGCCAAGATCCTCAGCGCTCAACAACTGGTGGTCTTCAGTGACTCGCAGTTGGTGACAAGCCAGCTCACCGGAGATTACCAGGCTCGCGACGATAGAATGGCGGCCTACTTGACTCTCGCCAAGAAGCTCCTCTCTCAATTCCCGGAAGCAGAAGTCAAGCAGATTGGCAGGGATTCCAACTCACACGCCGACGCGCTCGCCAATCTAGCTTCCGCCGTCGAAGCTGGAAGGAAAAGGACTGTGGAAGTAGGATCATTGGCATCACCGAGCATAGAGCTTTGCCCACCTCGGCAAATTATGAGCATTGATCTCGGCCCAAGTTGGATGGACCCTATCATTTCATACCTCAAGGACGACCAACTCCATGAAGACAAAGGTCAAGCTCACAAGATCAGGCTGAGAGCAGCCCAGTTCTGGCTCTCTCCAGAAAGAAAGCTCTACAGGAAGTCGTTCACAAGCCCTTATCTCCAGTGCGCCCACCCAAGCCGAGTTGAAGACTTCCTCTTCGAAATACACGAAGGCATCTGCGGGAGTCATATCGGAGGACGGTCACTGGCATACCGGGCTATCAGCCAGGGATACTGGTGGCCGTACATGCAGAAGGACGCACAGATGTACGCCAGGAAATGCGAAAAATGCCAAAAGTTCTCACACACTCTCCATCAACCTGCGCAGGATTTAAGCCCGCTCTCCAGCCCATGGCCCTTCGTCCAATGGGGGCTGGACATCGTGGGACCTCTCCACCGAGCCCCGGGGAATAAGAGGTGGCTGATAGTGGCCACTGATTACTTCACCAAATGGATAGAGGCAGAAGCATTGTCTTCCATCACCGGGCAAGACTCCAAAAGCTTCGTATGGAAAAACATAATCACGAGGTTCGGCATCCCGCGAATCTTGGTCTCGGACAATGGGACCCAATTCGACTCCAGCCTCTTCAAAAACTTCTGCCAGGAGCTCGGTATCAGGAATCATTATTCGACTCCAGCCTATCCCCAGAGCAACGGCCAAGCCGAGATCTCCAACAAAGTGGTCCTTAACGGACTCAAAAAGAGACTCGACCGTGCCAAAGGGAGGTGGGTGGAAGAACTTCCTAGTGTCCTATGGGCACACAGGACTACCCCGAGGCGCTCCACTTCGGCAACACCGTTCTCCTTGGCATATGGGATGGAAGCCGTGATCCCGCTCGAGATCGGCCTTCCAACCTTAAGATCCGAACTTTTTGACCAAGGCCAGAACGAGAAGAACCTGACCCTAGAATTGGACCTGGCCGAAGAGCGCAGAGAAGCAGCGGCCATTCACTTGGCGGCCTATCAGCAACGGCTGGCGAAAGATTACAACCAGAAAGTCCGGGAAAGGAAATTCTCCATTGGCGAACTGGTCCTGAAGAAGGCACTACCAGCAGACAAGGATCCGAACCAAGGCAAGCTGGCGCCGAACTGGCGCGGCCCATTCAAAGTAGTCTCGACTGCCGGCCGGTCCGCATACAAACTCGAGGATATGGATGGAAAGCAACTGCCGCGACCGTGGAACGCCTCGCACCTCAAAAAGTTTTACTTTTAAAATGTACTCAGATTATGCAAATCAATGAAGACGATTTCTTCTCAGAGATTCCTTTTCCTTTTCTAAGTCAAAGACCTCGGCAAAAACACCACTCTCCAGCTCGGCAGCAGTGCGCAGGGTCATCCTAGCTTCGGAAATAAAATCGGCAAAGGAATGACTTCGCCCTCTCCAGTGTTAAAGTTGGACCACGTTTTCAGGCCCATTAGGCCCAGTCTTGTATTTTAGTCAAAGATTATGTACATAGTTAATTGCTAATCTTTAGGATCTTAATTGATTAGTTGCTGTAATTAGGGATCTGATTAGATATTGTTAGTTGCTGTAATTAGGGAATTCATTCCCTATATATGTGTAATACAATCGTCCATCAAGGACCAAGTCATTCAGCACATTTGTATGCTTGTCTCTCATCTTGTCATGGTATCAGAGCAGAGAAAACATTTTTTCTCTTCAGCCCAATCAATCAACCATCTGTGATTGCGCCTCGGTCATCTTCCAAGCCTTGGAAGCCTATCAGAGATCATCTGTGATCATCTTCTTCTGTCAGATTCTCTTTGATCTTCCCTGATCATTTCAGATCAGGCGTGGCCCACCTGTGATCAGACGTGACCCATCTCAGCGATCTGCTACATCTTGGTCGTCTGGATGTTCTCTGATTTATGAAGATTTTTGCCATATTTATTGGTCATCCGAGGTAGGTTTTCTACCTAGTTTTGTGAAGATTCAATTTTTGGGTTTGTTTTCATCTCAGTCGTTCAAAATCCTTGATCTGGATTTGATTTGTTTGCAACCACTTCCATTAGTTGCGTATTTTATCTGCTCAGCCATCCCCACTCCCTGATCTATCAAGAGATCATCATGTGGGGCCCAGGTCAGATTCTTCTACCTGACGACATGGACGATTCCTGTTAGTTTTTTGCTGCCTTGTGTTTTCTTCTGTTACCTGTTCATTGTGGATCTCTGCTAAGGATATTTGGCTGACTACTGTCATCAATTTGTTGCTCCCTCTACATCATTGTTACAAATGGAGAAATCAGAGATCACCTTAATAAAGTTTAATGGAAAAAATTATCCCTCTTGGTCTTTTCAATTTGGACTTTATCTAGAGGGTAAAGAGTTATGGGGCCATATCTCTGGCACTGACCCAAAACCAACAGAAGATGAGAAAAAAATTATGTCATGGAACACAAAAGATGCTAAGGTCAAAACTTGGATTCTCGGTTCCATGGAACCACAATTCTTCATGAATTTGAGACCTTATAAAACTGCCAAAGAGATGTGGGACTATCTTAAAACAGTGTACCATCAGGGAAACTCTGCTCGTCAGTATCAGTTAGAATTTGAAATTGCGAATTATGTGCAAGGGACGTCTTCCATTCAGGACTATTACTCTGGTTTTCAGACTTTGTGGACAGAATTAAATGACATCAAATATGCCAATATTTCTGCACAAGCTCTTCCTGAAGTGCAAGTAATTTTAGCATCTAGTCATCGGGATCAATTTCTTATGAAATTAAGGCCTCAGTATGAATCTGTCAGATCTAATCTCATGAGTAGGGTCCCTTCTCCTTCACTGGATGTCTGTCTCAATGAATTATTGCGAGAGGAACAGCGACAATTGACGCAATCTGGTATTCTCAACCAAGCTAGTTCGGGTGCTATAGATGTTGCCTATAGTGTACCCACTGCCTTTCAATCACCGAACTTGTCAGAAAATGCTGTTTATTCTTCCAAAGGAAAGCAACCGAACAGAGATCTGAGTAAAGTACAGTGCTTCAAGTGTCAAACTTTTGGCCATTTCGCAAATCAGTGCAAGCAGCGGATCTGCAATTATTGCAAGGCATCTGGACATTCGATCAATGAATGCCGCAAACGTCCTCAAAACAGAAATCCGAAAGCTTACCAGGCGATTACTGCTACTGGCACTATTGATTCTTCTTCCACATCTTCTTCGGCACCTGCTTCTGCTGCTCCTGTCTCCCCTGAAATGATCCAACAGATGATTTTCCAGGCTTTGTCCACTCTTGGTATATCTGGTAAAATTCAATCTCCATCTCAATGGTATTTTGATTCTGGTGCCTCCAATCATATGACATCATCCTCCAAAAATTTCTCCACACTTAAACCATATGATGGACAGATTCAAGTCCATGCTGCTAATGGTACCACAATTCCAATTACTTCTGTTGGTGATATTACTCATTCTCTACCTTTACATGATGTTTTTTGTTCCGATAATCTTTCCACCAATTTAATTTCTGTTGGTCAATTGGTTGATAATAACTGCAATGTTTCCTTTTCCTCCTCTGGTTGTGTGGTGCAGGATCAGGAGACGGGGAAGGTAATAGCGAAGGGGCCTAAGTGGGGGCGTTTGTTTCCTCTTCGGATAATAACACCAAATCCAGATAGGTCTTTGTTTGCTTTATCGGTTGTCTCTAGGAATAATGTGCAGTTATGGCACAATAGATTAGGCCATCCCAATTCAGCTATTTTGTTATCTTTGTTACAATCTGGACATATTAATAAAATGAAATTTTTATCATCTGATGTTGCTCTTGATTGCACCACTTGTAAGCTGGGAAAGAGTAAAATCTTGCCTTTTCCATTACACATTTCTTCTGCTACCAAGAGTTTTGATTTAATACATAGTGATGTGTGGGGTGTTGCACCAATTATTTCTCATTCACAGTATAAGTATTTCGTAACCTTTATTGATGACTATAGCCGTTTTACATGGATTTATTTTCTACATGCCAAGTCTGAAGTCTTTGATGTGTTTCAAAAATTTTTGAATTATGTTCAAAATCAATTTTCCACATGTATTAAGGTTCTTCGAACCGACTCAGGGGGGGAATATGTGTCCAACCAATTTCAGGAATTTTTACAAAACAAAGGGATTATATCCCAGCGGACTTGTCCCTATACTCCCCAACAGAATGGTGTTGCCGAACGGAAAAATCGTCATCTTCTAGACATGGTCAGGTGTCTATTATTAGAATCCTCCGTTCCACCTAAATTTTGGCCAGAAGCTTAAACCACTGCTACTCATCTCATCAACCGCCTTCCTTCTCCAAAACTTCAAAACACATCTCCATATTTTCGTCTTTTCAAAGCTGGCCCACAATACACAAATCTCCATACTTTTGGTTGTGTTTGTTTTGTTCATCTTCCCATACATGAACGTTCCAAGTTATCAGCTCAATCTGTAAAATGTGCCTTCCTTGGTTATGCTTCCCATCAAAAAGGTTTTGTTTGTTATGACCCCACCTCCAAGCGTTTTCGCATTTCTCGGAATGTTGTTTTTTTTGAACATCAGTATTTTTTTCCGTCTTATTCTGATTCTTCTCCAGAAATCTCCTTCTCTAAAGTACCATCCTTTGATGATGAATGTCTTCCTTCACCTTTGAGATTTCATCCGGACAAGGTGTATATTCGTCGACAAGGAACAAATGCCAATACTTTGCCTCTTTTGCAAGAACCGGTACCCAATCCTGCTTCTGCATCAACTTCCCCTCAACTTACTGTTCGACGTTCTGCTCGTATATCTCGTCCACCAGATAGATACGGTTTCTCTCATTCCTCATACTTTGCTACTTTATCATCTGTATCCATTCCTACATCTTATTCACAAGCAGCAAAACATGAGTGCTGGAGACAGGCTATGGAAGAAGAACTTAGTGCACTACAGCAGAACCAAACCTGGGTTACTGTTCCTTGTCCCGCTTCGGTTAAACCTATTGGGAGTAAATGGGTTTACTCTATCAAATTAAAGGCAGATGGTACTTTGGATCGATACAAGGCTAGGCTTGTGGCTCTTGGCAACCGACAGGAATATGGCATTGACTACGAAGAAACTTTTGCACCTGTTGCAAAGATGACCACTGTTCGCACTATCCTTGCCATCGCTGCATCTCAATCCTGGCCTCTTTTTCAATTTGATGTGAAAAACGCCTTTCTTCATGGCGATCTTAAAGAAGAAGTTTACATGCGATTGCCTCAAGGTTTCCCGAAACCATCGGCAGATCAGGTTGCTCTTCTGAAACGATCATTATATGGACTAAAACAAGCACCTCGGGCATGGTTCGATAAATTCAAAGATGCTTTACTCAAGCTCCAGTTTCAGCAGAGTCCTTATGATCCATCTTTGTTTTTGCACCATACATCAAAAGGAATCACCATCCTTCTCGTCTATGTAGACGATATCATCATCACTGGGACAGATACAGCCACGATTCAAGATCTTCAATTGTCTCTGCATCAATCTTTTCATCTGAAAGATTTGGGACCTCTGCAATATTTTTTGGGATTGGAAGTTCATCACTCTGAGAAGGGGTTGATTTTACATCAACATAAGTATACTATGGATTTGATTGAATCTGCGGGATTGTCTAAATCCACGCCAGTGGATACTCCTCTAGAACTAAATGTTAAACTCCATAGTGACAGTGGTGATCTCCTTTCTGATCCAACATATTATCGTCAACTCGTTGGTAGTCTTATATATTTGACTACTACACGGCCTGACATCAGTTATGCAGTCAACTTGTTGAGTCAGTTTATGACCAAGCCTCATCATCTTCATTTAGCAGCTGTTCGACGTATCATTCGTTATCTTCTTGGTACTTCTCACAGAGGCTTGTTTTTTCCTGTTGGCTCGCAGATGCATTTGTCTGCCTATTCTGATGCTGATTGGGCAGGTTGTCCTGATACTCGCCGGTCCACTACGGGCTGGTGCATGTTCTTAGGGGATGCTCTTATTTCATGGAAAGTGAAGAAAACAAGACAGAGTTTCAAAATCATCCACTGAGGCAGAATACCGAGCTATGTCTGCCGCCTGCTCCGAAATCATATGGCTTCGTGGTCTTCTTGAGGACCTTGGTTTCTCCCAGAAAACTCCCACACCATTACATGCGGATAATACAAGTGCCATAAGGATTACTGAGAATCCAGTATTTCATGAGAGAACTAAACACATTGAAGTGGCTTGTCATTTTATAAGGGACGAATATCTACGCGATGTTATTTCTCTTCCATTCATCTCTTCAAGCCTCCAGACTGCTGATATTTTTACCAAAGCACTTCCTCGACCGCGTCATCAATTCTTGGTTGACAAATTGACGCTTGTTGACTCATCGGCATCAATTTGAGGGGGAGTGTTAAAGTTGGACCACGTTTTCAGGCCCATTAGGCCCAGTCTTGTATTTTAGTCAAAGATTCTGTACATAGTTAATTGCTAATCTTTAGGATCTTAATTGATTAGTTACTGTAATTAGGGATCTGATTAGATATTGTTAGTTGCTGTAATTAGGGAATTCATTCCCTATATGTGTAATACAATCGTCCATCAAGGACCAAGTCATTCAGCACATTTGTATGCTTGTCTCTCATCTTGTCATCCAGCTCGGCAAAAATAACTCTATTTCGTGCAATAGGCGCATCTCGGCCCTCGTGCCAGATAGCCAGCACGGCCCCTGGTGAAGAGCCAGAGGGATCACTCCATTTCGCGCGATAGGCGCATCCCGGCCCTCATGCCAGATAGCCAGCACGGCCCCTGGTGAAGAGCCAGAGAGATCACTCCATTTCGTGCGATAAACGCATCCCGGCCCTTGTGCCAGATAGCCAGCACGGCCCCTGGTGAAGAGCCAGAGGGATCACACCATTTCGTGCGATAGGCGCATCTCGGCCCTCGTGCCAGATAGCCAGCACGGCCCATGGTGAAGAGCCAGAGGGATCACACCATTTCGTGCGATAAGCGCATCTCGGCCCTCGTGCCAAATAGCCAGCACGGCCCCTGGTGAAGAGCCAGAGGGATCGCCCTATTTCGTGTGATAAGCGCATCTCGGCCCTCGTGCCAGATAGCCAGCACGGCCCCTGGTGAAGAGCCAGAGGGATCGCCCTATTTCGTGCGATAAGCGCATCTCGGCCCTCGTGCCAGATAGCCAGCACGGCCCCTGGTGAAGAGCCAGAGGGATCGCCCTATTTCGTGCGATAAGTGCATCTCGACACTCTCATGCCAGATTGCTGGCGCGCTACTTACATATCTACTGGTGGGCAGCAACCCTAACAATATAATCCCGGGCTAGTCTGGGGGCAGCTCGGCGCCTACCCTTACCGAGCTCACATACTTGCGCAAAATATTGGGAAAACAAAGTACCTACCCCTACCGAGCTCATACACTTGTGCAAAATGTTGGGAAAGCAAAAACATGCATAACAAGAAAAATGACCCAGTCATTAGCCAAAGAAAACTTGAATTATATTGAATTTCCGTTCATTACATAAGACAGCAGGTACAAATGAAAACAAGGAAGCAGGAAAGATACATCAATAGCAAAGGCAATTATAAACAAAATGAACGGAATCAGTCCGAGGTCATGCAGGGTCAGAAGCATGAGGAGCGGTGGCAGCTCTGATGTCGGCCTCGGCTTGATCAGCATTTACCTCCCTTGCAGCTGTCTCGCTAATGATCACGGAAGGGGCGGGGTTCGGCACAGGAGCTGGGTACGGAGTCGGATCCTTGAAGGACGGATGCCCCTCTGAGATCCCCGCCTCTTTCAAAGCGGAGCGCCATCCTTTCGCCCAGGCTTTGTCCCTCACCACGAGCACCCTGGCCTTATAGTGCGCCGTCACTTGTGCCCTGGTGTCCTCGAAGACAGCGTCGCACTCAGATTCGAGCCTGGCCTCGGCTTCATCCGCCCTCTTCGATTCGGCCTGAAGCTTGGCCTTGAAATCGTCTTTCAGTCTCTGCAGGGAAGCCTCGAGCTCGGCCACCTTCCTCCTCTCGGCCTCCGTCTCGCCCCTCGCATGCTCAAGCCAAGCCTCGTACTCTCCTTCAGCCCTCGCTAGTTTTTGGGTAACGGCGTTTAGGGCTTCCTCGAGGCCGTTCTTCTCTGCGTTCAGCTCGGTGACCTCGACGCCGTACTTGTACAGCCTGTCGGCCGCAACCATGGACTTCTGCACCGTCTGTCAAAGAAGCAAAGAAGGAAAGTCAGAACAGTCACCGATATTAAACAACTTGACAAAAAGTTTAAAGGTTCAGATGAACTCACCGCGAAGCACGAATGCAGCAACGACAGTATCAGCTTCGGGTCGCTATATGCGTCCAGCTGAGCCATATCTCGAGGGAGGGCGCAGGCCCGCCCAAGCGCCTCGAGGACGAGGGGATCGACCTTCAGGAGAACACGATCCTCCATCGTCATCGGTCTCCCCGGTTCGAGCACAAAGCTCGGCTCCCATGGGCGTGGGCCAGCGGATGGCGACGCCGCAGCCGAGCTGGGACCTGCCTCGGTTCTTGGCCTTTTCTGCGGCCGAATTTCCTCCTGCCCGACCTCGGCTGGGGGCGACCGGGCCGGAACAGGACTGGAAGGGGCAAGGATCTCTGCCGCTACCGCAGGAGAAGCCGCCTGAGGAGTCACAGTCGCATCTGAATTCGCAGGCACCTGGAGGGCCTGGGCGTCCTCGACACCAAGTGTCAAAGCCTCGAGGTCCTCGAAGGACATACGCCTGGCGCGCCGCATCTCTGAGCTCGGCGAAGGAGACCGGGCGATCTGACGCGACCTTCTCCTTGAGGCCTCGCGTGGCCTCGACCCAGACGTAGAAGCCTGGGCACCGGACGCGGCCCTGCTTGCAATATTGAACGCCGCCCGCGAAGGCCCTTCCTCCTCGGTCCTGGCCCTAGGATCGGCTTGTTCTCTCTCGGCCTCGGGCTCGGCTCCGTCCGGACTTCCTTCTCGGGACGGTTCGGTTGTACCCTTGATGTATCCACGGTACTTCGACTAGTACCCTAACAGCGACCAAGCTGCCCTGCCCTCGTGGCCGTTGTATCGCTTAACTTGTCTGAGCCAGGTTTCGTTCCTCGCCCAGATATACCGAGCAGCCCGCTTCCTCTCCTTCACAGCTGCACAGCAAGCAAAGATATCAGTACGGCAAGATAGGAAAGAAAAAGGCATATGGAATATGTACAAAGAAAGGGAAATGGTATTTACTTGGAATAGTCCCGAAGTGGCGGGGAACCCGATAGGCTCTGTCAATGTCGGCTACGCCGAACTCCCAGTTACTCGAGACGTACAAGAGATCGTCCCCGGCGTATTTACTTGAGTCCTCCAGGTAACGAACAAAGCCCTCTCGACGTGGCTTAGCCCGGAGATAGTAGGCATCTCCAGACTTGCATATGTCATAGACGTCCTCAATATCGAAGACGCCGAGGTCGATGCCTAGGAGCTCGTTCAGCTTGGCCGTGCCCATCACGATCTTGAAGGCGTTGGGCAGCAACTGGCAGGGGCAGAGGCACCACTGACTAAGGCACCTCCTCAGAAGGGGATGAAGGGGGAAACGAACCCCACCTTCAGTCACAGCCACCAGCGGAAAAGGCATCCAGCCTCCCGAAAAGTCATGGAGGTTGATACCATTAGGATCAGCCCCCCTGACTTGGACATCGGCGGGGATCTTAAATGTTGACCTAAATCCCTCAATCGTCGCCTCACCCTCTAACCAATGACTGTAAATACCCATCTCTACCCGAATCTAAAAGCAAGAAGAAACCCTAGACCCAAAACCTACGGGAAAAGGCAGGGGAAGATGAACTTACTAAGGTAGAACCGGAATACAGACTAGCAAGAGCTCGATCTCGGCAGCACCCCTCTTCTCAGGCAGAGTTCTCTCGCAGCGATTTCGTCTTCTCTGGTTCAGAATGACAATAGGGAAGAAGGAAACCTTGATGACCCTATAAATAGGGGAAGGGATCCCCTCCTCAGAAACCCTAGAGAGGCGCGTGCTAGACGCTCTCTGGAGCTCCGCGCACATCATTTCAATCATTGAATGCGTCCCTCACAAAGCGGCGCATGCGCCATCGAGGCGACTGGACAACTAATCAGGAGATGACACGTAGAGCCATCGATATGTCTTCGGCATTGATTAGCAAGCGTCATTTATTACCCCCGTCATTCAGAGCGACGGCGGGAAAAGGCCAAGCGTCAGCGATCGAAACCAAGGCGAACTCTATTCCAAAAGGATTTCATGTCTTATATCTTCCGACCTCACCGAGCTGGCGAGCTCCTCAAGGTCAGAAGCTAGGGGGCAATTGTGTGGGGATGTTTCCCGAAGTGCCGAGGTTATGCTTAACTTCGACGCTTATGCCCATTAATGGCGCCCTGATCTCGGCAAACATTGCTCATCTGTTATCCGAACTCAAGACCGTCTCTGGTCTCGGGCACCCCGACCTCAATACAAAGCCTCCACTTCGGCTACTCAGTTCGGCGCCAGAGCCAAAACCTTAGCCGAGATGAGCGGTAACAGTTGTCCCCCTCAAGAGTGTCCAGCTGGAACTGACAAAGCCATCCTGGCCACCTCTTATCCCTGACAGCGTGGCATCCAGGAGCCACAGTCCCATCGAAGCATGGCCTCAAGCCAGGCCTGATAGGACTAGGCCCAAAAGTCAGATGAGGTAAGGCCCGATTAGACCTGCATTTAATGCGCAATGGGCTGATCGGACTGCCATTTAATGAAGTATGGGCTGAGTGGACAAGGCCACTCGAGTGGCAAAACCCATCATGGGGCTCGCCCATGCAAGTCAACCCCCTCACCTATAAATAGAAGCTCCATCTCCATTACAGGTATACACACCATAACCAGAGAGTTGTTACTCTGTCTCTCTTCTCCAAAATCTCTATCCTTAGTCCAGTTCTCATACTGACTTAAGCATCGGAGAGCCTTGTGCTGCCCACAGCCAGGGTCCTCTGACTTGCTTCCTCTCTTCCTTTTCAGGTCCGGTCGGAGCCACGTCCATCTTCGTCAAGACTTCTTAAAACAGGGGTCCTAATCCCGGATTCCAAGCCCGTAATTTTTAGGCACTTACAACAAGTACTTTTTTTATAACAGTTAAAAATTTATTTCACCGCAAGAACAAAAATAACAAACGACCAAATAAAGGGAAGAACTCATAAAAATTATACATCAAATAAGATAGAAAATTTAAAAACTCCTTCCCTGGCAAGACCATCCGCCATGGAATTAGCCTCTCGAGGAATATGACGAAAAGAAGCCCCCATTTTTTTTCAATAAATCCTGCACTTCCTCCACCCAATCCGCAATCGTCCAAGGATAAATAGACTTCCCTGAAGCCCATTGAATAGCTAAAAAAAAATCTCCTTCAATAATAGGATGAGATCCTCCTATCTTTTCCAACTCACGTCAACCAATCAAAAGAGCATACACTACAGCTACATTAGCATCCATGGAGACCACAGGCTCAGAGTAGTTTCGAATAACATCTCCGTTCCAATTTCAGATGACGCCGCCAGTACCTCCCTGATTAGTAGTCCTTAGGAAACTGCCATCAAAGTTCAACTTTAAGATTCCAAGAGTTGGACACTAGTCACCAATTTTGAATGCCCATGCCCTTCAAAAACAAAAGCCCAAGATCAATTTAGATCTATCAAAAAGATCTCTCCAAACTTCTTTCTGTTACACGCCCATGCCGATATGATCTCCTCAACAGATTTACTAATACTTCTAAACACTCTACTATTTCTTTCCAGCCAAATCTTCCAAATTGTAGCATATAAAACTAACTTCCACAAAATTTTACCCCTTACACCTTTTCTACCAAAATGCCATTGCAGAAAGAGTTCTTCCACATTCATTGGCGTCACCCAATTCACATCAAAGCATTGAAGCAAGAAATACCAAACTTTACATGCAAACTGACAATGTATACAGTTTCCTCGTCTTTTAGGCACATCAGACAGCCATTAACTATAACATGATTTCTTCTCCTCAACTTATCAATTGTCAAAACTTTATGTTTCTTTGCCACCCAACAAAAAACTAACACTCTAGGCGGAACTGATGAATCCCAAAAAGACTTCCAACCAGCCATAAGTTCACTTTTATTAGGGTAGGAGACTCTCTAGTTACTCTCATACCCAGATCACTTCTTCCTCCTCTCACCTTTTTCCTTTCTACCCTTTTTTTTTTGGCTAGATTGGTGCAGTGGTACAAGGAATGATACCTAAACGTGAGGACTGGGGATCCTAAACACGAGGACTGGGGATCGATCCATGTTGCTACAGTGAGTCTAAGGTGCCTTTAGCACTGATCTCTCAGTATTATCATGATATTGGAATATGTTCTGAGTAATTTATCTCCATTTGCTGATCACAGTGACATCTGAAGATATAATCTGGTTCGAGACTGGTGGCTGCTGCTTGTCAGCATTTCTTAGTACTTTTTCACAGCAGAAAGATTAGAGAAATTTGCACCCAGAAAAGCCCCATGAATGAAGAATCTTTCTGGACCGTATTCAATCATGATTGCCAGTTTTCTAGATTCTCTGAATCTGATCCTGGAACTTGGCGGGCTTGGTCATTTTATTGTAAAATAAAAGGCTTGATCTCTGGTTTCTGGAACAACCACGCTGTGTTAGATATTATTACGGTGGTCTAGTGGACTAGCTTTAGACGTCTGGCCCTATTTCTTTTCAAATATTTGGCTCTTTCACTCCGTGATTTGAAACAAACACCCTGCAGTATCCTGTTTAATTCTGCCATGGCAATTTGTATTGGTGATCTTCACTTCCTGGTTCAAAACTGAGCCTTGCAAAATCCTCTGCTTCTATTATTGCCCTTTTATCCCCAAGGTGATGGTACTGATTTTGGAGTCACATGGAACTCTAGATAGAAAGTAAGACCCCAAACCTAATTAATCTTGTTTAGATGGTAATTAGTTAGGTTTAAGTGTTAGATTAACGGTTTGATCAAGTTTGGGTGTTTTTATACCTTTTTTAGTGATTTGGAGGACCATTTTGTAATTCAGGGTAAGTTTGAGGGATTAACTATACTTTCAGAAGTATGCCAATGTTAGGCTTGTTGGGTAGATAATATTAATTCGTGAGATTTCCGTTAAGAATGTGCCATTTGTCCCCTTCAGATGGCCAGAAAAACCCTAGGAATCCCTTAGGGCTAGTTTGGCACTTTACTAGCATAGTAAAAGTCAAGTAAAGCCTCCATTTTTCAGACAAGATGTCACATCAAAAGCACTTTAATTCAAAACTCCCTTCATCTTTTTTCAAAAAAAGTCAAAAAGCAACCACCTTTATCCACTAAAATACAAAAAAAAAAAAAACTCCACTTTCTCATACAAAAAGTCAAAAAGATTCTATAACTTTTTTTTTAATGGTTACTTTCATTAAAGGAGCAAACAGTACAAGAGAAAAGTACTGAAAGCAGAAAAAAACAAAATAGGACAAACTGGCCCTTAGATTGTCTGTATGCATTACATAAGGTTAGTGGCATTTCTATAAATATGCCTTGAAGGAGCTTATCTAAGGACCCCAAGCCCCAATCATTCAGCTCTCTCTCTCTCTCTCTCTCTCTCTCTCTCTCTCTCTCTCTCTCTCTCTCTCTCTCTCTCTCTCTCTCTCTCTCTCTCTCTCTCTCTCTCTCTCTCTCTCTCTCTCTCTCTCTCTCTCAGTTTCTTCCTTTCTCTTCTTCTTCCTTTGTTCTTCTCTCACGATCAAGCCCTCTCTCTCATATTTACTCTCGGCGAACACCTCTCTTTCTTGGCATCTCATCTCTCACCATCAGCCAGCTCTTCCTCACTCTCAGTCTCTCTATCAGCCAGCCCCTTTATTTCTCCTTTGCCTTTTCCTCACTTCTATTGGTGAGTAGTTCTCCAGCTTTCTTCTAGTTTCTGTCCATTAGACTCTAGATCCTTGCATGCAAGCTCTAATGCTTCCAATCTCTTTGGTTTTGCATGTAGAAACTTAATTTTGGGTTAGATCTTGTGGATAAGCAGTAGAAGTGAGGTTCAGCTCGAGGTTTTGTGGATTTTCCAAGGGAATTCTCTGATTTTCAGTTTAAGGCAAATAAACATGTTCTAATTGCATGGCATGTATGTAATTTGTTTTTTATCTTTGTTATTATGCAACTTTAGAAACCATCCTAAGCTCAGTTTTCATTTTTAAGCCAATTGCATGTAAATGGAAACCCCCAAAGTCCCAGAACTCTTGAAAGGAAGGGTTGTATAGTCAATCAGCCAGTGGCCAGCTGGGCACAGGCCCGATCGGCTTTTAGACCCTTGCATGTTGATGGAACCCAAGCCCTAGACCCATTAGAACGTAATATGGCCTTAGGAAGGGCAGTGTAAGGTCAGAAATGTAAAGGGGAAGGTTTCCTATCAAGTTGCACTCAATCGGCTACTGGCCCTAGTGAAGTCAACAGGTGGCAACCAAGCACCAGCCGATTGGCTGTTGGCCCGTTTTCTCTAGGCCATTTCAGCTCCTGGCCTTGCCATTTATGCTTACCATTATGGTGGCCCTTGCCATTTACGGTTACCACTTGGACCCTTGGACTTTTTAGCCCTAGACCATTGGATTCTTGGCCATTTCCACCCCAGCCATTTCGGCTTTGCCATTTAAGCGTTGAACCGTTAAGTCTCTATCCTTTTTGGCCCTCTTTGGCCACTAAACTAATGGTCCGTGCCAATCGGCTACTGCCATATCAAACACCTTGTTGCCATTCTGTTTGTGCCATTCCATGCATCCTGTGGCTATTCAGTTAGTGCTGATGCAGGATGGACCTGCAGGCCAAACATAGGGGGAATATAGTTCAGAAATTATTTAATTTTCCTAATTATTCTTCATTAGGTTTCTAATTTTATTAAAAATTGTAATTAGGATTTGGTTTTCAATTTCATTAGGATTCTTATTTTCTCCTAAGTTAAATTATTAGGTTTCTTAGCCATCAAGAATTCTTTTCCTGTTTATATGCATTGTAAGAGATTTATTTCTCAGACTTTGATTAATAGAATTTGACTTAGGTTTATCCCTCGGAGGTGCATCCTCGTTTATCGTCTCTACGAGGACCTATCATTGTGTCTATAGACAAGTGCATCGACACCGCCACCCTGTTTCGGCAGTTCAACGCAAGCACTAACCCTAGGGCTTGCATCAACTGCCAATTCAGGTGCCCCACTGTCATGTGGCCATTGTCTTGCTGATTGAGGACCCTTCGGTTTATTGTGGTTTGGAGACCTTGGACTTAGGCTTTGTTGTAGCTAGGGGATCCCTGTACGTAAACTATGATGTTTAGGTGTAAGACCAAAGGTAGGTGATGTTCGAAGCTGGACATTCCTACAAGTTATCCGGGACACATGTGAAAGGAAATGCTAAGTCAAGGGTATGGTGACGTAAGATTCTGGATGTCAATTATCTTCGGAATCGCCAAGAACATAGCATCAGGCATCTCGAATCCTATGAGAGCATGGAGTTGACTGGTACTGTGTCTCACACATGAAAGACAACCAAGGACTTGGGCTCGATACTTGTTATTGTTTCTTGTTTTGCAATTGATATTGTTATAGTAATACATTTGTTTGCCCTCTTGTCTACATGAATGTGTGCATGTGCCAACCTTACATAGAAGTAGTCACTTGTCACTAGTAAAACCTTGTGAATATTGTTAAAAACCTAGAAAAGACCAAGACTCCCTAACTTTTGGTAGGATTGCTACTCTTTAGATAATTGAGGATTAGATGGGATAGCCAGGTATCTTTAAGGGGTAGAGACGTATAGTTGTACTATCTAGGAAAAGGCCGCAATAGTGCAGCCCAGTTCTCGAGGCGCAAACGATGTCAGAATTCAGAGATCTTTTGACATATGGCATATTCTCGTCAGGTTGTACGAGATCAATATATATATCATCAAATTCGGACATCGGGCATCGGACGCAAATGTCTTAAGTATGGTACGGTTACCAATGGAAAGTGCACAATATTGGAAATTCCAGCTTTAGCCCTAGCCCGCTTGACTTGAAATCATGGATGGGCAGATTTGATAGGATCTGGAAATGGAAATAAAACCAAATATCCCTCGATGATCCTAGTTGCATTAGGAGTCGCAATAGACTAAAGTTTAGGTATCTCACTTGTCTAGTCTTGCCTCAACACTAGCTTGCCATCTCTTGCCATGGTCTTTTCATTTGTCCTGTCCTTCCAGTATTATCTTGACGTGCCTTGTCTATGTCTGGCCTCCTCTTGTAGGTGTCTACGGACACCGAGTACTGTTGGTCTCTTTGGAAACAGAGCTTGTATTGTTGTAGGTGTCTTTGGATACTGAGCTTGTCTTGTTGTAAGTGTCTATGGACACTGAGCTTGCAATAGGTATCTTTGGATACTGAGTTTGCAGTAGGTATCTTCGAGCATTAGGCCTTGGGTCAGTTCTGATATTCTGGCAGACGTGTAGCCTTGTGGTTGCCACTCCATTTATATTTATTGACCATTTTGTTTTACATATTATCCCATGATTTTAAAAGCATGAGTTTTGGATAATTAAAATCCTGTCTGCACGATTATACATTGATGAATTATATTGTTCTCATTTAAGTACTTGAATAACCCTTATTTATCATTTTATGTTGATGCATCATGACATGTGATTTAAACAAGCTTATCTGCTAGGTTTCGTAAACCTAATGCTACACTTGGTGCTGTAGGTAGTGGAACTCTAACCATTGGCATGAAGGTGGTATGCACCAAGCAACCTAGAAATAAGCTACTAATATGCACACAATTAAAACTCGCAAGCGCACAAGATCACTATGTAGTATAATGAATTGTAAGTACGAGGTCGATCCAATGAAGACTTGAGATAAAATAATGTCAAAAGCAACTAAAAAAATCAGAATATTAAAAGAAACAATTGAGTGATGAAAGATTGAATTAAACTACTAAAAACAGTAAATTAAACTATCAAAAGCTAAATGTAAAGTAACCTAAAGCACACAACTAGTATTAGAATTGAAAAACAGTAATAATAACTGAACTAGGGTTTCATCTACTTTCCTAACCAATCCTATGCATGTCCCTTATTACCCTTTAATAAAAAAAATCAGAATTATTAGTGACATCTATCAACCTAGACCATGGCATATGTATCTAGATTATTATTCCCCTAAACCTAATTCATGAGTGGCATACTACATGAATTATTCATTGTGATGCAAAAACTAAGCATGGCATATGTCCGAGTCAAAGCATACATAATGCATAAAACAATGGGAATGATAAATGCATGAGTCTAAGCATGGCATATACTTAAATTAATTTTTGGTTCTAAACCCTAGATGCTTAACCATCAAGATCAATTAAACATAAGTTAGCTACTCTTAAATTTAATTGAACATAACATAGTTGGCATGGCATATACACAACTCATCAATTGAAAACATGGTTTAGAATCTCAACTAATAAAACTGAATTCTTAATTAAAAGATGCCAAAAAGAGACTACATAAAACTAGGCTAGGATTTCAATTACACCCTAGCCCTAAAAAAATTAGTTACTCATGTCTTTAATGAAAAATAAGATAGAAAATAAAGTCATAGGGAAAACTCTATAAGATTGAAGAAGAAGAAGAAGTCGGCCAGCAGCTTGCTTCAATTTTCCCCGCTCCAAAAGGCTCTCCAAGTAGGGCTGTAAGACTGCTAGGGTTGTAGTGATGGGTGCTGGTCGTCCACCCCTTGACTCCAAATGCCTTTTGCAAAAGCCCTCTTTAGTGAAGAATCTCCTCCTTTTTAGGCTTGTTTCCTTGTATGATTAGATCTCCAACTTACTTTACAAGTAAGCTTCATAATTAGATTAGAATAGGAGTCTTCTTTTCTTGATTAGCAAGGCTTTCTAATTCTGGTCCCACTTATATCTTCTTGAAAGTTTCTCACATGGATCCACAAATCTGAGTTTTAATTGCAAGGAATTAAATCTGAAACTTTGGACATAAAAGTGGGCCCATATGGTGTGTGCAACATTGATTATGGGACCCTTTTTCAGACTTCTAATTTGGCTTGGATTCTTGCTTCAAACTTTCCTTATTTTTCTCCTTTTTCTTCTCCATTCTTAGGCTCCACTTGTACTTGAATAAGACTTTCTAAATTCTGAACTTCAACTTTTGCAATGGCTGTAGGGTCCCCTTTGGGCGTGTAACACCTAATTAGGTTTTCTTCTTTTCCTTCTTTCTTTATTTCACTTTCCTGCCTTGATTATGCTTTCTTGTTCTGCAATTCTTTCCTTCTAATTTGGATTGTAAGTTCCCAAAGAATTAGAAAGTAGTCTTTGAAATTTGAAACAACTTGGATGGGACCCACCATGGCCCTACTTGGTGATTCACGCCCATCATTCTTCATAAGTTATTCTCTTTTAGCTCCGTTTGACCTTTTCATAAAATTAACAAAAACTACGTAAAATCAAATAAAACAACTATGAACTAGCACAAGATCAATCAAATATTAGGCTCTCATTGCAAACAATTAAGCACTTATCAGAAGGGTAAAGTGGTTGCTGAGGGACCGTAAGGGCTTCCAGAGTGGTGCGCTGATGGCTTGTACTATAGGTGCCATGTCATTGCATGAGAGAGCCGACATACCTTTTGGATCAGTTTCTTTTCCTTTGTATTGGCCAAATTTAATTTGTGACTTTCAAACATGTTGTGATTATACTTTTGCAATTGCAATATAATTTTTCTTACGCTCCTCTATTTGCCTGGAATTTTATTTGGCTAAACTGATTTGACGCATGAATGCAATGAGAGACAAATCATCGTCGTGATGTGGAATTCAAAGGCCCTGGATTTCAAGTTATGACAATCAAAGAAGCACGCACACAGAACATGGATAGGACACGACACGACAGAGACATGCCGACACGGCATTTTTCAAAAAAGTAGGACACGGACATGTCAGGGACACGTTTATATTTAATAATAATAATAATATATCTAATCATATACTAAAAGATGATATCGTTTTAACTCTGTAATCAATTTAGCAATCAAATAAATAAAAATTCAAGTACCAATGTACCAACTAATAAACATATCAAATTATCAAATAGCAATACAAAATTGAAACATAATTTATAATCATTAAACATGAAATATCCATAGTTCCATAAAATCCATACAAAGAAAAGGGAGGGTCTCCATTCCAAAAATACAAAAAGCAAAAAAATAGTCAATGTCCGTCTAAAGTTTACTCAATTGATGCAACTTCAATTGCCTCATCACCACCATCAATTTGATCATGATCAACATCATCTGTAAAGACCACGGTCTCCAACTCGGGTTCATCAAGCCTCTGCCTTATCTTCCTTTTGTTTTCTTCTAACTAAAAGAGATTTTTTTACAAACGGCCCCCTTCTTTTTTCTTTATTATAATTTTAATACGTTTCTCCAACTAAAACAACAAGTGTGTCCCCAGCCTGTCTAGGAAATAAAATATAAAAAAATAAGCAGGACACCATTTTTGGCGTGTCGGACACGTGTCCGGGGCGTGTCCGTGCTTCCTAGAATTGACAATCAACCATTGAGGTATTTATAGATGGTAGGCAAAAGTAAGGATATCTTTATGAAAATATAGTAAGGAAGCATATCTTGATAATTCCAAGGACCCAAATACCACAATAATCATGTCCTGATAAATCCAAGGAACCAGAGATTGGAGTATATCTATTTTACACTGGGAAGGAAATATGGGACAGTTCACAACCTACATTCTAATCAGGCCTTTAGCGGCGGAAAAAAAAAACCGCCACTAAAGGCAATCTGTCCAGTGCTAAAAGTCAAGTTTCATGTAGTGTACACCTGTCCTAGATTACCAATAAAATTTCCATCAATAGACGACCTCTGTTAAGTGTACTAATATTGCAGTATTTTCTTCAAGATATATCTTATCACAATAAGTTAAATTTATTGCAAAAAAAAAAAAAAAACACGAATTTATCCGATGTTATCAAGAAAAAAAAATCCAAAATGATTTTTAAGAAAAACACACATTTTTTAGTTTTTTCATTTTTATTTATTTTCAACAGTATTTATGATGTTATACTAATGAAAATAAAAACTCAAAATTATCTGAATATTATTTCTGCCGAGATGACCCACTAACAATTTTCACAATATTGGCTAGACTGTTGCTTTCTCCATTCATTTAGTGTGCGGCTGCTATTGAATCACCACATCCATTCCCTTCCAAGTCATATGAGGCAATTGAGCTAAAGTCCTTTATTTCTTAGACACCATCGGTGAATCCATCATTTAATAATATCTATCAAGTATCTCACTGTAGAACATTTGCCATCAAAGATCCTCTTATTCTTTGCTTCCATATGTGCCCAGAGATTGCCATAGTTAACATTTTTCATAAAATGTGGCTGGCCTCCCTGACTCTCAAAAGTTTTGAAAGGAAGCAAGGAAAAGAAAAGGATTAACTGAACTTGCATTAAAGAAAAAAGAAAAAAGATTTGAGGAAATTATAAATAAATCTAGTGTGGGACGTCATATCTATCATTAGAAGCTAGTGTGTGACATGATGCCTAAATATTTAAAACACCAGCACGATTTAAGTTTGTGATGTGGATAAGATGAAGCACTAAGATCAAAAGAAATTGAACCAGCAGGCCTAATACGGCCCTAGCATTTGATGGTCAGAACTTTCGATCCAACTACCAAATTTTTCATTGTGATATTCCAACCAATTTGGAAAGCCCTTTACGAGTACTTCGACGTCCATTTGAGTTTTCCTTCATGGTGAATTTCCACTGTTTAGGCAGTCAAATTTTCAATTTATAGACAGTCTAGATTTCCATTCTTTTAGTTCAGTTGAAGTTTATGTTACTTGTGAAACATTATGGAGTGTTTTAACCTATTTTGGATTCTAGATAGCTGTTGTTGCTATTTTTGGAAAGCCAAAGTCGAGTCGGTTCAGGAGTCTACACCACAAGGTCATGATCCTATGCGTACGGTGCGCATGGAGTTTTCCATGCGCATCTTGCTGTGGGGCCCACCTAGTGGCCCGCGTTGAGGGGCTTTTGGTTGGCGGGATTGAAAAATCCGGCTGTGGCCTATGCATGTACAAAAAATCAACCCCATTTGATTATCCCTATGAGACACGGATACGATACGGATACGCAGATACGCCATTTCTCAAAAAAGTAAGATACGATACGTCGGGGATACGTTGAATTTTTTATTTTTTTTGAAATATTTTTTATATGACTATGTAATAAAAATTTAACATTATTTCAATCAAAATAGCCATAAAATATGCACTTTCATTGATTTAATCATCATTAATCTGAGATGTCGTGATCTGATCATTTCTCCTAATCACATTAATCTGAGATAGAAAAATCAGAAGAGGAAAAAAAAAAAAAACATTGATAGTTTGATACAATCCAACATCAGGAACCAACAAACAGGTCGTTTCATGACCAAATCCTCACAAATCCGGTCATTAAAATACACGCACAGCCGATTTCAGACCATTAATCATTTCCATAAAAATTGGACAATCTGAGGAACTACTGCAACTATAATTAACAAAACACACTTGTTATCATTAAAACCATTTCAATCAATCAAAACCCTACCTTCCCCTCCATAAATCATCCATTTCCTCCAAAAACCAAATCACACAACAAAATCAAATCTTTTTCAAAAAAAGCTGTAAATAAAACTCGGAAATAATCGATTCAAATAGCAAAGCCACTCGTTCACAACAACATCTCGATATAAACAAACCCAATACAAACCCTTGATCTACACATCATCTCAAAAGAAAAAAAAAAAAAGGAAAGAAAGAAGAGAAGAGAACCTATCGAAGATCTCTAAGATGACGAAGAGAAGAATCTGACGAAGAGAAGAATCTGACAAAGAGAAGACCTCCACCACCCGCAAGTACCTCCCCTCCGGCCATGCGATCTCAAATTCCACCGCAAAATCCACCTCGATCAGACCCTGCAACTCTCCTTTTCCCGATTGCGGCCGATGACTCTGCCAAAGCTCTCCCACCTCGTCTTGCAAATCCCTAAGCTCCGATGCAAGGTACTTTCTCTCCTTTTTTTCACTTCTCTGCTTCTCTCCCACCTCGTCTTTTTTTTTTTTCTTTTTTTATTCAAGCCCACCACGATGGGTTTCTCTCTTTCTAAAACATGTCCCGCACGTGTCCCTAAAAACGTGTTAGGCACGTGTCCCTCGCGTGTCCCGCACTGTCCAAAATCCCAAAAAAAAAAAAAAATCAGATACATTTTTGGCGTATCCCGAAAGTATCCCGGGCGTATCCGTATCCGATACCGTCCGGGATACAGATTCGTCCACCCATTTTACGTATCCGTGCTTCGCAGGATTATCCTAACCCTTTCAGCAACAACCCAAAAATTGTCACCAAAAAAAAAAGGATGCACCGTCGATCCAATCCATTTGGATGGGCACATACCCATCGGTCCAATGACTATTGGGGGTTTTTTTTTTTTTGTGGCTATTAAGTGCACGGGTGTGCATAGGATAATTTTTGTATATATATTACATACATATATTTATATATATGCATCGTATTGTAAATGAGGTTTAATACACTGTATCAACTTTATTCCCAAAATTATCAACCCTAGAGGAAGTTCTACGAGACTTGACCTTTCCCCTTCATTTACATACATTTGCTATGCCAATTGGTATCAGAGCAAGGATTGCCCACAGTTCAATGGTTTCCAATAATGCAAATCATTCAACACTAATTCCAAGGATATTGATCCAGAGAATTCAACCATGACGGTAGCAAATTTTGAACTTTGAAGCCTCTAAATAGGACACCAGGAAGATAATGCAGGATATGCAGGCACTGATTGCTTGGTTGACTGATGATTTAGAGCAAAATCAGCTCACAAAATTAACAATCAAGCTAGACGAGAACAGATAGACAACCACCATTGTAGACAAATCCATGAGGGAGATTCTAACATGAGGAGGTTGACGAATTCATCATCCAACAGAAAAGAGCTCAAGGGCATAGGGAAAGAGAGTGAACACCGAGTTAAGGCAGACCTCCCTTTTATTGAGGGCTTCTTCGAATGGCTTTTTATGGTAGAGAGATTCTTCGATTACGTGGATATTTCAAGAAGAAGGTCAAGTTTGTTCTATACAGGCATAAAGGAGGAGCATAAGGATGGCGAGAGCAACTTCAGCTCTGATGTACATGGCAAAGGAAGACTTTAATACGAACATGGTGCAAGATAAAGCAAATGGTGCAAGCACAATTCCTACCAAAAGGAGGTATAATACCAAAATCGTCATGAAGTCCTATTGCAAAGAATTTGATTACATATCCCCTTGTAATGACCTATGAAGCACGGACACGGATACGATACGATACGCAGATACGCCATTTCTCAAAAACGTAGGATACGATACGTCGGAAATACGTTGAATTTTATTTTTTTTTAAATATTTTTTATATGACTATGTAATAAAAAAACTAACATTATTTCAATCAAAATAGCCATAAAATATGCACTTTCATTGATTTAATCATCATTAAACATTACATTCGATACTTCCAAGTTCACACGTACTAGAAGCCATTACAGTAAACAGTATCCTGCTCCTACTAGAAGAAAAATGCAGTAAAGACAGTAAATAGTATCCTGCTCCTACTAGAAGAAAAAATGCAATAAAGACAGCAGTACTAGAAGCCATTACTACAAGTCATTACAGTAAAGACAGCATAAAAAATGCAAATGACTACAAGAAGACTACAAGAAACAATGACTTAAGCTCTTTCAACTGGCAAATCACAATAAATTTCGCAGTCCACACAGGTTTTGATCACTATAGATGTACCACAACTATCAGCAATTAGTAACCAGCTACCTGCTATTTTCCAAAACAGTGACTATCCTGATCCTAGATGGCATCTCGAACCATCCAGCAACTTTCTGTTTGGGACAAACACATCTGGACAACAACTATTTACCTTCCAAACAGCATACATACAATTCATCAATGATAAAATAATCAGTTAAAAAAATGCATACCAAGGAAACAGTTTGAGAAGACCCTAAAAATGCTGTCTTATTCATCCAAACAAACCCTAAAAAGCAAGTTCTGAGATAAAAAGAGAAATCTCAACTCAGGAAAGTTCAAACTTGTAGTAGTAGAGAAAAAAGAAAAAAACAAGGAAAGAAAGAAGAGAAAAGAACCTTGGCGAAGTGGCAGCAGGCACAGTTGCAGTCGTCCCTTGCAGCAGCGGCACAGTTGCAGTTGTAGCAGCGGAGGCAGCGGCGACGGTGGAGGTTGCAGCGGCGACTGTGGAGCAGCCCTAACCCTTTCACCTCCGGTTAGGGTTTGATGACGACGACAATAACAGGTGTGCAGGTGATGGCAATGGCGACGGCAAGGTACTTCTCATCGGAGGAGTGATGGAGATGGCGGATGGCGATGGCGATTTTGATGGCCAGGTACTTCTCTTCTTTCCCTTTTCTTTCTCTTTCTTTCTCTCTTTTTTCCATTTCCCTTCTCTTCTCCCACGTTTTCTTCTTCTTCTTTTTTTTTCCTTCCCTTCTCTTCTTTCTCTTCTTTTTATTTTAATTCACTTAACGAGTCCCGCGCGTGTCCTGAACGAATCCCGTGCGTGTCCCGCACGTGTCCGATATTCAAAAAAAATAAAAATAATTCAAATATGAAAAATGCATATCCCAGACGTCTCAAGCCCGTATCCGGGCATATCCGTGTCCGATACGCCCGGGATACGGATACGACCCCAATTTTCATGTGTGCATGCTTCACAGGTAATGACATGGTAGACAGTAAGTGCAGGTTGCAAGGTTTACAGGAGGACTGTGTTTGGCTATCCAAGATAGGGTTCTAATCAGGGAAGGATCCAGGAATTTCTCCTAGAGGGGGCAAAGAAGAATTAAAACCTTCAGTAAGTATAAAAAAAGTAACAAATTATATCAACATAAACACCTATATATCAATTAGCCATTCAATTACATAAAATAATCTCTTTTTACAATTGCCCTCGACGCATTTTCATATTTTGGAAGCATTGCAAGTATACAGAAAGATGATAGTATGTAGGATTCACCTCTTCTCAACCCTTCATGAATATGCCAATATGATAGAGTTTAGACTATCAAGGTCTCATCTAGTAATGAGTATTTGTTTCATCACGGTCCCATTTTCATCATTACCATCAATGTTTGTCAATTAGGATTGATAATTAGTGACCCTTTTTTTTACCTTTTCATTATTATTTTTTATTTATAAAACTACATTTTTTGTACGATATCATAAAGACAACCAATCATGTACTCAATCGGACAATATGCCCCACTTCTATTAATATGAAATTCAGGAGTATATCATTAGAGGGGATGGTGTTCATTTTGAACGGTTTGGATTATAATTATGTGGGCTCTACAATGGGTTTCTGGAAACCTGTAAGTTGCCATATAATAGTGGTTTTTTATATTTCTAACCTATAAAAAGATAGCGGGCCATAAAATAATCTAGTTAGCCATTATTCTTGCTAATCTAATCTATCCATTTACATAGCTTGATAGCCCCAAAGTTTCAACCGAATCTAACCAAAATCAATATTCTTGGCAAATTTTGAAATTACATGGTATAAAAAAAATCTCACAACATAAAATAAAGAAAAAACAAGTAACATAAAAAAGTAATTGTATTTAACCAAAATACCCAAGACATGAAAAAGATTTAACATATGCATTTAAAGATAGTCATTAAAGAGGCATCCATTGAACTCAAGAAAAAAAAAAGATACAAAAGAAACAAAAGGCAAGATGGGTTTTTAGAATTATTACTTGTATAGAGATGTATTTGAGAACCAATGCAAAAGAGTCAAGTGTTGAAGAGTGAAGGAAGTGACAATATGCAATGACGCGCACAATAAAAAAAAAAAAAAAAAAAGACTAGTCCTTGTATTTGGAAACTGATATGTGACAAACTCTCGTAAGAACTTGAAACTTGAATAATAATGACTGAGATTGTATTAATCTTTTTGTCCCTGCTCTTGGAGAACCACTACATGTATATATAGGGATTACAAGCCTTAATCAAGGCAATTAACAAAGTAAAATTAGCTAATCACTAAACTAAGTTAGGAAAGCAATCAATTTAATATTTACAGCATAATCAATCAATGACTCAATCAAATCCAAATCAAATCAACGTGATATGTGTAAGCTTGTTGGACTGATGGGCCTTGGGCCCCTTCATGGGTCGAGGGCCATCTTAACAATATGCACCAAGCAACCTAGAAATAAGTTACTAGCATGCACACAATTAAAAACTCGCAAGTGCACAAGATCACTATGTAGTGTAGTGAATTGTAAGTACCAGGTCGATCCCACGAAGACTTGTGATAAAACAATGTCAAAATTAACTAAAAATCAAAATATTAAAATAAACAATTGAATGATGAAAAGTAGAATTAAACTATAAAAAAAAACAGTAATTTAAAGTATCAAAAGCTAATTGGAAAGTAACCTAAAAACAACTAGTATGAGAATTGAAAAACAATAATAATGAATGAATGAACTAGGGTTTCATCTACTCCCCTAACCAATCTTATGCATGTCCCTTATTATCTTTTAATCAAAAATCAGATTTTATTAGTGACATCTATCAACCGAGACCATGGCATATGCGTCTAGATCATTATTCCCCTAAACCTAATTCATGAGTGGCATACTACATGAATTACTCATTATGATGCAAAAACTAAGCATGGCATATGTCCTAGTCAAAACAAACATAATGCATAAAAACAATGGGAAAGATAAATGCATGAGTCTAAGCATGGCATATACTTAGATTATTCATGGTTCTAAACCCTAGATGCATAACATCAAGATCAATCAAAATTAAGTTAGCTACTCTTAAAATTAATTGAACATCACATGGTTGGCATGGCATATACACAACTCATCAATTAATAACATGGTTTAGAATCTCAACCAACAAAACTGAAATCTGAATTAAAAGACGCCAAAAGAGACTACATAGAACTAGGCTAGGGTTTCAATTACACCCTAGCCCTAAAAAAATTAGCTACTCATATCTTTAATGAAAAATAACATAGAAAAGAGGTTCATAAGAAGAAAACTAGAAGATGATGAAGTTGCAGTGGATGGCCAGCAGCTTGTTCTCCTTTTCCTCGCTCTGAAAGCTCTCCAAAAGATGCTCCAAAGGTGCTCCCAATAGTGCTGTACGGCTGCTAGGGTTTGTGGATGATGGTAGCTGATTTGTGGATGGTTTGTGTGATGTTTTATGGCTGGTAGTATGGCTGGACGTGCACTGTTCATATGCTATTTATAAGTCTTGCAACAGCCCCTTTTAGAAAGTAGTTCCCTTGTAGAAATAGATCTTCAACCTTCCTTATAATTAGGAAACCTAATTAGATTGAATAAGGAGTCTTCTTTCTTGTTTTAGCAAGCTTTCTAAATCTGGTCCCACTTGTATCTTTCTAGAAACTTATTCACATGGACCCACAAATCTGAGATTAATTGCAAGGAATTAAATCTGAACTTTTGACATAAAAGTGGGCCCTATTTGGTGCGTGCAACATGAGTGTGGGACCCCTCTTTCTTAGACTTCTAACTTGACTTGAATAAGACTTGCTTTAACTTTCCTTCTTTTTCTCATTGCTTTTCTCCATTCTTGAACTCCACTTCTAACTTGAATAAGACTTCTAATTTATGAAATTCTTCTATTTGTAATAGATGTGGACCCCCCTTGGGCGTGTAACCCTAGATTGGGTTTCTTATTCTTTTTTTTCTTTCTTTCTTTTTCTCCTCTTCTTTGATTAGAATTTCTTTCTCTAATTCTTTCCTTCTTTGATTTGAATTGTAAGTTGTCCAAATAATCAGAAAGTCTTCTTGAAATCTGGAATATCTTGAATGGGACCCACCATGGTCTTTCTTTGGGATTCACGCCTATCATCCTCTTCATTAATTCCTCTCTTTTTGATCCTTTTGACCTTAGCATAAAAATTAACAAAACTATGTAAAATCAAATAAAATAACTATGACTAGCACAAGATGAATCAAATATTAGGGCTTAGATTGCAAACAATTAAGCACTTCTCAGAAGCCTGGACAGAAATAAGGCAAAAAAAAAAAAGAGAAAAAGGAGGAGATAAACTTGCCGTATAAGGAGAGTCCTAAAAAACTTGCTTTTGAAGAAATGAAAAGGACAATTTGCCCCAACTCCTACTATGATTTTATTACTTAGTTGTAGCAAAAAGTGAGAAGGCGCAAGTTGAAAAGACAAAATTGCCCAGAGTAAAAATTTAAAACACCATATCCCCATATGAGAATTTCAAAAGGTTGAGGGGGGGAAGATGTTCATCCTTCCCTATATGAGAATTTCAAAAAGTTGAGGAGGGGCAAAATGTGCATCCGTCCCTGGTTATAATGCAGCCCATCTGGACTGGCAATGATGCTACCCAAGAGAAGAGACAGTAGAGAGTGAGAAACCAAGCAGAAGAGTTGTTCAACACTTTGGAGTAATCATGCAATTCATAAAACAATCGTGGGAAAAGGTCCTATTCAAGAAAATTTTCAATAGCCCACTACCATGAATCATGATTCGGGAAGTATGCAAATCAAAGTACCAAACAAACTGGAGCAATAATATTGAAGGCACATCAACAAACCCATATGCTCCACCTTTGCTAGACAAGCGTTATAGATGCAATCAGCTTGGCCACCTACGGAATCAGTATCTCCAATGCAAGATGATTGTTCATACTGATCTTGATAAGAAGGTGAACAATGATGGACCAGATTCTAATGAAGTTGGTGATGGAATTATTCAGAGAGAAGAAAGGGATGAGTGAACCAGAAGCAGAAAGCAAGCACAGAACATAACATCTTCAAAACCAGGTGTATGGTCAATCAAAGGTCTGCAATTTGTTCATTGATGGAGACAATTGCAAAAATATAGTCTCAAACTTTGAAGACGGAAAAGCACCCTTCTCCATACACAATTAGGTAGATTATGAAGTTCAACAAGAATAAGGTAAGTGAAAGGTGTTGAGTTCCTTTTTCTTTTTGTCAGTATATAGACAAAGTACAATGTGATGTGAAAAGGCTCATGAAGAGGCATGTCATTAATTATTTGGTATATGAAAGATTAAGGACCACAATTATATACCTTTTTTTTCAATTATGTAGATTCTACCCATGGAGGAAAAGTTGATATTGTTACATTTTGGAAAGATGGTATTAAGGTTAGCCTTGCCCCTATGAATAAGAAAAAATCATCCTAAAGCTTTCCATGTGGAGGCACAGTATTTCTTAGTAGTGAATGATATCGGAAAGGAGTATGAGGAAACAAGAGATGTTTACCTTGATTTTAAAGCATGACGTCTAAATAACAGTGTTGATATCACCAAGGGATAGTACAATTATCCATTTTAAAACTCTACAAGGACCAACGCAGTTAGAAGAAATTCAAGAGTATATTACAGATGCAGGGCTTTCAAGAGATGATGTTTCTAATACTCATGACCAAGGCAGTCACTTAAATAATCGCCAACACACATGACAAATGGTCAAGCAAAGAAGATAACAATTAGAGTTCACAATGGATTGATGGAAGCAAAGAAATAAGGGAAGCAGAAGTAGCATGAACACAATTCGGGAACAGGTTCTTTCCAAGTAGAAAGGACAGATGCCATGAAAACGAAAGAAATCAAACTGACAGACCAGTTTGCACTTTTAGGTTTTGTTGGCTTTAATTTTTTTTCAGACCATCGGATTTTCCATTATGATATATTGTTGGAAAGCTCTCCAAGAGTACTTTGACATGCCAAATGACTTTTGTTCATTTGATGTTAATTTCATGGTGAAATTTCATCATTCCTGCAGCCAAACTTCAAAATTTTAATTTTCTAGTAAGTTTTTCTTTAGTCTAACTGAAGTTTCCATAATACATGAGCATTTAGGAATGAATACTACTAAAATGGTTTGGACATAGTTTGGAGACATAGGCAATTATATTGCCAAAGTCGAGTTGATTTAGGGGTCTACGTTTTGCTACATAGTCATAAAACGAAGTTCAATATAATCCATCAATTTTACTGCCAAATTCGTGAGATCTGAGGTTTTCCTACTTAGAGAGAGACGATGACCTTCCCCCTCTTTCAGTTTACGCACACCCACTATGCCACTTTGTTATATCGTGTTACACGTTGAGAATAAGAATATAATGCAACGATTATCTACTTATACAGCGGCTCATCTCGCAGGTGAAATCCGAGTTCCTACATTTTGGGCCGCACATGAAGCAATATGAATATACCACATTGTTTGTGTCTACTCTACACATATCCCCTAGTTCTAAATTGATACCAAAATTGCTCAAATAATCATAAGAAGACCAAAAATCAATCCAGCTCAATTTAAAAAAAAAAAAAAAACGAGATTTTCAAGAAATTGATACGAAAGAAGAGAAAATGAAACTCTAGAGTTTCTGAGAATCAATCCAGCTCAATTAAAAAAGAAAAAAGAAAAAGAGATTTTCAAGAAATTGATACGAAAGAAGAGAAAATGAAACTCTAGGGTTTCTGAGTTGATTAGAAACTGCTGTTTTGTTTTCTACCTTCTTCGATTCCTCTTTCCAGCTTCTCTCGCCTTCCTCTTCTTCTCCTCGTGGCTGTTCTCAAAGTGCCTCCTCCGCTTGCATTCCTGAATCACGCCCGCCTTCGACACTTCCCTGCGAAACCTCCGAAGCAGCGCCTCGTCAGGCTCATCCTCGTTGACAACGATCTGCACGTTGTAGGCCGATCTGAAGAAGAGGATGTTTGCATTGCAGAGGGAGGGATCGGTGGGGACGATCGATTCTACGGGCTCGATCCAAGGAAAGGGTTTCTCCAAGTTTGATGAGATGAGAGGAGAAGAGGGAGGCCAAGTGGAGAAGAGACAAAGGGGGAATGGACGGCGAGGAGGGAAGGAGGGAGCGGAAGAGCGATGTGGAGAGATGGAAGAGGGTTTAGGGTTTATCGAGAAAGGGATTTGGAGGAAGTTGCAGAAAGCTGCCATATATTCTGCTTTCCTCCTCCTTCTCAGTTCTGTTGTTATAGGGAGAGGAGCTTATCCGTCCCAGGCGGTTAAAAGGAGGCATGGATGATGATCGACACTGAAAGTACAGTTACGCCCTTCTTTGTATCTGTACCTCTCTTTTCACTTCACAAGTGGGGCCCATCTTTTACCAGAGTAATGCTATCTAGACATATTTTTTGGCACGAATCTTGGAAGTGTCCAAGATTTGTGTCAAAAAGCATGTCCAAGTAGACTTTTTGCTTTTGCAAATAGAGCTGATACTACTTTTCTCCTTTACATTTAAAAATAATAAAAAATTAATGATACAGTGAGAAAAATGAGATCTCAAACGACAATGGATATAAAATTTAGGGGAATTTACTGGAAAATTCCCAAAATATAGACATTTATCATGATGGGTCCCAGCCAAATTGTAGGCATTAATGCGGTCCTTTAGTACGTTTTTGTATTTTCTTTTAAATTATGGGGTAAGTGACGCTAGCGTCACTATGTTCTGAGACAAGTGACACTAGCGTCATCGCCAAAAAGTATGTCCAAGTAGACTTTTTGCTTTTGCAAATAGAACTGATACTACTTTTCTCCTTTACATTTAAAAATAATAAAAAATTAATGATACAGTGAGAAAAATGAGATCTCAAACGACAATGGATATAAAATTTAGGAGATTTTACTGGAAAAATCCCAAAATATAGGCATTTATCATGATGGGTCCCAGCCAAATTGTAGGCATTAATGAGGTCATTTAGTACGTTTTTGTATTTTCTTTTAAATTATGGGGTAAGTGACGCTAGCGTCACTATGTTCTGAGACAAGTGACGCTAGCGTCGTCCTTCGCATGCCCTATAAAACCCCATCGTCCCCATTTTGACCACTTATAACTTCTTCTTCTTCTCCATAGCAGCGACACTGCTTCTCCTACCTTCTTCCTTCTCTATAATCCATCATCCTTTTTCCGATATCGCACATCCACGTAAAGGTATGTCCCATTAGCGTTGTTTCTGCGCATTATTTCTAGATTATTATGTGCACTTCGAGTTCTTGATGCACTGTGTATGGTATAATCCATCAACCTTTCTTATTTCGAAGCGTAATGTTTGTTTGGAGTTTCCGTTCTTCATTTATTTTATTCTTGTAAGCTATTATGTTCATCTGGTTATCTCATTTACTCGTTTTCACATAGATTGGTCTCACGCACGCTATTTGTTCGATGAAATGTGACATTGGAGGTTTCTGCTTATTATCATCGCAAAAGACATACTACATTCTGCTATTTTCTTTAGTGAAGGAATACACACATTAAATATGTTCATTGTGAGAAAAAGAAAAAAAAATGGTATTGGAAACAATACTGCGACTTCACTTCACTTGGGCTATTTGATGTCACTTGTTCTTTGTTTTTTCATTTTTTCTCAAGAATGTCTAATTGCAGTTGGTTTGATATGGGTCGAATTTTCACAATGTCCTCACCGAAAGATTTGGATTTGAATGATAGTCTCTCTAAAAGAATATCTTAAATATATGCCATCGAAATCAATTCTCCAATTACAAGACCTCTTCCATGATCTAAGAAGAACACTTGGAGATTTTATCTAATCTCCACTCTTAATTTTCAACATTATGAGACTCGAAATAAGCTTCCAATAGTTTAGCAATGAAGTATACTAGATTTATAACAAATTATGTTTTAAAATAAATGAACCTAAGAGTCTTAAAATCTATAAATTAGAAAAAATATTATCTCATCAGTTTTTGTAATTTTTGATATAAAAATATTACAATCCAAAATTGTTCTAGTCACAAATGGACTCGAACAGTTAAATATATCTTATGATCATCAATATTGATCTAATTATGTCCGAGTCCAAGTGTGAACTGTATTGTATTATGTAGGTACAAAGCAAACCCAATCAACGTTGATAAGCAATAGAAAAGTAGAGCTACACCCATTCTGCATCTATGGGAATGCATGTTCACTTTTGTTATCTGTACCAAACGGAAACAAGCAAGTGTGAAATCAGTTGAGAAAATTAATTCTAACAGTAAAGATGGAGTAGACTACAGGATACTATGAATACTTATCTAGAAAATCATCTCTAAGATATTCTTTTGCTAGTTCGTCTGGGAAGAAACTGGCTGAACCCATTTTTCATCATTCCAAATATAATTGCAGAGAGGTATGTGTCTGTGTGAAAAGGATGAGGTTAATTAAGCATATTCTTGTATCTTATGGGTTTGTTTCCATTAGATCATTGTTTGTTGAACCACAAATTTGTTAAATAGTATATGTATTTTGTTACTAGATTTAGGATTATGAATGTGGCTGATTTTATTCTCTCCTCAACTCAGAGTTGTATATGCTTCATATTACATGGCTTTGAACTTAACAGATGGCGAAAGACGTTGCTTCTGATGATGAGGGAGAGTTATTGTATGAACAAGATCAACATGTTTCATCCGCTATATTAAAAGGAGTTGAACCTGGAAGTTACAGATGCATCAATACCAACCCTGACAAGAAGATATGGGTATTGACTGAAAAACAAAAAGAGCATGTGAGGGATATTGGTCTATCACATTTGTCAGAGCTAGTTGAAAGGTGGAGGCCTGAAACCAATACATTTCACCTACCAACGGGTGAAGCAACGATCACTTTGGAAGACGTTGCATATATTTATGGACTCCTTATTGATGGTGAACCGGTAACGGGAAGAACCTTCAACAATGCCTTCGTCCCGGAAGTATGTAAAGAATTGCTAGGCCTTACCCCACTTGTAGGAAAAGACACTATTGGCCTAATCATAAAATTCAAATGGTTGGAGGATAATTTCAAGCCCTCCAAGAAGAGGAGTGAAGTATGCAAGACCAGAGCATACCTATTTTTCCTGTTTTCTGGTCAGATCTTTGCAAACTCTTCTGGTGCAAGGGGTCCAGCTTGGTAGCTAGAACTCTTTAAGGAGATCGAGCCCTATGCATGGGATCGAGCTTGCCTTGCAAGTTTGTACATGATGCTTTCAATGGCTATTAGGCTTTTAAGAGGTGGAGAGGAGGGTGAAGAGGCTGGGGAAGTTGAGGAGAAAAAAGAAAGTGGTAAAATTACATTGCTTAAGACTCTAACGGCCCTCTTCAGCTGATACAGGTTATTATGATTTGAATTGGTCAACATACTTTTTTGGTCATTATTCTTTTGCAACTTTATATGTAGCGTTAATTGTCTTTATCTTTTCATACTTGTAGATTTGGGCCTACTCTAGGATGGCTATTGGGAGGTGCCCTAAGCCTGATCCTAGTTGGCAGAGGGATCTTCAATTCTCATTGTTTAAGACATGTGAGAAAAGACTTGAAGGCCACAAAAAGTTAACAAACATGAAAGAAATCCGCGCTCACATCAACGGTCTAAAAGAAGATGGGGTACTCATTTACTTCAAAGTTACTTTCACCATTCTTTTCATAACCTTCAGTTTAATTAGGGATGTTGCTAATGGTTTTATTTTTTGTGTAGTTCTTATGGCAACCATACAAGAAGATGCCAAAGAAACTACTCCAATCAGCGCTAAAAGGAGACAAGCAATTGTTCATGTCATGCACTATCCTCATTCATTAATGGGTCTTCGAGAAGCACGATGCAAAACGCGTATCGAAGCAATTTGGCATGCTACAGTCAGTCTCCCCACCCTTCGAGTTTCCATTCAAGCGAAACGAGCGCATAGAACGATGTATTATTGATTATAGTCAAAATCATCCAAATGTTTTCAAATTATGGGTGAGGAGGACTTCTGTTTTATCCGGGAAGAAAGACTCTTCTAAAAAACATAGTGACGATTATCTTCTTTGGTATGGCTTAAACACTATTATGGAGATCGTTTGTGGTGCCCATGGTGAAGGAAGGGGATCACCGCTTAGAGAAACACAAAAGGAGAGGTGGTAGAGGAGAAAGACAGCAAGGTTGCACACCATATAAGTGATGCTACAAGACAGCATGTGAGCATGGGTGATATCCATATGTATTTTAATTTAATTAAAAAACTGTTGGTGTTACAAACTGTGTATTTACAAACTGTGTTTATCTCAGGTAGCTGCTTGTTTGGAGCACGTGGAGCGGTCATCCATTCGTGCTGATCGCAAGAATATTAAATTGAGAGATTTTACAACCCGATTGCGGAAGAAGATAAAAAGGTTTAGAGATGATTTTGCTACCGCTTTTGAAGGGTTTGGGACAGAATCTTATTCTACCTCTCAGTCAGATGAGGATAAGGAGGAGGTAATTGTCAAATTGACGCAATAATTCCAACCATATAGCTGAATGAGTTTAGAAGTGGATATCCAATTTTATTTATGTTTCTTTATAAACTTTTGTGGTCCATGCAACCGTCTTCAATTTCAAGGAAAAGGGCAGTCCCAAAGGCGAAGGACCAAACGAACTTATCGCCGACCGCAATGAGACTACAACATTCGGAAGGACAAACTACAATGAATGAGCCACTACAGGTGGATTCGCCCACAATGTCACCTCCGGCAGCAGCTAGTTTCGCATCCCCAACCGTGCCACTAATGGATGATGTCTTCACGACTCCACTTAATGCAAGTCCCTCTCTTCAAATAGTGTTGCAAACACCCAAGTCTGATATCAATACATTGATCTGGCGGATAAAGAGGTTGCATCATGAGAGGAAGATCCCCCATTATTTTGAGGATTATGACCACCGGCTTGTGCGGTCGACTTATGCTCTGACGGAAGAAGAGTTGACTCTACTAGAGGGTTTCCTTGGATTCTACAAAGAAAAGTAACCCCATTTGTATCTCTTGGTCAGCTAGAATGAGTTACTTTCTTATTTCCAGAATTACAAAGAAAAGTAACCCCATCTTTTTTGTGTTCCAATGATATCTGCAGGCAGGATGAACTTGACATCTACTACACAATGGTTTCAGCTGGTGCATTGAAAAAGGCGCTCGATGCCGGAACTTAGTTCGACACAAATATCATGTACTGGTGGTTTGAGGTTCTTAAGGTTCGGTATCCAGATGTGCATTTCTACGATCCAAGTATTTGTGTAAGTGCTTATTGGCACAATCTTGTCAAATTCTTTGATGAATGCATTGATGGACAACGCTTCTATCACTCGGTTCTGTCAAGGTCGGCAGACGTGGGAGTCCGTTTGGGTCCGACCCTTTCGTAACCGGGGGGCAGAGGCGTGCATCAATATTTTTTTTTGTGTGGGTGTGCCGGATTTTCTATTTCACTTGGAATTACAAGTAGTGATCCGGAGATCGACCTTCGCAAGTAAAACGGAAATCAACTTCTTTCAAGTTTTCCATTGCACATATATTTAAGAAAAGAGACATTTTTCTTGATTTGCTGTGAAAGGCGATTTTTTTGGCATTTATAGCCGATTTTGGCGTTTATAGCCGATTTTTGGCGTTTATAGCCGATTTACAATTCTTATCAATAATGAAAGACAAGAGTTGTGATTTTTGTCTCTTTTGGAAAAATACAAACTACAATGAAAAGCAAGAAAATGAGGATCTAACTTCTCAGGAGATTGTGGGAGACTCGTTCAGATTGACGGTCGCAAGCCATATGTGGACTTCACCACCATCCATGCAGATGAGAACAGAGGATGCTCTTGATTCGCTTGGCTTGGCTATAACCTCAGTTTTTTAGAGGACAAAGACCAAAAGGAGGTCCTATGTCCAATAAAAAACTAAGTAGACGGGGTGAAAAGCCACGTCTAAGCCATTGGAGGCAGAAGGAGAAGGCAAGGACCTTGGGGGGTACCCCCAAGGGACTTTTGTCACCTTGTAGCGGTAGTCGGTGTAGAACTTCTGCAGAGTTTTCTCTTTTTCTTTCTCTTAGATTTCTGATGCCTTTTTCTGTCCGAATTTTCGGATTTTCTGTAGTCTGTCTTGCTGTTCTTTCTTCTTGGAATGCTCTCCTATTTACAGGCTTTTTGGTAGCCATTTAGGAGGGTTTATGGGCTTTTATTATCATTAAGCCACATAATGGGAGGAGTGACATGAATTAATTTCTTTATTTTGTAACTCCTTTTTCTTGGCTTCTGATTGGCCGGAGGAGATTGAGGGCATTTAATCGCCTTTAATCGCCATGATGGGAGGAGTTTCATGGGTTAAATGCCATGAATCAATTGACTTGTAACTCCCGGATGCTTGCTTCTAATTGGGCCGTCCAAAGAAATGGATTAATAACTGTAATAAAGCTAGTCAATTAATCGCATTATGTGGTCGCTGAACAGTTAAAGAGTCGCGGGCCGTGCCAGCGTCTTTTGGGATTCTTCTGGCAATGATCATCGATGGATCTTCATGTAGATCGACATCGGATGACCATATAACTTCAGGTATTGGTTGCCAAATAGCGGGTCGGTGCCATCTGTCCTGTCGATTTCTCAATCGGTACGGGTAGAAAGCACACTTTTTTTGGTTGACCGGTTGGCGATCAATGTTGATTTTGATACTCTTGATGATTGACCCGTGATTTTGACGGATGTCAAAGGATTTGGTGTCTCAAAAGTATCAATTTTGGAAAATCCCAGGGGTCGGACGCTTCGAATCGCGAAAAACGACGAAAAATGGGGCTTCCGGGGCCCTCTTTTGTCCCATTTTACCTCTTTTGTCCCATTTTATGTCCGTTTTTTATGTTTTTTATTCTTTTTTCTTCTGTATTTTTTCTTGACATTTTTTTATCATTTATTGGACGGATTTCCCCATAGAAAACCTGATGAGAATCCTTGCATTTTGGTTTGCAAAGTTTCTAATTTTCCGAGAAAGCCGAAGACTTTGTCGCGTAGAGCTGCCGATTTTCCGTCAGAAGCTGAAACTAGGACAAACGATGTCGGAATGACTTGAAATTTGGGGTGAAGCCTCCTGAGAAATAAATAAGACCAACTGTAGGCTTTTGTTTGAGTTTTGAAGCCGTTTGGGGTTTTATCATCAGTAGACTTGTTTTTATCGCGATGAAGATGTCGCGGCTTGATGTTTGGTCAACCGATGTCTGATTGACTTGAAATTTGACAGGGTACCTATTGGAGTCATTTTAAGATGATCCATAGGCTCTGTCTTGGAAACCATGGTCCCGGGGAGCTTTGCCACCGAGAGGCCTGATTTGGCTTCCGAGCGTCTAAGTCTAGTCAAATGTTGTCGAAATGACCTGAAATTTGACGTGTAGCCCTTTGTAAGCATTTTGAAGCCATCCATGTGCTCTATCTAATGAGTGATGGACTCGGTGGTTCTCGCCGCCGAGAGGCTTGATTTAGCTATTCGAGGGTTGATGTAGGGTCAAACGTTGTCGGTTTGACTCGGAACTTGACGTGGAGCCTTTTGGATGTATTTTGAGACCATCCATCAACTCTAATCAAAGATTTGGTGTCTCCGATGCTTTCGCCGCCGGGAGCTCCTTTTCAGCCGTCAGAGAAGCGAAGTTAGGCCAAATGATTTTGAAATGGCCCGAAACTTCTTGTGTACTCCTCTTTTGGCTGTCTTGAAGGATCTTGTAGTTTTTGTTTGATTCTGACAAGATTTGATTTTTGGAAGTAGCATTGCCTATTTATGGCAGGCTGCGACTTCATGTAGCTTCATTGATTTTGAAGAAGCAAAGTGACACATTTTTTAGTGTCAACAAATGCCCCATCGAGGTGCAGCGACAAGTTGCTTAACTTTTGTAGTCGATGTGCCTCGAAGAGATTTTTCGAAGGAGAGCTTGTGACTTGACCAAGAGTCTTTGAGCAGTCTTTCTTTTGGTATTTGTAGCCTTTTGAGCTTCCAGGGGAATTTTATGGTAGTGAAAGGGATCACATACCATCTCGAGGCAAAGTTTTGAAGATGACATCAGGGATGTGGATTTGGGTTTTGACCTTGTGACCTAACAAGCTGTATGTGGCAGGTTAGGGGGTCGGGTTTGGTTTTGACCGTGTGCCCCAACAAGCTGTATGTGGAATGTTAGGAGGTCGATTTTGGTTTTGATCTTGTGACCTAACAGGCTATATGTGGCAAGTTAGGGGATCAGGTTTTGGTTTTTGGTTTTGGTCTTGTGACCTAACAAGCTGTATATGGCAAGTTAGGGGACCAGGATTTGGTTTGGATTTTTGTGGAATGTCAATTTCAAGATTTTGGCTCAATTTGGTATATGAGGCTGGATGGTTTGATTTTTGGAAGCTCATGGGCTTGGAATCCTTTTTTTCTATGGTCCAATCAACTCAAAAGACGCATGGAACCATTTTTGTATGCTCTTGGTAAGACGGATTTCTCTTTGACTAAAAACCCAAATTTTTTTTTTAGTGCCTAGGTGGTCAAACCTGGCTCATATGGGCTAACCCATGGGACCTTAAGCTTTTGAAATGACTTAGATCTCATATGGTGTCATTTTTGTAAAGAATATCTAAAAATATCTCCTTTGGAAAGAGAATATCTAATAATATCTTTACTTGGAGAGAATATCTCATGTTCCCTTTATTTTGGGAGAGAATATCTCAAGATATCTTTCCTTGAGAGAGAATATCTCAAATCTTTTATCTTTTGGGAGAAAATCTCTCATTGATTTCTTTTTGGGAGAGAATCCCTCGAGATATCTTTTTTTTGGGAAAGAATCTTTCTAATTTCTTTCTTTTGGTATGGTTACTAATTAGTAACACTTACCTCTTTCTTTTTTCCTTCTTTGGTTTGCTCTCTTCTATAAAAGCAAGGAGGAGGTTGGATCTCTTGCTCTTATTGCTTTCTTTTGCAACAATCCCAAGAGGGCTTTAAGACCAAGAGTTCTTCTTCTTCAAGATCTTCAAGACTTTTCTTCTTCTTCTCCATCAATGGCTTTAAGTAAGTTCTCTTTTTCAAGAAAACTCCATTGTAGGAAATAGGATGATAGAAAAAGTTCTTTCTTTTTTTTTGTTTCTTTCTTTTCTTTTCTTTTTTTTTCCACGTGTTTTTCCCTTCTTTTTTTTACACGTGTTTTCCCTCTTTTTTTTTCATGCTTTCTTTTCTTTTTTTTTTTTGTCTGTGACTTGGTTTGCTAACATTTTTCTTGTCAGCTGACTTGCCACAGGATTCCGATGACTTTGAACCATCGATGGACGCAAATGTTGATGATGCTTCCGATGAGTTCATGGAGGAAGAGAGTCTTCCGCCAGTCGTCGAAGAAGGTGTTTTGTAGTAATAACCCTGATAATGATTTTCAAACAGGATCATATTCATACCTTTTTGTGTTTCTTTGGCAGGTTTTGAAGTGACAGAGGAGAGTCCGTCGCTTCCTTCAGAACCAGAGCAAGAGATGCCAGAGGTCGATCCAGAGGTAGAGACTCCTGGGACCAGTTCTGACACTGTTGAGGAGATACCTCGTGCTAAGATTCCTCCCTGAGCAGCTCCAACTGGAAAGAGTTCTTTTATTACTCTTCCAACGGGTGATGACATGAGCAGCCGACCAACAGAGCGGGGCGAATCTTCAGCTGGGCCATCTCTTCTTTTTGTGAAGAAGGTGGTGGTGCGGGTTCTGAGCTCTTGGATTGAGACTCTCCTTTCTGGGCACTTGGATGTCGGATTTGGCATGATCCAGCATGTGCAGGAGATTCTCAGTGATGCCGAAGAGGTTGGTCTGGATGTCACAGGTGCCAGGGCGATCGTTGATAGGATCATTGCACTGGGTGACAAGTGGTTTGAGACCATGGGTTTTGCTGACGACCAGTTCTTCAAGGAGATGTTCCTGGACCCTGCTGATAAAGCTAAGTCTGACCTGAATGAGGCTACACAAAGCAGGAGGCAGATAGTCCGAGAGAAGAACTTAGAAGAGCTAGCCATCATTGGGCTGACACATGACCTTAAAATCCTTGATAGGGAGGTCGATGAGGCCAGAAAACGTCTTGAGCATTTGAAGGCACAAGTCGCTGTCAAGTGGGCTGCTATAACAGAGGCTCGCGACAGGGAGAGTGCTCTGATTCGCCGGGTTACAGATAATGATCCAGTTCTTGAAAGGAAATTTCAAGAGGACAAACAATAGCGAACTGCTCGGGATAAGCTTCCCGGTGTGAAAGAAGGGTTTACAGCCCACCCAGCATCTCATGGCAAGTTCCTGAAGAAGCGTGCCCTGGAATCCCTGACGGCTGAGGCCAAAAGTTTGCTTGAGGAGCTGAAATCTTGGCTGGAGACCATCTTTGGCTGAGCTTTTGATTTTTGAAGTAGATACTATCCTTCTTTTTTTTTGTACTCTTTTTTTTGTACTCTTTTTTTTGTAGTGTTTGTGAACACTTTTTTTTTAGTACCGCATGTATTTTTTTGGTACTCTTTTTTTTTTCCCTACGCTCACTTAAATCTTTCTGTGATGAAAACAATTGCTAAATGGGCTGCTTTTTTTTTTTTCCCTACGCTCACTTAAATCTTTTTTTTTTGTGAAAGCAATTGCTAAATGGGATTTGATCAAAAGCTTGTCATTTTGTGAAAATCTTTTGTCAAATGATTGTTTTGGCATGGGAGCCAGATTTTGGTGGCATTGATAGCCAATTTGTGGCATTAATAGCCGAGTTTGTGGCATTAATAGTCGGGTTTTTTGAAAGCCAAGTTTTAATTTGTGGCATTGATAGCCGGTTTGTGTTGTGGCATTGATAGCTGGTTTGTGGCATTTATAGCCTGTTTGGTTTTCAAAAATGCAAGTATCGACTAAAAGTCGCCTCCCTGCTGAATGGTCTTGCAAGTATTGATGGAATGTCGCATCCTTGCTCATTCGGTTGCGAGTATCGATGGAATGTCGCATCCTCGCGGATTTGGGTGCAAGTATCGATGGAATGTCGCATTCTTGCTTTTCAAAATTTTTTGATTTTGCGGGTACTGACTTGATGTCGTTTCCCCACGATTTTTGAAATTTGTGGTTTTCTCGAACCTTTGGGTTATGGATATCAACTGAAATGTTGCGTCTCCATGGCTTTTAGGTTTTCTTGAACCTTTGAAATTTGGGTTGTGGATATCAATGAAATGTTGCATTTCCACGGTTTGGATTTTGCAAGTATCGACGAAATGTCGCTTCCCTGCGATTTTGGAAGTGTCGAACGTGGTTCGCATGCTTCCGATTTGTGCGAGTATCGACTAAGCGTCGCTTCCCCGCGGTTTTTGAAATTTTTTTTTTTGTTTAAAGACACGAGGGTCATAAGTTTTGACCTAAAACCATTTAGGCGGTAAAAGGTAGGGTGGACTCGGGTGGAAATCCCTGAATCCAGATTTTGTTTCAAACCATGAATTTTGGGTTCAAGGGTTGAAAATTTTGGTCAAGTTAGGGAAAGGTTCCTAAACTTGGGTTTTTTTTTAACAATGAAACGATGAAAGTAAGCATTGTTTAAATTTCTAGAAATTTCAACATTTGATATGAAAATTCTAAAAAAAGGTGGGTTTAGCGAGCGTGTACCTGGAAACCGGTTTTGGCCGTACAGGCATTGCTCTTACCCAGTTAGGGTAAGTCTTCAAGGGTAGTACCGCTTTAAGAACTTGCCGTTGATGGGCAGCATACTATTTGTCACCCTCCATGTTTAGGAGTGCGTATGCGCCGTTGAAGAAAACCTTGTCAATGACGTAGGGTCCCTCCCATTTTGGCTCAAATTTGCCTTTGGACTTGTGAGCGAAGACCATTGGTCTTTTTACCGCAAGAACCAAGTTACCCTTTTTGTTGGCGCGTTGCCTGATCTTTTTGTCGAAAGATCCTGTCATGCGTGCTTGGTAAAGTTCAATGCTTTGTTGAGCTTCGAGCCGTCTCTCATCGAGATTGTCCAGCTCATGGAGTCGCAATTTGACATTGCTTTCTTGAGTCATGTCATTTTGCAAGGATACCCTCAAGGAAGGAATTTGTACTTCCAAGGGCACGACAGCTTCGCATCCATAGACCAAGGAGAATGGTATGCTATGGGTTGGTCCTCGAACGGTGGTTCGATAGGCCCACAAAGCTTCAGACATTTTATCGCTCCGGTCTCTTTTGTGACTAGAGATCATTTTTTTGAGGATTTTGCAGAGTGTCTTGTTGAAAGCTCCTGCTAATCCGTTTGCTGTCGGATTGTATGGAGTCGAAGGACAGCTTTGGATTTTGTATTTGTCGCAGAACCTGTAGAATCGATGATCCCGGAATTGTTGTCCGTTATCATGGATGAATCTTTTGGGTATGCCGAAATCTTTTGGGTATGCCGAAATGATAAATGATGTTGGTGCGCAGGAACTGAAGGACTGATGAGGTCTTCATATCGTTGAGCGCAAATGCTTCTAACCACTTGGAGAAATAATCTGTAACGGCGAAGATGAAGCGATGACCTTTGCTTGAAGGGGGAGAAATAGGACCTATGATGTCCATACCCCAGGCTTCGAAAGGCCATGAAATTGCTGTAGGATGTAGCCATTCTGGAGGCATGTGAATGTAATCTTCATGAACTTGGCATTGTTGGCAGCGTTTAGCAAATTGCATTGCGTCAGCTACCATGGCAGGCCAGTAATAACCTAACCTTTTTATCTGATCATAGAGCTTGGGACCAGCCTGATGAGCTCCGCAAAGACCAGCATGAACTTCTTTGAGTGTTTCTTCAGCCTCTTGTTGTGACAAGCAGCGTAGAAGTACTCCGTTGAAGGATTTCCTGTAAAGGATTTTTGAAGGAATATCCAAATGCAAGCTTGGGGTTCGCCTTTGGATGCTTACCCGTTCTTTTGGATCTTCAGGTAGGATTCCAAACATAGTGTAATCAATGAACGGATCCCTCCGGTCGCCGATTGAAGGTTGAAGGATTGAAATCCGACTTCCAACCACTTGGTGGCATTCAATAACTGCTTGATGTGTGTTAAGAAGAGGAAGGATTCTTCTTTCGCACACTGTGATTTGCATGTTTTCCCCTTCCTGGATTGCCATAGATGCGGCAAGTCCAGCCAGGGCATCTGCACGTATGTTTTCACCTCTACGAATGTGGGTGATGTGACAGATGTCAAACTTTTGCAGAAGCGATTGTGCCTTGTTGTAGTAAGGCAGCATATCAGGCTTCTTGACTTCAAATTTCTGACTCATCTGGTTGACGATCAGTTGAGAGTCTCCAAAGACTTCCAGCATGGTGATACGGATTCGATGGCTAGTTCCAATCCTAGGATCAAAGCTTGATATTCAGCTGCATTGTTTGTGCATGGTTCCAGTAGCGAGAAAGCATATGGAATCATATATTTATCGGGGCTAACAAAGAGGATGCCAACTCCCGAGATCAGCTGTCTTTTTTCATTTGTCCTGGTTGCACTGTCAAAGTACATGCCCCAGGAGGCACTTTGTGAGAAAGTCTCCACATTGTAGACTGGTTCGTCTGGGAGATCATCTCCGAGTGGAGAATCTTTAGGCAATGGATGCTCTGCGAGAAAGTCTGCTAGAGCTTGTCCTTTGATTGTCTTTTGCGGTACATACCTAATATCAAATTATGATAGAAGGATGGACCATTTTGCCAGTCGGGCATTGAGAGAACCTACTTTTGTGACAAGGACCTTCAAGAGGTTGACCCTTGAGACCAGGTAGTCTGTGTTGGAAAGCAAGTAGTGACGCAGCTTTTGTATAGCGAACATCACTGCAAGACATTCTATTTCGACTGGAGAGTAGCGATGCTCTGCACCTACTAGCATGCGGCTGAAGTAGTACAGAGCAATTACTTTTCTTTCATCATTTTCTTGTGCAAGCAGAGCACCCAAAGAGTGATCAAGGGCTCTTGTGTACAAGATGAATGGTTTTCCAGTGGTAGGAGCAGCTAACACTGGAGGTTTGATCAGGTATGACTTGATATCTTGGAATGCAGCTTCACAGTCAGCATCCCATACAAAGTTTACACCTTTTTTCATCAACCGGGAGAATGGACGGCATTTCCCCGAAAGATTGGAGATGAACCGTCTGATGTAGGCCAATCTCCCTTGAAGCCCTTTGAGTTCTCTCAAGGTTCTTGGAGAGGGCATTTCTAGAATGGCTTTGACTTTAATGGGGTCAAGCTCTATTCCAGCTTTCCGAACTAAGAATCCGAGGAACTTACCCGACGAGACGCCGAAGAAGCATTTCAAAGGATTCATTCGCAGTTTGTGTTTGCGAAGTCAGGAGGAAGACTCTCGAAGTCTTCAAGATGATCTTCCTTTCTTTTGCTTTTGACGGCGAGGTCATCAACGTAACATTCAACCGTCTTGTGCTGCATATCTTGGAATATTTTCATCATAGCCCTCTGATATGTGGCACCAGCATTTTTCAGACCAAATGGCATGACAGTGTAGCAATACATGCCAAATGGAGTCCGAAAGGATGTATGTTTTTCATCCTCAGGATGCATCTTTATCTGATTGTAGCCAGAGAAACCATCCATGAATGTCATTCGCTCGAATCCACAGGTATTATCAATCATTACCTCTGGTATGGGGAGCGGAAATTCATCTTTAGGGCATGCGCCATTCAGGTCTCTATAGTCAATACAGACCCTGATCTGCCCGTTTTTCTTTGTCACGGGGACAATGTTGGCCAACCATTCAGGATGTTGTTCCTCACGGATGAAGTCGACGCTTTTGAGTTTTTGAACTTCTTGTTCAATTTTATCCATCACATCTGGACGGAATCTTCTTTGGCCCTGTTTGACAGGCTTGATGTCATCTTGAAGATTGAGTTTATGGACTGCTATTTTGGGGTCTAAGCCAGGCATTTCAGCATAAGACCATGCAAAGCAATCAACGAACTCATGAAGAAAGGCGATATACTCGGGTAACTCATCATCCTTTATATTCTTGCTTATGAATACAGGACGTGGGTTATCAGGTGTTCCCAAGTCTATCTTTTGAACAGGATCTTCCGTTGGAAGGTCCGAAGGTGGTTCATCCACAATATTTTCGAAGGATTCCAGCTCGACGAAACCTTCTGGGGTTTCAAGGGCATTTCCAGACCAAGGTTTTGTTCCTTTCCACGGGTCTTCTTGATCGGCAATTTTCTCAAGGTTTGCTATGAGATGATCCCAATCGCCTGTTGAAACCGGGTCGAAGTAGGGTACTTCTTTTGGAGATGGGGATTCTTCTGGGTCAGAAGACTACATGTCTGTGCCATCGGACAACTCCTCTTCATTGTCAGAGAAATCGTACCAATTGGAAGAGCTTCCTGGATCTTTGTCAGGTGACTCATCGAAGAGATATCCAGGGAGATCGATGTCTTCATGGATACGAGATGTTGAGGCTTGGTCAGTAAATTGACTTTTAAGCTTTTGTGTCAACTGTCTCAGGGGAGTGTTGGGATCATACCCTAGAATGAAGACTTTTCTACATAGTTGTGAGACCCCGACCCCCAATCCCTCTGTTTAGTATTGTTTTAATCGTGGTTTAGCTTTTAAATGAGATTTGAGTTGGTTTGACCTTGTTTCTGAGTTTGACTAGATTTTTTCATAGACTTTGAGATTTTGAGGACCGTTGACTTTTGGTTTGACCCGGTCCATATGATATGTATTTTTATGAGAAATTACTTCTGATTTCTAAAAAATTATGAATTTGGTGTATTTTGACTCATTTTATGAAGTTTAACAACTTTCATGTTTTGACCATTTTGATTTGATGATCAGAAAATGCGTTTTTCGAGAAAAAGGGCAAAACTGACCTTTCACACTAAATCTGTCCATGAATTTCGAAAATTTCATAAATTGGGGAAAATATACTTTTTGGAAAGTAGAAATTTCGCTGATCGTTTTTGTCTTCTTCGTCGTTTTCATTCGGGGCCCGCAAATATCACTTTCAGCCTTGTGAAGATCGGGGCCCACAAACCCATCTTATAAGAAGGGGAACCCATCTCTTCTCCTTCATTTTCGTATCCAGCAACTTTTGGCTGAGGGAGAGGGCTCCTTCCTTTCTAGCCATCTCTCTCTCCTTTTTGCAAGCTCTCTTCTTGTGTGCCAAGGGGAGGTTTGATCTCACCTTCTTCTTCCTCATCTCTCAAGCATTCCAAAGACCCTATTTTCAAGATCTTTGAGCTAGAGCAAGGCTCTCATCTAAGCCCTTCTTCTTGTTTGGATCACCCAAAGGTTAGCAATGGTTTTCCTTTCATGAGATCTTTGTTTTTCAAACCTCTTGGAGTATTTCTCTCACATATGCAATGGGTTTTCATGGAAATTTACAATGGATTGGTTTTCTAGGGTTTCTTTTGAGCTATTTTGGGGGTTTTGTGATCTTGGAGCTTGAGGCACTAGAACTTTGTTTGAGGAGTAATATTGCTCCCATCTTGACTTAAGGCAAGCGGATTTCCAATTAATATGATGTTTTCTCTCATTTGGTTCTATTTCATGATTTTCTTTTCTTTGTGTTAATCTTCTTTAATCTATGGGTTTATTTTGATGGAATGGATAATGTTACATTGATTTCAATTTATATTATTGTCTTACCATGCATTGGAAGTGTGTTTTCACTTTGGCTCTCTAAGAAATTTCGCTTCCTTGTATTAAAGATGGGTGCTTAAGGTAGAGGAGAAAAACTTTGATCTTTAAAAAAGTATTGTTTTGGGCTGATTTAGATGATTATGAATGGTGATTTGATGAATTTGTGAGGTCAAGGAAGGGCCCCAATATTCTTGGAAAATTGTAGGAATGAAAAGAAATGGAAATGATCAAGAAAAAATGGAAAAAGGGATGAAGAAGACACTGCCGGGCTGGACTGGGCAGGCCCAGTCCGCTCGAGCGACCCAACTACTGTCTGGGCTCCGCTCGAGCGGACCTGGGTTCGCTCGAGCGAACCCAGCCCAGCTTGGGGGGCTCGGGTCAGCCTGTTCTTGGCCCATTCAAAAATCTGTTTTGTGGGCCTGTTCAGGTTAGTTTTGGGCTGTTTTAAAAATCAGTTTTGTGGGCCATTAAAGGTCTAGTTTGGGTTGTTCTAAAAATCAGTTTGGTGGGCCACTAAAGGTCTAGTTTGGGTTGTTTTAAAAATCAGTTTTGTGGGCCATTAAAGGTCTAGTTTGGGTTGTTCTAAAAATCAGTTTTGTGGGCCATTCAAAGTTAGTTTTCAAGGGCTGTTTTAAGATATACTTTGTGGGCCATTCCAGGATTAGTTTTGGACTGTTTTAAAACTTGTTTGGTGGGCCATTCAAAGATTTGTTTTGGGCTGTTTTTAAGACCTGTTTTGTAGGCCATTCAAAGATTAGTTTTGGGCTGATTTTAAGAATTGTTTTGTGGGCCATTCAAGGAATAGTTTTGGACTGTTTTAAGGATTGTTTTGAGCCATGTTTAAAGGGCTGTTTTGGGTTAAATGAGTAGACTGTTTGGGCTCGGTTTAAGGCCAGCTATGGGCCTGTTTTTAAGAGTTTTGACATTACTTTTGATACTTGGAAATTTGTGAAATGGGAATGATATGAGAATGAGTGTATGTGAAATTACCCGGGAATCGTTCGAGTCTCAATGCGCACTTTATCATTTAAATATTATGGATTTTCATTGGCATCAAACGCACTTTTTATTAATCAATGTTTAAAGGTTAAATGTGCATTGAGATGGTTCCTTGGCAAGGCATTAAGTCATTCTCCACTATCCATTCCATTTCAAGTCAGAACATGTATTTGTATTTGTATTTGTATTTGTATTTGTATTCTTGGGTAAACTAATTTAAATAGCATCGGTGATTTGTTATAAAATCATGTGGTTTCCCATGTTCGAAAGGGTTGATCGTATGATTTTATACAAATCACTTTGATGTGTATCTGAACGGTTTACCATGGATATTCGTATGTTTTCTCCGATTCGATTTGAAAAGAGATTGGAGTATGTTCGTCACATTCGGGATTTCTTCGATGAGACTATTGTTTTGATAAGGCTAGTATTTGAAAATAAAAACCTCGAGGCAAGACGGGGCTAGAGCTTTGTAGTGCGAGCCCATGAGCCAAAGAGGCTATGATTTCGAAAATAAAACCTCGAGGCAAGACGGGGCCAGAGCTATGTGGTGTGAGCCCCTGAGCCAAAGGGATTAGTATTATGGTTTGATTCGTATCGGTTCGAGTTTTGAAAACTAAAGGCACCACTAGGCTTAGGTCACCTTGTCGGGCTGATCACCCGGCTTGGGATCTTTAATTTGTCCGCCAGCTGCAGCTTGGATTCTGTCTGTACCGACCATGGCAACGGTTTTATCTGCCGGTCCCATTTGTATGGCTACGGTTCTGATTTTTGGTCTGCCGGTCCCATTTGTATGGCTACAGTTCTGATCCTATTTCTAGTACCACGTTCAGTGGCTACGTTTCTGTCTGCTCTTATTACTTCGGTAATAGGAGGATTTAGTTATTTGTGGTCGCCAAGGTTTTATCTGCATATTACTTTATTTTATGATTCTTGTGGGTTATACTCTTTATGCGTTGATTTGGTTAACGTTTACGATATCGATCATTTATCATATTGTAGCTATTAGTCAGGATTTGAAATGTATTTCCGACTATTAAATGTTTTATTAGACTGTTCCTTTATTTGTTTTGATACTTATGTTCGGTCCTTCGAGCGTTTTGGCATGCTTTATTGTCATTATTGTTTAGACTATTTATTCGGTTTTACGATGATTTCATCAGGTTTTACGAAGGTTCTTTTGTTTCATATTACTTGTTTATTTACTTGCCAGACCGTCGTGTCTGACCTTGTTTGTTTGGTGCCAGTTTCTTCTTTTCTGTTTTTAGGTGTTTGATCAGAGGAGGCGGTGGGACCGCCGGTCTGACGTGAGAGGCTGCCCACTGATATCATCCAGATGTCAAGTTTGGCACCGGAGTTCGTATCTAACACTTGGGGTAGTATGACACTAGTTGGATATTTGTATGGCTTTGTTAGCCTTTTTCTTTTGGGTTTGTAATCAAGACATTTGTTAATTGTAATTTGAATATGTGGGAAATAATAGATTTGTTACTACCAGCTCAGTGTTCTCTGATGTATGTTTTATGCCAGTCTGATTATTTGATGGCTTTATGATATTGGTTGCGTGCGACACGGAACCCGATGGCCACGGATTCCGAGTCGTAACACCATGTTTAGCTTCCGCGAAAATATACTCCGATCGTGGTGGAATTTGATTATCCTCATTCACGCGGATCTTGGGAAACATAACAAAAGTTTCAAATTTATCCCAAAATTTCGCACCCCGAGGTCGGATCACTGCAGGGCCCGGTTTCGGGGTGTGACAATAGTAGTAGAGTCTCCAATCTTCCAGCTGGCTTTTGGTCAAGATGGGCCCCAATGGTGTGAGAATACCACGTCCTTCTCCCAAACCAACTGGGTTTTGAGCGTCATAGCCCATTTTCTTCATAATAGCTTATGCCACAGAACTATATAAGGATAGTTGAGGCATACCTTCATTTTGGAAATGTTCAAGCATGGAGTTTGATGAAGAAGCATCCGATATATGGAAGAAGATTGGGTTTTCCTTTGCTGAAGTTGCTGGAACAACGAAGGAAGATAACGTAGGATCTTCTATGTCAAAAGTTATCTTCATTGGAGTAAGAGCAGGCTGAACTTGCTGAGTATCAGCTTGGCTTGACGATGTGTCGTCTTCTGGCTCTGAATCCGAATCCGTGTCTTGCATGATAGACACGGAAGAGACAACAAATTTGCCCCCAGACTTTTGCTTTGCCTTCTTCACTTTAGTTGTGATGACTAAAGGCTTTGAAGGTTTGAGGGAGATGATGAAGGGAGTTTGAATGCTCTCTTCGGATTTACCGGATGGTTTGTTTTCTTTCGGTGATTGTTGAGGAGCCTTGCCTTTATCTTTCTGGAGATTTTCGACAAAGGGTGATGTTTGCTTCTCCTCTTCTTCTTTCTCACCTTCATACATCTGTGAGTCTGCGAAGTGGACTTCTTTACCTTTGAAGGGTTTTCTGTCCGCAAAGACTCGATGTATCATGCCGTCGTCGCCAACAAACTTGATGCATTGATGTAGAGTTGAAGGGGCAACACCATTCTCATGGATCCAGGGGCGTCCGAGAAGGATGTTGTAGCATGAAGGGGTTTTTATTGCGTACACAGTGACCTCAGAGATAAGATCACCGATTTGCAACTTGAACCTGATTTTGCTGATAGGCCTTTGAGTACTCCCATCGTATCCAAAGATAGATACAGATGTGTGGCTCAGCTTGCTGGGTGGGATGCCCAACTCTTCGAGAGCCAAAGTGGAGATGAGGTTGAGTGCAGAACCTGGGTCGATCTGAACTCTGTGCATAGGCATTTCCTTGATGTACCCTGTGAAGTACAGGGGTCGGTTGTGCCTTGTTTCGCCAAGTAGGAGGTCATCCTTAGTGAAGGCGATGGTTGCACTGGCCGCCTATTGAACCGAGAGGCATTCAATGCATGATCCCTCAGTTTTCTTCTTTTCTCCCTTTGAGGAAGCTTCTGAGTTTTTTACCCGGTAGTCCATTTCAATTTGGAGGACTTGCGGGGCATTTTTGTCGACATCCTCATTCAGCTTTTGTAATTCTGAAATGAGATTATCATGAGTGTACGGAGACATTCGCAATAAATCCAGGATGTGCAGACATGCATGTATGTGCTTCAAGTGTTCAATCAAGTCATACTTGAAAGCCTCCTTAGGGCCTGCATGTTCATCATTGTTGCCACTAGGGGCGCTTACAACATCTTTTCCCGAAGGATTTACATATGTAAAGGAAGATTTGTTGTAATTTTTATGGTAGTCCCGGCCAGAGCGGGTGCCTCTACCAACTTCGAGAGCTTCTTGAGAAGGGTCTTCGTTTGGAAGATTGTCTTCAGGATAAAGAGGCTGTCATTTTTCATTTGCTGAGGATGTATCAGCAACAGAGTTTCCATCCTCAGTGATTGTGTTGCACGGAGCATTTTCCTAGAATAATTCCTGAACAACATCCAGCAACCTTTCTTCTTCGTTGACCAATTCATCATCCCAAGCATCAATAGCTGGGGATTCTTCAGTCAGGAAGGGTGTGAACTTTGAAGTCACAGTCTCATGAGAAGAAACCTGAGAGGGTGTCGTCTCAGTGAAAGTCACGGAGATGAGGTGGCTCCAGAGGATACATTGCTAGGAGTCGTTGGAGTGTAAGTGATCTCATCAAACGATGCTTCGGAAGAGTTATAATCCCGAATTATCACATTACAGGAAGCTCTGACAGGAGACGTTGTCTGATTAGAGTCAGACTCTGTTGGATATCGCGATCACTGAGAGGGGGGGGGGGGGGGGAATCAGTGATTTCTAAAAACAGGTCCAATTCAACAACAAAACAAGTCAAACCACACAATGACACCAGATTTAACGTGGTTCACCGAAAGGCTACGTCCACGGTTCAAAGACTATCCGAACACCAATCCGGGACAGATCTGAATCTTATTTAGTCGCACCAACGACAAAGAGCACCAACCCTTAGTTTCAGATAGCACCAACTATCTAGGAAGCACCGACTCCCTTTACAATTTATCTGTACCCACAGATAGGATCACCAAACCCCAAACACCAAGCACCAACTTGATGTAAAATAGAATAGAAGATAAACTCTGTCTACAGCCCTTCCCCTCTACAATTCTCTCTCTCTCAATCTCTTACAAATTGAAATTAAAGCATAAACAGAGAGACACTTAACTCATGGACGAATCACCATCTTCAAGAGCAGAATCTCGTCCACAGTTGCTGTAGAAAACGTCAGATAATGCAGCAACACAGCAACACAGCACCAGCACTCTCTTCTCTCTTCTCTTCTCTTCTCTTCTTTCTCTCTCTGGTGTCTCTTTAAGAACGACCCTTACATGCCTTTATATAGGTTATAGTAACCCTTAATTGTATTCAAAACAGGCTACAATTCGTTTAGAAAGAGTCCCAAACAAATTAGATAAGAGTGCTGAATTTTCGTGTAAGACTTCTGTTTCTGCGCAACTCTGATCCCGTGCTCGGTCGACATCATGCTGTGCTCGGTCGACATCATACACTGTCTAGAATCAGACAACTTTCGTGCTCGGTCGACATCCTGGGGTCCCGGTCGACCGAAGACACACTGTGTCACGAAAATAACTGAGAGGTGCCTGAATCTGTTTCTGCAGGTTTCTTCTTGCTCGGTCGACCGCATGGGGTGCCCGGTCGACCGAAGACTCTGCTTCAGGAATTCTGAATTCCTGACTGTTTCAATTCTGATTCTTCTTTTCAGCTCTATCAACACTAGCCTACTATCATCATGCTTGTGACAATGTGTTGACAATAATTCCAACTCAAATCAATACTTGAGATACTATCTTCTTCAATTCATCAAAAGACTCTCAAGTCATCTCAAATTCCAACAATCTCCCCCTTTGGAATTGTTGGCAACACTATTGGAACTTCAACACTCACTTGGAACCAATTCTGAAATTCTGAAATAACAACCATGCACTGTCAACATTCTCCCCTCCCCCTAGCTTTCATAGCATAACATTTCTCCTTGCTATCATAGCATAACATCTCTCCCCCTTTGACAACAAGTCCAAATGGACCAAACCGAGGAGCGAATAGGATATACAATGAATGCATTGCTCCCCCTTTCAAGCACAACTCCTACGGTTTAGGAGAGTGAGTAACTCCTAACTTTTTCCGGAGATACTCGAAGACTTCCTTTGGCAGAGGTTTCGTGAAAATATCAGCCACTTGCTCAGTTGTTGGAACATATTCCAACTTTACCTCTCCATCAGCAACTTTATCTTTAAGAAAATGATAACGAATTGCTACATGCTTTGTTCGAGAGTGCTGAACAGGATTCTTAGATATATGAATTGCACTCGTGTTGTCACATAGGATCGGCGTAGGATCCGTTGTAGGAACTCCTAGATCAGAGAGCATTTGCCGCATCCATAACACTTGCGTACAACAAGTTACTGCTGCAATATATTCCGCTTCCGCTGTCGAAAGGGATACTGAGTCTTGCTTCTTACTATGCCAAGCAACTAATCTTTCTCCAAGATAAAATGCGCCGCCGCTAGTACTCTTGCGATCATCTACGCATCCAGCCCAATCGGCATCAGAATATGCAACAAGAGTGAAGGATTTTCCTTTGGGATACCAGATACCAAGCTCCATAGTACCTTTCAGATATCGAAAGATTCTTTTCACTGCTGTAAGGTGCGTTTCAGTTGGTGCTGCTTGAAAACGTGCAACCATACATACTGCTTGTAGAAGATCTGGTCTTGTAGCAGTCAAGTAGAGCAAGCTTCCTATCATAGAGCGATAGGTGGTATGATCAACGGACGAGGCCTTATCATCTTTGCTAAGCTTCGTGTTCGTTGACATTGGTGTGCTCACTGGCTTGCTGTCTTCCATATTGAACCATTTCAGCATTTCCTTAATGTACTTCATTTGTGATATGAAGATGCCATGTTTCAGCTGCTGCACTTGTAAACCAAGAAAGAACTTTAGTTCTCCAAGCATCGACATTTCAAATTCTTTCTTCATCTCTTCAGCAAAATTCCTGCACATCTCCTCATCATTGCCACCAAAGATTATGTCATCAACATAAACAATGACAACCAACTGTTTGCTTAACTCAGTTTTGACATACAGATTGCTATCAACCATTCCTTTTCCAAAACCGATCTTTCGGAGATAGAGATCCAGCCTTGCATACCATGCCCTTGGCGCTTGTTTCGGTCCATAAAGAGCCTTTTTCAACTTGCACACTAGATCTGAATTTTTGCTGATGAGAAAACCATCAGGTTGCTCAATGTAGACCTCTTCTTCAAGTAAACCATTCAAGAAAGCTGACTTTATGTCCATCTGAAATACCTTGAAGATTTTGTATGCTGCCAATGCAAGAAACATACGAATAGCTTCCAGATGAGCCACCGGTGCAAAGGTCTCTTCAAAATCTATGCCTTCAACTTGAGCATAGCCTTTACAAACCAACCTTGCTTTGTTTCTAATGACTTGACCATCTTCATTCAGCTTATTCCGAAAGACCCATTTAGTACCAATAACATTCTTATCAGTAGGTCTAGGAACAAGTTCCCATGTGAAGTTCTTTTAAATTTGCTCCAACTCCTCATGCATAGATTTCAACCAACTTTCATCGAGACTGGCTTCAGCCACAGTCTTGGGTTCAATGATGGACACAAGTGAGTAATTGCTAACTACACTTTGTCTAGTTTGAACGCCTGCCTTAGGATCTCCAATGATTTGATCCTTAGGGTGTTGCTCTACCCAAGTGCTGTGCTTCTTAGGTGTAGTATCTTCTGAGTCATCCTTTGATTTCTCAGAATCATTAGATTCAGCCATCTCATCATCAATCTCACTCGAGTCCTTATAAACTGGACTGTCATTATGAGTTGCACTCTTTGGTTCAATATTCTCATCTATTCTCACATCAGCACTTTCTATGATTTTTCTGGTTCTTTTGTTAAGACACCTATATGCCTTGCTAGTAGAGGAGTAACCCAAAAATATACCTTCGTCAGCTCTTTCTTCAAATTTTCCCAGATTTTGTTTGAGCCGCTTGATGTAACACTTGCTGCCGAAGACTCTGAAGTGCTTGACTGTTGCTTTTCTTCCAAACCATAGCTCATAGGGAGTTTTGTCTTCATGTGGCCTGATCAAGCATCGATTTTGAATGTATACAGCCGTATGAATTGCCTCTTTCCAATACTTGTCAGCCATCTTGCTTTCACTTAGCATCGTACGAGCCATCTCTTGTACGGTGCGATTCTTCCGTTCCACAACTCCATTTTACTGTGGAGTTCTAGGGGCTGAGTACTGTCTTTGAATGCCATGATGTTCACAATATTTAGTGAACTCTTCAGATGTGAACTCGCCTCCACGATCAGACCTTAAAATCTTGATACGTTTTTCCAATTGATTTTCAACCTGTGCTTTAAACACTTTAAAACGATCAAGTGCTTGATGCTTATGCTTAAGAAACAATACCCATGTCATACGAGTATAATCATCAATGCATAACATGAAATACTTATCTCCATTGGTGCTTTGAGTTCGCATCGGTCCACAGAGATCAGTGTGCACTAGCTCAAGAGGTTTCTTGGAATGATGCTCCTTTGACTTGAACATAACCCTCGTTTGCTTTCCCTTTTGGCAAGAGTCGCAAATGGGATTGGAAGGCTTTTCAACTGTAGACATGCCTCTTACAGCCTTTGAATTGCAAATCTTTGACATGTTATCAAAGCTTAGATGCCCAAGGCGTTTGTGCCACAACCAACTTTCCTCTGTCCGACTCATCAAGCAGGTCTTTTCAGCTCCATCTGACAATGTATAGAGATTTCCAGCAGTTCTTGATCCAGTTGCCACTGTTTTGCCGTTGCTACTCTTCTTGATGGCAAACCCATTCTTTGTGAAGATAACTTCGTGACCCTTGTCACAGATCTGGCTCACACTAAGCAGGTTGTGTCTCAATCCAGACACATATAAGACTTCTTCCGATCTGATCTTGTTTGCCATAAGCTGAATAACACCTTTTCCGCAGATTTTGGCACCATCATTGTTGCCAAACTTCACTGAACCGCCTTCATAGTGCTGTAATTTGATGAATTTCTCTTTATCTCCAGTCATATGGCTTGAACAACCACTATCAAGGACCCATGGTGCTGCCTTCTTTTGTGCATTGAATGCCATTTGCACAATGAGAGATTCTTTGGGACTTTCTGCACTTTGCTTTGCTCTCCAAGCCTTGACTAACTTGGGTTTCTTTTCAACCTGAAATTTGTTAGCAATATGCAACCTACAATCCCTAGCCAAGTGTCCATAATTATAGCACTTATGGCACTCAATTTTGTGGCTACTTAAGATTGAAAAAGGATTCCTAGTCACAAATGGGCTGTTTCTTACATAGAATTTGCAATCAGCTCTTTTATGTCCAAACATATTACAATGAAAGCAATAACCATAGAATTTGTATCTTCTTTGTGGCTGGTTAGTCTTCATTACCTTTCTAACAGGAATGGACTCCTTTCTAGGTTGAGTGGGCTTCATAGAGTTAGAAGGTGCAGTGACTTGCTTCACAAACTCTTTCTTTTCAGGAGGTGCAATCTTAGAGGATTCACCTTTCTCAAATCCTAGACCAAATCTGAAGTGGGCAGGTCTTTGAACTTTCAGTAGTTCATCGAGTTTCATAGTCCCTTCAATCGCTTGGAGCGCTTTGAGTTTTTTGCTATTTTCCAAATTTTCAGCCTTTGCTCTAGCGATCTCAGTTTCAAGTTTCATAGCCTCTTCCTTTTTGATACTTATTTGGTTTTCAAGGACTTCTACCATTCTTTTATATTCTTCTACTTGAGTTTTCAAAGCAATAATAGAACTTTCAGATTCATGGAGAAGTTTCAGATTTTTCTTACTTGTTTTGCGTTCCATGCTAAGCTCCTCAAGTGCGGCTATGAGTTCCTCTTCAAGATTGACTTCAGCCTCCTCATCCTCTTCCGGATCTAGCTCTTCTTCTTCTTCAACAGTGACCATGAAGAGAGCTTCGGTTGATTCATCATCATCTGAAGTTTCAGACGTGCTGTCATCTTGTTGACATAGAAAGTTTTTAGCTTTGCCCCTTTTTCTGAAATTTCTCTTTCCTTTACTCTTTTCAGCATAAGAGTCATTATCATTGTCTTCTTTTAGCGGACACTTCGCAGCAAAGTGACCAACACCACCACAATTGAAGCATTTAAAGGGTAGCTTCCCTTTGTACTTTCCATTGCTTCCTTTCTTCAGCTTTCTAACAAATTGAGCCTCAAGCTCATCATCATCAGAATCAACATCATGACCAGCAGTCTCTTTTGCCTTTTTCTGAACTTTGAAGGCCGCTTCTTTATCAGATGAAGACGTCTTTCCTATGCGCATCTCATAGGCAGTTAGAGAACCATGTAATTCATCCATGGAAAATGCATTCAGATCTTTGGCTTCTTCAATGGCTGAGACTTTTGAATCAAACCGGGGAAGAAGAGATCTTAGAACCTTTTTGACGATGACCGGCTCTTTAATCTCCTCCCCTAGTCCACGAATGTCATTCGTGACTTCATTCACTCGTTGCATATACGAGTCAACATTCTCGCTTTCCTCCATGCGAAGAGACTCGAATTGAGAGCGATGAGTTTGCAATTTGGCTTCTTTAATCTTCTCATCACCTTCATGTATGCTTTGCAACTTGTCCCAAATTTCCTTGGCTGTTTTGCATGCAATTACTTTGACAAGCTCGCTGTCCACAAGGCCACTAAAGAGTGCATTCTGCGCCTTGGAGTCGTTGTCTGCCAACTTCTTCGATGCTGTATCATTGGGTACGGTGGCAGCATTGTAACCGGCTCTGACAGCCTCCCAAACATCATAGCCAAGAGATTTGATGAAGGCTTGCATCCTAATCTTCCAAAAGGAGTAATTAGAACCATCAAACAGAGGTGCTTTCATATTCCCTGTATTGACTGCCATGTGATTTGACAAGAGATCACCCTTAGCGTATTAAACTGATCAAGGGAGCCTCGCTCTGATACCAATTGTTGGATATCGCGATCACTGAGAGGGGGGGGGGGGGGTGAATCAGTGATTTCTAAAAACAGGTCCAATTCAACAACAAAACAAGTCAAACCACACAATGACACCAGATTTAACGTGGTTCACCGAAAGGCTACGTCCACGGTTCAAAGACTGTCCGAACACTAATCCGGGACAGATCTGAATCTTATTTAGTCGCACCAATGACAAAGAGCACCAACCCTTAGTTTCAGATAGCACCAACTATCTAGGAAGCACCGACTCCCTTTACAATTTATCTGCACCCACAGATAGGATCACCAAACCCCAAACACCAAGCACCAACTTGATGTAAAAATAGAATAGAAGATAAACTCTGTCTACAGCCCTTCCCCTCTACAATTCTCTCTCTCTCAATCTCTTACAAATTGAAATTAAAGCATAAACAGAGAGACACTTAACTCATGGACGAATCACCATCTTCAAGAGCAGAATCTCGTCCACAGTTGCTGTAGAAAACGTCAGATAATGCAGCAACACAGCAACACAGCACCAGCACTCTCTTCTCTCTTCTCTTCTCTTCTCTTCTTTCTCTCTCTGGTGTCTCTTTAAGAACGACCCTTACATGCCTTTATATAGGTTATAGTAACCCTTAATTGTATTCAAAACAGGCTACAATTCGTTTAGAAAGAGTCCCAAACAAATTAGATAAGAGTGCTGAATTTTCGTGCAAGACTTCTGTTTCTGCGCAACTCTGATCCCGTGCTCGGTCGACATCATGCTGTGCTCGGTCGACATCATACACTGTCTGGAATCAGACAACTTTCGTGCTCGGTCGACATCCTGGGGTCCCGGTCGACCGAAGACACACTGTGTCACGAAAATAACTGAGAGGTGCCTGAATCTGTTTCTGCAGGTTTCTTCTTGCTCGGTCGACCGCATGGGGTGCCCGGTCGACCGAAGACTCTGCTTCAGGAATTCTGAATTCCTGACTGTTTCAATTCTGATTCTTCTTTTCAGCTCTATCAACACTAGCCTACTATCATCATGCTTGTGACAATGTGTTGACAATAATTCCAACTCAAATCAATACTTGAGATACTATCTTCTTCAGTTCATCAAAAGACTCTCAAGTCGTCTCAAATTCCAACAGACTCATCCTCGGATGTAAGAGGATCGTCTATCCAGCAATTTTCTTCATTTTCAGGAGTTAAGGGAGGATGTACCTGATGGTCTTCAGGGACTTCCGACTCTGGATTGCGAGGAGGCTCGTCCAGGTCTTGCTCTTGTTCTAGAGCGAGACACTGCAAGATCCTTGCATATTCTTCAAGATCAGGCATAGGAGCCAAATCTTCTTCTTCATCAACTCTTTGTGGCTCAACATTGTTGATTTCCACTGGAGCAATGAGGGGTGTTGGTTCAATAACATTTTCTTGTACAGCCTCTTGGTCTTCTTCATCATCAGACCAGGATTCTTGTGACTATAGGGGGTTATACCAGATTACTGGCATAAGATGAGTCTCAGGAACCCATTCTTCATCGGAGAGATATTCTCCTGTTTCAAGGGACTCCTCCCACTCATGGTGTAGTTGGATTCGAATCCATCATCGGTGTCGCTGGACTCGTATCCATCAATGGAGAATCCAACTACCGAATTGCAAGAGTATGATGCCCCCTGCGTGGCTTCTTTGAATTGAGGTGGCATGAAATCACTGAGAGTGAATTTTCTTACCCCCTTTGAAGTCTCTGGAAAGGACATTTTTGTTGCCTCCAGTGAAGCGGTTGAGGAGGACACTGCCTTTTCTTGGACTTCTTGTTTTGGCTGGGTCTTCTCTTGCCGTTTGAGCTTGAGGAGATGTTTCCTAGCCTGCCTTCACTATTGAGCTGTAGGCTTTGTTTTCACGACCTCCCAATTTTCATCTTCCAGGAGATCGGGATGTACCCATATGGGTTGTCCGTCTGGTGTCGGGTAAGGAACCAGTTCCTCGGACGCTTGGATTGTGTTTATCACCTTGAAGGAAGTAGTGATCTTCTTCTTCGGTGATTTTGATGTTTGTCTACATGTCACCATGTTGACGGAGGTAGACCCATAGTTTTTGTCAAAGGTGATGACTCCGTTTTTCCACATCTCGTTTATTTTCTCTCTCACAACGAAGCATTGATTGAGAGGATGCGAGATCATCTGGTGGTATGGACAGTACCGAGGATCGTTGGTTTTGCCAACATCACTCGGTCTTTTGGGTTCAAGCAAAGTGAGCTTGCCGTTTGCCATGAGAGCCCCGAAGATTTCATCAACATCTTCGTCAAACGGGTATTTCTTCTATACTTGTTCTTTGAAGGCATCTGAGAGTTCAGGTATCTTATCAGCAGCTTTGTTTTCAGCTTTCTTTGGTGGCTGAGGAGCTGACTTGGTCTGCACATTGAGGACCTCTTTTTTCTTTGGTTTAGAGGTTGCAATGGCGGTTGGCTCTTTTCTTGATGATTTCTGATTGTTGAGGTCTTTAATCACCGTTTCAGCTTCCATGGAAGCTTCTAGGAGTTCTCCCAGGTTCTTTGATTTGTTGCCGATGATCATGGAGCGGATTCTAGCTCTCATGTTGTTTCGGTAGATGTCGATTAGTGACGCTTGTGGTAATACATCAGAGCATTTGTATGCGATTGCTTTCCACTTATGAATGAAGTCATATGTTGACTCATTCTCCCCCTGTTTTAGGCTGCAGAGCTAAGCCATAGTAGCAAGATGATCCTCACCTTTGATGTGAGTTAGGAAGCATGTCTCTAGCATGACCCAATTTTGGATGGAGTCCTCCGGCAAAGTGGAGTACCAATCGAAGGCCGTACCTTTTAGGGTACTTGCAAAGAGGCGGATCTTGAGTGCATCTTGATCCGCGATAGCTCCCATCAAGATCTTGAAGTGGATGACGTGTTGTTTGGCTGATCCTTTCCCCGTATATGTTTGGAGAGTAGGATGCTTGAATTTTGTAGGGAACGGGACCGAGTCCATCCATAAGGGATATGGTGGCTTGATCCCATGCTCCTTGAGTATATCCTCTTCTTTTGCTTTTGCGAGGATACTGTCTACGTCCTTTTTTGTAAGGGCGCGTGACTCATTTTCTTCCCCATTTACCTCATCGTCTTGATGATTCGGAGGAGGTTCATTGTTCGCCTGATTTTGGAAGGCGAGGAGAAGGTTTTCCATCAGAGTTTCAATTCTTTGTTGGCCTTGTTCCAACTGCTGGATTCGTGTGATCGCATCATCTTGAGGTGGATTGCGGGGTGGTGGCTCAGAATTTGTTGCCAGGACGTTCATCCTTAGAGATTCAAATGAAGAAACCGTCCTGGTGACTGAGCTGGGGCTCATTCTTTTTGATGAAGAGCTTGAGGAAGGATAACTCTGCCGTCCTTTGCTTGAAGGAGCAGGGGATTCTTCTGAATGTCTTCTTGTCCTGGAGACGCTGTGGGTCATCGGACGTCCGACATGGATTTTGGATGCTGACTTTTGGTGTCTTCTGGTTTTTCCAACCATATGGACAGCAGCAACTTGGTTGGGTCTTTCTTTTTCGACCCATTTGGGAGAGACTTGAAGTGTAAGAGGCTAGGTCCTTTGCTTCTCTAGTCTCTTTTATCGATACGACGCGCGGCGGCGTATACGACGAGCAATTTGAGCTTCGGTCAGCTCTGGCTGGGCTTTGACGATGAAGGATGTGCTCCCTCGGGCGCAGCAGCTGAGCCTGTCTTCTTTGTAGCTGGGCAAGGACAGGATGTGAACCCGGTCCTTCGCCTGTTGCAGCGAAGCTTTGAATTTTTCGAGTTCGGCCCCTGTAGAGATGAAGGGTCGAACTGCAGGATTGTAGGCCTTAGCAGGTGCTTGTAGAGGCCTTGTGATGCATGATCTGATTTTGGGCTTGTAAGAACAAGCCGGCTTATGCTGGGTTGACTTGGGAGTCAGGTTAGAGATGGGTCTCTCCTCTTTCATGTAGGCAAGAGGGTAGAACTGGTTCTCCTTGAGTGGGGCCAGGAATGCTGGCTTGGTGGATGTTTAGGACCTTCTTTGTCTTGGTGAAGGTCTTGGAGACCAAGTCTTGGGATGGACCTGGTCATTTGCGGGTCGAGGCTTCGTGGGGGTGCCACAGGCTTCGGGCCTTCTGGTGCTCGCCTTTGGTGTCACGGTAGTGACACATTGAGAGGCGACCTTCTGCTTTTTGGAAGGAGTAGTTTGTTCCTTGGAAAGTGGGAATGGTCCCAGCGTCCCAAAGACGATAGTCCGGGGAGTTGAGGTCGACCCAGAGTTTAGAGAGTTGCCGAGGGAGTTGACGCTTTGGCAGCTGATGGGGAGCTTGTAGGTGCGCGTGGTTTGCTTCTGTTGAAGTATGAGCTGGTGCTTGCTCTCATCGAAAGTAATGGTAAGCGATGCTGCCATTGTTAGTTTTTTTCGAAAAATTTGTTAAACAAGACCACATCCATTAGTAATCACAAGAATATAATGATCATAAATGGGAAGTTCTATGGTATTGTCTTTTCAAATTGCTCGAGGGAGATGACCCAAGCAATATGAAGAAGGCAAAACGCCATAGAGGGTACAATTGTTCCGATCGCAGGTATGGTAAGCCCATAATGAGCGTCCCAGTGACTGCTAGAAGCAATTGTGAACCTAAATTCGACTTATCGAGAAGCAGAGCTTGCTCGATGTAAGAAGAATATAAGTTTGGAGTTACAAATGTGCCGATCGCGAAAACAGTAGACCCTGAAAGGGAGTACTAGTACCGCTAGACACAAATATTTTGAGACTGCGTCCATGAGATGAGATTCTCTATTTTGAAATGTCAAGATTAGATTCATCAAAGAGAGCAGATGGTATTCCGATCCAAATACGGTCTCAGCGATTTCCGCGAGCGCTAGTACTCAGAAGGAAATGAACCATAATTTCTCGGATCTGAATCCAAAAATGACGAGTTTTTTTTTTTTTTGAAAATCCAAGATCGGGTTCATCAAAGAGAGCAAAAGGCACTCGAATATGAATACGGGCTCAGTGATTTCCGCCAGCACCAGTGCTCGGAAAGGAGGAGACCAAAATTTCTCCAATCTGAACCGAAAATGACGGAAGTTTTTTTATTTTTTATTATTTTTTTTAAGAATTTTTTTGAAATTTTCTTTTTATTTTAAAATTTTTTTATTTTGAAAATTTTTTTATTTAAAAGACGAGAGAGTACACATAGGCCTTCTAACCCGGTCTTATAAAATTTTGATTAATAGAATTGCCCCTAGGTAAGGGTAGGATTACTTAATGAACCCGTTTGGAGGACCCTTGCCTTGAACAGTCAAGCTGTTACCACACTTTGGACAAGGCTTTTCTTGAATCAACCGTGATCAAAGAACGCAGTTGGTTTAACCTTAGTGGTCTATGTCTTTTTTTATTTTTTATTTTTTTTAGATCTTTAATGAACTCATCGAAGAGAAACGATGGCCCAAATCCTAATTCGAACAGGCTCAACATTTTTTGCGAGCACACGAACGAAAGGAAAGGATCAAAGTTTCTCAATTTTGAATCCAAAATGAGAAATCTGATTTTTTTTAATTTCTAATGAACTCATCAAAGAAAAACATTGGCCATTTCCATAATTCGATCCGGCTCAACGATTTCCGCGAGCACAGAGACGAAACGAAAAGGATCAAAGTTTCTCAATTTTGAATCCAAACTAAGAAATCTGATTATTTTTATTTTTTTTTTTGAAAAGAGAAAGAGTGGAAATAAATTCAAAGAATTAAAATTTTCCAAAAAAAATTTTCATCTCATTTTTTTTAGATGCGGAATCCAACATAGGCCACCAATTAGAAAGTAGCCAAGGAATCGAGAAAATAAATATGAGCATAGAGCAAAAGATATGATATGCAAATATTTCATTTCTAGCATCGTGTTATCAAATGAACGAGTCCCACCGGGTGTGCCAGCTTGATGGACAGCATTTCTATCGCTCGGTTCTGCCGAGGTTGCGGATGTGGGAGTCCGTTTGGGTCCGACCCTTTCGTAACCAGGGGGCAGAGGCGTGCATCAACATTTTTTTTGTGTGGGTGTGCCAGATTTTCTATTTTACTTGGAATTGCAAGTGGTGATTCGAAGATCGACCTTCACAAGTAAAACGGAAATCAACTTCTTTCAAGTTTTCCATTGCACATATATTTAAGAAAAGAGACATTTTTCTTGGTTTGCCGTGAAAGGCGATTTTTTGGCATTTATGGCCAGTTTTGGCGTTTATAGCCGATTTTGGTGTTTATAGCCGATTTTTGGCGTTTATAGCCGATTTTACAATTCTTATCAATAATGAAAGACAAGGGTTGTGATTTTTGTCTCTTTTGGAAAAATACAAACTACAATGAAAAGCAAGAAAATGAGGATCTAACTTCTCAGGAGATTGTGGAAACTCGTTCAGATTGACGGTCGCAAGCCATATGTGGACTTCGCCATCATCCATGCAGATGGGAACAGAGGATGCTCTTGGTTCGCGTGGCTTGGCTATAACCTCAGGTTTTTAGAGGACAAAGACCAAAAGGAGGTCCTATGTCCAATAAAAAACTAAGTAGACGGGCTGAAAAGCCACGTCTAAGAGATTGGAGGCAGAAGGAGAAGGCAAGGACCTTGGGGGGATACCCCCCAAGGGACTTTTGTCACCTTATAGCGGTAGTCGGTGTAGAACTTCCGCAGAGTTTTCTCTTTTTCTTTCTCTTAGATTTCTGATGCCTTTTTCTGTCTGAATTTCTGGATTTTCTGCAGTCTATCTTGCTGTTCTTTCTTCTTGGAATGCTCTCCTATTTATAGGCTTTTTGGTAGCCATTTAGGAGGGTTTATGGGCTTTTATTGTCATTAAGCCGCATAATGGGAGGAGTTATAGGAATTAATTGCTTTATTTTGTAACTCCTTTTTCTTGGCTTCTAATTGGCCGGAGGAGATTGAGGGCATATAATCGCCTTTAATCGCCATGATGGGAGGAGTTTCATGGGTTAAATGCCATGAATCTCTTGACTTGTAACTCCCGGATGCTTGCTTCTGATTGGGCCGTCCAAAGAAATGGATTAATGACTGTAATAAAGCTAGTCAATTAATCGCATTAAGTGGTCGCCGAGCAGTTGAAGAGTCGCGGGCCGTGCTGCGTCTTTTGGGATTCTTCTGGCGATGATCATCGATGGATCTTCATGTAGATCGACATCGGATGACCATATAACTTCAGGTATTGGTTGCCAACCAGGGGTCGGTGCCATCTGTTCTGTCGATTTCTCGATCGGTCGGGTAGAAAGCACACTTTTTTTTGGTTGACCGGTTGGCGATCAATGTTGATTTTGATACTCTTGATGATTGACCCATGATTTTGACGAATGTCAAAGGATTTGGTGTCTCAAAAGTATGAATTTTGGAAAATCCCAGGGGTGGGACGCTTCGAATCGCGAAAAACGAGGAAAAACGGGGCTTCCGAGGTCCTCCAGACGATCCCAGGCTCGAGGGTCGCCGGTGACCCTGGGCCTTGATGGACCGCGCTCCTGCCTGGTCCTACCGAGGTCGGCGGACGTGGGAGTCCGTTGGGTCCGACCCTTTCGTAACCGGGGGGCAGAGGCGTGCATCAACATTTCTTTTGTGTGGGTGTGCCGGATTTTCTATTTTTACTTGGAATTGCAAGTGGTGATCCGGAGATCAACCTTCGCAAGTAAAAAAGAAATCAACTTCTTTCAAGTTTTCCATTGCACATATATTTAAGAAAAGAGACATTTTCTTGATTTGCCTTGAAAGGCGATTTTTTTGGCATTTATAGCCGATTTTGGTGTTTATAGCCGATTTTTGGCGTCTATAGCCGATTTACAATCCTTATCAATAATGAAAGACAAGAGTTGTGATTTTTGTCTCTTTTAAAAAAAAATACAAACTACAATGAAAAGCAAGAAAAGGAGGATCTAACTTCTCAGGAGATTGTGGGGGACCTGTTCAGATTGACGGTCGCAAGCCATATGTGGACTTCGCCATCATCCATGCAGATGAGAACAGAGGATGTTATTGATTCGCTTAGCTTGGCTATAACCTCAGGTTTTTAGAGGACAAAGACCAAAAGGAGGTCTTATGTCCAATAAAAAGCCAAGTAGACGGGCTGAAAAGCCACGTCTAAGCCATTTGAAGGCAGAAGGAGAAGGCAAGGACCTTGGGGGGGGGGTACCCCCCAAGGAACTTTTGTCACCTTGTAGCGGTGGTCGGTGTAGAACTTCCACAGAGTTTTGTCTCTTTTCCTTCTCTAAATTCCTGTGCTTTGTCCGTGTCTCTCTTTTTCTGTCTGTCTCCCTTTCTTCTTGGAGAGCTCTCCTATTTATAGGCTTTTAGGTAGCCATTTAGGAGGGTTTATGAGCCTTAATTGTCATAAAGCTACATAAAGAGAGGAGTTACAAAATTGAATTCTTTATTTTGTAACTCCTTTTTCTTGGCTTCTGATTGGCCGGAGGAGATTGAGGGCATTTAATCGCCTTTAATCGCCATGATAGGAGGAGTTTCATGGGTTAAATGCCATGAATCTCTTGACTTGTAACTCCCGGATGCTTGCTTCTGATTGGGCCGTCCAAAGAAATGCATTAATGACTGTAATAAAGCTAGCCAATTAATCGCATTAAGTGGTCGCCGAGCAATTGAAGAGTCGCGGGCCGTGTCGCGTCTTTTGGGATTCTTCTGGCGTTGATCATCGATGGATCTTCATGTAGATCGACATCGGATGACCATGTAACTTAAGGTGTTGGTCGCCAATAGCGGGTTGGTGCCATCTTTCCTGTCAATTTCTCGATCGGTCGGGTAGAAAGCACACTTTTTTTGTTGACCAGTTGGCGATCAATGTTGTTTTCGATACTCTTGATGATTAACCCATGTTTTTGACGGGTGTCAGAGGATTTGGTGTCTCAAAAGTATGAATTTTGGAAAATACCAGAGGCCGGACGCTTCGAATCGCGAAAAAACGGCGAAAAACGGGGTTTCCGGGGCCCACCGGGCGATCCCGTGCCCTAGGGTCGCCGGCGACCCTGGGGGGGGGGGTTTCCCCGTTTTGTGTTCGTTTTTGCTGTTTTTTCGATTCTTTTTTCTTCTGTATTTTTCCTTGACATTTTTGATCATTTATTGGCCTGATTTTCCTGTAGAAAACCTGATGAGAACCCTTGAATTTTATTTTGCAAAGTTTCCAATTTTCTGAGAAAGCCGAAGACTTTGTTGCGTAGAGCTGCCGATTTTCTGTCAGAAGCTGAAACTGGGTCAAACGATGTCGGAATGACCTGAAATTTGGGGTGAAGCCTGCTGAGTAATAAATAAGACCAACCATAGGCTTTTGTTTGAGTTTTGAAGCCGTTTGGGGTCCTATCACCAGTAGACTTGCTTTTATCGCGATGAAGATGTCGCGGTTTGATGTGCGGTCAACCGATGTCCGATTGACTTGAAATTTGACAAGGAACCTATTGGAGTCATTTTAAGATGATCCATAGGCTCTGTCTTGGAAACCATGGTCCCGGGGAGCTTCGCCGCCGAGAGGCCTGATTTGGCTTCTGAGCGTCAAAGTATGGTCAAATGTTGTCGAAATGACCTGAAATTTGACGTGTAGCCCTTTGTAAGCATTTTGAAGCCGTCCATGTGCTCTATCTGATGAGTGATGGCCTCGGTGGTTCTCGCCGCCGAGAGGCTTGATTTAGCTGTTCGAGGGTTGATGTAGGGTCAAACATTGTCGGTTTGACTCGGAACTTGACGTGGAGCCTTTTGGATGTATTTTGAGACCATCCATCGGCTCTGATCGAAGATTTAGTGTCTCCGATGCTTTCGCCGCCGGGAGCTCCTTTTCAGCTGCCGGAGAAGCGAAGTTAGGCCAAATGATTTTGAAATGGCCCGAAACTTCTTGTGTACTCCTCTTTTGGCTGTCTTGAAGGATCTTGCAGTTTTTGTTTGATTCTGACAAGATTTGATTTTTGGAAGTAGCATTGCCTATTTATGGCAGGTTGCGACTTCATGTAGCTCTTTGGATCTTGAAGAGGCAAAGTGACATTTTTTGGTGTCAATAAATGCCCCCTCGAGGTACAGCGACGAGTTGCTTAACTTTTGTAGTCGATGTGCCTCGAAGAGATTTTTGAAGGAGAGCCTGTGACTGGACCAAGAGTCTTTGAGCAGTCTTTCTTTTTGGTATTTGTAGCCTTTTGAGCTTCCAGGGGAATTTTATGGTAGTGAAAGGGATCACGTACCATCTCGAGGCAAAGTTTTGAAGATGACATCAGGGATGTGGATTTGGGTTTTGACCTTGTGACCTAACAGGCTGTATGTGGTAGGTTAGGGGGTCGGGTTTGGTTTTGACCGTGTGACCCAACAAGCTGTATGTGGAATGTTGGGGGATCAATTTTGGTTTTGATCTTGTGACCTAACAGGCTGTATGTGGCAAGTTAGGGGACTAGGATTTGGTTTGGATTTTTGTGGAATGTCAATTTCAAGATTTTGGCTCAATTTGGTAGATGAGGCTGGATGGTTTGATTTTTGGAAGCTCATGGGGCTTGAAATTCTCTTTTGTATGGTCGAATCAACTCAAAAGAGGCATGGAACCATTTTTGTATGCTCTTGGTAAGAGGGATTTCTCTTTGACTAAAAGCCCAAAAAAATTTTTTTTTTAGTGCCTAGGTGGTCAAACCGGCTCATATGGGCTAACCCATGGGACATTAAGCTTTTGAAATGGCTTAGATCCATATGGTGTCATTTTTGTAAAGAATATCCAAAATTATCTCCTTTGGATAGAGAATATCTAAGAATATCTTTATTTGGAGAGAATCTCTCATGTTCCCTTTATTTTGGGATAGGATATCTCAAGATATCTTTCTTTTGGGAAAGAATCCTTCATTGATCCTATCTTTTGGGAGAAAATCTCTCATTGATTTCTTTTTGGGAGAAAATCCCTCAAAATATCTTTCTTTTGGGAAAGAATCTTTCTAATTTCTTTCTTTTGGTAAGGTTACTGATTAGTAACACTTACCTCTTTCTTCTTTCCTTCTTTGGTTTGCTTTCTTCTATAAAAGCAAGGAGGAGGTTGGATCTCTTGCTCTTATTGCTTTCTTTTACAACAATTCCAAGAGGGCTTCAAGACCAAGAGTTCTTCTTCTTCAAGATCTTCAAGACTTTTCTTCTTCTTCTCCATCAATGGCTTCAAGTAAGTTCCCTTTTTCAAGAAAACCCCATTGTAGAAAAAGGTTCTTTCTTTTTTTTTTGTTTCTTTCTTTTCTTTTCTTCTTTTTTTTTTCTTTTCCACATGTTTGCTTCTTTTTTTTTCACACGTTTTTTTTTTGCTTTCTTTTTCTTTTTTTTTGCATGTTTTTTTTGGGCCGTACGGACAGATCCGTACGGATCTGGCCGTACGGCCACATGGCCTGTGGGCCAGTCCCCTCTTCTTTTTTTTTTGTTTTTTCTTTCCCCCTTTTTTTTTTGAGAAAGTTTCTTTTCTTTTTTCTTTTTTTTTTTGCTCATCATGATAATGCATTTTTTTCGCAAACCAAGATGTTCATGCATGTATATTTTTTGTAAATTGAATTGTAGCATGATGTGATAGCATACCTAAAAGTTTTCGCAAATTTGGGAATTTGGAGTTCGCAGCGATGTTGAGCCCTTCCTGATTTTGCGGAGACTTTGAGGTTTCGAAAGTTTGGAGTTTCGGAGCTCGCAGCAATGTTGAGCCCATCTTCAAGCTTTCTATTTCTTTCGGGATAGTTCCTTTTCTTCGGAATTGCCCCGGAGTCATGTAAGAATTTCGCCAGATTTTTTTTTTAGCGAGATTCTGTCATTTTGATGTTTGATCTTTTTCTTTTCCATCCTTTGCAGGTGGTTCCTCCAGAACGAACAAGGGTAAAGAGCCTGCTACAAGCGTACCTTGTCGATCTGCTAGATCTTCTAATCCAGCCGTTCAGCAGGCCTTTGAGAAGGTCCAGTATGTTGAGAGAAATCTGGAAGAATGCGACTCCCTCAATAGAGATGAGATGAGGCAGCGACTAATCACTCTCAAGGGAGAGGAATTCTATAAGATCATGGTAAGCAGTCGTCCATGGGTGATGGAAGATCAGAGGGTTTTGCCCAAGCCTACCTTCTTCTTTGGTGATGCAGTCCCAGATGACATGACATACCAGAGGAGATGTTTTCAGTTTTCTTTCACAGCAGATGGTGAGAAGAAGACTGTTGTTACCCGGTCGACGTTTGATCGCACCGTCTCGATCATGAGCCTTGCCCCCACGTGCTCTAAGAGGGAAGATCCTCCAAGCTGGGTGAGAAGGACAAATGTAATCAAGACCGGGGTTTTTGTTAGCGGTTCTCCTGGATATACGGAGAGGTCGCCTGTTGACATGGACCTGTTGATGCCATCCAGCGGCTACCAGGGCTCTGATTATCCGTCGGTCGATTTGAGACCGGTGGGCCTTGGTATTTTCAGCGGTGACGACAGCAATTGGATAAAGCCTTTTCGACTTCGTGGCCATTTCAATGCTGACTCCGAGTGGAAGTCATGGACTGATCGCGTCCTGCTGATTGGTGGCGCCATTTTGAAGGAAGCCGGGATTTTTGATGCGGTCCACGCCTTTAGGGAGACCGAGATATTTTCCGACGAGGCCTTCATGGCTATGCTGGAGTCATTCCTCCCACAAACCAATACTTTTGTTGTGACGAATGGTGAGATTGGTTTCTCTTTGAAGGAGCTGAGCGCCATTACTGGATTGCCCATCCTTGGCAATCTCTATGAGGAGTTTATGCCGATTGACGGCGTCCTTGAGGGGCAGTCTGAGGAGTTCAGGCTTTTGTACTTTCAGCTTGTCGCCTTCTATGATTTTTTTAAGGAGAAGGAGGGTTTGAAAGTTAGATCCAGCAGTTAGAAGAGTTCTAGCTCTTCGTTCCCCAACTTTTTTGATAGCAGGGAGTCTTCTGATAGTGTGACCCAGGCAGGAAGCTATGGCCCAGGATCCATGTTCGAAGAAGATCTTGGCCATGCAAGAAGAGTTGAGAGATTTCTGTGCGAGTACAAACGCCATATGTCATGACATTGCACTGCGGAGAGATCTCGCTGTTTACCTCACTTATTGGCTTGGTAAGGCTATTTTTGCTGGAGGAGATGGAACGCACATCAGGCCGCATTGTATTTTTCCGGCTTGTCAGATGGCGTTTTGTAAGACCCCGACCCCCAATTTCTCTGTTTAGTATTGTTTTAATCGTGGTTTAGCTTTTTAAGCGAGATTTGAGTTGGTTTGACTTTGTCTTTGAGTTTGACTAGATTTTTCATAGCCTTGGAGATTTTGAAGACCGTTGACTTTAGTTTGACCCCGATCTTTGTAAAATATATTTTTGTGAGAAATTATTCTTATTTTGGAAAAATTGAAAATTTTGCTCCTTTTGACTCATTTTACTGAGTTTAACAACTTTCATGTTTTGACCATCTTGATCTGATGCTCAGAAATCACGTTTTTCGAGAAAAATGGGCAAAAATGACATTTTCACTAAATCTGTCCATAAATTTTGAAAATTTCAGAATTTGGGGAAAATATACTTTTTGGAAAGAAGAAATTTCGCTGATCACTTTTGTCTTCTTCATCGTTTTCATTCGGGACCCGCAAATGTTAGTTTCAGCCTTTGTAAGATTGGGGCCCATGGGACCCACTTACCCACTTTATAAAAGCCCAGCTGGACTCTTCTTCTCCCATTCTTTTTCCCGCAACTTTTGGCTGAAGGAGAGGGCTTCTTCTTTTCCCTTTCCAGCCTTCTCTCTCTCTCCTTTTGCAAGCTTCCTTCTTGAGTGCCAAGTGAAGGATTGATCTCACCTTCTTCTTCCTCATCTCTCAAGCATTCCAAAGACCCCATTTTCAAGAACATTGGGCTAGGACAACCCTCCTCTTCAAGCCCTTCTTCTTGTTTGGAACACCCAAAGGTTAGCAATGGCATTTCTTACTTGAGATCCTTGTTTTTCAAACCATTTGGAGTATTCTCCTCATTTATGTAAAGGGTTTTCATGGAGATTTGAGAAAGATTGATTTTTAGGGTTTTCTTGGGAAACTTTTGGGGGTTTTTGTAGATTGGAAGCTTGAGACCCTAGAGCATTGTTTGGAGAGCATCTTAGCTTTCATCTTGGCTTGAGGCAAGTGGATTTCCAATTAATATGATGATTTCATTTACTTTGTTTCATATCATGATGTTTCATGCTATGTTCTAATCTTTTTATGCTTCATAGATTTGTTTTGGACAAATGGAGTAATATTTTGCTTGTTTTCCTCTTATGTTATTGTTTTACAATGTGTTGGAAGTTTGTTTCTACCTTGGTCATCTTAAAATATAGCTTTCTTCTTGTCAAAGTGTTTGTGCTCAAAGAATGGAGGAAAAAGCTTTGATTTAAAAGTGTTTGTTAGATTAATTGGATGGATTATGAATGGTGATTTGATGAGTTGAAGAGGTCAAGAAAGGGCCCAATTGATGTTGGAAGGTTGTATGAAAGAAAAGGAATGAAAAAGAATAAAAAAAAAAGAGGGAAAAATGAAAAAAAATGCCCAACGAGCCGGACTGGACAGAGCCCAGTCCGCTCGAGCGACCCAGTGGGCCGCTCGAGCGGACCAGGTTCTGCCTGGCTCGCTCGAGCGACCCAGGCTCTGTCTGGGCTTCGCTCGAGCGGGCCTTGGGTTGCTCGAGCGAGCCCAGCCCAGCCTGGGGGCCTGGTTCAGGTTGATTTTTTTGGGTCCGTTTAAAATCAGATTCTGGGCCTGTTTTCGAGACTTCTTTGGGCCTGTTCAAGGCCAGTTTTTGTGCCATTTCAAGACCTGATATTGGGCCATTTCAGGGCCTGATATTGTGCTGTTTTAAGACCTGTTTCGTGGGCCATTCAAGGTCAGTTTTTGGGCTGTTTTAAGACCTGTTTCTTGGGCCATTCAAGGTCAGTTTTTGGGCTGTTTTAAGAGTCGTTTCTTGGGCCATTCAAGGTCAGTTTTTGGGCTGTTTTAAGACCCGTTTCTTGGGCCATTCAAGGTTAGTTTTTGGGCTGTTTTAAGACCTGTTTCTTGAGCTAATTAAGGGCTGTTTTGGGCTAAATGGGTGGACTGTTTTGGGCTTGGGTTAAGGCCAGCTGTGGGCCTGATTTAAAGAGTTTGGAATTATTTGTGATACTTGGAATTTGTGAAATGGGAATGGGATCAATGAGAGAATGAGCGTATGTGAAGTTACACGGGAATCTTTCAAGTCTCAATGCGCACTTTATCATTTAAATGTTGTGGATTTTCATTGGCATCAAACATGTTCCCTTATTAATCAATGTTTAAAGGTTAAATGTGCATTGAGATGGTTCCTTGGTAAGTCATTAAGTCATTCTCCACTATCCATTCCATTTCAAGTCAGAGAAGGTATATGTATTTGTATTCTTCGGTGAACTAATTTGAAAAGCATCGGTGATTTGTTATAAAATCATGTGGTTTTCCATGTTCGAAAGGATTGATCGCATGGTTTTATACAAATTACTTTGATGTGTATTCGAGTGGTTTACCCTGGAAATTCGTATGTTTTCTCCGAATCGATTTGGAAGAAGATTGGAGTGGTTCGCCACATTCGGGATTTCATTGATGAGACTATTATTTTGAAATGACTGTTATTTTGAAAATACAACCTCGAGGCAAGACGGGGCCAGAGCTTTGTAGTGCGAGCCCATGAGCCAAAGAGACTATTATTTCAAAAATAAAACCTCGAGGCAAGATGGGGCCAGAGCTTTGTAGTGTGAGCCCATGAGCCAAAAGGATTATTATGGTTTGATTTGTATCGGTTCGAGTTTTGAAAACTAAAGGCACCACTAGGCTCAGGTCACCTTGTCGGGCTGATCACCCGGCTTGGGATCTTTAATTTGTCTGCCAGTTGCAGTTTGGATTCTGTCTGTACCGACCATGGCAAGGGTTTTTATCTGTCGGTCCCATGTGTAGTGGCTACGGTTCTGATTCTGTCTCCGGTCCCACGTGTAGTGGCTACGGTTCTGATTCTGTCTCCGGTCCCACGTGTAGTGGCTACGGTTCTGTCTGCTCTTGTTACTTTGGTAATAGGAGAATATAGCTATGTGTGGTTGCCAATGTTTTATCTGTTATTAATTCATTTTAGGATTCTTGATTGTTTATACTCATTATATACTTTGAATTTGTTAATGTTTATGAAATCGATCTTTTATCGTATTGTCTCTATTATTCAGGATTTTAAATGTATTTTCAATTATTAAATATTTTGCGAGGCTGTTATCTTTTCGAGATATTTATGCTCCAGAGATTGTTCGTCTATTTGCCTTGATATTTATGTTCGGTCTTTCGATCGTTTTATCATGATTTATTGCTATTATTGTTTCGATTCTTTAAATGGATTTACAATGATTCCATAAGGTTTTATAAATGCCCATGTTACATATTACTTGTTTATTTGCTTGCCAGACCGTCGTGTCTGACCCTGTTTGTTGGTGCCAATTTCCTCTCTTTCTGTTTTTAGGTGTTTGATCGGAGGAGGCGGTAGAGCCGCCGGTCTGACGCGAGAGACTGCCCTTTCGATGTCATATAGATGTCAAGTTTGGCACCGGAGCTCGTAATATCACTTGGGGTAGTATGTTATTTAGTGGTTTATTTGTATGGCTTTGTTAGCCTTGGTCATTGGGTTTGTAATTAAAACATTTGTTATTTGTAACTTGAATATATGGGTAATAAATAGTCTTGTTACTACCAGCTCAGTATTTTGTGATTTATGGTCAGTACCAGTCTACTTATGTGATGGCTTTATGATATTGGTCGAGTGCGACACGGAATCCGATGGCCATGGACTCCGGGTCGTAACACCATGATTAGTTTCCACGAAAATATACTCTGATCGTGATGGAATTTTATTATCCTCATTCACGCAGATCTTGGGAAATATAACAAAAGTTTCAAATTTATTCCAAAATTTTGCATCCCGAGGTCGGATCGCTGCAGGGCCCGGTTTCGGGGTTGTGACGCGTTTGGAGAGCAGCTTGCTTTGGTGCCAGCTCTTTACTCCTACCTGTGTACCGAACTGCAGGCTACTGTTTTTTTGGTTCGGCTTGGGCTTCCCATGAATAAGGCATTTTCAGTCCACATCTTTTATTCGTGGTACGTGTACCATTGTCCTGGCTTCCAGTGGCTGGGTGCTGCACAGGATGATGATCCTCTGATGATTCGGCTGGCTAAGGGCAAAGCCGTGTCCGAATCACTTTTGTTTGTCCGCATGAGGATCCGACGGTTCAGGGACGTCGAGATGGGGCAGTCTTCAGTGAAGCTTTCTTCGGAGTTGCGGAAGAAGGCCTTTGATTTTGGTGCCTCCCGAGACTCTACCAGGGCGGGGTCGGGAAGGCATTACTCCTTGACGAATGCAGAGAGAGTGGCTTTTCAGCATACGTGTCGGCACGATGGTGTACCGCAGACATCTTTTCGTTGACATCCAGCCGTGTGTACCCTCTCGCTTTGCTTTGCAGTTGGGCTTTTCTCAAGGCGTTGTTGGAGTGCCTTCAAGCATGGTGAAGCGCTTTGGAGGTTTACAAGACGGAAGAAATGCATGGGCTTTCTATAGTGCTGAAGACACTACAGCCATGATCTCTTATCCTGTGTTGTTGACTTCCCGGACTGCCGGCTTTGCGAAGTGGTTCGCGGACAGCTTTTCGGCATATCGGGGGATTTCTAAGAAGGAGTTTGATGTGAAGCTGGCATCTAGAAAGGGCCTTGGAAAGTCAGATGGCGTCCGGCGAGAGGAAGTTTGGGCCTTCCTTTCTGGAGAGAAGCATAAGATAGGCTTTCTCGGTGACCAGGGCGTCATTGGTTCTGAAGCTGTTCGAGAAATACCTGATGAGGCTTTAGAGCAGCTAGAACAGGAGGAAGCCGAACTTGGTGCTTGGATGTAAGCGGCACAGAGGCAAGCTTTCGTGGAGTCTACTGGCAAGAGTAGACCATCCAGTGAGGAGTCAAGTGGGAAACCTGACTCTGATAGCGGGGCAGGTTTCTCTAAGTAGCGAGCCCGCAGGAGTAAGAGGAGGAGGAGGAGTCATCATCGCAGCAAGGGGTAGCATGAGGACTCTCTTGACTTGGAAGTCCCTCTTACTATCAATGAGGATGTGCCAGTGGATGCTGACGAGCCTCCAGATAAGAGAAGCCGAGAAGAAGAGACCGTCGGTGAAGGTATGATTCTTCCTTTTTCTCTTTCCATTTCTTTTAATGGGATTTTTCCATGTTTTGATTTGCTTCTTGTTTCTTCTTCTCTTTTTTTTTAGCAGAGGAAGACTTGGTGATGCCTGAGGTTCCAACCGATGAGGTGGTGACGGATCCTGTCGGGGCACCTGAAGAAGAACCGAGGGATTCTAGAGTGAATCCAGAATCTCCAATTGGTATGACTTCTTTTGCTTTTTTTTTGTGTCTGTGACTTGGTTTGCTAACATTTTTCTTGCCAGCTGACTTGCCACAGGATTCCGATGACTTTGAACCATCGATGGACGCAAATGTTGATGATGCTTTCGATGAGTTCTGTTAGAGTGTTTATTTTGTTGCAATTTGATTGGATGCATTCATTGTTTCATCTTGATCTCTCTCTCATTCATGTTCTCCTTCTTAGGTTCCTCTTGCATATCTTTCTATCATAAGCTTTGTTTTTACTTGGAAAAATCTTCAGATCTTTGTGTTTTCTGCTTGCACATTCTGTCGGTCCATCTGTCGGCTCTCATCGGTCAGCCGACACAAGAACCGAGCCCAGCCGATAGACCGTCGGTTCCAGTTCCAGAGAGCTTCAACTTTCAGATCTTCTCTGTCGGTCAGATCTTCGGCTCCTATCGGTCAACCGATAGTGCTTAAATCTCTAGACCGAGAGTTCATCGGTCCCAATATCAGAAAGCTTCATTTTTAGCCTTTTTGCTCTATCGGTTCCTAGGTCGGTTCCTAGGTCGGTCGACCGATGCTGTCGGTCAAACCGCCAAGTGTTCTTGGTCAGCAATTTTTTCAAAATTATAGCCGTTGGCTTGTGACCGTTAGGCTATCGGTTGACCGACACCATGTTGTCGGCTAGCCGATAGCTATCCGTTGGGAACACTTTTTCTATAAAAAGTGACTTTCTCTTTGGGGAAAGTTACTGAATTTTTGAGATCATTTGAGCCCAAAGGAGAGGAACTTTTCAAGAGCTTTTCAAAAGGGATCATGGAAGCATTTCAACTTTTCAATCTTTGATCTTTAAAATGGGTGTGCTTTCTAAATCTCTACCTCTATTTCATGCTTAGACTTTTAATCTTTGTTTTCTTTTAAGCATGATCAAAGTGTTAGTCCTCTTCTAAAGATGTTGTTTCTTTTCATGACATACCTTGATCTTTGAAAAGTATTTGCATTATGAAATCAACATATGTCTTCTCATTCACATGTGTTTTTGAACATTAACTTTCAAAACTATTGGTTTTAAGTTTGATCTTTTGACAAACCATGTGTTGAGTAATACAACTCTTTCTCTTACATTTGATCATCATCCTTTGCATTAATTGAAGTTACATCCTTTTAAAAGAGAAAGTGAACTTTCTAGTTCATGCATTAGTCATAAACATTATCATTCATATGCATGCTTCTAGTAGTATGTTATCATTGTCCATTCAGCCTATCTAGAGGCAAACCACTGTGTTTAATTTGTTCTCTTACCCATGCACAAATAGGCATTTCACTTAAGAGAAAAATCAATGTTGTAAAGGTTGGTGCTTAGCCTTGAAAAGCACATATTGTGTTGTAAAGGTTCATGCTTAGCCTTGAAAAGCATAATGATGTGGTTGTAAGGTTTGAGGTGATCCTAAACCTTGAATTGACTAGTGAAATCTGGTAAGGTTACCGGGAGTGGATGTAGGCAACTTGGCCGAACCACTATATTTGATTGTGTTATGGTGATTTGTGTTTACCTTCCTTTTTATGATTGTTGACCTCTTAATTGGGTATGAGCTTGATTAAAGTATGTATTTTTCTTTTGAATTTGTATGTTTAACTTAGAAACTCTCTCTCTTATGAAGCTAGCTTACTATCATCAAAGCATAAGTCACCTAATAATCAAAATGTTCAGAAGTGGCCTAAATTTTTAATAGCATCCTATTCACCCCCCCTCTAGGATTCGATCTTGGTCTTTCAATTGGTATCAGAGCTAGGTTGCTCTGGTTTAGGTCTTACAGCCTAGAGTTGAATCCTAGTGAGTGTGTTTCTTTTGTTGCCACTATGCAATCTCATCTGGGTGAGGGCAATGCCACCAATAGACCACCTCTGTTTAATGGAACACATTATAGGTATTGGAAAATTAGGATGCAAGTGTTCCTAGAATCCCAAAGTTTAGATGTGTGGAACATCATTGAAGAAGGTTATCATCTACCCACTGCCACAGAAAAGGATTCTGAAGGCAATATTATATCCTTAACTCTCAAACCTAAAAGTGCTTGGACTCCAGGGGAAAAGGATAGAGCTAATCTGAATGCTAAAGCAAAAAACTCTCTATATTGTGCCTTATCTCAAGAGGAATTCAATAGAGTTGTCAATTGCAATACTGCTAAGGAAGTGTGGGACACCCTAGAGACCACCCATGAAGGTACAGATCAGGTCAAGATAGCCAAAATTCAAATGTTGACCTCTAAGCTAGAAGATATTAAAATGCTAGAAGAGGAAACTTTTGATGAGTTCTACACAAAGATTATGGAATTAATCAACTCTCTTATAGGACTAGGAGAAAAGATGGATGAATCTAAAACTGTAAGAAAAATTTTAAGATCTCTTCCTAAAAGATTCAAACCAAAGATTATTGCCATAACTGAGAGTAAAAATGTGGACCAAATTAAAATTGAAGAACTAAGAGGAAATCTACTCACATATGAACTAGATTTTGAAGTTAAAGATAAAAAGAAAGGAGTTGCCTTTACCTCTCAATCTAATGAAAATGAAAGTGAAGATGATAGTGATGATGATAATGCTCTTCTTGTCAAGAACTTTAAGAAATTCTTTAAGAATAACAAAAACATTAGAAAATCTGATGAAAGCAGCAAAAGCTCTAGATTTCAAAGAAGTTCCAAAAGTTCTTTTATCAAAAAGGATGTGCAACGTTATAATTACAAGGGGTTTGGACATATTGCTCAAAATTGCTCCACTCCTAAAGAATTTGAAAGAGGGGATAAGAAAGCAAAGAAAGCGTTAAACATAACTTGGGATGAGGAAGATGAAGATAGTGACAAAAACGAATCCCAGAATGATGAAGATGAAAATCCTCCTAATTGGCTTCTTATTGCCTCTATTGAAGAGATAAATGATCATAACACATTAATAGATGACACATTAGGGGAAGAGGAAACTTATGAAGAAGATGACGAAATTGAGATCCAACAAGCTTACAATGATCTATATGAAAATTCTGAGATCTTAATCAAGAAAAATAAAATATTAAAAGAAGAATCCAAAAAACTGGTCAATGAAGTAAATGTTCTAAAAGATGAATTGAAACTAACCATAAATGACAAAGTCAATTTGGAACATAAATTCATCACCCTAACTAAAGAACTAGCTCTTGCTCAAAATCACATTCATAGCTTACAATCCAAGCTTGAGTCTAGTCAACTTGAAACAAACTCTTTACAATTAAAACTCAACAAAGGAAAATTCATTGTTGAAAAACTCACCTTGGGAAATGACAAGTTTTATCAAATGTTAGGCATGCATAAAATTTATGGTGACAAGAGTGGTATAGGTTTTGAAGGCTCCCCTAGCAACATGAAGGACAGCTCTCAAATATTTACTAAGAGTGTCCGCAAACCTATAGTTGAGAGAAGTTATACTACTAGATGGACTTGTCATTTTTGCAATCATAGTAGTCATTTGGTTCCTAATTGTCCATACAAAAACAGGTTATCTCTCAACAATCCCTCTAAAGTATCTTTTAAATTTGTCCCCAAGACCATTCCCTATAAATCTCCTCTGTCTAGATGGATTGTTAAACGGACAAACCTTGAGAGTCTCATAGTGCAAACCGCTTTAAAAGCAAAAGAAAATCCTACTTGGTTTTTAGATAGTGGTTGTTCTAAGCACATGACAGGAGACCGATCTAGATTCAGCTCTATAGTGGAATATGATGGAGGAAATGTCTCTTTTGGAGACAATAGTAAAGCTCAAGTCATTGGCAAGGGAAGTGTGAAGGGAGATCAAATACCAACTCTGAATGATGTATTTCTTGTGGAAGAATTGAAGCATAATCTCCTTAGCATTAGCCAATTGTGTGACAAGGGAAACAAAGTTGTCTTTGACAGTCTTTCATGCAAAGTAGTAAATGATAGAACTAACCAAGTTATCCTTACTGGGTCAAGGACAAAAGGGAATATTTACATTATAGAAGAATGTGATGACAATGAATCTAGGTGCTTGATAACCAGAGATCAAGAGAATTACTTATGGCACCAAAGGATGGGTCACATAAACTTTAAATTGATGAAAATCCTATCCAAGAATGAAATTGTGAAAGGAATTCCCAAGTTGACTGTTGAGAAATCTGAAATCTGTAAGGCATGCCAACTGGGTAAACAAATAAAGAAGAGCTTCAAAGGTTTAAAGGATATATCGTCGTCTCGTCCTCTAGAATTAATCCATATGGACTTGATTGGACCTGCACCAGTGCAAAGTATTGGAGGAAAGAAATTTATTCTGGTTATGGTAGACGATTATTCTCGTTTTGGTTGGGTTGCCTTTCTTCATGCTAAATCAGATGCTGTAGACAATATCATAAGAATTTGCAACAAGATACAAGTTGAAAAAGATTGTAAAATTCAGAAGATCAGAAGTGATCATGGAGGAGAATTTGAGAATGAAAAATTTGCCAAATTTTGTGAAAATCATGGGATTAATCATCAATTTTCAGCTCCTAAAACTCCTCAACAAAATGGAGTAGCAGAAAGAAGAAATAGAGTGATTCAAGAAATGGCTAGGACCATGCTCAATGAAAAGAATCTTCCTCGTAATCTATGGGCTGAAGCTGTGAATACTGCCTGCTATATTATAAATAGAGTCTATCTCACTAAGAATACCAGCAAGACCCCGTATGAACTTTATTTTGAAAGAAAACCTAATTTAGGGTATTTGAAAGTGTTCGGAAGCAAATGTTATATTCTAAGAGATAGGGAGCAGTTGGAGAAATTCGAGCCTAAATCTGATGAAGGAATCTTCCTAGGCTATTCTGAAAGGAGCAAAGCTTACAGAGTATTTAATCATAGAACTATGACCATAATGGAGTCAGCTCATGTTGTCATCGATGATATGAATCAAATTGGAAGAACTCTTCAAGATGATGATGAAGTTGAATCTGTTATTGATCAACCAACTCCTAAAGACAAAAATGATATCATTCCATCCAAAGCTACAGTTCCAACCAAACTCATGAAAGATCATACATTGGAGAATATTATTGGAGATAACAGTAGTGGGGTCATGACCCAGAGACAAGTTCATAATTTATGTGCACATTACTCTTTTGTCTCTCAAATTGAGCCTAAGAATTTTTCTGATGCTGAATCAAAATCAGAATGGATGGAAGCTATGCAAGAAGAATTGAATCAATTTAAGAAAAATGATGTTTGGGATCTTGTTCCATTACCTACAGAGAAAAATCCAATTGGTACTAAGTGGATATACAAGAACAAATCAGATGAATCTGGTAATGTTGTGAGAAACAAGGCAAGACTAGTAGCAAAAGGATATGCCCAAATAGAAGGAATCGATTTTGAAGAAACCTTTGCTCCTGTAGCCCGTTTGGAGTCTATAATGATCCTATTGAGCTATGCGAGTAGCATGAGAATTAAACTATTTCAGATGGATGTCAAAAGTGCCTTCCTGAATGGAGAAATTGAAGAGGATGTTTATGTTACCCAACCAGAAGGCTTTGAGGACCCTCATCATCCTGAGTATGTCTACAAACTAAAGAAAGCTCTCTATGGATTAAAACAAGCACCAAGGGCTTGGTATGAGAAGCTCACAACTCATCTGGTTGAAAATGATTTTGACTGTGGGAAAGTTGATAAGACTCTGTTTATCAAAAAAATTGATCAAGACATTCTTGTAGCTCAAATCTATGTTGATGACATAGTGTTTGGATCCACATCAGACAAATTGGCTCAAGGATTTTCAGAATTAATGAGCTCCACCTTTGAGATGAGTCTAGTCGGTCCCCTGCAGTTCTTCTTAGGTCTCCAGGTTAACCAAACCGAGCGAGGAATTTTTCTTAGCCAGTCCAAATTTGCCTTAGAAATCATTAAGAAGTTTGGTCTAGAAACCTCCAAGCCTAATAGCAACCCCATGGGATCTACTTCAAAACTGTCTAGTGACCTCAAAGGTACCAAAGTAGACCAAAAACTCTATCGTAGTATGATAGGAAGCCTTCTCTATCTTACTGCTAGTAGACCTGATCTCTCTTTCAGTGTTGGAATCTGTGCCAGATATCAATCGGATCCTCGTGAGTCCCATCTCAAAGCTGTTAAACGTATCTTTAAATATATCAATGGGACATCACATTATGGCATCTGGTATCCTTGTGACTCATCTTTACAATTAATTGGATACAGTGATGCTGACTGGGCAGGATCAATAGATGATAGGAAAAGCACCAGTGGATGTTGCTACTTCATAGGAAATTGCTTAGTAGCTTGGCATAGCAAAAAGCAAAATTCAGTATCCTTGTCTACTGCAGAAGCTGAATACATAGCTGCAGGTAGCTGTTATGCTCAATTGTTGTGGATGAAACAAACCTTGTTAGATTATAATGTCCCACAACATTGTATGCCTATCATGTGTGATAACTCAAGTGCCATTAGCATCTCAAAAAATCCTGTTCAGCATTCTCGCACTAAACACATTGACATTCGCTATCATTTTTTGCGTGATCATGCTGAAGTCTCTTAGCTTCATTGTGAGGAGCAGGGGGTCGTTGTGAGGGAGCTGGATTCCCTCTAGATCTTTATCTGAGAACGAGATCACGGGTCGGTCGCGGCGAGCTCTTTTGGATGCCGGTGCGAGCTCGGCTTTCATCACCTCCTTCCCGTGCGATGCCCGCCTGGCCTCAGCGCGGGCCCGCGAGCCTCCACGAGACGAGGGAGAGGGAACTGAGGACGCCAGGTGGATCACGTTAATGATTTTTTCGGAATCCTCACTGTCTGGCTCCCGAGCCGCGCTCTGGTGAACTCGGCCCTCGCTACCGCCGGCATCTTCTGCCTTGATGAACTCTGGAATGTGGCCTTCGCTGGCTAGCTTCTCCAGGTACCACCTCAGAGACTTGCAGTCCTCGGTCTTGTGCCCGTTACCCTTATGGTAGGAGCAGTAGAGCTTGCTTCGGCTGCCGGAGGTGGGCTCATTCCTCAAGGGCGGAGGCCACTTGAAGAACGGCTTGGTCTTTATCTTGTTCAGGATATGGTATATCGGCTCCTTGAAGACGACGTTGACGCTCTGACCGGCATTGGTGGGGGGTCTGGGCCTCCAGGTGCCCCCAGATCGGGACGACGTAGGCTTCGCCGAACTAGCGGCCCAGGCCTGCTTGGGCTCCTGCTTCTAAAAGGGCCTCCCGCCTCTCTGCTGAGGCTGGCTGCTCTTCAGCTCGGGCTCCGGTCTTTGGTCCTCTTCCAGGGCCTGGATTTCATCTTCCTCCCGGGCGACAAAGCGCTTTATCCGGGACATTAGCGCTGGCATGGATTCTGGGGCGTCTCCGACCAAGTCCTTCCGGAGGTCGTGGCCGGGGATCAAGGCACGTTGGAAGGCGAAGATCGCTATTTCCTCCCTAGTGCCCTCGATCTGGCTGTAAACCACCCAGAATCGTCGGGCGAACTTGGCGAGGCTCTCACCCTGCTTCATTCTCAGGGCGAGAAGGTCCCCCTCTGTTTTGGGGACGGCGCTGTAAGCTTGGAACTTCTTTAGGAAGGAGAGCTGGAGCTCCTTCCAACTTGAAATCGACTTCTCTGGGAGGGCGCAGAACCACTTCAGAGGGAGGTCACCCAAACTGGAGGAGAAGATCTTGTAGTTGAGGTGGCCCTCATTTCCCCAGATGGACATCTTCTGGGAGAAGTGTCGGAAGTGAGCGGATGGATCGGACAGTCCGTCGTAAGGGACGAACCGCGGGGCATAGAACTTTTTGGGTAGGGGGGTGCGCTCGATGTCACTCGTGAAGGGTGAGGCCCCCAGATCGGTATGGCCACAGATCTGTTTCTGGTCCCGCACGTCCAGGTTGTGCTGAAGAGCCAACCTGACGCGTCTGTCGAATCGCTCTTGCTCGTCGTCCTTTTCTGGTGTCTGCGCTCTTGGCCTTCGCTTGGAGTGGTTCGGGCTGTGATGGCTATGGGTTCGGCCATCACGGCTATGATGACTTCGGCTGTTGCTTGAGCCTTCATCATGGATCTGGCTTCGCTTGTGGTCCAGGTGGTCTCTCAGATCCTCACGAGGAAGCTGGGCTGCCCTGCTCGGGGCGTCCCTCCTCTTTCCCTGAGGATCAGAGACATGCCTCAACGAGGCAGTTTGCGCTGCTCTCAGTTGCTGCTGGAGCTCGCGGATTAACCGCTCCTGCTTCTGGAGGAGAGCATTTTGAGCTGCGACATCTCCTCCAGCGGCAGGAGGCTGAACGCGGCGCGTCTCTTCTACGGCAAAGACTTTATCTTTGAGAGGACGCTCATGCCGACGCTCGTCGCGTCGGGGTGGCGTGACTTCGTCTGCTGAGAGCGAGGCCTCAAGTCCTTCATGGAGGGGGACCTCGACGTAGAGCTGCGAGCCTAAGTGGCCCTCGCCTGCAGATGTGCCATGCACCGTTCGGGACCGCCCCTGAGGAGGGACGTCCGTCGACGGTGCTGGCAGCTCGAGCGCTGCTCTCGAAGATTCTCCGCCCTTCCTAGTTTTCGGAGGCATGATTTCTGGGAGATTGAGGTTGAGAAGGTTGGGAAGGTTGGGATATTACTTCCCCACAGACGGCACCAATTGTAGGTGCAGAAAATAATGACCCACAATAACTGGGGTGCCTTAGAGGACTTATCCAAGGTGGTGAAGATGAGGTACTGTCCGAAAGCTTGAAAGAGAAGAGCAAACGGTTAGAGGACCCTGGCCTGGGCGGCGCAAGGCTCTCCGATGCCAAAGTCAGTGAGTGAACTGGAACAATGGAAGGAGAGGAAGAAGAGAGGCAGAGTAACGGCTCTATGGGTTGAATTGTGCGTACCTTGCTGGTGGTATGAGGCTCTATTTATAGAGGCTTGGGTCGTATCTTTGGAGGATATCTTGGTGTGGGTCCCATGATTCGACTGGGAAGTCATGATCAGCCCACAAAGTAATAAATGCGGTCCATTCCAGCCCACTTTGCATTTAATGCCAGTCGGATCAGCCCACATCGCATTAATTGCGCGTCATGTTGGGCAAGATCGTGTTGGACGTCTTTGGCGGTAGGGGTACCATCGGATCTGCCCTCGGGCCTTGCCCTGATGTGGCTTCAACCGCTGGATGCCGCCCTGTCAGTGATTTGGCGAAGATTGTGAACGGCTGGATGTCGCATCTGTCTCACTAGCTCGTGCCCCTACTCCTCCACGTGCCTGATGACGTGGGGGATGAGGGGCACGAGTGGAGGCTCTTTCTTGCTTCGGCTTTCGTCCCGGCTCCTTCAGCCGAAGTGGAGCTTTCTGCCGAGGTGGGCACATGGGGTAGCCGAGCTCGGCGCTAGCGGTCCGGACCTGCTTGACTTCGGCCGGAGCCCCTGTCCTGGTAGCCGGGGTGAATTTGGTGCCACGTGGGCGGCACGTGAATGGCACGTGAGAATGCTTAGTCTCATCTGATGGCTGTGATTAGTGTAATCCTGGAGTTCTGGAAATCTCCCCACACACATACAAATGTAAACTCATCATCTCAGATATCAGTAGTCCACAAGAACAAATAGTGCAAAATGGGCAAAACAATTAAAGAAAATATCACCACTGCCATAGCGGAAATCTCTCTTTCAATATGAAAAATCAAGTAGAAATCTGTTACTTAGATGAAATGATCTTTTTAAAGGTGAAATTGATGGGCAACTCTATTTTAGAAATACCTTTTTTACACTATTAAAGTTAGTTTTATAGAGAGACAATAAGTATATACAAAATGAGTCTTGAATCTGAAATATGTATTGAGCACTACATTTTCTTTCAAGTAGAAAACCGTAGGAACTATACACCTGATTTAAAAAAGAGAGACTCTCTCCTAAAGGAGCCAGGTCATGGAGTCATGTAAGTGACTTGGCCAAGTAAACATGTTAACCAACACTGAATAAAGGCAAGATTTGAAAAGTAGAGAAGCAATGTTTAATGAACTGGAAATGCATTAGGCCAATTATTGTTTTAAACTCTTTCAGCCAAAACTAATCAGTTTTTTTAACATATTCCAATTAACTAATATTCCTATAGTGTACCCAAATAAACTCTGATGCAAAAACTATGTCTTCTAAAAATCCACCATCAGAGAGCAACTTGGTACATTGTGTTCAGACAATTGCATAGGTTGTTAGTAATTGGTATTTTACGGGGAAGGTTTAAAAGGAAATTGACTGTCCATATGATTGCAAGAAGTCCTGTTAGAACCTCATACCATAGAGTGAGTTTTTCTATTTCCAATTGTATGGAATAAGACCCTTTAGAGAAAGCTTTCTTGATGGATTTAGATTTCTATATTTATTTTTGGGGACTATATCAAATATGCAAATTTACATTGTAGTTTTTCATGTGGTTTTATGACACAATGATCCAACCATGGCTGTAAAATCCATAGCTTGATTACTCAAATTCTTATAGCCATTTAGAGAAGCTTTATTACCATTTTTTTGGGTACCCCAGCTTCATGGCTGGTACCCTTTTTTATTATTATTATTATATAGAGCCCGACACACCCAGGAAGGAAGCCCACCGAGGTGGGAAAAAGAAATACATAAGAATGTAACCCAAAGATTCTAGGTCATCTCTTCTGCTTTGTTCTATACAGAGGATAGAAGTGCTGATCAGAGTAAGAAAAAATTGAAACAAACAAAGACAAACTGAATTTATTGCAGCTCAGCATCAAATACTTATTTTAGTTGTTTACACTAACTAATCACTTCACTTACCAACTCTGAGGTCAGTAGTAATGCTAGTATAACAATCAGTTTCTATGAGATTCGCATGATGCTTCATTGAAATACATGAAAAGAAGAAAAAGTAGCTTGCAATAATAAAAGAAATAAATGTGTTAGAAAATGACAAAAGTTTTTTCAATTTAAAACTCATTAGAAAGAACAAGAATCAATAAATTTATTCATGCCCTCGAAAAGCCCTTTTATAATATAAAAAAAATCAAATCTAGCGATGTGCACACAAACTGACAAAAGCTGTATATTAAGAAACTAAAAATTGTACAAAACAACAACAATTTTACGATAGAAACTCATAAGACCTACTTCTAAATTCCATTAATACAAGTATCTTTAGCAATCACTAATATCAAAAGAGAACCTAGTAGTAGTAATATGGAATGAGTGTAACTTCCAACCTAATTACAGAGTAAAAAAAATAAAATAGAAAAAAGAATCTTTAAATGGATAGGGAAGAAAGCAATGTCCTAAATACCCAGATGAGAAGGAAAGACATGTAAAGAGAATCGTAAAAACCTGATATATTTATTCAGCTTGTTTAAAATAGGATCAAAGCCATAAAACTCCTAGAAAACAGCCAGCACTCTCAAACACTTCAAGAAGTTTCAATATTTTGGTTGATTAAATGAATCTCATACCTTTTGCTTTGGGGGCCGCACATAAATAGAAACCAAAATTGTGATCACACTAAAGTTTCTCTCCATTTATTTTAGGAAAAGAAAAGGTTGAAATAGAATCATATTGCACTTCAGTAGTTAGAAACAACAATCCAATCTCTCTACATAATCTCACTGGAAATAAATGCAAGTATAAAGGAATTCAACTCCAATCCCGGAATTAGCATAATGGTATTGTAATTAGCTTCATGCACATTTATTAATTGTATTACGTGGGCCAAGGTGTGTAGAGAAAAGCAATCCACTTTTCTTCCCTAGATATATTATTAAGTGGGCCAAGGTATGTAGTGAAAAGCAGGCCACTTTTCTTCCCTTTTATAAGGTTTTATTAATTTAATAATTATATTAAGTGGGCCAAGGTGTGTAGAGAAAAGCATGCCACTTTTCTTCCCTAGATATATTATTAATTATATTATTAAGTGGGCCAAGGTGTGTAGTGAACAGCAGGCTACTTTTCTTCCCTTTTATAAGGGTTAAGTGGGCCAAGGTGTGTAGTGAAAAGCAGGCCACTTTTCTTCCCTTTTATAAGGGTAGTATATTTTATAAGGGTAGTAGAAGTATGTTACTTCACCCTACAAGCATTTTTACCAAACAAATCCCACAGGCACGTCTTGGGAGAGTTTCATAGGACGAAAATCCAAGTTTGGTTGCTTTATTGATAGTGGAGAGAATTATGCAAAAGCGTGGTTTTCATGTGTTGGACCACCTTCCATCGGATACCTTAAATCCGTGGTTTTAAAGGAGAGGGTATATATACCCACTTTTTATGCAGAAAATAATCTTGAGTTGTCACACCCCAACCACTCAATTGTTCAATTAGCGGGCCAATTCTTTTTTTTTTTTACAAACAATAATCATGTGTAAACCACATTACCCATTCATATATTAGGTAAGCCAAGATCATAACCATAAATAACAACCCAACAATTATTACATCAAATAAACCAAGCACGAATATTAATTAAATACATCATTCCCAAAATAAACTAATAAAGTCTTAGACATAATTAAACTTAAAGTCTTAAATTCTCATAAATTAAATATCTTCATTTTGACCATCCAGAATGGCATCATCATAGCCATACTGTGGCATCTGCTCAAAGTCCTGACCACCCTCAATCCCTGGGTCTTGCACATCTATCCTCACTCTCTTGCACATCATATGTGTGGTGGAATAAAATGAGTACAACGCTAGGTAACAATTACTAACCAAAACATATATTATGATAATGATGATGCACATATGATAAGCAATAAATGACATGACATTACTGTAATGACAATTTTTTCATAAATAAATAGTGGGGCATCAACATTTTCTTGAAATGCCATATAACATAAATCACTTCCCAATATGGAATTTAGGGTCCCAACACTACACTTGAGCCATTCATTAGAACCCATGTGCCAATACACTACACTTAGCACTATTCACTTGTCACTTAGCCATTTTAATAATCCGAGACCTTCCCTTCCATATTGGTCAATCACTCACTTACAAATCATTACAAAATATCATTCCCCACACCAGGTTGGGTCTTTATGTCACTAACCCGTCCAACAGTGCACCCATCTGCGAAGTATCTTAGAATTTAACCCCTCAAAGACAAGGGTCATTTTCGGAATACCCACTATAGGTAACTAATCACTACACTGCACTAGACCACCACACAGTACGACGTCCTCCGGTGGGGGTTATACAACGCAGTGGGGCTGCGGAATTGGGGTCCCTACTTTCATTTGGTTTTTAACATCTCATTTATTTTAATTAATTTAGAACTAATTAGAATAAAGCATTTTATATGCATACCTATCCTCAAGCATCCCATACCACTTGGCTTCCATATGCACTCTTATGATTCATCTCTTTCGATCAATATTATTAATTACTATTTTATGAAGTGGGTGTTACAATCATTTATCATCAACACATGAGGGTATCATTATACATTTTTTGTCGCACCCCGAAATCGGGCCCTGCAGTGATCTGATCTCGGGATGCAGAATTTTGGAATTAATTAAAACTTTTGCTTTTCCCAAGATCCGCATGAATGAGGATAATAAAATTCCATCAAGTCCTGAATATTTTGCGGAAGCTAATCATGGCGTTGCGACCCGGAGCCCGTGGCCATCGGATTCCGTGTCGTACTCAGCCAATATCATAAATCCATCAAATGAGCACATTGGTACAAATCATAAATCGTAGAATACTGAGCTGGTAGTAACAGGACTATTTATTTCCCACATATTCAAGTTACAATTAATAATGTCTTAATTACAACCCACAAAGCCATACAAAAATATCCAACTAAATAGAAATACTACCCCCAATATTTAGATACGAACTCCGGTGCCAAACTTGACATCTATATGATATCAATGGGCAGCCTCTCGCGTCAGACCGGTGGCTCAACCGCCTCCTCCGATCAAATACCTAAAAAGGGGAAGATAAAGAGTCCTGGTACCAAACAAAGGGGGTCAGACATGACGATCTGGCAAGCAAAATTCAGATAATATAATGATAGGCATTTGTAAAATATTTTGAAATAATTGTAAATCCATTTAAAGATTCTAAACAATAATAGTAATAAATCATGATAAAATGATTGAAAGACTGAACATAAATATCAAAGCAAATAAATGAACAGTATCTGAAACATAAATATCTTAAAAAGATAACAGACTACGTAAAACATTTAATAATTGGAAATACATTTAAGATCCTAAATAATAGAGACAGTAAGATAAAAGATCGATTTCTTGAACATTAACAAATCCAAAGACTATAATAAGCTGAAATAAACAAGGATCATAAAATAAAATATCAAGCGGATAAAACATCGGCAAACCACATATAGCTATATTCTCCTATTACCGAAGTAACAACAGCAGACAGAACCGTAGCCACTACTCGTGGGACCGGAATGAACAAAGTCGTTATCAAATAGAACCGTAGCCACTACACGTGGAACCGGAACAAACAGAACCATTGCCATGGTCGGTACAAACAGAATCCAAGCTACAGTTGGCAGACAAATTAAAGATCCCAAGCCGGGTGATCAACCCGACAAGGTGACCTAAGCTTAGTGGTGCCTTTAATTTTCAAAACCTGAACCGATACAAATCGAATCATAATAATTCATTTCTGAAATCGATAAAAGGACTGCTCCTGAAAAAACATATGCTTAATATACTGACAAATCCGAACAAATCTGATGAGTAGTCTTATCGATGTATTTCCAAACGTGGCAAACCGCTCAAATCTATTTCAAATCAATTCATAGAAAACATACGAATTTATGTGCTAACCGACTCAAATACAAATCAAGGCAATTTGTATAAAATCATATAATTGATCCTTTCGAACGTGGAAAACCACTTGATTCTATTTCAAATCACCGATGCTTCCAAACTTAATGAATCACTTAAATCCTTTTTAAATTAATTTGCCGAAGAACACATACATTTCCTGACTTGGAATGGAATAGAATAGTGTATAATGACTTAATGACTTACCAAGGGACTATCTCAATACACACTTAACTTTTAAACATTGATTTATAAAAGAACACGTTTGATGCAAATGAAAATCCACAACATTTAAAAATGATGTGTGCATTGAGATTAAAAAGATTCCCGGGTAAATTCCACATCAAATCTTTCTCGAGCCCTGCTACATGGACTAATCCATGGACCGATCCATGGACTAACTCCATGAACTAGTCCATGTAGACTTTTTGATCTTTCTCTCATGTTCCCCATTTCAATTCACAAATTTTCAAGTATCACAATTTATCCAAATCTTTCATGGGCTTTTAGGCATTAAAAGGAGATTAATGGGCTACAAAACAAGGAGGAGAAATGGGGTGAAAAGGGCCTAAAACAGGTCTAGAAAAGACCTACCAAAACAGCCCCAAACAGGCCTTCAAAATGGACCTCAAACAACCATAAACCAGGCCCTGAAAAGGGCCCAGAACTGGGATGGGTCCGCTCGAGCGACCCAGGGTCCGCTCGAGCGGACCCCATCCGAAGGGCCCAGTTGGTCGCTCGAGCGGACCCAGTTCTGTCTGGGTCCGAAACCGAGTGCAGAATTGCACTCTTTCATTCCTCTTTGGCCTCCTTTCATTCCTTCACCTCTACAAACATTTTCACACTTCCTTGAGCTTCTATTGGCCAAATAAAATCCATTAAACACATTCATACACTAATTCCATCCCATTTCCATTCTATTAAACAAAAATCAAATGCAAGTGTAACATTCTTCATTCATCAAGATACCAAAATCTTGAAATAAAAAGGGTTGACTCAAAGAAGATGAATCCAAGAACATAATATCTCACGATGGACATTTCAAGGAAGATAATCATAAAACATTTCATAAACTCCTTCAAGATGAAATCATGACATGAAAAAGAAGAAGAAACATATGAAATAGAAATTCATAGAATCATTCACTTTGAACAAATCACATATTAACTGAAATATTAACTTGCCTCAAGCCAAGATGGAGTGAAATCATTCAAGGATGGTCTTCCTATAGTCTCAAGCTCCAAATTCACAAAACCCCCAAAAATAGCTCAAGAAGAAGCCCTAGAATACAAATCCATTGCAAATCTCAAAGGATGCCTTTGCATGTTTGTTAAAAACACTCTAAATGGTTTAGAAAACAAAGATTAGAAGAAGGAAAAGCTTTTGCTAACCTTCAAAGCCTTGAACCAAGAAGAAGGGCTTGAAAAAGAGCTTTGTTCTTGCTCAAATCTCTTGAAAAATATATTTTTGGAAAGCTTGAGAGATGGGGAAAAAGTCTAGGAGATCAATCCTCCATTTAGCACACAAGAGGAGAGCATATAGGAAGAAAGAGGGTGGCTGGAAAAGGTTTCCAGCCACAGCTGGAATCGTTGCAGGGAAATGGAAGAAGAAGAAGAGGGTTCAGCCCCTTTTATAAAGTGGGCAAGTGGGTCCCAATGGGCCCCAAGGTTCAAGTGGCTAAAAAAGGTATTTGTGGGTCCCGAACGAAGATGACGAAGAAGACAAAATCGATCAACGAAACTCTTACTTTCCAAAAAGTATATTTCCCCAATTTATGAAATTTTCAAAATTTATGGACAGATTTAGTGAAAATGTCATTTTTGCCCCTTTTTCTCGAAAAACGTAATTTATGAGCATTAAATCAAAATGGTCAAAACATGAAAGTTGTTAAACTTAATGAGATGAGTCAAAATAAACTAAATTTGGATTTTTTGGAAATCAAGAGTAATTTCTCATAAAAATACATTTTACAAAGGCCGGGTCAAACTAAGGTCAACGGTCCTCAAAATCTCCAAGGCTATGAAAAATCTAGTCAAACTCAAAGACAAAGTCAAACCAACTCTAATCTCTCTTAAAAAGCTAAATCACGATTAAAACAACACTAAACAAAAGAACTGGGTGTCGGGGTCTTACATTTTTCAATGTTAATAGAATGCCATAAAAACTTTCCATAAATAGCATGTTATGCAAAACTTGCCACCGAGTGGTTGGAAGTCGGATCTCCATCCTTAAAACTCCAATCGGTGACTGGAGGGATCCGTTCATTAATTACACCATGTTTGAAATCCTACTTGAAGATCCAAAAGAATGGATAAGCATTCAAAGACGAGCCCCAAACTTTCATTTGGATATTCCTTCAAGAATCCTTTACAGAAAATCCTTCAACGGGGTACTTCGACGCTGCTTATGACAACAAGAGGCTGAAGAAACACTCAAAGAAGTCAATGCTGGTCTTTGTGGAGCTCATTAGGCTAGTCCTAAGCTCTACGATTAGATAAAAATGTTGGATTATTATTGGCCTACCATGATAGCTGACGCTATGCAATTTTCTAAGCGCTGCCAATAATGCCAAGTTCATAGAGATTATTATGTTCATCTGCCTCCAAAATGGCTGCATCCTACAACGATCTCATGGCCTTTCGAAGCATGGGGTATAAACATCATATGTCCTATCTCTCTCCCCCATCAAGCAAAGGTCATCACTTTATCTTCGCCGCTACGGATTATTTATCTAAGTAGTCAGAAGCATTTGCGCTCAGCGAAATAAACACCTCATTGGTCCTTCATTTCTTGTGCACCAACATTATATGTCATTTAGGCGTACCTAAAAGATTCGTCCATGATAACAGACCACATTTCCGGGGTCATTGATTCTACAAGTTCTGCAAAAAATACAAAATTCAAAGCTCTATAATCCGACAGCAAACAGATTAGTAGAAGCCTTTAACAAGACAATATGGAAAATCCTAAAAAAAATGGTCTCTAGTCACAAAAGAGATTGGAGTGATGAACTATCTGAAGCTTTATGGACCTATCGAACAACCGTTCGAGGACCAACCCAAAGCACACCATTCTCTTTGGTCTATGGATGTGAAGTTGTGGTACCCTTAGAAGTACAAATTCCTTCCCTAAGGGTAGCTTTCAAAAATGACATGACTCAAGAAAGCAATGTGAAATTAAGACTCCAAGAGCTGGACAATCTCGATGAAAGGTGACTCAAAGCTCGACAAAGCATTGAGCTTTACTAAGTACACATGGCAGGATCTTTCGACAAAAAGGTCAGGCAACGTGACTACAAAAATGGTGATTTGGTTCTTGCAGTAAAAGGGACGATGGTTTTTACCCACAAATCCAAAGGCAAATTTGAACAAAAATGGGAGGGACCCTACATCATCGACAAGGTTTTCTCCAATGGCGCATATGCTCTCCTAAATAAGGAGAGTGATAGATGTATGCTACCCATCAACGACAAGTTTTTAAAGAGGTACTACCCTTGAAGATTTCCTTCACCAGGTCAAAGCGATGTCTACATGGCCTAATCCTATTTCTAGGTATTTGCTTGTCAAACCCACCTCTCTTGAAATTTTCATCATTGTGTTGAAATTTCTAAAAAAACTCAACAATGTTTACTCCCATGGTTTCATTGTTCAAAAAAATCATTTCAAAAATCCAAGTTTATGAGCCTCTTTCCTGGTTTGACCAAAATTTTCGACCCTTGAACCCAAAATTTCATGATTTGAAACAAAAATTAGGATTCATGGATTTCCACCCTAATCCTCCATTAAATTGACAAAAAGCCATGACTTTTACTACCAAAATTATTTTAAGTTAGAATTTACGACCCTCGTGTCTTAAAAAAATGGTTTTCCAAAAACCGCGGGGAAGCGACGTTTGGTAGATACGCGTAAAACTAAAAAATCGGAAGGATGCGATTCACATTCGATACTTCCAAATCTCAAAATCGCGAGGAAGCAACATTTCGTCGATATTTGTAAACCAAATTAAAAAAAAATCGTGGAGACGCAACATTTCAATTGATATCGGTTATCGGACGTGATTTCCGGACCTGATGGGGGTGGAAACACAGTGTTATATGGAGCGATACTCAAAAGTACCAACCGATTTTGAGGATTCCCGATAAATCCTCAAAATGGTAAAAGGTGTGATTGCCAATCATGGTAAACGGCCATGACTCCGTTTGATCACCTCCATATGGTTAATTAAGGGTCCTTGTGACACACCCTGAGTCCCACATCGACTATAGAGAGGAAATTTACTTGGATTTATTTGTAGAGCTTGCAACCTTACCTTGCATGAGGCTTTTTCATGGGTTGTGGTGTCACAACCCCAAATCCTTAATCTGGATTAAGATGCGATTAGGGCCAATGGAGCTGCGACGACTCACGGAAGACGAGGACTCGTGGAATCCCGATCCGCACGCCATTTAGTTTCACCCACAGGATTTCACTATGCGAGATTCTACAGGGTCCTCGAGCCACGAGGATCATCATGGTGGAAACTTGCAGGGGCCATTTCAGGAAACATGCATAAAAATCAGAGTAAAATGGCATTATCAGACTGGATAGCAGAAATGAATTCATTCCATCAGCTAATATTCAGGTTTAACAAAAGATAATGTTTAGTTACATCTCAGAATAAGGCCATACAAAAACACTGGCTAATAATTACAATGATCAAAAGATGAAATTCCCCAAAAATAATAAAACCCCAAAAGATGATGTTACGAGCTCTGCAATTTTTGACACTACTCTATGTCGTCAGCTGCCCACTCTCGAATAACTGGCGGATCCTGTTGGACCGCCGCATGGTTCGGTTGGGGCGCGTAGAAGAGCTCGTTACTTACGGCATCAAGCGTAAATCAGACAGGAGTCTGGCAAGTATTCAAGATAAAAAAGCATAGTTTGCAAGTACAAAGCAGAATATAAATATAGGTGATTACTCAAGAAGTTAATGTAAGTAAGCTGGGTAGATTGGTGCAAGAAAATATGATTAACAAAATCATAAACATGAATTAAAATCAGACTAAAGATTACTTGGCAACCACTTCGCATAATCCTCGAGAGTGGGAGCCTTCGCTTGCCCCAACCGAGCTGACTGAGAGTACCTTGGAACTCACCCGGGAGTTTACAGCCGTCAAGAATCTTTGGCCTTGCCACTGGGTACTTGAAGTAGCCCGACAGGGTAGGTACTTTAGCGACACCGGTGACATACAAGACTCAAACTGCAGCGAGCAAGATATATATATAATACATACTAGGAAAATAGCTTGCTGGTGCCGACTCAAAAATTAATGCAAAATGCAGGGGTTTAATAGTTAAATCAAGGATTAATGAGTAATTCGGTTACTCACGAGATATATTTGCAAGTACAGGGGTTACCAGGTAGGGTTGTAAACGGGTCGGTTCCGGTCCGGGTCCAGGGTGGAACCGGAACCGGAACCGTTTTCTAAGAAGGGGAACCGGAACCGGAACCGGAACCGTTAAGAATAATGGGAACCAGAACTGGAACCGGAACCGTTTGTGAGGCGGGTCTGGTTCCGGTTCCGGGTCTAGACTAATACCTGTATTTTTCTTTAAAAAAATTATGCTTTTTTCACATTTCAATTGGATCACGTACCTATAAATACTAATGTGACATTTTGTCTATCAATAACAGACACTTTTAACCAAAAACTCAGAAATCACATCCAAACATGCAATGAAATGTAGAAAAGTAGAAAACCCTAATGTAGAAAAGTAGAAAAGTAAAAAGGGTTCTGTTCTCACATAATAAAGTTACCTTATGTTAGTATATATTGGGTCGGGTCTCGGGTCCACGGGTCTGAGCCACTGTGGATCCGGAACCGGAACCGTTTAGGTATCGGTTCCAAAAAAAGGATCCGGAACCGGAACCATTTTCTTATCGGGACCAAAATAAGGACCCAGACCCGGATCCTAACGGGTCGGATCCTTCGGGTAATCGGAGAATCGGGTACCCATTTACAACCCTATTTCCAGGCAAAAGAATGCTTAAAATCATAAACAATGTTGATTCGGTTTTTAAAACAGTAAACCGACCTAAAAACTGGTTTTTAAACAATAATTTCTAAGTCTTGAAATTCTACGGAAAAACGGGCAGCATTTCGGGTAGGAATAGGAAACCCAGAATGGGTGGTGGTGAGACCTTCGGAGTCCCGTGTGGCAAGATGATAAATTCAAGTTTACAAGGTGTATGATAAAAGTACAAAAGTTTGATTGAAATAGTCCTAAACATGTAAGGTGATTTCCAAGATTATACGCTCAAAGGGATGGATATTAGTGTATTTTCGTACACTTGATGCATTCAGAAGGTGGGAATATCCAATCCCTGAGTTCGGGTAAAATTACATGTCACTGTGCTCCACATGCGTTCACAATTGAACGGGTTTGATTTTGAATAGGAAATTAACATCGGGCAAGGTTAGGGTACGGGTGCACCAAAATTTGTATTTGAAAAGGGTTAAAGTAGTGCAGCTTTTACCTTGAAAACTTGAAATACATTTAAGGAAACAAAGGGGAAATTTTCAGGTTACATGTAGTCCTGAAATGGGGCCAAAAAGGATGGGTTCTGCGGTCCCGGGGTTGGACCTACTGGCCAAAATACTGCGCGCAGCAGCTGGCCACTACACGTTGCAGCCTAGCTGCTGAAGGATGAGGCCCAGCTTCAGCTGATCCAAGGTGGGACAGGTGAGGAGGTGGCATGGCAAGGGAGAGGGGTTGTGTGGGGATGTTTCCCGAAATGCCAAGGTTATGCTAACTTCAACGCTTATGCCCATTAGTGGCGCCCTAAACTCGGCAAACGTTGCTCATCTGTTATCCCAACTCAAGACAGTCTCTGGTCTCGGGCACCCCGACCTCAATACAAAGCCTCCACTTCGGCCACTCAGTTCGGCACCAGAGCAAGACCCTTAGCCGAGATGGGCAATAACAGCTGTACCTTCAAGAGTGTCTAGCTGGAACTGACAGAGCCATCCTGGTCACCTCTTATCCCTGACAGCGTGGCATCCAGTAGCCACGTCCCATCAAAGCATGGCCTCAAGCCAGGCCCGATGGGACTAGGCCCAAAAGTCAGATGAGATAATGCCCGGTTTGACCTGCATTTAATGCGCAATGGGCTGATCGGACTGCCATTTAATGAAGTATGGGCTGAGTGGACAAGGCCACTCGAGTGGCAAAACCCATCATGGGGCTCGCCCATGCAAGTCAACCCCCTCTCCTATAAATAGAAGCTCCAACTCCATTCTAAGGTATGCACACCACAACCAGAGAGCTGTTACTCTGTCTCTCTTCTCCCTTATCTCTGTCCTACTGCTCAGACCATTTACTGACTTAGGCATCGGAGAGCCTTGTGCTGCCCACAACCAGGGTCCTCTGACTTGCTTCCTCTCTTTCTTTTTCAGGTCTAGTCGGAGCCACGTTAATCTTCATCGAGACTTCCTAAAATAGGGGTCCTAATCCCTGATTCCAAGCCCATAATTTTTAGGCACTTACAATTGGCACCGTCTGTGGGAAAGTACTAACCCAAACCCAAGATATTTCCAGTCGCCATGGCTCTAAGGAACAAGAGAGGTGGAGAGCATCCGAAGTCCCTTCCTCCAGGACCATTGGCCCTTCCTGGACCATTGCCATTCGTATCCCATCCAGAAGGACCCGATGCAAGAGAGGAGGCCGCAACCGTGGAAAGCTACCACACCGAGTCTGCGTCGTCCCCATTAGAGGTGGTGAGCCCACCGCGGTGAAATGCTCCCATGCAGGAGCGTCTTTCGAAGGGCAAAGGCCGGCGGCAGAGGGATCACGCCGGTCGGACCGCCGGACCAACTATGAAGACGACAGAGGCAACCCCGCTCAGGCGACAATTAGGGCTCAGAACCTTGTCATCCAGGAGAAGGACGACCTGATCCGCCAGCTCAGACAGCAGCTCCGAGAGAAGGGGACAGCCCCCATGGGCGATAACCCCAAAGGCAGAAAAGATCTCGTTACCGGCAGAGACTTGAGAGAGCACTTGAACGAAAAAAGCCGCGAACGGAGTCGCACTGAGAGCTCTTGCAATAATCACACTGAGAGGAGGTCGACGCCGAAATCAGAAGTTGGTGATCAGAAGGCGCTGATTGACCAGCTGGTCAAACAGGCAATCCAGCGTAATATGGAGGAGGCCAGATTCGCTCGGGACCAGCCGGATGTCCCCGACTTTGCCGGCCTCGACTCGTCCCCCTATTCCTGAGAAATAAACAGTATCCCCTCCCGAAGAAGTTCAGCGTTCTGAGGTTCATCCTCTATGACGGAACCTTGGACCCGGCAGCACATCTCCGACACTTCACCCAAAAGCTGTCCGTTTGGGGGGACGTCGGATACCTCAACTGCAAGGTCTTCTCTTCCAGCTTGGGAGATCTCCCCCTCAAGTGGTTTTGCGCACTCACGGAGGGATCGATCACGAGCTGGCGCCAGTTACGGGATTCCTTTTTAGGAAAGTTCCAGGCGCACAGAGTCATCCCGAAGACTGACAGCGATATCATGGCCCTCAAAATGAGGTGGAATGAGAGCGTCACCCAATTTGCAAAGAGGTTCTGGATGGTGTATAGCCCAGTCGACAACTCCTCCGAAGAGGTGGCGATCAGATCCTTCCGGTACGCTCTCCTGCCAGGGTGTGAGCTCCGGAAAAAAGTTCGTTCGAAATCCCGTGCCCTCCGTGACAGCCCTGATGGCCAGGGTGAACAAGTATATCGAGCAAGAAGAAGACGAGGTGCGGGTCAATGAGAGTTTCGGTGTCACGAAGAGCCGGTCTCGATAGGAGAGTCGATCGCGGCAGGAGTAGTGGCTGCGGGACCGGTCTCCACAAGAGGATCGGCCCTCCAACATGGACAATAAGGCATTCTGCAGAGAAGAGACGAGCCGAGACCATCATTCGGGCGGCCCAGCATCGGCCCAGACTCACGCCTCGAGAGGAGGCAAGAGATCCAAACCATCCTACACCTCGCCAATCTAGCTTCCGCCGTCGAAGCTGGAAGGAAAAGGACTGTGGAAGTAGGATCGTTGGCATCACCAAGCATAGAGCTTCGCCCACCTCGGCAAGTTATGAGCATTGATCTCGGCCCAAGTTGGATGGACCCTATCATTTCATACCTCAACGACAACCAACTCCCTGAAGACAAAGGTCAAGCTCATAAGATCAGGCTGAGAGCAGTCCGGTTCTGGCTCTCTCCAGAAGGAAAGCTCTAAAGGAAGTCATTCACAGGCCCTTACCTCCAGTGCGTCCACCCAAGCCGAGTTGAAGATTTCCTCTTCGAAATACACGAAGGCATCTGCGGGAGTCACATCGGAGAACGGTCACAGGCATACTGGGCTATTAGCCAAGGATACTAGTGGCCGTACATGCAGAAGGATGCACAGATGTACGCCAGGAAGTGTGAAAAATGCCAGAAGTCTCACACACTCTCCATCAACCTGCGCAGGATTTAAGCCCGCTCTCCAGCCCTCGCCCAATGGGGGCTGGACATCGTGGGACCTCTCCACCGAGCTCCGGGGAATAAGAGGTGGCTGATAGTGGCCACTGATTACTTCACCAAATGGATAGAGGCAGAAGCATTGTCTTCCATCACCGAGCGAGACTCCAAAAGCTTTGTATGGAAAAACATTATCACGAGGTTCGGCATCCCGCGAATCTTGGTCTCGGACAATGGGACCCAATTCGACTCCAGCCTCTTCAAAAACTTCTGCCAGGAGCTCGGTATCAGGAATCATTATTCGACTCCAGCCTATCCCCAGAGCAACGGCCAAGCCGAGATCTCCAACAAAGTGGTCCTCAACGGACTCAAAAAGAGACTCGACCGTGCCAAAGGGAGGTGGGTGGAAGAACTTCCTAGTGTCCTATGGGCGCACAGGACTACCCCGAGGCGCTCCACTTCGGCAACACCGTTCTCCTTGGCATATGGGATGGAAGCCGTGATCCCACTCGAGATCGGCCTTCCAACCCTGAGATCCGAACTTTTTTACCAAGGCCAGAACGAGAAGAACCTGACCCTAGAATTGGACCTGGTCGAAGAGCGCAGAGAAGCAGCGGCCATCCGCTTGGCTGCCTATCAGTAACGACTGATGAAAGATTACAACCAGAGAGTCCGGGAAAGGAAATTCTCCATTGGCGAACTGGTCCTGAAGAAGGCACTTCCAGCGGACAAAGATCCGAACCAAGGCAAGCTGGCGCCGAACTGGCGTGGCCCTTTCAAAGCAGTCTCGACTGCTGGCCGGTCCGCATACAAACTCGAGGATATGGATGGAAAGCAACTGCCGCGACCGTGGAACGCCTCGCACCTCAAAAAGTTTTACTTTTGAAATGTACTCAGATTGTGCAAATCAATGAAGACAATTTCTTCTCAGAGATTTCTTTTCCTTTTCTAAGTCAAAGACCTCGGCAATAACACCACTCTCCAGCTCGGCAGCAGTACGCAGGGTCATCCTAGTTGTCGAGCTCCGCAAGGTCAGAAGCTAGTGGGCAATTGTGTGGGGATGTTTCCCGAAATGCCAAGGTTATGCTAACTTCAACGCTTATGCCCATTAGTGGCGCCCTGATCTCGGCAAACGTTGCTCATCTGTTATCCGAACTCAAGACCGTCTCTAGTCTCGGGCACCCCGACCTCAATATAAAGCCTCCACTTCGGCCACTCAGTTCGGCACCAGAGCCAAACCCTTAGCCGAGATGGGCGGTAACAGCTGTACCTTCAAGAGTGTCCAGCTGGAACTGACAGAGCCATCCTGGTCACCTCTTTTCCCTGACAGCGTGGCATCCAGTAGCCACGTCCCATCAAAGCATGGCCTCAAGCCAGGCCCGATGGACTAGGCCCAAAAGTCAGATGAGGTAAGGCCCGATTAGACCTGCATTTAATGCGCAATGGGCTGATCGGACTGCCATTTAATGAAGTATGGGCTGAGTGGACAAGGCCACTCGAGTGGCAAAACCCATCATGGGGCTCGCCCATGCAAGTCAACCCCCTCTCCTATAAATAGAAGCTCCAACTCCATTCTAAGGTATGCACACCACAACCAGAGAGTTGTTACTCTGTCTCTCTTCTCCCTTATCTCTGTCCTACTGCTCAGACCATTTACTGACTTAGGCATCGGAGAGCCTTGTGCTGCCCACAGCCAGGGTCCTCTGACTTGCTTCCTCTCTTCCTTTTTCAGGTCTGGTCGGAGCCACGTTAATCTTCATCGAGACTTCCTAAAACAGGGGTCCTAATCCCTGATTCCGAGCCCGTAATTTTTAGGCACTTACAGGGGTAATGGCCACTGAAATCAGGGGATTAATGGCTGCTGAAATGTTAATGGGACCAGCTGCTGAATTGTGTTTCTAGAAGAGCAAGGGAGTGAGAAATTTATGGGAGCTGGCCGCTGGAGAGGGGGTACTGGGGCAGCTGGCAGCAGCTGCTGCTGCCTTGATCCAAAGAAGTAAGAGGGAAGGAAAACGTTGGCTGCTGAAATCAAGTGGGAAGAAAGGTGCATTCCTGGCCGCTAGGATGGCTGATGGCTGGACAGCTAGCCAGCCAGCCAGCCTTTGCCAGGATTCCATCATTCCAGCGGCCACCTTTCTTCCCACTGGGTCTCAGTGGCGCCTACTTCAGGATTGAACGAGCGGGGAGAAGTGGGCTCCATATGGGCTAATTACATGAGGATAAATCCACTTCATTAGGGCCCCAAATTAAAACTTAATTACACTAATAATTTCATTTCCAAAACTAACCGTCTCTAAAAGTGTGATTATTCAAAACAAATTTGGAAAATCCAAAGAGGTAAAATCACTAAGGGGTCGTTTGTCTACACCCATTTGTTAGGAGGCAGCCGCCAGAAACCCTAGATATTGCATACAGATTAATGCGGAAATAATGATGATCAAAGATCATACCTGCGAGATCTCTCTGATTTGATCTCGGTATTACAGCAACTTGAAAATCTAAAGATCTTCTACTGTATTCCTATATGCTCGAGTCCGCACCAAGGTGTGAGCCTCTTCTGCGAATTCTCTATGCTCTCAAAAATGAGATTTCTCTTGTGTTTTAACCTAGAGAGCAATAGCGCATATGTATAGGCTACAATATGGACCCTAAGAAGTAAATAAGGGATAGGCTTCTAATGAAAGTAGGAAACCCTAATTTCTCCCCACGTTAAATTTTCAGATATCCATCGATTAAATCATTACTGACTTCTATATTTAATCGATATCTTTATAATTCCTTGAGACCTTATGCTCAACTTATTTGATATGTTGGACACAAAGTCCACCTGCAGGATTTGACATTATCAAAACTTAAAAGCTTCATCAAGGGGATATCATCAATCTCTATTACGGGACGTGGATTCCGTCAATAAACTAATATACACCATACACGTAGTGTAGTCATCCAATTTACTGAGATTATTGACCTATAAAAGATTTCACTCCTTTGTAAATCAAAATGTGAAACACTAAATGTATGTGTATATTATTTATGTCGAGATTAAGAATACAAGCACTCATAATAACCATTTGGATGTTAATCGTTTTATATAGTCAGTATAAAGACAATAAACCCAAAAGCGGTCATGTTCAATACACATGAAGCGTACTAGCATAATGAGTTGAAACTATTCTGTTTCCCGCAGCCAAGACATGCCTGCTGAAATATCATGCTACAATCGTACCGATGGTGTGCCCAAATCCATCTAGATTGTGAACAACAACTTATATTATATAAGAACCGACAAACAAGTCTTCCGTGTATAAGCTGAACTCTACACACCAACTTGTCTACTTTATAGAATAAAAGACACATACATGCATAATACTAAACAATGCAACCATTTGCCCATACAAATTCTCATAAAGATGAAAGACCAAAATATACTAATAAATAAATCAGTCAAAGACAAATACATAAAAGTATGCTTTTAGTATAAATTCCTAACACCATTTACATATGAAATGGTGAATATGCGTAATATTTACGCATCGGTAATGTTTGTCTACAAGTATTTACGCATCTTGTGTGTAAATCAGATGTGTAAATGGTGTGAAAATGAGCCCATTTTCACACCAAAATTTGAACACCTATTTTGGTGGGTAAAGAGAACACCAAACTATGTGATTTCAAAGAATACTAGTTGGAGGCGGACGGTTTGGTTTTGGGGCAGTTTCCGTCAAAGAGGTTCTGGATTCGAAACCTCTCCAACACATTTAGAAAAATAATTATAAAAGAGGCATTTCCATCAAAGAGGTTATGGGTTCAAAACCCCCCTCCAATGCATTTACAAAATAATAACAAAAGATGCGTCAAGACCGATGAAACCTATGAATGAAAACCCTCCCTGCATCCATCCCCTTTTATGAAGGTAACCTCTCTATCTCTCTCTTATCTTGTAATACAAAAAAAAAAATTTATTTGCTATGTAGGTTTACTCTGTAGGTGAGATGCATGGGTTAAGTTTTATGTAAATTGAATAATGAATTAAGATAATATTGAACTAAATATTAATTAATAAAAATAATAATCCAATTTTTCTTCCATCAGACTATAAACTCATATTTCCTTAACCAAACATGTACTTGGAATGCATTCTTTTAAAGGTGATCATTGATAGAAATATCTATTTTTGAAAAGTATATTTCATGTTGAAAGACATATTCTTTTTTAAGTATCTAAAATGCAAATGAAACCTTTGATATAAATCAGATATTTTTTGTCTCATTTTCATGTCATTATAGTAGAATATAATTTAATGATTTATAAGTATCATTTACAATATCGTTTAATACATATACACATATCATTGAAACAAACATAGAAAAATGAATTACATCTGTAAATGATGCGAAAATAGTGTTATTAGACGAACATTGTAAAAAAAACACATGTGTAAACGTTACATACTTAAATTTTGAATATTCATCATTTACATGTGTAATTGTATTTATATATCCCACATGTGTAATTGTATTTATATATCCCATGTGTAAAAGACAAACGACCCCTAAAGATGCATGATTTACCTTAGCCATTCTTACTAGAACAGAATCAGCACCATGATGACAAATTGGCATCAAAATGACCAAACAAAGTATGCTAAATAAATTAAACACTTGCCTTAAAATCAAGAACAATATATAGTCTTGCTCCGCTAAGAGCTTTCTCTTCCAAACAAAGCCCACCAAAAACTCCCTAAAAACAAATCCGTATACTGTCAAAACCCAACCCAAAATAGTACACACAAATGGTGTAAAAGATGGGTTCTAAACTAAGAGGGAAGAGGGCCTACCTCTTTGAAGGTCAGAGAAAGGAGAAGGTGCTGAAGTGGGTGCTGCCACTGTTGGATTCGCACCAAAAAAATTATGTTGCGAAGGAGATGACAAAAAGTTGGCTAGCCGGACTGGATCTCGCAAAGAGAGCCTCCACTGTGAAGTTCTTCAAGATTTCATGGAAGGAGAGGATAGGAGAAGAAGAAGAGAGAAAGAGAGTCTTCTTTTTTGTTATGGCCGGTGGAATGGGAGAGTTAAATGAGTTGTAGTGGTGGTAGGTGGAAACATTAATGAGGTAGGTGGGCATTTAATGTGGTTGGTGGGGTAGTTGGGATATTTTGTAAAGCTTAGATTGTGAGTTTGCCACCATTCTAGTTGAACTTGGGACGCACTAATGAAGATTTTTGGGACCTCGGATGGATCGGGTCAAAGAACAAGAATTGTAGGTCTAGAGAAGAGCTTTCCAACAAGCCAAGAATCAGAATTTCTGAGATCGGTGACAGAAGTACTTTTCCAAACTGCGGTATAAACCTTGAAAAGTGTGTCGGGGTCAAATTGGACTTTCTTAACCTCGGAAGAGTTTGGGCTGAACATGAAAGTTGTTAGGCAGGTCGAGACCGAACTTTTGAGCTCAAGATGTAATTTTAATAAAATTCCCAAGATGCCCCTGAAAAAACATCAAAATTTTAAGTTAACTTGGAAAAAGTCGTATTCTCACAAAACTCCTCGAAACTCTCCGGAACTAATCTCAACTAATCTCTAACCACAAGAAACTCTAGATAAACCTCTAATCAAGCGTCAATAGCCCCTAAATGTAAATAATTAGCGTTTAATTGTAGTAATTAAAAATTGGGTTCTTACATGTGGTCCACTAGAAACAAAACCGTGAGGCCCAGGGGCCAAAGCGGACGATATCATTCATGGGTATCGGGTGGGGTGTTGCAAATGGTATTAGAGCCGACTCTAGACTAGTTCAAGTGTGCATCCCTTCCATGGTTTGGTGCAAGTGGGCGGGCCAAGAGGGCTGGCAGGCTACAGGGACTGGCGGACTATTGCACAGGGACGTGTAGCCGTAAGGGGGGGGGTGGATTGTGACACACCTTGAGTCCCACATCGACTAGAGAGAGGAAAGTGACTGGGATTTATATGTAGATATTTCAACCTTGCTTTACATGAGGCCTTTTAGTGGGTTGAGGCCCACCAGAAATAAAACCATGAGGCCTATGGGCCGAAGCGGACAATATCATGCATGAGTATCGGGTGGGGCGTTATAAATGTCACACCCCAAATTTTGAGATCCTTAGGACCCTTAGATTTTCGAAACGCGACGGTCCCACCTTGAATATGAGGGGTCAATCCTCTTAATAAGCATAATGCGGGAAAATCTAAATCACCTAATTTAAATTAATGGATCAATGAACATACTACTATTAATAAAGTTGAGCAATAATGATAAAGCTCAATAGTCTCAAAATATCCAAAGAAATATAACATTGTCTGTAAGACCCTGACCCAGATTAGCTCGATTAGTGTTAATTAAGTGTGTGATTAGTCTTAAGAGGGTTTAGTGATCGTTGGGTTAGAATGTGGTTTGACTTAGTCTTAGACATAGCTTTGGAAATTTTGAGAGCGTTTGGTTCCAGTCTAACACTCAGGGGTGCCCTGGGTAATAAGCATGGGAGGATGATTTTGAATTTTTGATAAAATTATAATTTTGATTGCTTTTGAATAATTTTATTGTTATCCACAACTTTCATATTCAGTCCATCCGTGTTCGAAGCCCAAAAACCCAATTTTTGGCCCAAAAGGTTAAAATTGTCTTTTCACACTCAAATTTGGACACGATTTTTGAAATCTCAAAACCATGTGAAAATTATACGTTTTGACAACTAGATTTTTCAATGATCATTTCTACCTTCTTCGTTGATCTCGTCTGGGGCCCGTAAGAGCATGCTTTAGCCATTTGAAGTATTAGTCTTGGTGGGGCCCACTTTTCCACTTAACTCATATCAGCCCATCTTCCTCACTCACGTACAACACTTCATTCAACTTCTGAAACTCAAGAAAAAAAAACCAGGCAAAGACCATCTCCTTCCTCTCTATCTTCTCCACCTTGCATGTCTTAGCATTTGAACTTGAAATGGAAATATGAAAGCATCATCTTCTTCATCTTCATTCAAGCTTCAGCTGGACCCTTTTTGTGCAAGAACCCTGCAACTTTTCCACCTCCATCCAGTTGTTTTCTTCTTGGTAGCTTCAGGTGAGAACTTCCTGTCATCTCTTCAATGGAATCTTTTGAGCTCCTAAGGAACCTATTTTTCAAGCATGTAACACCCATTTCGAAATGGGTCATTGTTTTTCAAATTTGTTGGATTTTTGAATTGATTTCCTAGGGCTTTGTAGATTTCTTGGTTCAGCTCTTGAGTGGGATCTTTGAGGAAGTCTTTGGATTACATTTTGGGCAAAGGCAAGTGATCCTTTTAGTTTGGATGTGCATGCAAGATAATTGGTACATTTTGTTTGTAAAGTGCATTGATTTTATTTAGCTAGCTTTCAAACTATATTGTTTATCAACTCAGCATAATTTAGTTTCCATTTATTCACATGCCGACTTGGGGTCGGTTAGCTACCGGTCACCTGGCGGCTAGCCGCCAGCTAACCGCCACCCTGCGAGCAGTGCATATCAGGTTCAGACTTTTTTGCCATTCTTCACCCCATTTCATATCATTTCATTGATTGACAACTCCTTACACTTCCAGAACCTGCAAGGTCCTCAAAATAGCCACTTCCAACCAATACATCATCAAGCTTCTCCATTCAACAACACATCTCCATATCCCACCAAGACAAACCAAATTCAAGACAAGAATTGAAGTTTCAATTCAAAACAGAAATCAAGAAATTTGGAGGGGAATTTCTTGAAAGGATTTACAATAGTAGCAGTTTATGTAGATGATATAAATTTGATAGTGACTCCAGAAGAGCTCAAAAAATTGCTGATTATTTAAATAAATAATTTGAAATGAAAGACCTTGGAAAAATGAAATTTTATCTCAGCCTGCAAATCGAGAGAAGTTCCAGTGGGATGTTGGTCCATTAATCTAATTATACCGAGAAGGTTTTAAAACGATTTGGTATCGACAAGGCACATCCATTAAGTACCCCCATTGTCGTCAGGTCTATATATATAAAGAAAGATCCATACCGTCCCGTCGAGGAAAATGAAGAAGTATTAGGTCCCTAAGTACCATACTTAAGTGTTGTTGGAGTTCTGATGGACTTGGCACAATGCACTACACCGGAAATTTCATTTTCTGTGAATCTACTTGCTAGATATAGCTCCGTACCAACTCAAAGGCACTGGACTGGAATTAAACACATCATGCGATATTTATGTGAAACGACTGATGTCACGTCTCCCGAACCCGATTAAAGAAATAACCGGATCCGGAGAGTGAGTTTTAGGACTAATTAAAAATTTTATCCTTTGGGCCCACGGATCGTAGTCCGCGGTGGGGATTTAATATTTCAAACCTCAAACCTCTTTAATACAATAGACATTAAGTTCATAAAACTCTAGACATATGGAATCTCAAGCAATGACTAATAATCTCTCATTAATTAAAGTTGCAAGATGAGTAAACAAAACTAGAAGTTAAGTTATTTATTACATTGGCCATCTCAGAAATAAGGCCAATAAAGAACAAGTCAATGAAAGTAAAGGTCCAACGAGAGGAATAAATGAATAAAATCATAATCTAATGAAACCCAGTGTATCTCTCTCATGCCAGGATATGATGACGCTACTCTACGTCATCGGCACACCACTCTCGTGCCTCCTCAGCTGGTTGGAGATCCTCTGGGATCTCCTCACTTGCTTGCTCCTCGTAGTAGTATTCACCTGATGTGTCTACACACCAAGGAACAAAGTCAACGACATGTTGAGCAATAGATATACAAGACATAATAAACACGACATGCATCAAGTGTAGAATAATGACAAGTATAAGATCATATGAATACAAGAATGCAAAGCTAGGCATAAAGCGAGAATAAAATCCAAGGAAACAATAATAGGAATCCTAACAATCATCTAACAATAACCACTATCCATGCACATGCAAAACAAGAACAAGCAAGAGGGAGACTCCGAGGATGTCCAAAGCCACCTCCCGGGGTACCAGTAACAATCCCCTTGGACTATTGATACCATAGTCCGGCTCCAGTGGGATCCTAGCTCCCTGTCCTGGGAATAGCAGCACGGTCCTAGCCCGCTCCCAGCTATTCAACGCCATGGACGCCGTCCTACGCCGACTGCCCACCCCGACAACCGGAGTAACCGATTCGTCATTAAATACCAAATTGCAGATGGTCATGATATGCAAACAACAATAAAGTGGTTCTGACACAAGAACATCAAGACAAGCAAATCTGGCTAGTTCCATGTACAAGACAAGATCCTAGGGATTATCTTATTCAAGACGATGCAAAACAAGTAAAACACGTGATAATCCCTTTCATACTAGCCAGTCAAGTTCATCCAAATAAGACACGGGTTCCTATGGTACACTCTAAGTCAAGTCCAAGTCCTATATTCTATAAAAATTTATGTTTCATAATTGATTACGTGTTTTATGCCAAGAGTGTACAAGGAATGTTATCAACGGATACAGGTCACAAGTCAAGGAAGAATTACAATCCAATCCTAGGCAAGTGGTGTCATCCCTGTATTCCCCGTATTCTAACAGAGTATGTATGGAATTTGGATTAATGATGCTTTCAGGGAAATCCCTTGGTGTACAATCATGTTAAGCATCATTCAATTCAACTCCATATGCATTCGCTTACACTACGTGTAATACACGAATACCTAAACAACCCATCGAATTCACACCAAGCCACGTGATTTGATTTCAATCCCATTTATGGTCATGTGCTAGTAAGTTAATGGTTTTCAGCATCTAAGGCCCAAACCTAGGTTACCGGTCTTATTTCCAATAAAACATTAGCTATATTAATAATCCAAGTATTGACATCACTTCCCGACCTCTGATCATGATGAAATAGAACCATTGGATTCTACGTCTCAAGGGCTTTCCAACGATATATTATACGTAGAAATCCAACGGGCGGATCGAAAGTTACAAGTCTTCGAAGTTTCCAAGTGCTGTCAGAAAATTACCCTTTGATCGATCGTACGTACTGTGCGATCGATCGGACCTGAACAGCATCCAGTTAGTGCACAGTCCGATCGATCGGACGTACTGTGTGATCGATCGGCACTGTACACCTCTCAGTTAACACACAGTCCGATCGATCGGACGTACTGTGCAATCGATCCGACGTACTATGCTGTAACCCGAAAATGGGTTTTCTGCCCCTTTTTCCTCCAGCCAAACCATGGCAAACCTGTAGAAAATGAGCCTCCTGCTCCCCAATCATCACATTCATCATTCTTATCATTTCTAACAATTTAAAACATAAAGGGCTACCAATTTAACAATTAATCTCATTCATTCCATAAACCTAACCTAACATTAAAAATCCCCAAATCAATATCAAAACATGCTTGGAATTAGAGGGGAAATCTATCAAAATCATAACCAATCAAATGAAAACAAACATACATGTTTAAAATGCAATGCATATCTACTTGCCTCAACCAAAGTGAAGATTGGAAATGGGTGAAATTTGAGGAGAAGCTTTTCTACCCTCGAAGTCACAATCTAACCCGAACAACTACAACCTAGAACGCAAAGGAGAAGATAGGAAGGAAAAGAATTAAGATCCAACCTAAATCTAACCAAAAGGAAGATAATAGAAAAAAATAGTGTTACTGGAAACCTTACCAGGTTGATACCGGAAGCAAGAGGAGATCGCAAAGATGAATCCTAGCGGATCGGATCTCCGAATGGGGTCTCCTAGGGCTGAGATCTGGCTTGAGAAAGGAAGAAGAAGAAGATGGCTGCGGTTCTCTCTTCCATTACAGAGAATAAAAATTGGAATTAGGGTTAAACTTTCGTTTAAGAAGACGATAGAGAGAAAATGACCGAATCGCCCTTTAAGTGGGTCCGGTGAAAGAATGGACCACTTGAAGGTTTCTGATCGACGGATCGCGATGAGTCAAGAGACAAAAATCATCAGAACGACGAGACCTTTCCAACGAACCAAAAAATCACGGCGTTTGGAATATTTCGGAAAAAACACTCAATTTTCCCTAAATTGCAAACTACCCCCTGCTACGATCAAACGAACTCGGAATCAAACAAAGCTACAGAGATACTATTCTAATGCTAAAAGAAACTAGCTCATGATCTAAACCCACATAAATATCTAAAATACAATTAAATAAAATAATAACAATTTAAACGGGTCAACGGGCCGGGTTTTGGGCCCAACTGACCCAGTAAGGTCACAGACCTTACAACTCTCACAAATAAAAAGATCATTTGGTCCCCCAAATGCCTAAACATACCTCATCTGGAAAAAGATAGGGGTACGCTTTCTGAATCTGCTCCTTCAGCTCCCACATAGCTTCCTCCGGACTGTGGTTCTCCCACTGGACCTTAACCCACTGAATAGTCTTGGTACGCAACACTACCTCCTTAGTGTCAATAATCTGCGCTGGACGCTCCACGTAGGTGACATCTGCTTGAAGCTGAAGTGGCTCATGCTGCAACACGTGGGTGGGATCTAGAATATATTTCCGAAGCATTGAGACATGAAATACGTCGTGCACACCTGCCAACTCTGGCGGTAGCACTAGACGATAAGCCACGTCTCCTATCCTTCTCTTAATCTCAAACGGTCCCAAAAACCTCTTTGCAAGCTTCCCTTTTTGCCCAAATCTGACAACACCTCTCATCGGAGACACTTTCAGGAAAACCATATCCCCCACTTGGAATTCTAAAGGTCTCCGCCTCTTGTCTGCATAGCTCTTCTGACGATCCCGAGACTCCTTCATTCGCATCTGAACAACTCTGACCTTTGATGGACCGCGCTTCTGCCAGGTTCTAACCGAGGTCGGCGGACGTGGGAGTCCGTTGGGTCCGACCCTTTCGTAACCGGGGGGCAAATGCGTGCATCAACATTTTTTTGGGTTGGTGTGCCAGATTTTCTATTTTACTTGGAATTACAAGTGGTGATCCGGAGATCAACCTTCGCAAGTAAAAAGGAAATCAACTTCTTTCAAGTTTTCCATTGCACATATATTTAAGAAAAGAGACATTTTCTTGATTTGCCGTGAAAGGCGATTTTTTTGGCATTTATAGCCGATTTTGGCGTTTATAGCCGATTTACAATCCTTATCAATAATGAAAGACAAGAGTTGTGATTTTTGTCTCTTTAAAAAAAAATACAAATTACAATGAAAAGCAAGAAAAGGAGGATCTAACTTCTCAGGAGATTGTGGGGGGACCCGTTCAGATTGACGGTCGCAAGCCATATGTGGGCTTCACCATCATCCATGCAGATGAGAACAGAGGATGCTATCGATTCGCTTGGCTTGGCTATAACCTCAAGTTTTTAGAGGACAAAGACCAAAAGGAGGTCCTATGTCCAATAAAAAACTAAGTAGACGGGCTGAAAAGCCATGTCTAAGCCATTGGAGGCAGAAGGAGAAGGCAAGGACCTTGGGGGGGGGGGGGTACCCCCCAAGGGACTTTTGTCACCTTGTAGCGGTGGTCGGTGTAGAACTTCCGCAGAGTTCTCTCTCTTAGATTTCTGATGCCTTTTTCTGTCTGAGTTTCCGGATTTTCTGCAGTCTGTTGTGTGTGTGATCTCTACTGTCTGTGTTTTTTTCTTCTTGGAGAGCTCTCCTATTTATAGGCTTTTAGGTAGCCATTTAGGAGGGTTTATGAGCCTTAATTGTCATAAAGCTACATAAAGGGAGGAGTTACAGGATTTAATTCCTTTATTTTGTAACTCTTTTTTCTTGGCTTCTGATTGGCCGGAGGAGATTAAGGGTATTTAATCGCCTTTAATCGCCATGATGGGAGGAGTTTCATGGGTTAAATGCCATGAATCTCTTGACTTGTAACTCCCGGATGCTTGCTTCTGATTGGTCCGTCCAAAGAAATGGAATAATGACTGTGATAAAGCTAGTCAATTAATCGCATTAAGTGGTTGTCGAGCAGTTGAAATGTCGCGGGCCGTGCCGCGTCTTTTGGGATTCTTCTGGCAATGATCATCGATGGATCTTCATGTAGATCGACATCGGATGACCATGTAACTTCAGGTGTTGGTTGCCAACAGCGGGTCGGTGCCATCTGTCCTGTCGATTTCTCGATCGGTCGGGTAGAAAGCACACTTTTTTTGGTTGACCAGTTGGCGATCAATGTTGATTTCGATACTCTTGATGATTAACCCGTGTTTTTGACGGATGTCAGAGGATTTGGTGTCTCAAAAGTATGAATTTTGGAAAATACCAGAGGCCGGATGCTTCGAATCGAGAAAAAATGGCGAAAAACGGGGTTTCCGGGGCCCACCGGGCGATCCCGGGCCCCAGGGTCGCCGGCGACCCTGGGGGGTTTTTCCCCCTTTTGTCCCGTTTTGTGTCCGTTTTTGCTGTTTTTTCGATTCTTTTTTCTTCTGTATTTTTCCTTGACATTTTTTATCATTTATTGGCCTGATTTCCCTGTAGAAAACCTGATGAGAATCCTTGCATTTTGTTTTGCAAAGTTTCCAATTTTCTGAGAAAGCCGAAGACTTTGTAGCGCAGAGCTGCCGATTTTCCGTCAGAAGCTGAAACTGGGTCAAACGATGTCGGAATGACCTGAGTTTTGAGGTGAAGCCTCATGATCAATAAATAAGACCAACCATAGGCTCTTGTTTGAGTTTTGAAGCTGTTTGGGGTCCTATCACCAGTAGACTTGCTTTTGTCGCGATGAAGATGTCGCGGTTTGATGTGCGGTTAACCGATGTCCGATTGACTTGAAATTTGACAGGGAACCTATTGGAGTCATTTTAAGATGATCCATAGGCTCTGGCTTGGAAACCATGGTCCCGAGGAGCTTCGCTGCCGAGAGGCCTGATTTGGCTTCCGAGCGTCAAACTATAGTCAAATGTTGTCGAAATGACCTGAAATTTGACGTGTAACCCTTTTTAAGCATTTTGAAGCCGTCCATGTGCTCTATCTGATGAGTGATGGCCTCGGTGATTCTCGCCGCCGAGAGGCTTGATTTAGCTGTTCGAGGGTTGATGTAGGGTCAAACGTTGTCGGTTTGACTCGAAACTTGACGTGGAGCCTTTTGGAAGTATTTTGAGACCATCCATCGGCTCTGATCGAAGATTTGATGTCTCCGATGCTTTCGCCGCCGGGAGCTCCTTTTCAGCTGTCGGAGAAGCGAAGTTAGGCCAAATGATTTTGAAATGGCTTGAAACTTCTTGTGTATTCCTCTTTTGGCTGTCTTGAAGGATCTTGCAGTTTTTGTTTGATTCTGACAAGATTTGATTTTTTTGGAAGTAGCATTGCCTATTTATGGCAGGTTGCGACTTCATGTAGCTCTTTGGATCTTGAAGAGGCAAAGTGACATTTTTGGTGTCAACAAATGCCCCCTCGAGGTACAGCGACAGTTGCTTAACATTTGTAGTCGATGTGCCACGAAGAGATTTGTGAAGGAGAGCCTGTGACTGGACAAAGAGTCTTTGAGCAGTTTTTCTTTTTGGTATTTGTAGCCTTTTGAGCTTCCAGGGGAATTTTATGGTAGTGAAAGGGATCACATACCATCTCGAGGCAAAGTTTTGAAGATGACATCAGGGATGTAGATTTGGATTTTATCCTTGTGACCTAACATGCTGTATGTGGCAGGTTAGGGGGTCGGGTTTGGTTTTGACCGTGTGACCCAACAAGCTGTATGTGGAATGTTGGGGGATCAATTTTGGTTTTGATCTTGTGACCCAACAGGCTGTATGTGGCAAGTTAGGGGATCAGGTCTTGGTTTTTGGTTTTGGTTTTATAACCTAACAGGTTGTATGTGGCAAGTTAGGGGACCAGGATTTGGTTTGGATTTTTGTGGAAGGTCAATTTCAAGATTTTGGCTCAATTTGGTATCTGAGGCTGGATGGTTTGATTTTTGGAAGCTCATGGGGCTTGGAATTTTCTTTGTATGGTCCAATCAACTCAAAAGAGGCATGGAACTATTTTTGTATACTCTTGGTAAGAGGGATTTCTCTTTGACTAAAAGCCCAATTTTTTTTTAAGTGCCTAGGTGGTCAAACCTGGCTCATATAGGCTAACCCATGGGACCTTAAGCTTTTGAAATGGCTTAGATCTCATATGGTGTCATTTTTGTAAAGAATATCCAAAAATATTTCCTTTGGATAGAGAATATCTAAGAATATCTTTACTTGGAGAGAATCTCTCATGTTTCCTTTATTTTGGGAGAGAATATCTCAAGATATCCTCCTTTGGGAAAGAATCTTTTATTGATCCTATCTTTTGGGAGAAAATCTCTCATTGATTTCTTTTTGGGAGAAAATCCCTCAAGATATCTTTCTTTTGGGAAAGAATCTTTCTAATCTCTTTCTTTTGGTAAGGTTACTAATTAGTAACACTTACCTCTTTCTTCTTTCCTTCTTTGGTTTGCTCTCTTCTATAAAAGTAAGGAGGAGGTTGGATCTGTTGCTCTTATTACTTTCTTTTGCAACAATCCCAAGAGGGCTTCAAGACCAAGAGTTCTTCTTCTTCAAGATCTTCAAGACTTTTCTTCTTCTTCTCCATCAATGGCTTCAAGTAAGTTCCCTTTTTAAAGAAAACCCCATTGTAGAAAAAAAGTTCTTTCTTTTTTTTTTGTTTCTTTCTTTTCTTTTCTTCTTTTTTCTTTTCCATGTGTTTGCTTCTTTTTTTGTTTTTTTTTTTTGCTTTCTTCTCTTCTTTTTTTTTTTTGCATGTGTTTTTTTTTCTTTTGTGGGCCGTACGGACAGATCCGTACGGATCTGGCCGTACGGCCACGTGGCCTGTGGGCCAGCCCCTTTTTTTTTTCTTTTTTTTTGTTTTCTTTCTCTCTTCTTCTTTTTGAGAAAGTTTCTTTTCTTTTTTTTTTTTTGCTCATCATGATAATGCTTTTTTTTTTGCAAACCAAGATGTCCATGCATGTATATTTTTTGTAAATTGAATTGTACCATGATGTGATAGCATACCTGAAAGTTTTCGCAAATTTGGGAATTTGGAGCTCGCAGCGATGTTGAGCCCTCCCTGATTTTGCGGAGACTTTGAGGTTTCGAAAGTTTGGAGTTTCGGAGCTCGCAGCAATGTTGAGCCCATCTTCAAGCTTTCGATTTCTTTCGGGATAGTTCCTTTTCTTCGGAATTGCCCCATCATCATGTCAAAATTTCGTCAGATTTTTTTTGAGCGAGATTCTGTCATTTTGATGTTTGATCTTTTTCTTTTCCATCCTTTGCAGGTGGTTCCTCCAGAACGAACAAGGGTAAAGAGCCTGCTACAAATGTACCTCGTCGATCTGCTAGATCTTCTAATCCGGCCGTTCGCAGGCCTTTGAGAAGGTCCAGTATGTTAAGAGAAATCTAGAAGAATGCGACTCCCTGAATAGAGATGATATAAGGCAGCGACTGATCACTCTCAAGGGAGAGGAATTCTATAAGATCATGGTAAGCAGTCGTCCATGGGTGATGGGAGATCAGAGTGTTTTACCCAAGCCTACCTTCTTCTTTGGTGATGCCGTCCCTGATGACATGACATACCAGAGGAGATGTTTTCAGTTCTCTTTCACAGCAGATGGTGAGAAGAAGACTGTTGCTACCCGGTCGACGTTTGATCGCACCGTCTCGATCATGAGCCTTGCCCCCACGAGCTCTAAGACGGAAGATCCTCCAAGCTGGGTGAGAAGGACAAATGTAATCAAGACCGGGGTTTTTGTTGGCGGTTCTCTTGGATATACGGAGAGGTCGCCTGTTAACATGGACCTGTTGATGCCATCCAGGGCTCTGATTAACCGTCGGTCGATTTGAGACCGGTGGGCCTTGGTATTTTCAGTGGTGACGGCAGCAATTGGATAAAGCCTTTTCGACTTCATGGCCATTTCAATGCTGACTCCGAGTGGAAGTCGTGGACTGATCGCGTCCTGCTGATTGGTGGAACCGTTTGAAGGAAGTTAGGATTTTTGATGCGGTCCGCGCCTTTAGGGAGACCATGATCTTTTCCAACGAGGCCTTCATGGCTATGCTGGAATCATTCCTCCCACAAACCAATACCTTCGTTGTGACGAATGGTGAGATTGGTTTTTCTTTGAAGGAGCTGAGCACCATTACTGGATTGCCCATCCTTGGCAAACTCTATGAGGAGTTTATGCCTATTGACAGCGTTCTTGAGGGGTAGTCTGAGGAGTTCAGGCTTCTGTACTTTCAGCTCATCGCTTTCTATGATTCTTTGAAGGAGAAGGAGGGTTTGAAAGTTAGATCCAGCAGTTGGAAGAGTTCTAGCTCTTCGTTCCCCAACTTTTTTGGTAGCAAGGAGTCTTCTGGTAGTGTGACCCAGGAAGCCAGGGCTCAGGATCCAAGTTCAAAGAAGATCTTGGCCATGCAAGAAGAGTTGTGAGATTTCTGTGCGAGTACAAACGCCATATGTCTTGACATTGCACTGCGGAGAGATCTTGCTGTTTACCTCACTTATTGGCTTGGTAAGGCTATTTTTGCTGGAGGAGATGGAACGCACATCAGGCCGCATTGTATTTTTTTCGGCTTGTCAGATAGCGTTTGGAGAGCAGCTTGCTTTGGTGCCAGCTCTTTACTCCTACCTGTGTACCGAACTGCAGGCTGCTGCTTTTTTGGTTCGGCTTGGGCTTCCCATGAATAGGGTATTTTCAGCCCACATCTTTTATTCGTGGTACATGTACCACTGTCCTGGCTTCCACCGGCTGGGTGCCTCACAGGATGATGATCCTCTGATGATTCGGCTGGCTGTCACTTTTGTTTGCCCGCATGAGGATCCGACGGTTCAGGGACGTCGAAATGGGGCCGTCTTCAGTGAAGCTTTCTCCAGAGTTGTGGAAGAAGGCTTTTGATTTTGTTGCCTCCCGAGACTCTACCAGGGCGGGGTCGGGAAGGCATTACTCCTTGACGAACGCAGAGAAGGAGTGGCTTTTCAGCATACGTGTCGGCACGATGGTGTACCATAGACATCTTTTCGTCGACATCCAGCCATATGTACCCTCTCGCTTTGCTTTGCAGCTGGGTTTTTCTCAAGGCGTTCTTGGAGCGCCTTCAAGTATGGTGAAGCGCTTTGGAGGTTTACAGGACGGGAGAAATGCATGGGCTTTCTATAGTGCTGAAGACACTACAGCCATGATCTCTTATCCTGTGTTGTTGACTTTCCCGGACTGCCGGCTTTGCGAAGTGGTTCGCGGAGAGCTTTTCGGCATATTGGGGGCTTTCCAAGAAGGAGCTTGATGTGAAGCTGGCATCTGGAAAGGGCCTTGGAAAGTCGGATGGCATCCGGCGAGAGGAAGTTTGGGCCTTCCTTTCTGGAGAGAAGCACAAGATAGGCTTTCTCGGTGACTAGGGCATCATTGGTTCTGAAGGTGTTCGAGAAATACCTGATGAGGCTTTAGAGCAGCTAGAACAGGAGGAAGCGGAACTTGATGCTTGGATGCAAGCGGCACAGAGGTAAGCTTCCATGGAATCTACTGGCAAGAGTAGACCATCTAGTGAGGAGTCAAGTGGAAGACCTGACTCTGACAGTGGGCCAGGTTCCTCTAAGAAGCGAGCCCGTAGGAGGACGAGTCATCATCGCAGCAAGGGGCAGCATGAGGACACTCCGGACTTGGAAGTTCCTCTTACTATCAATGAGGATGTGCCAGTGGATGCTGACGAGCCTCCAGAGAAGAGAAGCCGAGAAGAAGAGACCGTCGGTGAATGTATGATTCTTCCTTTTTCTCTTTCCATTTCTTTTCATGGGATTTTTCCATGTTCTGATTTGCTTCTTGTTTCTGCTTTTCTTTTTTTTTTAGCAGAGGAAGATTTGGCGATGCTTGAGGTTCCAACCGATGAGGTGGTGACTGATCTTGTCGGGGCACCTGAAGAAGAACCGAGGGACTCTGGAGTGAATCCAGAATCTCCAATTGGTATGACTTCTTTTGTTTTCTTTTTTTTTTGTGTCTGTGACTTGGTTTGCTAACATTTTTCTTGCCAGCTGACTTGCCATAGGATTCCGATGACTTTGAACCATCGATGGACGCAAATGTTGATGATGCTTCCGATGAGTTCATGGAGAAAGTGAGTCTTCCGCCAGTCATCGAAGAAGGTATTTTGTAGTAATAACCTTGATAATGATTTTCAAACAGGATTATACTCATACCTTTTTGTGTTTCTTTGGCAGGTTTTGAGGTGACAGAGGAGAGTCCGTCACTTCCTTTAGAACCAGAGCAAGAGATGCCAAAGGTCGATCCAGAGGTAGAGACTCCTGGGACCAGTTCTGACACTGTTGAGGAGATACCTCGTGCTGAGATTCCTTCCCGAACAAGAGCAGCTTCAACTGGAAAGAGTTCTTTTATTACTCTTCCAACGGGTGATGACATGCGCAGCCGACCAACGGAGTTGGGCGAATTTTTCAGCTGGGCCATCTCTTCTTTTTGCGAAGAAGGTGGTGGTGCGGGTTCTGAGCTCTTGGATTGAGACTCTGCTTTCTGGGCACTTAGATGCCGGATTTGGGATGATCCAGCATGTGCGTGAGATTCTCGGTGATGCCGAAGAGGCTGGTCTGGATGTCACAAGTGCCAGGGCGATCGTTGATAGGATCATTGAGCTGGGTGACAGGTGGTTTGAGACCATGGGTTTTCCTGACGACCAGTTCTTCAAGGAGATATTCCTGGACCCTGCGGATAAGGCTCAGCCTAACCTGGATGAGGCTACACAAAGCAGGAAGCAGATAGTCCGAGAGAAGAACTTAGAAGAGCTAACCATCATTAGGCTGACACATGACCTTAACATCCTTGATAGGGAGGTCGATGAGGCCAGGAATGTCTTGAGCATCTGCAGGCACAAGTCGCTGCCAAGTGGACTGCAATAACAGAGGCTCGTGACAGGGAGAGTGCTCTGATTCGCCGGGTTGCAGATGCCGATCGAGTTCTTAAAAGAAAAGTCTGAAGAGAACAAACAATGGCAAACTGCTCGGGATAAGCTTCCCGGTGCGAAAGAAGGGTTACAGCCCACCCCAGCATCTCATGGCAAGTTCTTGAAGAATCGTGCCCTGGAATCCCTGACGGCTGAGGCCAAAAGTTTGCTTGAGGAGCTGAACTCTTGGCTGGAGACCATTTTTGATTGAGCTCCTGCTTTTTTTTTTAACAGAAACCATCCTTCTCTCTTTTTTTTTTGTACCACTTGTATTTTTTTGGTACTTTTTTTTTGTAGTGCTTGTGAACACTTTTTTTTTGGTACCACATGTATATATATAGTTTTTGGTACTCTTGTTTTTTGTAGTGCTTGTGAACACTTTCTTTTTTTTGGTACCACATGTATTTTTTGGTACTCTTTTTTTTTGTTTTCCCTACGCTCACTTAAATCTTTTTGTGATAAAAGTAATTGCTAAAAGGGATGCCTCTTTTTTTTTTGTTTTCCCTACGCTTACTTAAATCTTTTTGTGATTAAAGTAATTGCTAAATGGGATTTGATCAAAAGTTTATCATTTTGTGAAAATCTTTTGTCAAATGATTGTTTTGGCATGGAAGCCAGATTTTTGTTTGTGGCATGGAAGCCGATTTTTGGCATGAGAGCCGGTTTTGGTGGCATCTATAGCCGGTTTTGGTATTGATAGCCGGGTTTTGGTGGCATTGATAGCCGAGTTTGTGGCATTGATAGCCGGGTTTTTTGAAAGCCAATTTTTTTTTGTTTGTGGCATTGATAGCCGGTTTGTTTTGGTGGCATCTATAGCCGGTTTGTGGCATTTATAGCCTGTTTTGGTGGCATCTATAGCAGTTTTTTGTGGCATTTATAGCCGGTTTGGTTTTCAAAAATGCAAGTATCGACTAAAAGTCGCCTCCCTGCTGAATGTTCTTACAAGTATCGATGGAATGTCGCATCCTTGCTCATTCGGTTGCGAGTATCGATGGAATGTCGCATCCTCGCGGATTTGGGTGCAAGTATCGGTGGAATGTCGTATCCTTGCTTTTCAAAGATTTTGGTTTTGCGGGTACTGACTTGATGTCGTTTCCCCACGATTTTTGAAATTTGTGGTTTTCTCGAACCTTTGGGTTATGGATATCAACTAAAATGTTGCGTCTCCATTGTATTTTAGGTTTTTTTTTTTTTCGAACCTTTGAAATTTGGGTTGTGGATATCAACTGAAATGTTGCGTCTCCTCGGTTTTTAGGTTTTTTTTTTGAACCTTTGAAATTTGGGTTGTGGATATCAACTGAAATGTTGCGTCTCCACGGTTTTGGATTTTGTAAGTATCGACGAAATGTCGCTTCCCTGCAATTTTGGAAGTGTCGAACGTGGTTCGTATGCTTCCGATTTGTGCGAGTATCGACTAAGCATCGCTTCCCCCGCGGTTTTTTGAAAAACCATTTTAAAGACACGAGGGTCATAAGTTTTGACCTAAAACCATTTTGGCGGTAAAAGGTAGGGTGGACTAGGGTGGAAATCCCTGAATCCGGATTTTGTTTCAAACCATGAATTTTGGGTTCAAGGGTTGAAAATTTTGGTCAAGTTAGGGAAGTGTCCTAAACTTGGGTTTTTTTTTTTTTTTGAACAATGAAAGTAAGCATTGTTTAAATTTCTAGAAATTTCAACATTTGATATGAAAATTCTAAAAAAAGGTGGGTTTAGCGAGCGTGTACCTGGAAACCGGTTTTGGCCGTACAGGCATTGCTCTTACCCAGTTGGGTAAGTCTTCAAGGGTAGTACCGCTTTAAAAACTTGTCGTTGATGGGCAGCATACATCTGTCACCTTCCATGTTTAGGAGTGCGTATGCGTCGTTGGAGAAAACCTTGTCGATGATGTAGGGTCCCTCCCATTTTGGCTCAAATTTGCCTTTGGACTTGTGAGCGAAGACCATTGGTCTTTTTACCGCAAGGACCAAGTCACCCTTTTTGTAGGCGCGTTGCCTGATCTTTTTATCGAAAGATCCTGCCATGCGTGCTTGGTAAAGTTCAATGCTTTGTGGAGCTTCGAGCCGTCTCTCATCGAGATTGTCCAGCTCATGGAGTCGCAATTTGACATTGCTTTCTTGAGTCATGTCATTTTGCAAGGATACCCTCAAGGAAGGAATTTGTACTTCCAAGGGCACGACAGCTTCACATCCATAGACCAAGGAGAATGGTGTGCTATGGGTTGGTCCTGAGAAGTGGTTCGACAGGCCCACAAAGCTTCAGACATTTTGTCGCTCCAGTCTCTTTTGTGACTAGAGACCATTTTTTTTTAGGATTTTGCAGAGTGTCTTGTTGAAAGCTTCTGCTAATCCGTTTGCTGCCGGATTGTATGGAGTCGAAGGACAGCTTTGGATTTTGTATTTGTCGCAGAACCTGTAGAATCGATGATCTCGGAATTGTGGTCCGTTATCATGGACGAATCTTTTGGGTATGCCGAAACGACAAATAATGTTGGTGCGCAAGAACTGAAGGACTGATGAGGTCTTCATTTCGTTGAGCGCAAATGCTTCTGACCACTTGGAGAAATAATCTGTAGCGGCGAAGATGAAGCGATGACCTTTGCTCAAAGGGGGAGAAATAGGACCTATGATGTCCATACCCCAGGCTTCGAAAGGCCATGAAATCGCTGTAGGATGCAGCCATTCTGGAGGCATGTGAATGTAATCTCCATGAACTTAGCATTGTTAGCAGCGCTTAGCAAATTGCATTGCGTCAGCTACCATGGTAGGCCAGTAATAACCTAACCTTTTTATCTGATCATAGACCTTGGGACCAGCTGATGAGCTCCGCAAAGACAAGCATGAACTTCTTTGAGTATTTCTTCAGCCTCTTGTTGTGACAAGCAGCGTAGAAGTACTCCGTTGAAGAATTTCCTATAAAGGATTTTTGAAGGAATATCCAAATGAAAGCTTGGGGTTCGCCTTTGGATGCTTACCCGTTCTTTTGGATCTTCAGGTAAGATTCCGAACATAATGTAATCAATGAACGGATCCCTCCAGTCGCCGATTGAAGTTTGAAGGATTGAAATCCGACTTTCAACCACTTGGTGGCATTCAACAACTGCTTGGTGTGTGCTAAGAGGAGGAAGGATTCTTCTTTCGCACACTGTGATTTGCATGTTTTCCCCCTTCCTGGATTGCCATGGATGTGGCAAGTCCGGCTAGGGCATCTGCACGTATGTTTTCACCTCTACGAATGTGGGTGATGTGACAGATGTCAAACTTTTGCAGAAGTGATTGTGCCTTGTTGTAGTAGGGCAACAAATCTGGCTTCCTGACTTCAAATTTCTGATTCATCTGGTTGACGATCAGTTGAGAGTCTCCAAAGACTTCCAGCATGGTGATACCGGATTCGACGGCGAGTTCCAATCCTAAGATCAGAGCTTGATATTCAGCTGCATTGTTTGTGCATGGTTCCAGTAGCGAGAAAGCATGTGGAATCATGTATTTGTCGGGGCTAACAAAGAGGATGCCAACTCCCGAGATCAACTGTCTTTTTTCATTTGTCCTGGTTGCACCGTCAAAGTACATGTCCCAGGAGGCACTTTGTGAGAAAGTCTCCACATTGTAGACTGGCTCGTCTGGGAGATCATCTCTGAGTGGAGAATCTTTAGGCAATGGATGCTCTGCGAGGAAGTCCGCTAGAGCTTGCCCTTTGATTGCTTTTTGTGGTACATACCTAATATCAAATTGTGACAGAAGGATGGACCATTTTGCCAGTCGAGCATTGAGAGAACCTGCCTTTGTGACAAGGACCTTCAAGAGGTTGACCCTCGAGACTAGGTAGACTGTGTTGGAAAGCAAGTAGTGACGTAGCTTTTGTACGGCGAACATCACTGCAAGACATTCTTTTTCGACTGGAGAGTAGCGATGCTCTGCACCTACTAGCATGCGGCTGAGGTAATATAGAGCAGCTTCTTTTCTTTGATCATTTTCTTGCGCAAGCAGAGCTCCCAAAGAGTGATCAAGGGCTCTTGTGTACAAGATGAATGGTTTTCCAGTGGTAGGAGCAGCTAACACTGGAGGTTTTGTCAGGTATGACTTGATGTCTTGGAAAGCAGCTTCACAGTCAGCATCCCAGACAAAGTTTACACCTTTTTTCATTAACCGAGAGAATGGACGGCATTTCCCCGAAAGATTGGAGATGAACCGTCTGATGTAGGCCAATCTCCCTTGAAGCCCTTTGAGTTCTCTCAAGGTTCTTGGAGAGGGCATTTCTAGAATGGCTTTGACTTTTATGGGGTCAAGCTCTATTCCATCTTTCCGAACTAAGAATTCGAGGAACTTACCCGACGAGACGCCGAAGAAGCATTTCAGAGGATTCATTCGCAATTTGTGTTTGCAAAGCCGGAGTGTAAGTGATCTCATTAGACGATGCTTCGGAAGAGCTATAATCCCAAATTATCACATTATAGGAAGCTCTGACAGGAGACGTTGCCTGATCGGAGTCAGACTCATCCTCGGTTGTAAGAGGATCGTCTATCCAGCAATTTTTCTCCATTTTCAGGAGTTAAGGGGGGATGTACCTGATGGTCTTCAAGGACTTCAGGCTCTGGATTGCGAGGAGGCTCGTTGACGCGGTCTTGCTCTTGTTCTAGAGCGAGACGCTGCAAGATCCTTGCATATTCTTCAAGATCAGGCATGGGAGCCAAATCTTCTTCTTCATCAACTCTTTGTGGCTCAACATGGTTGATTTCCACTAGAGCAATGAGAGGTGTTGGGTCAGCAGCATTTTCTTGTACAGCCTCTTGGTCTTCTTCATCATCAGACCAGGATCCTTGTGGCTGTAGGGGGTTATACCAGATTACTGGCATAAGATGAGTCTCAGGAACCCATTCTTCATCGGAGAGATATTCTCCGGTTTCAAGGGACTCCTCCCACTCGTCTGTGTAGTTGGATTCGAATCTATCATCGGTGTCGCTGGACTCGTATCCATCAATGGAGAATCCATCTACCAAATTGCAAGAGTATGATGCCTCCTGCATGGCTTCTTTGAATTGAGGTGGCATGAAATCACTGAGAGTGAATTTTCTTACCCCCTTTGAAGTCTCTGGAAGGGATGTTTTTGTTGCCTCCAGTGAAGCGGTAGAGGAAGCCTCTGCCTTTTCTTTGACTTCTTGTTTTGGCTGGGTCTTCTCTTACCGTTTGAGCTTAAGGAGATATTTCCTAGCCTGCCTTCGCTGTTGAGCTGTAGGCTTTGTTTTCATGACCTCCTAATTTTCATCTTTGTCCACATGTCACCATGTTGACGGGGGTAGACCCATAGTTTTTGTCAAAGGTGATGACTCCGTTTTTTCCACATCTCGTTTATTTTCTCCCTCACAATGAAGCATTGATTGAGAGGATGCGAGATCATATCGTGGTATGGACAGTATCGAGGATCGTTGATTTTGCCAACATCACCCAGTCTTTTTGGTTCAGGCAAGGTGAGCTTGCCGTTTGCCACAAGAGCCCCGAAGATTTCATCAACATCTTCATCAAACGGGTATTTCTTCTCTACTCATTCTTTGAAGGCATCAGAGAGTTCAGGTCTCTTACCAGTAGCTTTCTTTTCAGCTTTCTTTGGTGGCTGAGGAGCCGATTTGGTCTGCACATTGAGGACCTCTTTTTTCTTTCGTTTTGAGGTTGCAATGGCGGTTGGCTCTTTTCTTGATGATTTCTGACTGTTGAGGTCTTTAATCACCGTTTCAGCTTCCATGGAAGCTTCTAGGAGTTCTCCCAGGTTTTTTGATTTGTTGCCGATGATCATGGAGCGGATTCTGGCTCTCATGTTGTTTCGGCAGATGTCGACTAGCGACGCTTGTGGCAGTACATCAGAGCATTTGTACGCCATTGCTTTCCGCTTATGAATGAAGTCATATGTTGATTCATTCTCCCCCTATTTTAGGCTGCACAACTGAGCCATAGTAGCGGGATGATCCTCACCTTTGAAGTGAGTCAGGAAGCGTGTCTCTAGCATGGCTTAGTTTTGGATCGAGTCCTTCGGCAGAGTGGAGTACCATTCGAAGGCCGTACCTTTTAGGGTACTTACAAAGAGGCGGATCTTGAGTGCATCTTGATCCGCGATAGCTCCCGTCAGGATCTTGAAGTGGATGACGTGCTGTCTGGCTGATCCTTTCCCCATATATGTTTGGAGAGTAGGATGCTTGAATTTTGTGGGGAACGGGACCGAGTCCATCCATAAGGGATATGGTGGCTTGATCCCATGCTCCTTGAGTATATCCTCTTCTTTTGCTTTGGCGAGGATACTGTCTACGTCCTTTTTGGTAAGGGTGCGTGGCTCATTTTCTTCTCCATTTACCTCATCGTCTTGCTGATTCGGAGGAGGTTCATTGTTCGCCTGATTTTGGAAGGCGAGGAGAAGGTTTTCCATCAGAGTTTCAATCCTCTGCTGGCCTTGGTCCAACTGCTGGATGCGTGTGATCGCATCATCTTGAGGTGGATTGCGGGGTGGTGGCTTAGAATTTGTTGCCAGGACGTTCATCCTTAGAGATTCGAACGAAGAAACTGTCCTGGTGACTGAGCTGGGGCTCATTCTTTTTTATGAAGAGCTTGAGGAAGGATCACTCTGCCGTCCTTTGCTTGAAGGAGCAAGGGATTCTTCTGAATGTCTTCTTGTCCTGGAGACGCTGCGGGTCATCAGACGTCGGACATGGATTTTGGATGCTGACTTTTGGCGCCTTCTGGTTTTTTCCAACCATATGGACGGCAACAACTTGGTTGGGTCTTTCTTTTTCGACCCATTTGGGAGAGACTTGAAGCGTAGGAGGCTGGGTCTTTTGTTTCTCTAGTCTCTTTTGCCGATACGACGCGCGGCGGCGTATGCGACGAGCAATTTGAGCTTCGGTCAGCTCTGGCTGGGTTTTGACGATGAAGGATGTGCTCCCTCGGGCGCAGCAGCCAAGCCTGTCTTCTTTGTAGCTGGGCAAGGACAGGATGCGAACCCTGTCCTTCGCCTGTTGCAGCGAAGCTTTGAATTTTGGAGTTCGGCCCCTGTAGAGATGAAGGGTCGAACTGCAGGTTTGTAGGCATTAGCAGGTGCTTGCAGAGGCCTTGTGATGCATGACTTGACTTTGGGCTTGTAGGAACAAGCCGGTTCATGCTGGGTTGACTTGGGAGTCAGGTTGGAGATGGGTCTCTCCTCTTTCATGTAGGCAAGAGGATAGAACTGGTTCTCCTTGAGTGGGGCCAGGAATGCTGGCTTGGTAGATGTTCGGGACCTTCTCTGTTTTGGTGAAGGTCTTGGGGACCCAGTCTTGGGATAGACCTGGTCGTTTGCTGGTCGAGGCTTCGTGGGGCTGCCACGAGCTTCGGGCCTTCTGGTGCTCGCCTTTGGTGTCACGGTAGTGACACGTTGAGAGGCGAGTTTTTGCTTCTTGGAAGGAGCAGTTTGTTCCTCGGGAAGTGGGAATGGTCCCAGCATCCCAAAGACAATAGTCCGGGGAGTCGAGGTCGACCCGGAGTTCAGAGAGTTGCCGAGGGAGTTGACACTTCGGCAGCTGATGGGGCGCTTGTAGGTGCGCGTAGTTTGTTTCTATTGAAGCATGAGTTGGTGCATGTTGTCGTCGAAGGTAATGGTAAGCGATGCTGCCATTGTTAGTTTTCGAAAAGTTTCTGAAACAAGACCACATCCATTAGTAATCACAAGAATATAATGATCATAAATGGGAAGTTCTATGGTTTTGTCTTTTCAAATTGCTCGAGGAAGATGACCCAAGCAATATGAAGAAGGCAAAACGCCATAGAGGGTACAATTGTTCTGATCGCAGGTATGGTAAGCCCAGAATGAGCGTCCCAGTGACTGCTAGAAGCAATTGTGAACTTAAATTCGACTTATCGAGAAGCAGAGCTTGCTCGAGGTAAGAAGAATATAAAGTTGGAGTTACAAATGTGCCGGTCGCAATACAGTAGACCCTGAAAGGGCGTACTAGCACCGCTAGACACAAATGTTTTGAGACCGCATCCATGAGATGAGATTCTCTGTTTTGAAAGGTCAAGATTGGATTCATCAAAGAGAGCAGATGTTATTCCGATCTGAACACGGGCTCAGCGATTTCTGCGAGCGCCAGTGCTCAGAAAGAAATGAACCATAATTTCTCGGATCTGAATCCAAAAATGACGAGTTTTTTTTTTTTTTAAAGGCAAATATCGGGTTCATCAAAGAGAGCAAAAGCCACTCCAATCTGAACACGAGCTCAGCGATTTCCGCGAGCGCCAGTGCTCAGAAAGGTGAAGACCAAGATTTCTCCAATCTAAACCCAAAATGACGGAAGTTTTTTTTTTGAAGATTTTTTTTTAAAAAAAATATTTTTTTTATTTTTTTTAAGTTTTTTTTTGAAATTTTTTTTTATTTTTTTATTTTTTTTAAAAAATTTTTATTTTTAAAAATTTTATTTTTTACAAAAAAAATTTATTTAAAAGACGAGAGAGTACACATAGGCCTCCTAACTCGGTCTTATGAAATCTCGATTGATAGAATTGCCCACAGGTAAGGGTAGGATTACTTAATGAACCCGTTTGGAGGACCCTTGCCTAGAACAGTCAAGCTGTCTCCACACTCTGGACAAGGCTTTTTTTGAATCAACCATGATCAAAGAACACAATTGGTTTAACCTTAGTGGTCTATGTCTTTTTTTATATATATTTTTTATTTTTTTTATTTTTAATGAACTCATCGAAGAGAAACGATGGCCCAAAACCTTAGTCAAACATGCTCAACATTTCTGCAAGCACGATGAACGATAGGAAAGGATCAAGGTTTCTCAATTTTGAATTCAAACCGAGAAATCTAATTTTTGTTTTTTTTTTTAGATCTTTAATGAACTCATCGAAGAGAAACGATGGCCCAAAACCTTAGTCGAACAGGCTCAACATTTCTACAAGCACGATGAACGATAGGAAAGGATCAAGGTTTCTCAATTTTGAATTTAAACCGAGAAATCTAATTTTTTTTTTGTTTTTTTTCTAGATCTTTAATGAACTCATCGAAGAGAAACGACGGCCCAAAACCTTAGTCGAACAGGCTCAACATTTCTGCAAGCACGATGAACGATAGGAAAGGATCAAGGTTTCTCAATTTTGAATTCAAACCGAGAAATCTAATTTTTTTTTGTTTTTTTTCTAGATCTTTAATGAACTCATCGAAGAGAAACGATGGCCCAAAACCTTAGTCGAACAGGCTCAACATTTCAGCAAGCACGATGAACGATAGGAAAGGATCAAGGTTTCTCAATTTTGAATTCAAAATGAAAAAATCTAATTTTTTTTTCTTGTTTTTTTTTAGATCTTTAATGAACTCATCGAAGAGAAACGATGGCCCAAAACCTTAGTCGAACAGGCTCAACATTTCTGCAAGCACGATGAACGATAGGAAAGGATCAAGGTTTCTCAATTTTGAATCCAAAATGAGAAATCTAATTTTTTTTTGAAAGAGAAAGAGTGGAAATAAATTCAAAGAATTAGAAATTCCTAAAAAATCTCATCTCATTTTTTTTAGATGTGGAATCCAACATGGCCACCAATCAAGAAGTAGCCAACGAATCAAGAAAAGAAGCATAAGCATAGAGCGATAGATATGATATGCAAATATTTCATTTCTAGCATCGTGTTCTCAAATGAACGGGTCCCACCGGGTTTGCCAGCTTGATGGACCGCGCTTCTGACTGGTTCTACCGAGGTCGGCGGACGTGGGAGTCCGTTGGGTCCGACCCTTTCGTAACCGGGGGGAAAAGGCGTGCATCAACATTTTTTTTGTGTGGGTGTGCCAGATTTTCTATTTTACTTGGAATTGCAAGTGGTGATCCAGAGATCAACCTTTGCAAGTAAAAAGGAAATCAACTTCTTTCAAGTTTTCCATTGCACATATATTTAAGAAAAGAGACATTTTCTTGATTTGCCATGAAAGGCGATTTTTTTGGCATTTATAGCCGATTTTGGCGTTTATAGCCGATTTTTGGCGTTTATAGCCGATTTTGGCATTTATAGCCTATTTACAATCCTTATCAATAATGAAAGACAAGAGTTGTGGTTTTGTCACTTTAAAAAAAAATACAAACTACAATGAAAAGCAAGAAAAGGAGGATCTAACTTCTCAGGAGATTGTGGGGGACCCGTTCAGATTGACGGTCGCAAGCCATATGTGGGCTTCGCCATCATCCATGCAGATGAGAACAGAGGATGCTATTGATTCGCTTGGCTTGGCTATAACCTCAGGTTTTTAGAGGACAAAGACCAATATGTCCAATAAAAAACTAAGTAGACGGGCTGAAAAGCCATGTCTAAGCCATTGGAGGCAGAAGGAGAAGGCAAGGACCTTGGGGGGGGGTACCCCCATGGAACTTTTGTCACCTTGTAGCGGTGGTCGGTGTAGAACTTCCGCAGAGTTTTTTCTCTTAGATTTCTGATGCCTTTTTCTGTCTGAGTTTCTGGATTTTCTGCAGTCTGTTGTGTGTGTGATCTCTACTGTCTGTGTTTTTTTTCTTCTTGGAGAGCTCTCCTATTTATAGGCTTTTAGGTAGCCATTTAGGAGGGTTTATGAGCCTTAATTGTCATAAAGCTACTTAAAGGGAGGAGTTACAGGATTTAATTCCTTTATTTTGTAACTCTTTTTTCTTGGCTTCTGATTGGCCGGAGGAGATTAAGGGCATTTAATCGCCTTTAATCGCCATGATGGGAGGAGTTTCATGGGTTAAATGCCATGAATCTCTTGACTTGTAACTCCCGGATGCTTGCTTCTAATTGGTCCGTCCAAAGAAATGGATTAATGACTGTAACAAAGCTAGTCAATTAATCGCATTAAGTGGTCGCCGAGCAGTTGAAGAGTCGTGGGCCGTGCCGCATCTTTTGGATTCTTCTGGTGGTGATCATCGATGGATCTTCATGTAGAAGCGAAGTTAGGCCAAATGATTTTGAAATGGCCTGAAACTTCTTGTGTACTCCTCTTTTGGCTGTCTTGAAGGTTGTGACTTCAGGTAGCTCTTTGGATCTTGAAGAGGCAAAGTGACATTTTTGGTGTCAACAACCTTCTCACTGGAATCAGCAATCTCTGAAGGGCCATGAAAACTCTCATCCCAACTCTCCTTGAAATCCAAAACACATGCTCTGAGGAGATCTTCCAGTGTCTGAATTGTACGCTCTGACTGTCCATCTGTCTGAGGGTGGTAAGCTGTGCTAAACTTCAACAGGGTACCCATAGATGACTGAAAAGTAGACCAAAATCGAGAGACAAACTTAGTGTCTCGATCGGACTCTATGGATTTAGGCACTCCATGCAACTTGACTATATAGTCCCTATACATCTTAGTCATCTTATCCATAAATTGACCAATCTTGAATGGCAGGAAATGGGTTGATTTAGTCAGTCTATCAATAATCACCCAAATAGCATCATTGCCTTTCTTGGTGTTCGGCAATCCCGACACGAAATCCATGGTGATATTCTCCCATTTCCACTGTGGAATCTCCAACGGGTGAAGTAAACCAGGAAGCTTCTTGTGCTATGCCTTAATCTGTTGATAAGTTATACATCTGGAGACAAATTCTGCAATCTCTTTCTTCATTTTCACCGACCAATAGTGATTCTTCAAATTTTGATACATCTTGGTACTCCCTGGGTGAATAAAATATCTGGTGTGGTGCGCATCTGTCATCAACTCTGACTTGATATCTTGAACATCTGGCACACACAACCTATCCTTTCAGTACAAAACTCCCTCAATCAATCTGAACTCTGGCTTGTCATCCACATGATCAATGATTCTCTGTAAGTCTGGATCACCCTTCTGGCATTCCTGGATGCTGTTAACTATCTCTGGCTCCCAAACTCCCATAGTAGCAACTAGGACATTCTCATTAACTAGCCTTACTTCCACATCCATATCTCTAAAGTTCTCCATCCATCTCCATTCAGGCATTATACAACCACTGAATACTGCCTTCCTACTGAGAGCATCTGCTACCGCATTCACCCTTCCAGGATGGTACTTGATTAAAAAATCATAGTCCTTTATATACTCCATCCATCTCCTCTGCCTGTTATTTAGATCACCCTGTGTAAATAAGTATTACAGAATCTTGTGATCTGTATGCACCTCAAATCTCTCTCCATACAAATAATGCCTCCATAACTTCAATGCAAACACTACTATTGCTAGCTCCAAGTCATGTGTGGCATATTTCTTCTCATGGTCTTTCAATTGCCTCGATCCATATGCTATCACCTTGTCACGCTGCATGAGAACACATCCCAGACCTACTCCTGATGCATCTGTGAAAATCACAAATCCTCCACTTCCAGCGGATAAGGCAAGTATAGGTGCTGTAGCTCTTGAAAACTCTTTTCACACCCCTCCGTCCATACAAATGGAATATCTTTCCTTGTCAACTTAGTCAACGGAGATGCTATGGTAGAGAATTCTTTCACAAACCTTCTGTAGTACCCTGCAAGTCCAAGGAAACTACGAATCTCCGCTACATTCCTCGGGCTACTCCAATTAACAACTGCTGCAATCTTCTTGGGATCCACTGTCAGTCTTTCCTTAGAGATTATATGGCCCAAAAATGGTACTTGTTCCAACCAAAACTCACATTTGCTCAACTTTGCATACAGTTGGTTATCCCTCAAAAGCAGCAAAGATGTTCTCAATTGATGCTCATGCTCCTCCTTAGTCTTCGAGTTCACCAACACATCATCTATGAAGACTACCACATACTGATCCAAGAAAGGAGCAAATGCCTTATTCATCAATGCCATAAAAACTGCTAGAGCATTCCTCAATCCAAAAGGCATCACTAGAAACTCAAAATGTCCATATCTCGTCCGGAATGCAGTCTTAGAAACATCCTCCTTTCTGACTTGCAACTAATGATAACCGGAACGCAGATCTATCTTCAATAAGAATTGAGCTCCCTACAACTGATCAAATAGCTCATTGATCCTCGGTAACGGGTACTTGTTCTTAACAGTGACCTGATTCAACTGTCTGTAATCAATACACATTCTTATAGTCCCGTCCTTCTTCTTCACAAATATCACCGGAGCTCCCCACGGTGAAACACTGGGCCTGATAAAACCCTTATCCAACAGATCTCCAATCTGAGTTTTTAACTCTTTCAATTCTGCTGGTGCCATCTGATAAGGGGCCTTCGAAATAGGTGCCGTCCCTGGCTGCAATTCAATCGTGAAATCTAACTCACGGACATGTGGCAAACCAGGAATCTCATCAGGAAACACATCCGGGAATTCTTGCACCACTGGAATCTCATCAACAGATTTGGATTCCTTGTCTTCCGCAATAAATGCAATGAAGCCTTCACATCCGCTCTTCATCAACCGTTTTGCCTTCAATGCAGAAATCAACCGAGTGGATATGGGCTTTTCAGCTCCAATAAACTCAACACTGCGGTCTGCACTCTGCAACTTCACTGTCTTGTTAAAACAATCTAACACTGCTCGGTCCTTAGTTAACCAATCCATACCGAGTATCACATCAAACTCCGCCATCGGTAATATGATCAAACTGACGGTCATCTTAACTTCCCCAATCTGAATACTACACCTAGGGTAGATGACATTACAAGCTACATGTCTACCTACAGGGGTAGCTACTATCAAATCATAGGGTAGTATCTCATTATCCTCCCCCAAATGCAGTGCAAATGCTGGTGCAACAAACGAGTGTGTGGATCCAGGATCAAATAGAACTTTAGCATCATATCCACAAACTAAAAGTGTACCTTCAATGACATTCCCTGCTGCCTCTGCCTCCTCATGTGTCAGAGCATAAGCTCTCCCTGCCTGCTGGGGACGCTGTTGATGATACTGTTGTGATGGTCTCTGACCACGACCCTGGAATCTGGGTGCTGGGGCTCTCTGCTGATAGCGCTGCTGTGGTGGCTGAGGTGGTCGGACTATCATCTGTTGCTGCTGCCCTTATGGCCTGGCTGGTCCAGGAGGCATCTATCTCAACGGCCCGGGCGCCGGAGCTGGAAATGGTGGTGGTGCCACTCCTGTCTTCCCTGGGCAGAAACGAACCTTATGTCCTGGGTCTCCACAATTGAAACATGCACCGGACTGCTTCCTACAATCACGACCATAATGATTCCCGCCAGAATGCATGCAAGAGACTCGCTATGGCTCGGGTCAGGGTACAGGCTCGAATCGTAGCCTCTTGGGTGCCGGCTGCTGATATGACAGAGACGAAGATCCCTGTGTCCTGGGCTGAGGGATCAATGCTAAGATCCTCTGCTGCTCCAATGCTATCACGTCCTTCAAGGACTCCTCTGCCTAATAAGCTTCTTTGACCACATTGATGGACCGCGCCCCGAATGCTCGGGTTTCTACCGAGGTCGGCGGACGTGGGAGTCCGTTTGGTTCCGACCCTTTCGTAACCGGGGGGCAAGGGGCGTGCATCAACATTTCTTTTTTTTGTGGGTGTGCCAGATTTTCTATTTTTACTTGGAATTGCAAGTGGTGATCCGGAGATCAACCTTCGCAAGTAAAAAGGAAATCAACTTCTTTCAAGTTTTCCATTGCATATATATTTAAGAAAAGAGACATTTTCTTGATTTGCCGTGAAATGCGATTTTTTTAGCATTTATAGCCGATTTTTGGCGTTTATAGCCGATTTTGGCGTTTATAGCCGATTTACAATCCTTATCAACAATGAAAGACAAGAATTGTGATTTTTGTCTCTTTTGAAAAAATACAAACTACAATGAAAAGCAAGAAAAGGAGGATCTAACTTCTCAGGAGATTGTGGGGGACCCGTTTAGATTGACGGTCGCAAGCCATATGTGGGCTTCGCCATCATCCATGCAGATGAGAACAGAGGATGCTATTGATTCGCTTGGCTTGGCTATAACCTCGGGTTTTTAGAGGACAAAGACCAAAAGGAGGTCCTATGTTCAATAAAAAGCCGAGTAGACGGGCTGAAAAGCCATATCTAAGCCATTGGAGGCAGGAGGAGAAGGCAAGGACCTTGGGGGAGGTACCCCCCAAGGGACTTTTGTCACCTTGTTGCGGTGGCCGGTGTAGCACTTCCGCAGAGTTTTCTCTCTTTTTCCTTTCTCTGGATTTCTGTCTGTGTGTTTGTGCTTTTTTCTCTGATGTTTTCTGATTTTTTCTTCTTCTTGGAGAGCCCTCCTATTTATAGGCTTTTAGGTAGCCTTTTGGGTGGGTTTATGGGCTTTTATTGTCATTAAGCCGCATAATGGGAGGAGTTACAAAATTGAATTGTTTATTTTGTAACTCCTTTTTCTTGGCTTCTGATTGGCCGGAGGAGATTGAGGGCATTTAATCGCCTTTAATCGCCATGATGGGAGGAGTTTCATGGGTTAAATGCCATGAATCTCTTGACTTGTAACTCCCGAATGCTTGCTTCTGATTGGGCCGTCCAAAGAAATGGATTAATGACTGTAATAAAGCTAGTCAATTAATCGCATTAAGTAGTCGCCGAGCAGCTGAAGAGTCGCGGGCCGTGCCACGTCTTTTGGGATTCTTTTGTCGATGATCATCGATGGATCTTCATGTAGATCGACATCAGATGATCATGTAATTTCAGGTGTTTGTTGCCAACAGCGGGTCGGTGCAATCTGTCCTGTCGATTTCTCGATCGGTCGGGTAGAAAGCACACTTTTTTTTGGTTGACCGGGTGGCGATCAATATTGTTTTCGATACTCTTGATGATTGACCCGTGTTTTGGACGGATGTCAGAGGACTTGGTGTCTCAAAAGCATGAATTTTGGAAAGTACCAGAGGCTGGGCTCTTCGAATTGCGAAAAAAACGGCGAAAACCGGGGTTTCCGGGGCTTTCCCGGCGACCCCGGGTTCCAAGGTCGCCGGCAACCCTGGCCCAGGGTCGCAGGGTCTGCGACCCTGGGGGGGTTTTCCCCCTTTCGTGTCCCGTTTTGTGTCCGTTTTTGCTGTTTTTCGATTCTTTTTTCTTCTGTACTTTTCCTTGACATTTTGACCATTTATTGGCCTAATTTCTTTGTAGGAAACCTGATGAGAATCCTTGCATTTTATTTTGCAAAGCTTCCAATTTCCTGAGAAAGCCGAAGACTTTGTCGCGCAGAGCTGCCGATTTTCTGTCAGAAGCTGAAACTGGGTCAAACGATGTCGGAATGACCTGAAATTTGGTGTGAAGCCTGCTGAGTAATAAATAAGACCAACCATAGGTTTTTGTTTGAGTTTTGAAGCCGTTTGGGGTCCTATCACCTGTAGACTTGCTTTTTGTCGCGATGAAGATGTCGCGGTTTGATGTGCGGTCAATCAATGTCCGATTGACTTGAAATTTGACAGGGAACCTATTGGAGTCATTTTAAGATGATCCATAGGCTCTGTCTTGGAAACCATGGTCCCGGAGAGCTTTGCCGCCGAGAGCTCCTTTTCAGCTGTCGGAGAAGCGAAGTTAGGCCAAATGATTTTGAAATGGCCCGAAACTTCTTGTGTACTCCTCTTTTGGCTGTCTGGAAGAATCTTGCAGTTTTTGTTTGATTCTGACAAGATTTGATTTTTGGAAGCAGCATTGCCTATTTATGGCAGGTTGCGACTTCATGTAGCTCTTTGGATCTTGAAAAGGCAAAGTGACATTTTTGGTGTCAACAAATACCCCCTCGAGGTACAGCGGCGAGTTGCTTAACTTTTGTAGTCGATGTGCCTCGAAGAGATTTTTGAAGGAGAGCCTGTGACTTGACCAAGAGTCTTTGAGCAATCTTTCTTTTTGTTATTTGTAGCCTTTTGAGCTTCCAGGGGAATTTTATGGTAGTGAAAGGGATCACGTACCATCTCGAGGCAAAGTTTTGAAGATGACATCAGGGATGTGGATTTGGGTTTTGACCTTGTGACCTAACAGGCTATATGTGGCAGGTTAGGGGGTCGGGTTTGGTTTTGATCGTGTGACCCAACAAGCTGTATGTGGAATGTTGGGGGATCAATTTTGGTTTTGATCTTGTGACCTAACAGGCTATATGTGGCAAGTTAGGGGATCAGGTTTTGGTTTTTGGTTTTTTGGTCTTGTGACCTAACAGGCTGTATGTGGCAAGTTAGGGGACCAGGATTTGGTTTGATTTTTGTGGAATGTCAATTTCAAGATTTTGGCTCAATTTGGTAGATGAGGCTGGATGGTTTGATTTTTGGAAACTCATGGGGCTTGGAATTTTCTTTTGTATGGTCCAATCAACTCAAAAGAGGCATGGAACCATTTTTGTATGCTCTTGGTAAGAGGGATTTTTCTTTGACTAAAAGCCCAAATTTTTTTTTTTTTTTGTGTGCCTAGGTGGTCAAACCTGGCTCTTATGGGCTAACCCATGGGACCTTAAGCTTTTGAAATGGCTTAGATCTCATATGGTGTCATTTTTGTAAAGAATATCCAAAAATATCTCATTTGGATAAAGAATATCCAAGAATATCTTTACTTGGAGAGAATCTCTCATGATCCCTTTATTTTTGGGATAGAATATCTCAAGATATCTTTCTTTTGGGAAAGAATCCGTCATAGATCTCTTTTTGGGAGAAAATCCTTCAAGATATCTTTCTTTTGGGAAAGAATCTTTCTAATCTCTTTCTTTTGGTAAGGTTACTAATTAGTAACACTTACCTCTTTCTTCTTTCCTTCTTTGGTTTGCTCTCCTCTATAAAAGCAAGGAGAAGGTTGGATCTCTTGCTCTTATTACTTTCTTTTGCAATAATCTCAAGAGGGCTTCAAGACCAAGAGTTCTTCTTCTTCAAGATCTTCAAGACTTTTCTTCTTCTTCTCCATCAATGGCTTCAAGTAAGTTCTCCTTTTTTTTTCAAGAAAACTCCATTGTAGGAAAAATAAAGTTCTTTCTTTTTTTTTGTTTCTTTCTTTTCTTTTCTTCTTTTTTTTTCTTTTCCACGTGTTTGCCCCCTTTTTTTTTCACACGGTTTTTTTTTTCTTTCTTTTCTTTCTTTTTTTCATGTTTTTTTTTTGTGGGCCGTGGGCCAGCCCTCTTTTTTTTTTTCTCTTTTTTTTTCTTCTTTTTTTTTAGCTGACTTGCCACAGGGTTCTGATGACTTTGAACCATCGATGGACGCAGATGTTGATGATGCTTCCGATGAGTTCATGGAGGAAGAAAGTGTTCCGCCAGTCGTCGAAGAAGGTATTTTGTAGTTATAACTCTGATAATGATTTTCAAACAGGGTCATATTCATACCTTTTTGTGTTTCCTTTGCAGGTTTTGAAGTGGCAGAGGAGGGCCCGTCGCTTCCAGAGCAAGGGATGCCAGAGGTTAATCCAGAGGTAGAGACTCCTGGGACCAGTTCTGACAATGTTGAGGAGATTCCTCGCGCTGAGATTCCTTCCCGAGCAGGAGCAGCTTCAACTGGAAAGAGTTCTTTTGTTACTCTTTCAACAGATGATGACATGAGCATCCGACCAACGGAGTTGGGCGAATCTTCAGCTGGGCCATCTCTTCTTTTTGCGAAGAAGGTGGTGGTGCGAGTTCTGAGCTCTTGGATTGAGACTCTCTTTTCTGGGCACTTGGAAGCCGGATTTAGCATGATCCAGCATGTGCGTGAGATTCTCGGTGATGCTGAAGAAGCTGGTTTGGATGTCACATATGCCAGGGCGATCGTTAATAGGATCATTGAGCTGGGTGACAAGTGGTTTGAGACCATGGGTTTTCCTGACGATCAGTTCTTCAAGGAGATGTTCTCGGACCCTGCGGATAAGGCTCAATCTGACCTGGATGAGGCTACAGAAAGCAAGAAGCAGGCAGTCCGAGAGAGGAACTTAGAAGAAATAACCATCATTAGGCTGACACATGACCTTAACATCCTTGATAGGGAGGTCGATGAGGCCAGGAAACGTCTTGAGCATCTACAGGCACAAGTCACTGCCAAGTGGACTGAAATAACAGAGGCTCGTGAAAGGGAGACTGCTCTGATTCACCGAGTTGCGGATGCCATTTGAGTTCTCAAAAGGAAGTCTGATGAGGACAAACAATGGAAAACCGCTCGAAGGAAGCTTCCCAGTGCAGAAGAAGGGTTACAGCCCACCCCAGCATCTCATGGCAGGTTCCTGAAGAAGCGTGCCTTGGAATCCTTGACGGATGAGGCCAAAAGCTTGCTTAAGGAGCTGAACTCTTGGTTGGAGACCATTTTTGATTGAGCTCCTGTATTTTCTTTTTTTTTTATAGAAACCATCCTTCTTTCTTTTTTTTTTTTGGTACCACTTGTATTTTTTTGGTACTTTTTTTTTTGTAGTGCTTGTGAACACTTTCTTTTTTTTTGGTACCACATGTATTTTTTTGGTACTCTTTTTTTTTTGTTATCCCTACGCTCACTTGAATCTTTTTGTGATAAAAGTAATTGCTAAATGGGATGCTCTTTTTTTTTTTGTTATCCCTACGCTCACTTGAATCTTTTTGTGATAAAAGTAATTGCTAAATGGGATTTGATCAAAAGGTTGTCATTTTGTGAAAATCTTTTGTCAAGTAATTGTTTTGGCATGAAAGCCAGGTTTTTGTTTGTGGCATGGAAGCCAATTTTGGCATGAGAGCCAGCTTTTCTTGTGGCATTGATAGCCGAGTTTTTTTTGTTTGTGGCATCTATAGACAGTTTTGGTGGCATTGATAGCCGGATTTGTTTTGGTGGCATTGATAGCCGGTTTGTTTTGTGGCATCTATAGCCGGTTTTTGGTGGCATTGATAGCCTGTTTTGTTTTGGTGGCATTGATAGCCGGTTTTTTTTTTTTTTTTTGAAATCCAAGTTTTTGTTTGTGGCATTGATAGCCGGTTTTGTTTTGGTGGCATTGATAGCCGGTTTGTGGCATTTATAGCCTGTTTTGATGGCATTTATAGCCGGTTTGGTTTTCAAAAAATGCAAGTATCGACTAAAAGTCGCCTCCCTGCTGAATGTTCTTGCAAGTATCGATGGAATGTCGCATCCTTGCTCATTCGGTTGCGAGTATCGTTGGAATGTCGCATCTCGCGGATTTGGGTGCAAGTATCGATGGAATGTCGCATCCTTGCTTTTCAAAAATTTTGGTTTTGCGGGTACTGACTTGATGTTGTTTCCCCACGATTTTTGAAATTTGTGGTTTTCTCGAACCTTTGGGTTATGGATATCAACTGAAATGTTGCGTCTCCACAGTTTTTTAGGTTTTTTTCGAACCTTTGGGTTATGGATATCAACTGAAATGTTGCGTCTCCACAGTTTTGGATTTTGCAAGTATCGACGAAATGTTGCTTCCCTGCGATTTTGGAAGTGTCGAACGTGGTTCGCTTGCTTCCGATTTGTGCGAGTATCGACTAAGCGTCGCTTCTTCGCGGTTTTTGAAAAACCATTTTTTTTTTTTAAAGACACGAGGGTCATAAGTTTTGACCTAAAACCATTTTGGCGGTAAAAGGCAGGGTGGACTAGGGTGGAAATCCCAGAATCCGGATTTTATTTCAAACCATTAATTTTGGGTTCAAAGGTTGAAAATTTTGGTCAAGTTAGGGAAAGGTTCCTAAACTTGGATATATTTTTTTTAGAACAATGAAACGATGAAAGTAAGCATTGTTTTAGATTTCTAGAAATTTCAAAATTTGATATGAAAAATCTAAAAAAGGGTGGGTTTAGCGAGCGTGTACCTGGAAACCGGTTTTGGCCATACAGGCATTGCTCTTACCCAGTTGGGTAAGTCTTCAAGGGTAGTACCGCTTTAAGAACTTGCTGTTGATGGGCAGCATACATCTGTCACCTTCCATGTTTAGGAGTGCGTATGCGCCATTGGAGAAAACTTTGTCGATGACGTAGGGTCCCTCCCATTTCGGCTCAAATTTGCCTTTGGACTTGTGAGCGAAGACCATTGGTCTTTTTACCGCAAGAACCAAGTCATTCTTTTTGTAGGCGCGTTGCCTGACCTTTTTATCGAAAGATCCTGCCATGCGTGCTTGGTAAAGTTCAATGCTTTGTTGAGCTTCGAGCCGTCTCTCATCGAGATTGTCCAGCTCATGGAGCCGCAATTTGACATTGCTTTCTTGAGTCATGTCATTTTGCAAGGATACCCTCAAGGAAGGAATTTGTACTTCCAAGGGCACGACAGCTTCGCATCCATAGACCAAGGAGAATGGTGTGCTATGGGTTGGTCCTCGAACGGTGGTTCGATAGGCCCACAAAGCTTCAGACATTTTGTCGCTCCAGTCTCTTTTGTGATTAGAGACCATTTTTTTTGAGGATTTTGCAGAGTGTCTTGTTGAAAGCTTCTGCTAACTCGTTTGCTGCCGGATTGTATGGAGTCGAAGGACAGCTTTGGATTTTGTATTTGTCGCAGAACCTGTAGAATCGATGATCCCGGAACTGTGGTCCGTTATCATGGACGAATCTTTTGGGTATGCCGAAACGACAAATGATGTTGGTGCGTAGGAACCGAAGGACTGATGAGGTCTTCATTTCGTTAAACGCAAATGCTTCTGACCACTTGGAGAAGTAATCCGTAGCGGCGAAGATGAAGCGATGACCTTTGCTTGAAGGGGGAGAAATAGGACCTATAATGTCCATACCCCAGGCTTCGAAAGGCCATGAGATCGCTGTAGGATGCAGCCATTCTGGAGGCATGTGAATGTAATCTCCATGAACTTGGCATTGTTGGCAGCGCTTAGTGTCGCGACCCCGGACCGGGAAACTAGGGGAAAAGGGAGGATCCGAGTCCGGGAATCGGGACAGTGGTGGGGTGATGCCGCGCCACGTGCATCTCTTTGGCTAAACCGCACACGGAATTAAAAGAACATTTATCCGTGCGCGTGATTTCCCACAGGGTTCCGCGGTGAGGATTATCTTTACACATCATCTCACATGTAACCATATCACATATATTTTCAAGATTGCGGAAGCGTGTAGCAAACCATACTAATACCATTCAAATCCATAAACAAGACTGATTTATGGTTAACATGACAAGATATCAGAATGAGCAATGATCATAAGCATATTTTCCCCAAAAGTGAATTTAAGTATATTTACAAAATATCATTTAATTAATGCCCCAAAATAACGGTCAACAAAGACCGTACAACCAAATGAAACCTAAAATGAAAATATCATAAGTTCCCAAAATGTATCGTTCTCAAGGCAAGGCCAAATGTCTACATGACATCATCGGCTTGCCACTCAATCACTCGTTGCGGTTCACCGACCGCCTCCTCCGGCTCCTCCTCAATGGCAATAAGCTCGGGACCTGAGTACCAAAATAAATGGATCAGACACGACGGTCTGGCAGGTGGGTGAAAGGATATAACAATAATTCAAAACAATGATGCCTTTAGAAACATAGTAAAAATCTAGATAAACAATGAATTTTCATAAAAGAAGAATGCAACATTTAAAAGAGTTACATATGCAAATAAAACATGTAAGGTAACAGGATTCGGAAACTGTTAAGATGGCAACCACACAAAGCTAGATCCTCCCTTCACTACGTGAAGAGAGCACATACCCTACAGGATCATTGGCCTCAGTCACACGAGGTGAGGAGGAACAACGATAAACAGGATCATTGGCCTCAGTCACACGAGGTGAGGAGGAACAACGATAAAATACTATAATATATATATATACTATACAGGACCACGGTAGCGAACCGGGTAAACTATGCAAATTCCAGACTGCAGCTGACTATCAGGAGGGGAAGCAACCCCAAGTCGGCGGATCAAACCAACTAGGTCGTCCAAGCTCAGTGGTGCCGACTCATAGGTCAAATACGATAAATCAAATCACATGCACAGTAAGAAACGGGGTGCCAAGATGCACAAAATACACATTCCCCTCAAGTTGACATATACCGGTTAGCAAAAGCTAAGCACATCTCTTCTAGTACTCTTGGAACAGTCTAGTCATATCATATGGGTTGAAATCCCAAAATAGAAGTTTGGTTGAAAATCAAATACAAATAGTTTTCCAGGCTAACAATGGGGTTTCTAGGATTGAATCAGTGTGAATAGGGTCCCGTATGTCGGTTGTGATGAAATTTTGGTACTCTTTAAGAGTTAGGGACATTCCGGGTCCTTATACACATTGGTCAATCTAGAAAATCTCATAGAATCTCCATGATGAGTCTCCCCTTCCTCCGGACTTCACGTAATGCCTTACAAGTCCCTAATAATAATGGGGCTCCAAATAATACCTTCCCACTACAACCCTTTGCAATTTACCCAATTCATTCATGGGTTTAAATGCATCATTATAGGTTCAATGCCTTTAAATAAGAAGATAAGGGATAGAGCTGAATTGGACTTGAGTATGGGCTTGGAATGAATCTGGGAAATAGTCCCATAATTCTCTTATTTGACAGTTCATCTCATTTCAGTCCGATCGATCGGGCTCCTTGGCCGATCGATCGGTCCTGAATTGCTTCAAGTTATTTACAGTCCGATCGATCGGACCTGATGGGCGATCGATCGGTCCTGAGAACCCTCTCAGTTATTTACAGTCCGATCGATCGGACCTGATGGGCGATCGATCGGTCCTGCAACGAATCCCAACCTATTTGGTTGAATTCTCCTCTTGTCCAACTCCTATCCATTTCCTTTCTTTCCCTTTTTTCCATACATATCTTCACGAATAATTGGGCTATTCCTTGACCTCATTATCTCATCAAATCATCATTCAAAATCAATAAGACTAAATCATCAAACATGATAAATCAATAAAACCATCAATGAAGACAAATCAAGATCTTTGCAGAAAACATGATAAAACACATGAGAATCATTTCATCCACTTGCCTTGGGTCCAATGCAAATCAATTTGAGCTCTAATCACCTCTTAGGCCCCCAATCAAACACCTATACACAAAACCCCCAAATCCAAACCCTAGATTATCAAAATCCAATTAAAACAAGACGGAATCTTCCAATAATTGAAATGGAGTTTTCCTAGGGCTAAACAAACAAGATTATAAAACTTTTAGAAAGATCACTTACAAGGAAGTTCTTCAAAAAGCAAGATGTTGTCCAAAGGAAGTCTTGGAGTGGGCGGTTTTCTTCAAAAATGGTGTCAAGATGAAGACCTTGAGATGAGGAAGAAGATTATAGCAACTAATTTTTCCATTAGCACTAGTTTAGTGGGGGATTGAAGATGAAGAAGCAAGAAAAGGTAAGGGAAAACCCTTAGGGCTGGGATTTCTCTTCTCCTCTAGGGTTTTTGCCAGAAATGGGAAAAAGAAGAAGAAGCTTTCTATATATAGTAAGTGAGGATGGGGCCCACAACTTAAAGAAATTCTCGGGCTCAAAACATTGTCTTCGGGGCTTCAAATGAATTCGACGAAGAAGACAAAGTTGATCGGAAAAATTTCTAGTTTCCAAAAAGTATATATTTTGCACATTTTGGTGACATTGAAATCGGTGTCCAGATTTTGGGTAAAAAGACCATTTTGCCCTCAATTAGTGAAAAAATCGGGTTTAAGGTCCTCGAATGGAAACGATGTCAACATGAAAGTTGTAGGGATTAACAAGATAAGTCCAATGGGGTTAAAAACACGATTCTTGGAAATCATCGGTAAACCCCCAATCTCACACAATTCCTAACAAGAACCCCCAAAGGGTCCCACAAATAAAAAGGCTCTCCAAATTCCCCAAAGCTATCATAAAAGCTATTCTAATCCCCAACTAATCCAAAACCCCTAAACACACTTAAACTAAAACACAACTTAATCAACTCTAAACGAGGTCTCTCGGGTCGGGGTCTTACATCCTCCACCCCTTAGGACATTTGGTCCTCCAAATGGAAATTAAAACTCACCTCCGGTAGAAGATGTGGGTACTTCTTCTGAACTTGATCCCGTAATTCCCAAGTTGCTTCTTCCGGTCCATGATTCTCCCAAAGTACCTTGACCCACTGAATAGTCCGAGTTCTCAATTCTTGTTCTTGGTGTCAATGATCTGCTTAGGCTTCTCAACATATGTAGCATCTTCTCGGATTTCTAATGGCTCATAACGGAGTATGTGTAGTCTGTCGGGAACGTACTTCTTCAACATAGACACATGGAAAACATTGTGTACGCCGGAGAGCTCAGGTGGTAAGGCTAACCTGTAAGCCACATCACCAATCCTACTCACAATGTCATACGGTCCAATGTACCTCCTAGACAATTTGCCCTTCTGTCCAAACCTCAAAGTTCCACGAGTAGGTGACACTTTCAAGAAAACCTTATCTCCTTCTTTAAATTGTACATCCCTTCTGTGAGAGTCTGCATAACTCTTCTGTCTACTCTGAGCCACTTTAAGACGTTCTTGGATCAACTTGACCTTGTCGCTTGTCTCACTAACAATGGTCGGTCCATGGAAACTGCGAGTACCAACTTCTTCCCAACAAACAGGTGTTCTACACCTTCTGCCATACAAAGCCTCAAAAGGTGCCATACCGATACTCGAGTGGAAACTGTTGTTGTAAGCGAACTCACACAACGGTAAGGCTTCATCCCACTGAGTCTTGAAATCTAACACACAAGCTCGAAGCATATCCTCAAGTGTCTGAATTGTCCTCTCCGACTGACCATCGGTCTGTGGGTGATAGGCCGTGCTGAACTGTAACTTCGTACCCATAGACTCATGCAATGTCTTCCAAAATCTCGAGACAAATCTGCTATCTCTATCGGATGTGATGGAAACTGGCTGTCCATGACGACTGACAATTTCTGTGACAAACAACTGTGCCAAAGGTAACATATGCATTTTCTTCCAGTCTTCATCGGTAGGAAATGAGCTGACTTGGTGAGACGGTCCACTATGACCCAAATAGCATCATTGCCCTTACTAGTCTTCGGTAAACCCGATATAAAGTGCATGGTAATATGCTCCCATTTCCATTCCGGAATCTCCAATGGTCGTAGTAACCCTGGAGGCTTCTGGTGTTCTGCCTTGATCAACTGACATGTCATACAACGAGAGACGAAAGCTGCTATCTCTCTCTTCATGTTATTCCACCAAAATCTGCCCTTCAAATTCTGATACATTTTCGTACTGCCCGGGTGTATGGAATACTTGGTATTGTGAGCCTCAGTCATGATATCATTCCTCAAGTCCTCCAAGTTAGGCACACACAGACGGTCTCGGTAATACAAAACTCCATCTACAACACGAAAATCCGGACGATCTGCTAAGTGTTCAGAAATTTTAGCCAACTCTGGGTCTTGTAACTGATTCTCTTTGATCTTTTGAATGAACGAAGGCTCTGACACTGACATGTTTGCTAACATGACACCCTCTCTTAGTGGATGAAATTCTACTCCCAACTCTTCTAACTGTTGTACCACATAAGTCCCCCGAAGACTTGCCATGCTCACTGACTTTCTGCTCAAGGCATCTGCAACTACATTCGCTTTCCCCGGGTGATACTTGATTGGAAAATCATAGTCTTTAATATATTCCATCCATCTCCTCTGCCTCATGTTCAACTCCTTCTGAGAAAACAAGTACTGTAGGCTACGGTGATCGGTGTGAACCTCAAACTTCTCTCCATAGAGGTAGTGTCTCCACATCTTCAAAGCTAAAACAACTGCGGCCAACTCGAGATCATGTGTTGCATAGTTCTTCTCATGATCTTTCAACTGCCATGACCCATATGCAACTACCTTCCCATCTTGCATTAGCACGCATCCAAGCCCAACATTAGAAGCATCGGTAAAAATGGTAAAACCGCCGCTCCCAGATGGCAAAGTGAGGACTGGAGCTGTAGTCAATTTCTTCTTCAGCTCTTGGAAACTAGCCTCACACTTGTCCGTCCAAACATATGGTGCATTCTTCCTTGTCAACTTCGTCAAAGGTGACGCAATCGACGAAAATCCTTGTACAAACCTCCGGTAATATCCTGCCAATCCAAGAAAACTCCTGATCTCTGATGCATTTTTCGGTCTATCCCAATTCATGACTGCCTCAATCTTGGACGGGTCCACTGATAATCCTTCCTTAGAGATGATATGACCCAAAAATGTGACTTGGTCCAACCAAAATTCACACTTACTAAGTTTTGCAAACAACTGATTCTCCCTCAATAGCTGGAGTGCTATCCTCAAATGTTCCTCATGTTCTTCTTTGGTCTTGGAATACACTAAAATATCATCAATAAACACCACTGTAAACTGATCCAAGTACTCCGCAAATATTTTGTTCATCAATGCCATGAAAACTGCCGGTGCATTAGTCAAACCAAATGGCATCACTAGAAACTCATAGTGTCCATATCTTGTCCGAAAGGCTGTTTTTGGTACATCTGAATCTCTAACTCTCAACTGATGGTAGCCTGACCTCAAATCAATCTTTGAAAAGTAAGCAGCTCCTTGCAACTGATCAAACAATTCATCTATCCTTGGCAATGGATATTTATTTTTATGGTCACTTGGTTCAATCTTCTATAGTCAATACACATTCTCATGGAACCATCCTTCTTCTTCACAAATAGAACTGGTGCTCCCCACGGTGACACACTAGGTCTCACAAAACCTTTGTCCAAAAGTTCTTGCAATTGCATCTTCAACTCTCCCAATTCTGCCGGGGCCATTCTGTAGGGTGCGATAGATATCGGAGCGGTCCCCGGTAACAACTCAATAGTGAAATCTATCTCTCTAATGGGTGGCAATCCTGGTATCTCCTCCGGGAAAACATCCGGAAATTCACAAACAATTGGAATCTCCTCCACCCCTTGGGACCGTTTATCCTCCGTGATAAACGCCAAATAACCCTCACAACCACTTTTTAGAAGCCTATCAGCCTTCAACGCTGAAATAAACCCTGCACCAGAATTACTCCTCTCTCCCTGAAACAACACCCCTTCTTGGGTCTCCTCTAACTTAAAAGTTAGGGTCGTATGGAAGCAATCCATAGTAGCATGGTATCCTGCTAACCAATCCATCCCTAGGATGACATCAAAATCCTGCATCTCCAATAAAATGAGATCTGCCAGTAATACTACTTCTCCTATCATGACTGGACAACTAGGGTAAAAAGTTCTACAAACAACTTCCTTACCTAAAGGGGTAGTCACAGTCAAAATGAAACTCAACTCTCTAGCATGCATATCAATCAACTTAGCAAATTTTGGAGATAGGAATGAGTGAGTAGAGCCAGGGTCAAACAAAACCTTAGCATTAAAACCACAGACGAGAAGTGTACCTTCCACTACATTGCCTTCGGCCTCTGCATCAGCTCTATTGACAGCATAGAGTTGTGCCCTTTGTGGTGGCCTGTTCTGCCCTTGCTGTTGCCTGCCTTGTGGTGCATTCCTGTTTTGATTCTGAGGACGCTGATTCTGATTTTGATTCTGCCCTTGCTGACGGGCTGGTTGTTGTTGTTGTTGTGGCCTAAACTGTTGTTGAGGTGCCTGTTGTTGTAGTGGCCTTGCTTGATTCTGAACTACTAACGCATTCTGAGGTGGTGCCTGACGCTGCACTCCCTGTTGTTGTCTATTCTGTCTTGGGCATTCCCTCATCTGATGGTCCATCGAACCACATCTAAAACATGCCCCCGTGATAGAACGGCACTGGGCATTCCCATGATATTTTCCACAATGGATACAAGCTCCTTGATTCTGTGCATTCTGCTCTTGTCTTGGCCTCTTGTTCTGATTGTTCCTCTGTTGATTGTTCTGCTGCTGTTGACCTTGACCCTTTCCTTGGTTCTTGATGATTTTGTTGTGGAAGTTCTCAAATTTGTATGCTCTCTTGATAGCTTCTTCAAAGGTAACGGGTGGTACAACCCCGGTAGCATCCCTCTCAATAATCGGGTGAAGTCCCTCAAGGAACTTGGTTATCTTCTTCTCCTCTGTATCTACTAACTCCGGTGCATACCTTGACAATCTCTCAAATTTGGTGAGGTATTCGAGGACTGTCATGTTTCCTTGCACAAGTTGCTGAAATTCTACTGCCTTTTGCCTCTTGACATGTGTAGGTACATATTTCTCTCCAAACTGTCTCTTGAAGCTAGCCCAAGCTTCTGCATCAGCCATTGTCCTGTATTCTGCCTTGATTGTCTTCCACCAAATATCTGCTAAACCCACAAACATAGAGGCTGCAAGCTGTACACGTTCTACACCGGTACATATGAATGTCTCAAATATGTTTTCGGTGTGCTCAAGCCAATCATCTGCTGCCATTGGGTCCTCGGTCCCCAAAAATTCTTTCGGTCCTCTCTTCCTGAACCGCTCATGCAACACATTAGGATCATTTCCTCTAATGTTTACCGGACCAGGTGGTGCAACTGGGATTGGTTCCGGTCTCCTCTCCAATATCCCCAACAACTGTGCCTGCATTTGAGCTATCTCCCTAGCATGATCCTCGTCTTTCTTAAGCATTTGTTCTTGCAATCTGGTCTGTGTCTCATATGCTTGTGCTTGGAGCCTAGCCTGATTCTCATTGGCCTGGCGTTGTTGGTCTATCATAGCCTGCATCATCTGTTGGAATTGGTTCTGCATGTTGTTGTCTTGTGGTTCCTCTCCAATAGGCTCTGTATTCTCACTGTTACTGGCAACGTGATTACTGTTTGCAGTTCTTTTGCGAGGTGGCATAACGCTGCAAAACAAATTGTTAGCACATATAAATCAAGTACAGGGTGGTCACACATTGCTCACACGATTCTATCTAACGAATCCTCGCCACGTACTTAAGATTTCTAGTTTCTTTTAATTGCCTGAAACATGTCCCGCTCTGATACCAGTCCTGTCGCGACCCCGGACCGGGAAACTAGGGGAAAAGGGAGGATCCGAGTCCGGGAATCGGGACAGTGGTGGGGTGATGCCGCGCCACGTGCATCTCTTTGGCTAAACCGCACACGGAATTAAAAGAACATTTATCCGTGCACGTGATTTCCCACAGGGTTCCGCGGTGAGGATTATCTTTACACATCATCTCACATGTAACCATATCACAATAAGCTCGGGACCTGAGTACCAAAATAAATGGATCAGACACGACGGTCTGGCAGGTGGGTGAAAGGATATAACAATAATTCAAAACAATGATGCCTTTAGAAACATAGTAAAAATCTAGATAAACAATGAATTTTCATAAAAGAAGAATGCAACATTTAAAAGAGTTACATATGCAAATAAAACATGTAAGGGTAACAAGGATTCGGAAACTGTTAAGATGGCAACCACACAAAGCTAGATCCTCCCTTCACTAACGTGAAGAGAGCACATACCCTACAGGATCATTGGCCTCAGTCACATGAGGTGAGGACGAACAACGATAAACAGGATCATTGGCCTCAGTCACACGAGGTGAGGAGGAACAACGATAAAATACTATAATATATATATACTATACAGGACCACGGTAGCGAACCGGGTAAACTATGCAAATTCCAGACTGCAGCTGACTATCAGGAGGGGAAGGAACCCCAAGTCGGCGGATCAAACCAACTAGGTCGTCCAAGCTCAGTGGTGCCGACTCATAGGTCAAATACGATAAATCAAATCACATGCACAGTAAGAAACGGGGTGCCAAGATGCACAAAATACACATTCCCCTCAAGTTGACATATACCGGTTAGCAAAAGCTAAGCACATCTCTTCTAGTACTCTTGGAACAGTCTAGTCATATCATATGGGTTGAAATCCCAAAATAGAAGTTTGGTTGAAAATCAAATACAAATAGTTTTCCAGGCTAACAATGGGGTTTCTAGGATTGAATCAGTGTGAATAGGGTCCCGTATGTCGGTTGTGATGAAATTTTGGTACTCTTTAAGAGTTAGGGACATTCCGGGTCCTTATACACATTGGTCAATCTAGAAAATCTCATAGAATCTCCAGGATGAGTCTCCCCTTCCTCCGGACTTCACGTAATGCCTTACAAGTCCCTAATAATAATGGGGCTCCAAATAATACCTCCCCACTACAACCCTTTGCAATTTACCCAATTCATTCATGGGTTTAAATGCATCATTATAGGTTCAATGCCTTCAAATAAGAAGATAAGGGATAGAGCTGAATTGGACTTGAGTATGGGCTTGGAATGAATCTGGGAAATAGTCCCATAATTCTCTTATTTGACAGTTCATCTCATTTCAGTCCGATCGATCGGGCTCCTTGGCCGATCGATCGGTCCTGAATTGCTTCAAGTTATTTACAGTCCGATCGATCGGACCTGATGGGCGATCGATCGGTCCTGAGAACCCTCTCAGTTATTTACAGTCCGATCGATCGGACCTGATGGGCGATCGATCGGTCCTGCAACGAATCCCAACCTATTTGGTTGAATTCTCCTCTTGTCCAACTCCTATCCATTTCCTTTCTTTCCCTTTCTTCCATACATATCTTCACGAATAATTGGGCTATTCCTTGACCTCATTATCTCATCAAATCATCATTCAAAATCAATAAGACTAAATCATCAAACATGATAAATCAATAAAACCATCAATGAAGACAAATCAAGATCTTTGCAGAAAACATGATAAAACACATGAGAATCATTTCATCCACTTGCCTTGGGTCCAATGCAAATCAATTTGAGCTCTAATCACCTCTTAGGCCCCCAATCAAACACCTATACACAAAACCCCCAAATCCAAACCCTAGATTATCAAAATCCAATTAAAACAAGACGGAATCTTCCAATAATTGAAATGGAGTTTTCCTAGGGCTAAACAAACAAGATTATAAAACTTTTAGAAAGATCACTTACAAGGAAGTTCTTCAAAAAGCAAGATGTTGTCCAAAGGAAGTCTTGGAGTGGGCGGTTTTCTTCAAAAATGGTGTCAAGATGAAGACCTTGAGATGAGGAAGAAGATTATAGCAACTAATTTTTCCATTAGCACTAGTTTAGTGGGGGATTGAAGATGAAGAAGCAAGAAAAGGTAAGGGAAAACCCTTAGGGCTGGGATTTCTCTTCTCCTCTAGGGTTTTTGCCAGAAATGGGAAAAATGAAGAAGAAGCTTTCTATATATAGTAAGTGAGGATGGGGCCCACAACTTAAAGAAATTCTCGGGCTCAAAACATGGTCTTCGGGGCTTCAAATGAATTCGACGAAGAAGACAAAGTTGCTCGGCAAAATTTCTAGTTTCCAAAAAGTATATATTTTGCACATTTTGGTGACATTGAAATCGGTGTCCAGATTTTGGGTAAAAAGATCATTTTGCCCTCAATTAGTGAAAAAATCGGGTTTAAGGTCCTCGAATGAAAACGATGTCAACATGAAAGTTGTAGGGATTAACAAGATAAGTCCAATGGGGTTAAAATCACGATTCTTGGAAATCATCGGTAAACCCCCAATCCCACACAAATCCTAACAAGAACCCCCAAAGGGTCCCACAAATAAAAAGGCTCTCCAAATTCCTCAAAGCTATCATAAAAGCTATTCTAATCCCCAACTAATCCAAAACCCCTAAACGCACTTAAACTAAAACACAACTTAATCAACTCTAAACGAGGTCTCTCGGGTCGGGGTCTTACACTTAGCAAATTGCATTGCGTCAGCTACCATGGTAGGCCAGTAATATCCTAACCTTTTTATCTGATCATAGAGCTTAGGTCCAGCCTGATGAGCTCCGCAAAGACCAGCATGAACTTCTTTGAGTGTTTCTTCAGCCTCTTGTTGTGATAAGCAGCGTAGAAGTACTTCGTTGAAGGATTTCCTGTAAAGGATTTTTGAAGGAATATCCAAATGAAAGCTTGGGGTTCGCCTTTGGATGCTTACCCGTTCTTTTGGATCTTCAGGTAGGATTCCGAACATAATGTAATCAATGAACGGATCCCTCCAGTCGCCAATTGAAGTTTGAAGGATTGAAATCCGACTTCCGACCACTTGGTGGCATTCAGCAACTGCTTGGTGTGTGTTAAGAGGAGGAAGGATTCTTCTTTCGCACACTGTGATTTGCATGTTTTCCCCTTCCTGGATTGCCATGGATGTGGCAAGTCCGGCTAGGGCATCTGCACGTATGTTTTCACCTCTACGAATGTGGGTGATGTGACAGATGTCAAACTTTTGCAGAAGTGATTGTGCCTTGTTGTAGTAGGGCAACAAATCTGGCTTCCTGACTTCAAATTTCTGATTCATCTGGTTGACGATCAGTTGAGAGTCTCCAAAGACTTCCAGCATGGTGATACCGGATTCGACGGCGAGTTCCAATCCTAAGATCAGAGCTTGATATTCAGCTGCATTGTTTGTGCATGGTTCCAGTAGCGAGAAAGCATGTGGAATCATGTATTTGTCGGGGCTAACAAAGAGGATGCCAACTCCCGAGATCAGCTGTCTTTTTTCATTTGTCCTGGTTGCACCGTCAAAGTACATGTCCCAGGAGGCACTTTGTGAGAGAGTCTCCACATTGTAGACTGGTTCGTCTGGGAGATCATCTCTGAGTGGAGAATCTTTAGGCAATGGATGCTCTGCGAGGAAGTCCGCTAGAGCTTGCCCTTTGATTGCTTTTTGTGGTACATACCTAATATCAAATTGTGACAGAAGGATGGACCATTTTGCCAGTCGAGCATTGAGAGAACCTGCCTTTGTGACAAGGACCTTCAAGAGGTTGACCCTCGAGACTAGGTAGACTGTGTTGGAAAGCAAGTAGTGACGTAGCTTTTGTACGGGGAAAATCACTGCAAGACATTCTTTTTCGACTGGAGAGTAGCGATGCTCTGCACCTACTAGCATGCGGCTGAGGTAATATAGAGCAGCTTCTTTTCTTTGATCATTTTCTTGCGCAAGCAGAGCTCCCAAAGAGTGATCAAGGGCTCTTGTGTACAAGATGAATGGTTTTCCAGTGGTAGGAGCAGCTAACACTGGGGGTTTTGTCAGGTTTGACTTGATGTCTTGGAAAGCAGCTTCACAATCAGCATCCCAGACAAAGTTTACACCTTTTTTCATCAACCGGGAGAATGGACGGCATTTCCCCGAAAGATTGGAGATGAACCGTCTGATGTAGGCCAATCTCCCTTGAAGCCCTTTGAGTTCTCTCAAGGTTCTTGGAGAGGGCATTTCTAGAATGGCTTTGACTTTTATGGGGTCAAGCTCTATTCCAGCTTTCCGAACTAAGAATCCGAGGAACTTACCCGACGAGACGCCGAAGAAGCATTTCAATGGATTCATTCGCAGTTTGTGTTTGCGAAGCCGGAGGAAGACTTCTCGAAGGTTTTCGAGATGATCTTCTTTTCTTTTGCTTTTGACGGCGAGGTCATCAACGTAACATTCAACCGTCTTGTGCTGCATATCTTGGAATATTTTCATCATAGCCCTCTGATATGTGGCACCAGCATTTTTCAGACCAAATGGCATGACAGTGTAACAATACACGCCAAATGGGGTTCGAAAGGATGTATGTTTTTCATCCTCAGGATGCAGCTTTATCTGATTGTAGCCAGAGAAACCATCCATGAATGTCATTCGCTCGAATCCACAGGTATTATCAATCATTACCTCTGGTATGGGGAGCGGAAATTCATCTTTTGGGCATGCGCCATTCAGGTCTCTATAATCAATACAGACCCTGATCTGCCCATTTTTCTTTGTCACGGGGACAATGTTGGCCAACCATTTAGGATGTTGTTCCTCACGGATGAAGCCGACGCTTTTGAGTTTTTGAACTTCTTGTTCAATTTTATCCATCACATCTGGACAGAATCTTCTTTGGCCTTGCTTGACAGGCTTGATGTCTTCTTGAAGATTGAGTTTGTGAACTGCTATTTTGGGGTCTAAGCCTGGCATTTCAGCGTAAGACCATGCAAAGCAATCAACGAACTCACGAAGAAAGGCGATATACTCGGGTAACTCATCATCCTTTATATTCTTGCTTATGAATACAGGACGTGGGTTATCTGGTGTTCCCAAGTCTATCTTTTGAACAGGATCTTCTGTTGGAAGGTTCGAAGGTGGTTCCTCCACAATATTTTCGGAGGCTTCCAGCTCAACGAAACCTTCTGGGGTTTCAAGGGCATTTCCAGACCAAGGTTTTGTTCCTTTCCACGGGTCTTCTTGATCGGTAATTTTCCCAAGGCTTGCTATGAGATGATCCCAATCGCCTGTTGAAACCGAGTCGAAGTAGGCTACTTCTTTTGGAGATGAGGGTTCTTCTGGGTCAGAAGTCCACACGTCTGTGCCATCGGACAACTCCTCTTCATTTTCGGAGAAATCGTGCCAATTGGATGAGCTTCCTGGATCTTTGTCAGGTGACTCATCAAAGAGATATCCAGGGAGATCGATGTCTTCATGGATTTGAGATGTTGAGGCTTGGTCAGTATATTGACTTTTAAGCCTTTGTGTCAACTGTCTCAAGGGAGTGTCAGGATCATACCCTAACCCGTGTGAAGACTTTTCTACATAGCCATAGAGTCTCCAATCTTCCAGCTGGCTTTTGGTCAAGACGGGCCCCAATGGCGTGAGAATACCGCGTCCTTCTCCCAAACCGACTGGGTTTTGAGCATCATAGCCCATTTTCTTCATAATAGCTTGTGCCACAGAACTGTATAAGGATAGTTGAGGCGTACCTTTATTTTGGAAAGGTTCAAGCATGGAGTTTGATGAAGAAGCATCCGATCTATGGAAGAAGATCGGCTTTTCCTTTGTTGAAGTTGCTGGAACAACGAAGGAAGCTGACGTAGGATCTTCTATGTCAGAAGTTGTCTCCATTGGAGTAAGAGCAGGCTGAACTTGCTGAGTGTCAGCTTGGCTTGACGATGTGTCGTCTTCTGGCTCTGAATCCGAGTCCGTGTCTTGCATGATAGACACGAAAGAGACAACAAATTTGCCCCCAGGCTTTTGTTTTGCCTTCTTCACTTTAGTTGTGATGACCAAAGGCTTTGAAGATTTGAGGGAGATGATGAAGGGAGTTTGCATGCTCTCTTCAGATTTACCGGATGGTTTATTTTCTTCCAGTGATTGTTGAGGAGCTTTGCCTTTATCTTTCTGGAGATTTTCGGCAAAGGATGCTGTGTGCTTTTCCTCTTCTTCTTTTTCACCTTCATACATCTGTGAGTCTGCGAAGTGGATTTCTTTACCTTTGAAGGGTTTTCTGTCCGCAAAGACTCGATGTATCATGCCGCCGTCGCCAACAAACTTGATGCATTGATGTAGAGTTGAAGGGACAACACCATTCTCGTGGATCCAAGGGCGTCCGAGAAGGATGTTGTAGAATGAAGGGTCTTTATTGCATACACTGTGACCTCAGAGATAAGATCACCTATCTTCAATTTGAACCTGATTTTGCCGATAGGCCTTTGAGTACTCCCATCGTATCCAAAGATAGATACAGATGTGTGGCTCAGCTTGCTGGGTGGGATGCCCAACTCTTCAAGAGCCGATGTGGAGATGAGGTTGAGTGCAGAACCTGGGTCGATCTGAACTCTATGCATAGGCATTTCCTTGATATACCCCGTGAAGTACAGGGGTCGGTTATGCCTGGTTTCGCCAAGTAGGAGGTCATCCTTTGTGAAGGCGATGGTTGCACTGGCTGCTTTTTTAACCGAGAGGCATTCAATGCATGATCCCTCAGTTTTCTTCTTTTCTCCCTTTGAGGAGGCTTCTGAGTTTTTGACCCGGTAATCCATTTCAATTTGGAGGACTTGCGGGGCATGTTTGTCGACATCCTCATTCAGCTTTTGTAATTCCGAAATGAGATTATCACGAGTGTGCGGAGACATTCGCAACAAATCTAGGATGTGTAGACGTGCAGGTATGTGCTTGAAGTGTTCAATCAAGTCATACTTGAAAGCCTCCTTAGGGCCTGCATGTTCATCATTGTTGCCACTAGGGGCGCTTACAACATCTTTTTCCGAAGGATTTACATATGTAAAGGAAGATTGGTTGTAATTTTTGTGGTAGTCCCAGCCAGAGCGGGTACCTCTACCAACTTCGATAGCTTCTTGAGAAGGGTCTTCGTTTGGAAGATTGTCTTCAGGATCAAGAGGCTGTCGTTTTTCATTTGCTGAGGATGTATCAGCAGCAGAGTTACCATCCTCAGTGATTGTGTTGCATGGAGCATTTTCCGGGAACAAGTCCTGAACAGCATCCAGCAATCTTTCTTCTTCGTTGACTAATTCATCGTCCCAAGCATCAATGGCTGGGAATTCTTCAGTCAGGAAGGGTGTGAACTTTGAAGTCACAGTCTCAGGAGAAGAAACCTGAGAGGGTGTCATCTCAGTGAAAGTCACGTGAGACGAGGTGGCTCCAGAAGATATATTGCTAGGCGTCGCCGGAGTGTAAGTGCTCTCATCAGACGATGCTTCGGAAGAGCTATAATCCCGAATTATCACATTACAGGAAGCTCTGACGGGAGACGTTGCCTGATCGGAGTCAGACTCATCCTCGGATGTGAGAGGATCGTCTATCCAGCAATTTTCTCCATTTTCAGGAGTTAAGGGAGGATGTACCTGATGGCCTTCAGGGACTTCAGGCTCTGGATTGCGAGGAGGCTCGTTGACGCGTTCTTGCTCTTGTTCTAGAGCGAGTCGCTGCAAGATCCTTGCATATTCTTCAAGATCAGGTATGGGAGCCGGATCTTCTTCTTCATCATCTCTTTGTGGCTCAACATTGTTGATTTCCACTGGAGTAATGAGAGGTGCTGGGTCAACAGCATTTTCTTGTACAGCTTCTTGGTCTTCTTCATCATCAGACCAGGATCCTTGTGGCTGTAGGGGGTTATACCAGATTACTGGCATAAGATGAGACTCAGGAACCCATTCTTCATCGGAGAGATATTCTCCTGTTTCAAGGGATTCCTCCCACTCATCTGTGTAGTTGGATTCGAATCCATCATCGGTGTCGCTGGACTCGTATCCATCAATGGAGAATCCAACTACCGAATTGCAAGAGTATGATGTCTCCTGCATGGCTTCTTTGAATTGAGGTGGCATGAAATCACTGAGAGTGAATTTCCTTACCCCCTTTGAAGTCTCTGGAAGGGATGTTTTTGTTACCTCCAGTGAAGCGGTAGAGGAAGCCTCTGCCTTTTCTTTGACCTCTAGTTTTGGCTGGGTCTTCTCTTGCCGTTTGAGCTTGAGGAGATGTTTCCTAGCCTGCCTTCGCTGTTGAGCTGTAGGCTTTGTTTTCACGACCTCCCAATTTTCATCTTCCAGGAGATCGGGATGTACCCATATCGGTTGTCCGTCTGATGTCGGGTAAGGAACCAGTTCCTCGGATGCTTCGATTGAGTTTATCACCTTGAAGGAGGTAGTGATCTTCTTCTTCGGTGATCTTGATGTTTGTCCACATGTCACCATGTTGACGGAGGCAGACCCATAGTTTTTGTCAAAGGTGATGACTCCGTTTTTCCACATCTCATTTATTTTCTCTCTCACAACGAAGCATTGATTGAGAGGATGCGAGATCATCTGGTGGTATGGACAGTACCGAGGATCGTTGGTTTTGCCAACATCACCCGGTCTTTTTGGTTCAGGCAAGGTGAGCTTGCCGTTTGCCACAAGAGCCCCGAAGATTTCATCAACATCTTCATCAAACGGGTATTTCTTCTCTACTCGTTCTTTGAAGGCATCAGAGAGTTCAGGTTTCTTACCAACAGCTTTGTTTTCAGCTTTCTTTGGTGGCTGAGGAGCTGACTTGGTCTGCACATTGAGGACCTCTTTTTTCTTTGGTTTTGAGGTCGTAATGGCGGTTGGCTCTTTTCTTGATGATTTCTGACTGTTGAGGTCCTTAATCACCGTTTCAGCTTCCATGGAAGCTTCTAGGAGTTCTCCCAGGTTTTTTTGATTTGTTGCCGATGATCATGGAGCGGATTCTGGCTCTCATGTTGTTTCGGCAGATGTCGACTAGCGACGCTTATGGCAATACATCAGAACATTTGTATGCCATTGCTTTCCACTTGTGAATGAAGTCATATGTTGATTCATTCTCCCCCTGTTTTAGGCTGCACAGCTGAGCCATAGTAGCGGGGTGATCCTCACCTTTGAAGTGAGTCAGGAAGCGTGTCTCTAACATGGCCCAGTTTTGGATTGAGTCCTCCGGCAGAGTGGAGTACCAATCGAAGGCCGTACCTTTTAAGGTACTTGCAAAGAGGCGGATCTTGAGTGCATCTTGATCCGCGATAGCTCCCGTCAGGATCTTGAAGTGGATGACGTGCTGTCTGGCTGATCCTTTCCCCGTATATGTTTGGAGAGTAGGATGCTTGAATTTGGTGGGGAACGGGACCGAGTCCATCCATAAGGGATATGGTGGCTTGATCCCATGCTCCTTGAGTATATCCTCTTCTTTTGCTTTGGCGAGGATACCGTCTACGTCCTTTTTGGTAAGGGCGCGTGACTCATTTTCTTCTCTATTTACCTAGTTGTCTTGATGATTCGGAGGAGGTTCATTGTTCGCCTGATTTTGGAAGGCGAGGAGAAGGTTTTCCATCAGAGTTTCAATCCTCTGCTGGCCCTGTTCCAACTGCTGGATGCGGGTGATCGCATCTTCTGGAGGTGGATTGCGGGGTGGTGGCTCAGAATTTGTAGCCAAGACATTCATCCTTCGTGATTCGAATGAAGAAACTGTCCTGGTGACTGAGCTGGGGCTCATTCTTTTTGAAGAAGAGCTTGAGGAAGGATCACTCTGATGTCCTTTGCTTGAAGGAGCAGGGGATTCTTCTGAATGTCTTCTTGTCCTAGAGACGCTGCGGGTCATCGGACGTCGGACATGGATTTTTGTTGCTGATTTTTGGCGCCTTCTGGTTTTTTCCAACCATATGGATGGCAGCAACTTGGTTGGGTCTTTCTTTTTCGACCCATTTAGGAGAGACTTGAAGTGTAGGAGGCTGGGCCCTTTGCTTCTCTAGTCTCTTTTGCCGGTATGACGCGCGGCGGCGTATACGACGAGCAATTTGAGCTTCAGTCAGCTCTGACTGGGCTTTGACGATGAAGGATGTGCTCCCTCGGGTGCAGCAGCCGAGCCTGTCTTCTTTGTAGCTGGGCAAGGACAGGATGCGAACCCTATCCTTCGCCAGTTGCAGCGAAGCTTTGAATTTTTGAAGTTCGGCCCCTGTAGAGATGAAGGGTCGAACTGCAGGTTTGTAGGCCTTAGCAGGTGCTTGTGCAGGCCTTGTGATGCATGACTTGATTTTGGGCTTGTAGGAACAAGCCGGCTCATGCTGGGATGACTTGGAAGTCAAGTTAGAGATGGGTCTCTCCTCTTTCATGTAGGCAAGAGGATAGAACTGGTTCTCCTTGAGTGGGGCCAGGAATGCTGGCTTAGTGGATGTTTGGGACCTTCTCTGTTTTGGTGAAGGTCTTGGGGACCAAGTCTTAGGGTAGACCTGGTTGTTTGCAGGTCGAGGCTTCGTGGGGCTGCCATGGGCTTCGGGCCTTCTGGTGCTTGATGGACCGCGCTCCTGCTCGGTTCTACCGAGGTCGGCGGACGTGGGAGTCCGTTTGGTTCCGACCCTTTCGTAACCGGGGGGCAAGGGCGTGCATCAACATTTCTTTTTTTTTTGTGGGTGTGCCAGATTTTCTATTTTACTTGGAATTGCAAGTGGTGATCCGGAGATCAACCTTCGCAAGTAAAAAGGAAATCAACTTCTTTCAAGTTTTCCATTGCACATATATTTAAGAAAAGAGACATTTTCTTGATTTGCCGTGAAAGGCGATTTTTTTGGCATTTATAGCCGATTTTTGGCGTTTATAGCCGATTTTTGGCGTTTATAGCTGATTTACAATCCTTATCAATAATGAAAGACAAGAATTGTGATTTTTGTCTCTTTTGAAAAAATACAAACTACAATGAAAAGCAAGAAAAGGAGGATCTAACTTCTCAGGAGATTGTGGGGGACTCGTTTAGATTGACGGTCGCAAGCCATATGTGGGCTTCGCCATCATCCATGCAGATGAGAACAGAGGATGCTATTTGATTCGCTTGGCTTGGCTATAACCTCGGGTTTTTAGAGGACAAAGACCAAAGGAAGGTCCTATGTCCAATAAAAAGCCGAGTAGACGGGCTGAAAAGCCATATCTAAGCCATTGGAGGCAGGAGGAGAAGGCAAGGACCTTGGGGGGGGTACCCCCAAGGGACTTTTGTCACCTTGTTGCGGTGGCCGGTGTAGAACTTCCGCAGAGTTTTCTCTCTTTTTCTTTCTCTGGATTTCTGACTGCTGTCTGTTGATGTTGTGTCTGTCTGTTGTTGTCGTTGGAGAGCCCTCCTATTTATAGGCTTTTAGGTAGCCTTTTAGGTGGGTTTATGGGCTTTTATTGTCATTAAGCCGCATAATGGGAGGAGTTACAAAATTGAATTATTTATTTTGTAACTCCTTTTTCTTGGCTTCTGATTGGCCGGAGGAGATTGAGGGCATTTAATCGCCTTTAATCGCCATGATGGGAGGAGTTTCATAGGTTAAATGCCATGAATCTCTTGACTTGTAACTCCCGAATGCTTGCTTCTGATTGGGCTGTCCAAAGAAATGGATTAATGACTGTAATAAAGCTAGTCAATTAATCGCATTAAGTGGTCGCCGAGCAGCTGAAGAGTCGCGGGCCGTGCCACGTCTTTTGGAATTCTTCTGTTGATGATCATCGATGGATCTTCATGTAGATCGACATCAGATGACCATGTAATTTCAGGTGTTTATTGCCAACAGCGGGTTGGTGCCATCTGTCCTGTCGATTTCTCGATCGGTCGGGTGGAAAGCACACTTTTTTGGTTGACCGGGTGGCGATCAATACTGTTTTCGATACTCTTGATGATTTACCCGTGTTTTGGACGGATGTCAGAGGACTTGGTGTCTCAAAAGCATGAATTTTGGAAAGTACCAGAGGCTGGGCTCCTCGAATCGCGAAAAAAGGGCGAAAACCGGGGTTTCCGGGGCTTTCCCGGCGACCCCGGGGTCCAAGGTCGCCGGCGACCCTGGCCCAGGGTCGCAGGGGTCTGCGACCCTGGGGGGTTTTCCCCCTTTCGTGTCCCGTTTTGCGTCCGTTTTTTGCTTTTTTCTGATTCTTTTTTCTTCTGTACTTTTCTTTGACATTTTGACCATTTATTGGCCTGATTTCTTTGTAGGAAACCTAATGAGAATCCTTGCATTTTATTTTGCAAAGTTTCCAATTTCCTGAGAAAGCCGAAGACTTTGTCGCGCATAGCTGCCGATTTTCCGTCAGAAGTTGAAACTGGGCCAAACGATGTCGGAATGACCTGAAATTTGGTGTGAAGCCTCCTGAGCAATAAATAAGACCAACCATAGGCTTTTGTTTGAGTTTCGAAGCGTTTGGGGTCCTATCGCCTGCAGACTTGCTTTTTGTCGCGATGAAGATGTCGCGGTTTGATGTGCGGTCAATCAATGTCCGATTGACTTGAAATTTGACAGGGAACCTATTGGAGTCATTTTAAGATGATCCATAGGCTCTGTCTTGGAAACCATGGTCCCGGAGAGCTTTGCCGCCGAGAGCTCCTTTTCAGCTGTCGGAGAAGCGAAGTTAGGCCAAATGATTTTGAAATGGCCCGAAACTTCTTGTGTACTCCTCTTTTGGCTGTCTGGAAGAATCTTGCAGTTTTTGTTTGATTCTGACAAGATTTGATTTTTGGAAGCAGCATTGCCTATTTATGGCAGGTTGCGACTTCATGTAGCTCTTTGGATCAGGTTTTGGTTTTTGGTTTTTTTGTCTTGTGACCTAACAGGCTGTATGTGGCAAGTTAGGGGACCAGGATTTGGTTTGATTTTTGTGGAATGTCAATTTCAAGATTTTGGCTCAATTTGGTAGATGAGGCTGGATGGTTTGATTTTTGGAAGCTCATGGGGCTTGGAATTTTCTTTTGTATGGTCCAATCAACTCAAAAGAGGCATGGAACCATTTTTGTATGCTCTTGGTAAGAGGGATTTCTCTTTGACTAAAAGCCCAAAATTTATTTCTTTTTTTTTTTTTTTTTTTGTGTGCCTAAGTGGTCAAACCTGGCTCATATGGGATAACCCATGGGACCTTAAGCTTTTGAAATGGCTTAGATCTCATATGGTGTCATTTTGTAAAGAATATCCAAAAATGTCTCATTTGGATAGAGAATATCTAAGAATATCTTTACTTGGAGAGAATCTCTCATGATCCCTTTATTTTTGGGATAGAATATCTCAAGATATCTTTCTTTTGGGAAAGAATCTGTCATAGATTATATCTTTTAGGAGAAAATCCCTCAAGATCCCTTTATTTTGGGATAGGATATCTCAAGATATCTTTCTTTTGGGAAAGAATCCGTCATAGATTGATTTTTGGGAGAAAATCTCTCATTGATTTCTTTTTGGGAGAGAATCCCTCAAGATATCTTTCTTTTGGGAAAGAATCTTTCTAATTTCTTTCTTTTGGTAAGGTTACTAATTAGTAACACTTACTTCTTTCTTCTTTCCTTCTTTGGTTTGCTCTCCTCTATAAAAGCAAGGAGAAGGTTGGATCTCTTGCTCTTATTACTTTCTTTTGCAATAATCTCAAGAGGGCTTCAAGACCAAAAGTTCTTCTTCTTCAAGATCTTCAAGAGTTTTCTTCTTCTTCTCCATCAATGGCTTCAAGTAAGTTCTTCTTTTTCAAGAAAACTCCATTGTAGGAAAAAAATAAAGTTCTTTCTTCTTTTTTTGTTTCTTTCTTTTCTTTTCTTCTTTTTTTTTTCTTTTTCACGTGTTTGCCTCCTTTTTTTTTTTTACACGTTTTTTTTTTTTGCTTTCTTTTTTTTTTTTTTTTCATGTTTGTTTTTTTTTTTTTTTTTGTGTGGGCCGTACGGACAGATCCGTACGGATCTGGCCGTACGGCCACGTGGCCTGTGGGCCAGCCCGTTTTTTTTTTTTTTTTTTTTTTTCTTTCCCTCCCCCTTTTTTTTTTGAGAGAGTTTCGTTTCTTTTTTGTTTTCTTTCTCCTCCCCTTTTTTTTTTTTTTAGAGAAAGTTTCTTTTCTTTTTTTTTTTGCTCATCATGATAATGCATTTTTTTCGCAAATCTAGATGTTCATGCATGCCTTTAATTTGTAAATTAAATTTGTAGCATGATGTGATAGCATACCTGAAAGTTTTTGCAAATTTGGGAACTTGGAGCTCGCAGTGATGTTGAGCCCTTCCTGATTTTGCGGAGACTTTTAGGTTTCGAAAGTTTGGAGTTTCGGAGCTCGCAGCGATGTTGAGCCCATCTTCAAGCTTTCTATTTCTTTCGGGATAGTTCCTTTTCTTCGGAATTGCCCCGTCATCATGTCAAAATTTCGCCAGATTTTTTTTTAGCGAGATTCTGTCATTTTGATGTTTGATCTTTTTCTTTTCCATCCTTTTCAGGTGGTTCCTCCAGAGCGAACAAGGGTAAAGAGCCTGCTACAAGCGTACCTCGTCGATCTTCTAGATCCTCTAATCCGGCCGTTCAACAGGCTTTCGAGAAGGTCCAGTATGTTGAGAGAAATCTGGAAGAGTGCGACTCCCTCAACAGAGATGAGATGAGGCAGCGATTGATCACTCTCAAGGGAGAGGAATTCTATAAGATCATGGTAAGCAGTCGTCCATGGGTGATGGAAGATCAGAGCGTTTTGCCCAAGCCTACCTTCTTCTTTGGTGATGCAGTCCCTGATGACATTACATACCAGAGGAGATCTTTTCAGTTTTCCTTCACAGCAGATGGTGAGAAGAAGACTGTTACTACCCGGTCGATGTTTGATCGCACCGTCTCGATTCTGAGCCTTGCCCCCACGTGCCCCAAGAGGGAAGATCCTCCAAGCTGGGTGAGAAGGACAAATGTAATCAAGACCGGGGTTTTTGTTGGCGGTTCTCCTGGATATACGGAGAGGTCGCCTGTTGACATGGACCTGTTGATGCCATCCAGCGGCTACCAGGGCTCTGATTATCCGTCGGTCGATTTGAGACCGGTGGGCCTTGGTATTTTCAGTGGTGACGGCAGCAATTGGATCAAGCCTTTCCGACTTCGTGGCCGCTTCAATGCTGACTCCGAGTGGAAGTCGTGGACTGATCGCGTCCTGCTGATTGGTGGCGCCGTTTTGAAGGAAGCCGGGATTTTTGATGCGGTCCGCGCCTTTAGGGAGACCGTGATCTTTTCCGACGAGGCCTTCATGGCTATGCTGGAGTCATTTCTCCCACAAACCAATACATTCGTTGTGACGAATGGTGAGATTGGTTTTTCTTTGAAGGAGCTGAGCGCCATTACCGGATTGCCCATCCTCGGCAAACTTTATGAGGAGTTTATGCCGATCGACAGTGTCCTCGAGGGGCAGTCTGAAGAGTTCAGGCTTTTATACTTTCAGCTCGTCGCCTTCTATGATTTTTTGAAGGAGAAGGGGGGTTCGAAAGTTAGATCCAGCAGTTGGAAGAGTTTTTGCTCTTCATTCCCCAACTTTTTTGATAGTAGGGAGCCTTCTGATAGCGTGACCCAGGAAGCCGGAGCTCAGGATCCAAGTTCAAAGAAGATCTTGGCCATGCAAGAAGAGCTGAGAGATTTCTGTGCAAGTACAAACGCCATATGTCCTGACATTGCACTGCGGAGAGATCTCGCTGTTTACCTCACTTATTGGCTTGGTGAGGCTGTGTTTGCTGGAGGAGATGGAACGCACATCAGGCCGCATTGTATTTTCCCGGCTCTTGTCAGATGGCGTTTGGAGAGCAGCTTGCTTTGGTACCAGCTCTTTACTCCTACCTGTGTACCGAACTGCAGGCTGCTGCTTTTCTGGTTCGGCTTGGGCTTCCCATGAATAGGGTATTTTCAGCCCATATCTTTTATTCGTGGTATGTATACCACTGTCCTGGCTTCCATCGGCTGGGTGCTGCTCAGGATGATGATCCTCTGATGATTCGACTGGCTAAGGGCAAAGCCGTGTCTGAATCACTTTTGTTTGCCCGCATGAGGATCCGACGGTTCAGGGACGTCGAGATGGGGCAATCTTCAGTGAAGCTTTCTCCGGAGTTGCGGAAGAAGGCTTTTGATTTTGGTGCCTCCCGAGACTCTACCAGGGCGGGGTCGGGAAGGCATTATTCCTTGACAAATGCAGAGAGAGAGTGGCTTTTCAGCATACGTGTCGGCACGATGGTGTACCGTAGACATCTTTTCGTCGACATCCAGCCGTATGTACCTTCTCGCTTTGCTTTGCAGCTTGGCTTTTCTCAAGGCGTTGTTGGAGCGCCTTCAAGTATGGTGAAGCGCTTTGGAGGCTTATAGGACGGGAGAAATGCATGGGCTTTTTATAGTGCTGAAGACACTACAACCATGATTTCTTATCCTGTGTTGCTGACTTCCCGGACTGCCGGCTTTGCGAAGTGGTTCGCGGAGAGCTTCTCGGCATATCGGGGACTTTCCAGGAAGGAGCTTGATGTGAAGCTGGCATCTGGAAAGGGCCTTGGAAAGTCGGATGGCATCCGGCGAGAGGAAGTTTGGGCCTTCCTTTCTGGAGAGAAGCACAAGATAGGCTTTCTCGGTGACCAGGGCGTCATCGGTTCTGAAGCTGTTCGAGAAATACCTGACGAGGCTTTGGAGCAGCTAGAACAGGAGGAAGCCGAACTTGGCGCTTGGATGCAGGCGGCACAGAGGCAAGCTTCCGTGGAGTCTACTGGCAAGAGCAGACCATCCAGTGATGAGTCAAGTGGGAAACCTGACTCTGACGGCGGGGCAGGTTCCTCTAAGAAGCGAGCCTGCAGAAGTAAGAGGAGGAGGAGTCATCATAGTAGCAAGGGGCAGCATGAGGACTCTCCTAACTTGGAAGTTCCTCTTACTATCAATGAGGATGTGCCAGTGGATGCTGACGAGCCTCCGGAGAAGAGAAGCCGAGAAGAAGAGACCGTCGGTGAAGGTATGATTCTTCCTTTTTCTCTTTCCATTTCTTTTCATGGGAATTTTCCATGTTATGATTTGCTTCTTGTTTCTGCTTTTCTTCTTTTTTTTTTTTTTAGCAGAGGAAGACTTGGTGATGCCTGAGGTCCCAACCGATGAGGTGGTGATGGATCCTGTTGAGGCACCTGAAGAAGAACCGAGGGACTCTGGAGTAAATCCAAAATCTCTAATTGGTACGACTTCTTTTGCTCCCCTTTTTTTTGTTTGTGACTCGGTTTGCTAACACATTTTTTTTTGTCAGCTGACTTGCCACAGGATTCCGATGACTTTGAACCATCGATAGACGCAAATGTTGATGATGCTTCCGATGAGTTCATGGAGGAGGAAAGTGTTCCACCAGTCGTCGAAGAAGGTATTTTGTAGTTATAACCTCTGATAATGATTTTCAAACAGGGTCATATTCATACCTTTTTGTGTTTCCTTTGCAGGTTTTGAAGTGGCAGAGGAGGATCCGTCGCTTCCAGAGCAAGAGATGCCAGAGGTTGATCCAGAGGTAGAGATTCCTGGGACCAGCTCTGACAATATTGAGGAGATTCCTCGCGCTGAGATTCCTTACCGAGCAGGAGCAGCTTCAGCTGGAAAGAGTTCTTTGTTACTCTTTCAACAGATGATGACATGATTAGCCGACCAACGGAGTTGGGCGAATCCTCAGCTGGGCCATCTCTTCTTTTTGCGAAGAAGGTGGTGGTGCGAGTTGTGAGCTCTTGGATTGAGACTCTCTTTTCTGGGCACTTGGAAGTCGGATTTGGCATGATCCAGCATGTGCAAGGAGATTCTCAGTGATGCTGAAGAGGCTGGTCTGGATGTCACAGGTGCCAGGGCGATCGTTGATAGGATCATGCACTGGGGTGACAAGTGGTTTGAGACCGTGAGTTTGGCTGATGACCAGTTCTTCAAGGAGATGTTCCTGGACCCTGCCTGATAAGGCTAAGTCTGACCTGGATGAGGCTACAGAAAGCAGGAAGCTGGCAGTCCGAAAGAGGAACTTAGAAGAGATAGCCATCATCAGGCTGACACATGACCTCAACATCCTTGACAGGGAGGTCGATGAGGCCAGGAAACGTCTTGAGCATTTGCAGGCACAAGTCGCTTCCAAGTGGACTGCCATAATAGAAGCTCGCGACAGGGAGAGTGCCCTGATTCACCAGGTTGCAGATGCCGAACGGGTTCTCAAAAGGAAATCTGATGAGGATGAACAATGGCAAACTGCTCGAGGTAAGCTTCCTGGTGTGAGAGAAGGGGTACAGCCCACTCCAGCATCTCATGGCAAGTTCCGGAAGAAGCGTGCCTTAGAATCCTTGACAGCTGAGGCTAGAAGTTTTGCTTGGGGAGCTGAACTCTTGGCTGGAGACCATTTTTGATTGAGCTCCTGTAGACAGAAACCATCCTTCTTTCTCTTTTTTTTTGGTTACCACATGTATTTTTTGGTACTTATTTTTTTTTGTAGTGCTTGTGAACACTTTCTCTTTTTTTTTTTTTGGTACCACATGTATTTTTTTTTTGGTACTCTTTTCCTTTTTTTTTTGTTATTATTATTTTTTTTGTAGTGCTTGTGAACACTTTCTTTTTTTTTTGTTATCCCTACGCTCACTTGAATCTTTTGTGATAAAAGTAATTGCCTAAATGGGATTTGATCAAAAGGTTGTCATTTTGTGAAAATCTTTTGTCAAGTGATTGTTTTGGCATGAAAGCCAGGTTTTTTGTTTGTGGCTATGGAAGCCAATTTTTTTTGTTATGGCATCTATAGCCTGTTTTGGTGGCATTGATAGCCGGTTTGTTTTGTGGCATCTATAGCCGGTTTTTGGTGGCATTGATAGCCTGTTTTGTTTTGGTGGCATTGATAGCCGTTTTTTTTTTTTGTGGTATTGATAGCCGGGTTTTTTGAAATCCAAGTTTTTTTTTTGTGTGGCATTGATAGCCGGTTTTATTTTTGGTGGCATTGATAGCCGGTTTGTGGCATTTATAGCCTGTTTGGATGGCATTTATAGCCTGTTTTGATGGCATTTATAGCCGATTTGGTTTTCAAAAATTGCAAGTATCGACTAAAAGTTGCCTCCCTGCTGAATGTTCTTGCAAGTATCGATGGAATGTCGCATCCTTGCTCATTCGGTTGCGAGTATCGATGGAATGTCGCATCCTCGCGGATTTGGGTGGCAAGTATCGATGGAATGTCGCATCCTTGCTTTTCAAAATTTTGGTTTTGCGGGTACTGACTTGATGTCGTTTCCCCACGATTTTTGAAATTTGTGGTTTTCTCGAACCTTAGGGTTATGGATATCAACTGAAATGTTGCGTCTCCACAGTTTTTTAGGTTTTTTTCGAACCTTTGAAATTTGGGTTGTGGATATCAACTGAAATGTTGCGTCTCCACAGTTTTGGATTTTGCAAGTATCGACGAAATGTCGCTTTCCTGCGATTTTGGAAGTGTCGAACGTGGTTCGCTTGCTTCCGATTTGTGCAAGTATCGACTAAGCGTCGCTTCCTCGCGGTTTTTGAAAAACCATTTTTTTGTTTAAAGACACGAGGGTCATGAGTTTTGACCTAAAACCATTTTGACGGTAAAAGGCAGGGTGGACTAGGGTGGAAATCCCTGAATCCGGATTTTGTTTCAAACCATGAATTTTGGGTTCAAGGGTTGAAAATTTTGGTTTAAGTTAGGGAAAGGTTCCTAAACTTGGATTTTTTTTTTGAACAATGAAACGATGAAAGTAAGCATTGTTTTAGATTTTTAGAAATTTCAACATTTGATATGAAAATTCTAAAAAAAGGGTGGGTTTAGCGAGCGTGTACCTGGGAAACCGGTTTTGGCCATACAGGCATTGCTCTTACCCAGTTGGGTAAGTCTTCAAGGGTAGTACCGCTTTAAGAACTTGCCATTGATGGGCAGCATACATCTGTCACCTTCCATGTTTAGGAGTGCGTATGCGCCATTGGAGAAAACTTTGTCGATGACGTAGGGTCCCTCCCATTTCGGCTCAAATTTGCCTTTGGACTTGTGAGCGAAGACCATTGGTCTTTTTACCGCAAGAACCAAGTCATTCTTTTTGTAGGCGCGTTGCCTGACCTTTTTATCGAAAGATCCTGCCATACGTGCTTGGTAAAGTTCTTTGACATTGCTTTCTTGAGTCATGTCATTTTGCAAGGATACCCTCAAGGAAGGAATTTGTACTTCCAAGGGCACGACAGCTTCGCATCCATAGACCAAGGAGAATGGTGTGCTATGGGTTGGTCCTCGAACGGTGGTTCGATAGGCCCACAAAGCTTCAGACATTTTGTCGCTCCAGTCTCTTTTGTGATTAGAGACCATTTTTTTGAGGATTTCTGCAGAGTGTCTGTTGAAAGCTTCTGCTAACCCATTTGCTGCCGGATTGTATGGAGTCGAAGGACAGGCTTTGAATTTTGTATTTGTCGCAGAACCTGTAGAATCGATGATCCCGGAAACTGTGGTCCGTTATCATGGACGAATCTTTTGGGTATACCGAAACGACAAATGATGTGGTGCGCAGGAACTGAAGGACTGATGAGGTCTTCATTCGTTTAAACGCAAATGCTTCTGACCACTTGGAGAAATAATCCGTAGCGGCGAAGATGAAGCGATGTCCTTTGCTTGAAGGGAGAGAAATAGGACCTATAATGTCCATACCCCAGGCTTCGAAAGGCCATGAGATCGCTGTAGGATGTAGCCATTTCTGGAGGCATGTGACTGTAATCTCCATGAACTTGGCATGTTGGCAGCGTTTAGCAAATTGCATTGCGTCAAGCTACCATGGATAGGCCAGTAATATCCTACCTTTTATCTGATCATAGAGCTTAGGTCCAGCCTGATGAGCTCCGCAAAGACCAGCATGAACTTCTTTGAGTGTTTCTTCAGCCTCTTGTTGTGACAAGCAGCGTAGAAGTACTCCGTTGAAGGATTTCCTGTAAAGGATTTTTGAAGGAATATCCAAATGGAAGCTTGGGGTTCGCCTTTGGATGCTTACCCGTTCTTTTGGATCTTCAGATAGGATTCCGAACATAATGTAATCAATGAACGGATCCCTCCAGTCGCCAATTGAAGTTTGAAGGATTGAAATCCGACTTCCGACCAGTTGGTGGCATTCAGCAACTGCTTGGTGTGTGTTAAGAGGAGGAAGGATTCTTCTTTCGCACACTGTGACTTGCATGTTTTCCCCTTCCTGGATTGCCATGGATGCGGCAAGTCCGGCTAGGGCATCTGCACGTATGTTTTCACCTCTACGAATTTGGGTGATGTGACAGATGTCAAACTTTTGCAGAAGTGATTGTGCCTTGTTGTAGTAGGGCAGCAAATCTGGCTTCCTGACTTCAAATTTCTGATTCATCTGGTTGACGATCAGTTGAGAGTCTCCAAAGACTTCCAGCATAGTGATACCGAATTCGATGGCGAGTTCCAAATCCTAAGATCAGAGCTTGATATTCAGCTGCATTGTTTGTGCATGGTTCCAGTAGCGAGAAAGCGTGTGGAATCATGTATTTGTCGGGGCTAACAAAGAGGATGCCAACTCCCGAGATCAGCTGTCTTTTTTCATTTGTCCTGGTTGCACCGTCAAAGTACATGTCCCAGGAGACACTTTGTGAGAAAGTCTCCACATTGTAGACTGGTTCGTCTGGGAGATCATCTCTGAGTGGAGAATCTTTAGGCAATGGATGCTCTGCGAGGAAGTCTGCTAGAGCTTGCCCTTTGATTGCTTTTGTGGTACATACCTAATATCAAATTGTGACAGAAGGATGGACCATTTTTGCCAGTCGAGCATTGAGAGAACCTGCCTTTGTGACAAGGACCTTCAAGAGGTTGACCCTCGAGACCAGGTAGACTGTGTGGAAAGCAAGTAGTGACGCAGCTTTTGTACGGCGAACATCACTGCAAGGCATTCTTTTTCGACTAGAGAGTAGCGATGCTCTGCACCTACTAGCATGCGGCTAAGGAATATAGAGCAGCTTCTTTTTCTTTGATTCATTTTCTTGCGCAAGCAGAGCTCCCAGAGAGTGATCAAGGGCTCTTGTGTACAAGATGAATGGTTTTCCAGTGGTAGGAGCAGCTAACACTGGAGGTCTTGTCAGGTATGACTTGATGTCTTGGAAAGCAGCTTCACAGTCAGCATCCCAGACAAAGTTTACACCTTTTTTCATTAACAGGGAGATATGGACGACATTTCCCCGAAAGATTGGAGATGAACCGTCTGATGTAGGCCAATCTCCCTTGAAGCCCTTTGAGTTCTCTCAGGTTCTTGGAGAGGGCATTTCTAGAATGGCTTTGACTTTTATGGGGTCAAGCTCTATTCCAGCTTTCCGAACTAAGAATCCGAGGAACTTACCCGACGAGACGCCGAAGAAGCATTTCAATGGATTCATTCGCAGTTTGTGTTTGCGAAGCCGGAGGAAGACTTCTCGAAGGTTTCGAGATGATCTTCTTTTCTTTTGCTTTTGACGGCGAGGTCATCAACGTAACATTCAACCGTCTTGTGCTGCATATCTTGGAATATTTTCATCATAGCCCTCTGATATGTGGCACCAGCATTCTTCAGACCAAATGGCATGACAGTTGTAACAATACACGCCAAATGGGGTTCGAAAGGATTGTATGTTTTTTCATCCTCAGGATGCATTCTTTATCTGATTGTAGCCAGAGAAACCATCCATGAATGTCATTCGCTCGAATCCACAGGTATTATCAATCATTACCTCTGGTATGGGGAGCGGAAATTCATCTTTTGGGCATGCGCCATTCAGGTCTCTATAGTCAATACAGACCCTGATCTGCCCATTTTTCTTTGTCACGGGGACAATGTTGGCCAACCATTCAGGTGTTGTTCCTCACGGATGAAGCCGACGCTTTTGAGTTTTTGAACTTCTTGTTCAATTTTATCCATCACATCTGGACGGACTCTTCTTTGGCCTTGCTTGACAGGCTTGATGTCCTTCTTGAAGATTGAGTTTGTGAACTGCTATTTTGGGGTCTAAGCCTGGCATTTCAGCATAAGACCATGCAAGCAATCAACGAACTCACGAAGAAAAGCGATATACTCGGGTAACTCTCATCCTTTACTATTCTTGCTTATGAATACAGGACGTGGGTTATCTGGTGTTCCCAAGTCTATCTTTTGAACAGGATCTTCTGTTGGAGGTTCGAAGGTGGTTCTCCATAATATTTTCGGAGGCTTCCAGCTCAACGAAACCTTCTGGGGTTTCAAGGGCATTCCAGACCAAAGGTTTTGTTCCTTTCCATGGGTCTTCTGATCGGTAATTTTCCCAAGGCTTGCTATGAAATGATCCCATCGCTGTTGAAAACTGAGTCGAAGTAGGCTACTTCTTTTGGAGATGAGGGTTCTTCTGGGTCAGAAGTCCACACGTCTCTGTTCCTCGACAACTCCTCTTCATTTTCGGAGAAATCGTGCCAATTGGATGAGCTTCCTGGATCTTTGTCAGGTGACTCATCAAAGCGATATCCAGGGAGAATCGATGTCTTCATGGATTTGAGTGTTGAGGCTTGGTCAGTATATTGACTTTTAAGCCTTTGTGTCAACTGTCTCAAGGGAGTGTCAGGATCATACCCTAACCCGTGTGAAGACTTTTCTACATAGCCGTAGAGTCTCCAATCTTCCAGCTGGCTTTTGGTCAAGACGGGCCCCAATGGTGAGAATACCGCGTCCTTCTCCAAAACCGACTGGGTTTTGAGCGTCATAGCCCATTTTCTTCATAATAGCTTGTGCCACAGAACTGTATAAGGATAGTTGAGGCGTACCTTTATTTTGGAAAGGTTCAAGCATGGGTTTGATGAAGAAGCATCCGATCTAT